>OX375882.1:99490898-100690898 GCA_947359465.1 Metellina segmentata
ATATTATATATATATATATATATATATATATATATATATATATATATATATATATATATATATATATATATATATATATATATATATATATATATATATATATATATATATATTATATATATATATATATATATATATATATATATATTTATATAGCCGACCAACGTGTATAGTGGTTAAGGTGTTAGCCTCTAGATCGGAAAGTTTCTGATTCGAATCCGGGTGGTTGGTGCACCTTAAATCTGCCGTGGCCGAAAGTCCTCACGTTGGGTTGGTGTGGAAGTTTGGAGAGTGGGGTGCCAGCTCAGGTGTTGCTTCGTCATCTGACCGTGATTCAAAATTACGAGGTGTTGTCCTCGTATCTTTCCCTTAAGGGGTCGTTCCCGGACCGTCGTCAATAGCCCGTTGTGTTGCTCTAGTACAACGTTAACTAAAATTACCATTACCACATATATAAACAATATTAAATTGAATTAAAATGAAATTTTATTTTATGAAATACTTAACACACAAACACACATAAAAATTGAATTCATTGGAATTAAATTATGGATAGGCAAAGCGCAAAACCCTAAGTGGATAAACTCATCTCTACGAAAGGGAAAAGAGTGCTTAGATAACTTTTTATGTTAACAGACGCATTTATTCTGGTTTAAGCACCACCTTTAATACGGCAACATAACCCTTATCAGTTTTTTAAAGAACGGCGGTAGTTTTTTTATTGTGATACCGAATTCATTTTTTTATTAAAAAAAATCGCTTCTTTGCAGATAGTTGTTTTTCTTAGCGTTGTTCCCTAAGTGCAGGCCAGGAAAGAATTCCCTGGTATTAGGGATAATTTAATAAGAAAGGTAAAACTTATATACACGTTTTTTATCGCGTATTTCTTAGAATTGCAGGAAATAAGTAGTGAAAAATCCCGATAGTCCTAATCTAATAAATTGGAAATAAAGTAACGGACTTGTAACATGTTTTATTGATTTCTCTTGGAAAGGAAAACGAAAAATAAGTTTCTCTGTTGGTCTACGTTTTCGAAAGCCTTTGTGATAGTATGAGCTGCCAAATTGTACACAAAAGTTATGACTTGTTATTGTAAGTAAGAGTACTTTTTTAGATGAATTACTTTTCCTGTGTTTGACCAGGTGCGGGTTAAAACTGAAGATATTGCCGACAGTATTTGTAGGAATTGATTGTATTCCAAGATGTATAATAATGTGTGTAACAGTCGCGTATCAAGTCGTTTTGATTAGGTACTTTTGTAGTCGATTGTTATGAATATTTTCAGATTGGTAACTTGAGTGAGGTGCCAGCTCAGGTGTTGCTTCGTCATCTGACCGTGGTTCAAATTTACGAGGTGTTAACCTCGGATCTTTCCCTTAAGGGATTGATCCCGGACCATCGTCAATCGTCCGTTGTGTTGCTCTAGTACGATGTGAATTAAAAATTACCAGAGTGGTAATTTGGTAATTTTTAATTCACGTCGTACTAGAGCAACACAACGGACGATTGACGATGGTCCGGGATCAATTCCATATGGGAGAGATACGAGGACAACAACACGTAAGTTTGATCCACGGTCAGATTACGAGGTAACATCCGAGCTGGCACCACTCTCCAAGCTTCCATATCAACACAACGTGAGGACTTTCGGCCACGACAGTTTGAAGGTGCACCAGCCGCCACTACTCTATACCCTTACAAACGTCCATACACTGATCAGGATTCTAACTAGGAACCTTCCTATCTAGAAGCTAAGACCTTAAACACCAGTCACGTTGGGTTGGCGTGGAAGTTTGGAGAGTGGGGTGCCAGCTCAGGTGTTGCTTCGTCATCTGACCGTGGTTCAAAATTACGAAGTGTTGTCCTCGGATCTTTCCCTTAAGGGACTGATCCCGGACCGTCGTCAATAGCCCGTTGCGTTGCTCTAGTACGACGTTAACTAAAATTACCAATTACCAATTACCTTAAACACCAGACCGGTTGGTCGGCTACTCTCAGATTGGATAAAAATAGATTAAAATATTTTTATTAGAAACAAAAATTAAATTTATATACATAGGTAGTATAATTGACGGCACACTGGAGCAACACATCGGGTTATTGGACACGGTCCGGGATCAATCATTAAAGGAAATATTCGAGGATAGCTTCTCGTCAATTAGAACCACGGTCAGATGACGAGGTCACACCGGATCTGGCACTCCACTCTCCAAACATTACACACTACGTCAACGTGAGGACATTTGTGGATACTACAGCTGTAACGTGCACCAGCCTCCTTTGTACATGACGATCTTGTTAGATTCGTACTCGAAACCCTCCGGGTGCAAATCCGTTACTCTTCTAACGCAAAATTATGAGCTGTTGCCTTTTTGTCTTTCCCTTCATGATTGATTCCGGACAGTCGGCAGTTGCCCGCTCTTTTCCTCCAATGCGACGTTAAACCTCCAAGTGGCTTCGACGAGATATATCGTCCATGGAAATCTGACCAATTTTGATGATGACGTGCTACTTCGTCATCAATATATCACTATTTTGATGATGGCGAAATCAAGATCTGTAAGTTTTCTTCTAGTAAGTTACGAGATATGGCAATGAATCTCGTCCATCAAGATCTGGTCAATTTTCTTCGAATGACGAAGTATCTCTTCTATCAAGATCTGGTCAAATTTCTTCTGAAGATGAGATATCTCGTCCATAAAGAACGGGTAAGTATCAAACTAATCCGATGTCGAGATTCCTGATCGAGTTAACCGCCAGAACTAATTCAACTACCAACTCACCTCTTGTTGCGTGCGTTACTGTGGAAATATGTGAATCTACCCTTTCTCTCTCTCTCTCTCAACCCCTTCATAAAAATCGAAGATACTTTTCAGCTATACCCATATCAATAATTTTTTGCGCCAATTTGGCGTGTTTTTTTTCTTGGCTCTATTTGTTTCCATACCAGTTTTAGCTTTTCTGCTCCGTTTTAGCTTATTTCTTTGCTAGTGCAACTGGTACAGACTTCTCGATTATAAATATTCCAACCTACCGTTGCGTGGTGATTCATTTAAAGCTGTTATTCACAGAATTCGAAACTATTGACACCATAAATAAATGTACGACAGAAACGAAAGAAATGCGGGATTCAGTAAACCACAGTTTTGTTCAGACACCTTTTCCTCACAACACAATCGAATGCTACACAACCATTTCGGCTTCGAGTCGTTACAAATTCTTCATTGGGTTATTCGAACACAATCATTCTTTGTGAAGAAAATCTCCTTGAAGAAAGAGCTTTGCCGCTTGTTCATCTCGCCAAACACCCAAATCATAAAATCAACTGCACTAACAAAAGGGTAAGGGTAATTTTAGTTAACGTCGTACTAGAGCAACACAACGGGCTATTGACGACGGTCCGGGATCAGTCCCTTAAGGGAAAGATCCGAGGACAACACCTCGTAATTTTGAACCACGGTCAGATGACGAAGCAACACCTGAGCTGGCACCCCACTCTCCAAACTTCCACGCCAACCCAACGTGAGGGCTTTCGGCCACGACAGATTTAAGGTGCACCAGCCGCCTCTACACCATACCTAACAAAAGGAATAAGCTCAAAAGCTTTGCTCAAAACAAAAAGCTGGTAAGTACACAAACATCGCCAAGAAATAATAGAACTGTGCCAAATGGGCGCCGTAGTTTATTGGCATGGCCATAACTGGAAAGCACCAAATCGAATCGGCCCCTCCAAAAACACAGCGCATTCCATTCATTCCATTAGCCGTCGGGGCGTTGAATATTTTACTCCCACGAACCATTCGTACTATCGTTAGGAACAAAACAAGCCAAAAACTCCCTCTCTCCTCCCCGAAATCTGAAAAATTACCCACCATTCGCATTCCGTCGAGGACGCCGCGTATTATATACCCTCGGGCGAATCAAACAGAGGGGTACACACAGCAGGAAAAAAGGCCGTCCGGTAGCAGCAGAAAACGAAGCAAAACGTGTGCAGACTCCCCTCAATAAAGTTAACCGTGGAACTCCGACTAACAGAAATCGGAAAGGGAGCCCGGAACACTTGGAAATTCCTGTCGACAGTTTCATTAGCGGGGGCCGGAAGAACTAGTTTCCGGTTTGGGCGTGTCGAACAAGTCAATGCGGGGAAAACTTTTTGCTGACTTCATTCCGGGTGATCTCTCTTGATCATCGGGAGGGTAAATTTCGTTACCCGGGAAGGTCGGTGGCTAGAGTTACACGCATTAGAAGAGGGGATTCCTTTTCTTCCAGCGAAAGATGCTATTTCGGGTTGGGTTTGATGAGATAAGCGTGGGTCATTAGTATTTTCCACTTCGTTATAAAATGGAGTGGAGGGTCTGTTTTGTTCCGGGTAGTATTTCGGGAGTTGGGTATTTTAATTAACGCCGCACTGGAGGAACAGAACGGGCGACTGGTGACGGTCCGGGAAAATTCCCCAATAGAAATATCCTACAACAATAATTTTGAACCACGGTCAGATGACGAAGAGCTCGGGTACACGTGCCATGGGCCTTTAATGCAGTATTTATTTCGGATGAATGTACATTGTAGTGACCTCTGCATCTGTGGCATGAAAGCAGACTCGGTCCACTATGTTGCCACGTGCCCAAAATAACATATCATCTACACATCAAGGAACCAGCAATAGTACTACTACGCCTGGCTGTTCATCACTTGCTACAAAGAAATATGATACAAATCGTGCGATTTGTGGCCTCCAGGGAGTTAGAACTCAAGGTATTTGTGCACCTAAGTTTTTAAATTGGGTATTTGTGCACCTAAGTTTTTAAATTAGGAGCACAGATTATATTTTAGGTGCACATTAAAAAAAAATGTAATATAAGAGTATTAATTTAATGTAAACTACTTAATTACTTAAGTACGTTTATATAGGTTAGTAGTAGATATAGTAAATATAAATATTTAAACATCTAAATTCTCCCTTCTCTGGCGCACGGTTGTCACTACAGTCGTTTCAATAGAGCCATCTGGAAAATGTTTCGGTCATTGGAAAGTTCTGATGGCAGTGGCACAAGTAAACCTTCCTGTTGTATAAACCCGTTACGAATTTGTCGAACAGCGAATTTGTTTTCGCATAGTGTGTATTGAGGAATTTTAATTACGTTCCTTTAGAGCGAGAGAGGTCGATACTAATATTTTGTTCAAACAACAAAATAACATAAAACACGTTTCAACCCCTTTTTTTAACGTTAGGTGCACGCTGTGCACCTAGCGGTAAAAAATTAGGTGCACAGTTTTATTTTCATGTGCACAGTGCACCTGTGCACCCGGGTATTTCGAGCACTGCCCAAAAGTAATAATTTTATTTCTTTTCCTATTACAAAGTTATTAGTAAACTAAAACTGATCAATGCTCAAAAGTAATTATTTTATTTCACTTCTGGTTACAAAGTTATTACTACGCTAAAACTGAACAATGTCCCAAGGTAATTATTTTATTTCATTTCCAGTTAGAAAGTTATTAGTGAGCTAATACTGATCAATGTCGAAAAGTAATTAATTTCATTTCATTTCCAGTTAGAAAGTTCTTAGTAAGCTAAAACTGATCAATGCACAAAAGTAATTATTTTATTTCATTTCCTGTTTCAAAGTTATTAGTAAATTAAAACTGAACAATGCCCAAAAGTAGTTATCTATATATATATAATGATGTATTTTCACCTTTTTTTTTCAATTTTATTATGTTAGAGGATGAAAATCCATGAAAAATGACGTATATAATATTGAAATTGGTAAACTATTCCCCGAGATATTAATTTTTAAATTTCGTTTCCGGTATTGGCGGGAAAAACAGGAATTTTGTAATGGCTGCTGTGTGACGTCACAGCACATAGTAACCCACTGCGCCGGCGTTGCTATGGTTGTTTACATTCGTTTTCGCCATGTGTGTTTAGCTCGCTTCATTCTTCATAACGTTTTTATCTAGAGGATTACATGGAGAACAAAGTTTCTACATACAAATACTGTATAGTACCTGGATGTAAAAGTACAAAAGTGAAAACGCCAGAAAAGTTATTTTTTTTTTACGTTCCGAGAGATCCTGGGAAAATGAAAGCTTGGATAAAAGCTATGAGAAGAGACGATTTGTCTCGCAATAAAGACTTCTTTTAATTGCTGTGAATACCATTTTTTGGTAATTATAAAGTTTGAAATGAATTTATTTTATTTTTGAGTGTTTTTATCTTGATATTTTCAATGCTCATTAAGCTAATTCCATGGTATTAATAATGCAACAATCTGTTCTTCCAAAACTGCATTTTCAAACATAGTTTTATTAACTATTACGCTGCTTTTAGTTCAAAACTGTTATTCTGAGTGATATTCAAGGCAATTTTAAAATAAGCATTATAAATCATCTGAATGTGTTAGTTTTTGGTATTAATTGAATAAGTTTGATAATTCATACCATGAAATGCAAGATGTTAAAGTAAAACCAATGATGTTTCTAAATGCTATTAGTTTATGAATTGTTTTAATATAAATTAATTATCACAAGTTAAAAACTAATTTAATTTGGGATACACAGTAGAATTAGTAAATTATCCAAAAGAATAAGTGATTATACATAAATGGCATAGTTTCAGAAATTCATTGGAAACAAACAATAATTTACTTTACACATTTTTTTATCCAAGAATAATCTTAAATGCAATTTTTTTGGCTTACACAATTCTTAAAGTAGCACTTTTCATGAACATTAATTGTTTTATTATATTTATTGTTAGAATTAATTTGCTTCCATCTTGATTGTTGCATTTGGCAAAATGTTTATAATTTGGACAAGTTCATTAATGATACTTAGTGTAAAAGGGCTTTATGCATTTCTAAAACCTTTTCCAAAACTCTTCGAATATTTTTGTTCTGCATAATATTTTTAATTATTAATTGAATCTTTCACTTGTTTATTTTTTGATTGCAGTTTTGTAAACAGTATTTGTAATAGTGATTTGTTGGT
Organism: Metellina segmentata; assembly: GCA_947359465.1. Taxonomy (NCBI): domain Eukaryota; kingdom Metazoa; phylum Arthropoda; class Arachnida; order Araneae; family Tetragnathidae; genus Metellina; species Metellina segmentata. Next base: position 99,497,892 of record OX375882.1, read on the forward strand.
TCATGAAGTACTTTTTTTATAAACTGTTAGTATCTTATTTACTGCTGCTTATGAAATAAATTTGCGAATCAATACAGACACGTGTTGATTTCATACAAGAGCGATTGTGAGTGTACAGAGAGCATAGATGAGAGATGTAAACAAAAGCTCAGCTATGCGAAATGACGTCACATCCAATGGCGGCCTGTTTTCGGATCACGTGACTTTGTTTCGTTTTCAACAAAATTTAAATTGATTTTATAATCATTTCAAAATTATTTTGAAAGTTTAAACGCAATATTTAATGATATTTAAACTTAGAAAAACTAGAAAAGATCCCATTTATAAGCAAAACCCTCGCACATGCAAATACCTCTTTCTCTAACGTGGCCCGCAAAAAATACGTTATTTGTTATTGCGTTTTGACAACACTGTTCGATTGTTTGTATACCACGAAGTCTCGCGCATCAATTGTATTTATAGCGTTATCGCATACAATTTTATTGAAAAAAAATGAATATTAGTCGAATTGTTGCAGCTTATAAAAGACATACTGAGTATTCGATTTCCAAAGCAGCGCTCACATTTCGAGTCAAAATTTGCTCAAAGTTTTCATTTGAATTCCAAATTGTTCGAGTTCCGATTTTAGAGGTACTGCATAATTTTTCTGTAGTACTACAAATTTATGTTTGAAAAATATTTTTTGGAATATCATTTTTTGTAAACAGTGTCTTTATTGACGCGAGCGAAGCGAACAAGGTTAGCGCAGCGAACCAATGAGGATTGCAAAGTAATCTTCCGGGGGTCGGCGAGCGTCAGCGAGCAGGGGGCGGGTCCCTAGTTTTTTTTAATTTATTGTTGCAGTCATTCAAAACATAAAAATTACAAAGTTATTAATCAACATAAAAGTAAAATTTTTTTGAAACAAAATGTTGTTTTGATTCTATCAAACAATTTTGTAAAGAAAATCTTTAAAAATTATATTTGCTTGTGGATGCTTTACGAACGTTGCCCATCTTAGCAGTTAGTTGCCGAAAGTTTGGTCGATCACTTGTTAGGGCAGTTCGCACAAGCTCAGTTAAATGCTGATCAGTTAAAACAAACCGATGCTTAATTTTAACAAATTTAAGTGTTTGTTGAACACACACACTCACAACAACACGAAGTACCGAAAATTGAGATCAGTCTACGCGCATATTCTTTGGTTTTAGGATATTTGTGTTCCGTAATCTGTTTCCAAAGCTCAATAGTTTAACAGCCATTTTGTTTTGCTTGTTTCAATCCTTCGTCTTCATAAAGCTCCAGTAACTCCAAGAAGCTGACCCAAAAAATAGGGGAATATGAAGGTAAACTTTAAAAAAAAAAAACGAATTTTTTTTTGGTTTCTCATTTTTTTGTTTTTGTTTTGTTATCAAAGATAAATAAATGACTCTTTCAAATATTCATTCCGGAAATGAGGCTTTCAAAGGTAGCGTAGTTAGCCACCCTGGTATACAAACTGGAGTTAGTAATGCTGCTTCGAAGACCAAAATACACCAGGCTAGAAATACCTATAGACTGAGAAATATTTTACGCAGTAGTAATAAAAACTTTTCATTTGAATAAATAACAACATTTTTAGGTTGTATTATTTATTTCTTCCACGAATAAATACAAAATTATGTTTTTAATTGGAATTATCATCAGGGTAGCACGAGAGTTTTTATCAGGGTGAGAACTTTCATTACCTTCGTACGTGAAAACAAAAGCCAGATATCGCTTCGATGCAAGGAATGACTTACGCGTGGCTCTTTGAAAAAAAGGAGTCTCGCTTCAAAAGTATTATGAATATACAATAATGTAGTCGTTAAAATTGAGATATTATTTTGTACGTATGATGTAAATACATGTGTTTAATTTTCAATAAATAAATGATCTTGCAATCGATGGGATTTCCTCCTAAATAAAGAAATAAAAACACATTTTTCAAGGGGATATGAGAGAACTTATTTAGATTCAAGTGGGTGCCGATCACTAAAAAGATTAAGAACCACTGCTCTAGTGCAAAGTAAATTAACTACCTACCTATCTTCGTTTTCTTCCCGTGGAAGATGCTATTTTGGGTTGGGTTTAATGCAATAAGCGTCGGTCATTGGTATTTTTCATTTCGTTATAAAACGAAGTGGAGGGTCTGTTTTGTTCCCGACTTTCGACTCGGCGATTCGGTCAGGAGGTAATGGGATCCTGAATAATTCATTTTCATCAGGCACCTCGCCGGTGATGTAAATTACTTGGTTTATGAACGTTCCGATCGCTGTGCGCTGAGACAGTGTAGTACGAGGAAGTATTGTGATGCAATTTTTAATTTCGTTAGAGGGTGATGATGAGATTGCTGAGAGTCGAAAAAATGAAAATTGAACGTTCAAAAGTTTTTTTAACGCTACATCTCAAATCAATGGCGAATGCCCTGAGCGTAATACGTCAAGGTAGGGTGGTTTTTACGGCGCAAGGAGCCATGTTTGGCTAAGCTGCGCCAAACATAAACCCAGACAAGCAATGGTCACACACAGAGAGAAAGTGTTTACTGATACAAAAGAGAGAAATGCACCTCGCCGGTGATGTAAATTACTTGGTTTATGAACGTTCCGATCGCTGTGCGCTGAGACAGTGTAGTACGAGGAAGTATTGTGATGCAATTTTTAATTTCGTTAGAGGGTGATGATGAGATTGCTGAGAGTCGAAAAAATGAAAATTGAACGTTCAAAAGTTTTTTTAACGCTACATCTCAAATCAATGGCGAATGCCCTGAGCGTAATACGTCAAGGCAGGGTGGTTTTTATGGAGCAAGGAGCCATGTTTGGCTAAGCTGCGCCAAACATAAACCCAGACAAGCAATGGTCACACACAGAGAGAAAGTGTTTACTGATACAAAAGAGAGAAATACACCCTGGGTAATTTACAGCAATTTAACCTGTGCCACTTTCAGCTGACAAGTGTCGAGGATGATTGGTTGGTTGTTGAATAAATCCAACTATGGCCAATGATTGGGTATGCTCACTGCGCTAGAAACCTGCGATTTGTGAGCGGGGTAGGCTTCAACCCTCCTTAGGTGTTAGCTGTATTTTTGTCTTCTGTGTTACTGGGGCTTTTCTTGTGCGTGAATTACTTGGCGTTGCTTGTCTTGTGTTTGACACAGCATGGTCTGGTGTTGCTCTTGCTCCGTATAACCCAATAAACAAACCATCCTCTCAAAATAACTATCTCGCTTGGGAAGGAGTTTTGAAGCACCCTGTATACACTTTCTAACTTTACAATATGACACATTGCCACAGTGGCTAAAATTATAACTAAGAGAAATTTTAAAAATAAAACCACCTAAATCAATGCTCTCTAAAGCATTCTCATATGATCAAGATATTCCTGAATTTAAATCAAGTTTAGTGATTTATTCTAAACGGAATAGCCTTCTTTTACGTATAGGCAACAAAGTAAAAGCTTATCTTACTCTTAGGATGGAAGAATCGTGACAAAGAAAGAGAAACCTGAATAAGCACCCCATTTAATTATAATAAAAAATATGCTAGCTGACGGGTGAACTCTCGTAAAATTTTTGTATCCTGTTCACTTGATTCACCAGTCATTTCAGACTTTAGTTCATTTATTCTGTTCAGGCAGGAATTTTTAAACTGGCAAAAGCTCCAGAGGCATATAATCCTTTCTCCGGTGTTAAAGAAGGCCATTTACTAAATACGTATATCCATCCCTTGCCTTAAAGCCTTACAGGATGTTTGGAAGAAGCACACGGTTATTACTAAACTTACAATATTAAACGCTACCTTACTGATTGAAACCTAAACCAAATTTATGAAAGCAATGATTTCTAAATATTCTAATTAATCCAAAGGCATTCAAGAATTTACATGAATCTGTACAATTTATCTAAAATAGAGTGGCATTTAATGCATAAGCCACAAATTAAAAGCTTATCCTAATCCAAGGAGGGAATAATCTAGTCAAAGAAATGGAGATTAGAATAATACACCCCAATTAGAATTAAATATGTATTAGCTGAAGGGAGAATTCTCGGAATAATTTCTATCCTGTTCACTTGATTCACAAGTATTTTCAGATTTAACTAATTCGTTCATTCTGTTCAGTCAGGAATTTATTTTCAAATTAGCAAAAGCTCCACCGACATTTGATCTATTCCATGTTGATAAAGAAGGCCATTTAATAAAGCATGTATGTCTTTATCTTCGCTTAGTCTTACAGAAACTTTGGAAAGCACACGGTTCTTACTAAACTTCCAATATTACTCGCCACTTCCTTGACCGAGACGAACCAAACATCATTGATTTATCAACCAAATTTCTGAACGCAATCATTCCGAGGTGTTCTTATCTATCCAAAGGCATTCAATAATCTTTACCAATTGTTATGATTTATCTAAAATAGAATAGCCTTTAATGTATAAACCACAAACTAAAAGCTTATCCTAAAGTAAGGATGGTATTATCTATGACAAGTAATCTAAATCCAAATAATGCATCCCAATTTGAATGAAAAATATGCTAGCCTAAGATAATCATCGGAAAAACTTTTATTCTATTTACTTGATTCCAGTCATTTCAGACTCTCATTTTGTTAAGTCTGGAATTTTTAAACTGGCAAAAGCTCCAGCGGCATTTAATCTGTTCTATTGTGTTATACTAGAAGGTCATTTACTATATCCTGTATACCCTGACCTTTCCCTAAAGTCTTATAGGAAGTTTAGAAGCATATAGTTCTTAATAAACTTACGATATTGAACCTCATTGATTGAATCTAACCAACTAAACATCATTAATGGACGAACCAAATTTCTGAAAGCAATGATTCCTAAATATTCTATTTTATCCAGATGCATTCAAGAATCTACAACGATCTTTATGATTCATCTAAATTAAAATAACCTTTAATATATACGCCACAAATTAAAATCTAATCATAAACTAAGGATGGAATAATCTAGGCAAAGAAATAGAAACCCGAATAATGCACCCCAATTAGAATGAAAAATACGCTAGCCCAAGACAGAATCCTTTGGAAAACCTCCATTCTATTTACTTAATTCCAGTCATTTCAGACTCTCACTCCGCAAAGCGTCAGGAATTTTTAAACTGGCAAAATCTCCAGTGGCATTTAATCTGTTTCCCGGTTTCAAAGAACACTGAATCTTGCGTTTGCACAAACTGTTCCGCGAAAATAATTACAATCGCAATCGGAACGCCTCGAAAAAGATTAGTGGGCAAATAAAAAAAAAAGCTAAATAGCCTTCTCCGCTAACGAATTCATACAACAAAATTCCCTTACCTCCATTTTGTTTTATTCATCTCTCGGCCACTGGATTAAAACAACCGTCTTTCTTTCATAAATGTCTCGAGCTCTTACATTATTCTCAACCGTAACCTCTTGCAAGCTGACAAAAGAATAAAACTTGGAGAAACCTTTACATTTAAACGTTAACCTAATCGTTCGAGGCAGGAGAGGCGGATGGAATGTTTAATTTGTGACCTTCTCTGCTTCCAGAAATTAAATGGGTATTCGGGAACATGTAGGCTCGCTTCCAAAGGAGAAAAGATATAATCTTAATGCTACCGAGATAATAACAGGACGAAATATTAGAGGGAATCAGTTTTCATTTGATCTTCTTTAATGGTTCCGGGGATATTCCGGTGCGAATTTAATTATTGAAGAAATGGCGCTCGGGATTAATTATTTAAACAGTGGAATAGACTTGCAAATACTGGTGAAGGTTGGAATTAATTGGAGCTCCGTCGTGTCGAGGTGGGCTTTGATGTTCATCGCCGCTGCCTTCTGTTTAGACAGTCACTATTGGGAAAAGTGTTTGCTGTTTTCGTGCATTTGAGTCTTACGTATTTATTATATTACTACTTTGCTGAAAACGGGTGTATCTATTTTTCGGATTAACATTTGTGTGTTGGGAATTTGCTTTTGACGTAGAATAAGTATTATCTTTCGAAACCAGGGTACCACGCTCAATTTTTGAGTGCCACAAGAAATAAAGGAATCACGAAAAATTTAATAACTTGAAATATATAAATGACAAGCCACTGCGTGGCCAGCATGGCGTTGGGCGTGACAGTTGGTTTTGAGGACTTAGGTGTGACCAATGTTAACGCTTGCCAACCACCGGTGTTTGATACGCATTCCCATTTGGTTTCCTTCGCAAACCAACGCCACAGGCAATGCGGTGATGGCCTTGAAGTTACTAGCAATAAATAAATGAGAATAATTTAATTATAAAATATTTGTGATTTTCCGCTGATTTCAGATTTGTTGAAATTTTTACTCTATCTTTAACGTTGTAGGAGATAGAAATCCAATCGGCGTGACGTCACAATCTCTTTCAGAAATATAAATATTCAATTGAAAAGTATTTATTAAAAGAAAATCAAATGTTTATAAAATATTTGTGATTTTCCGCAGATTTCAAAACCGTTGAAGTTTTTACTCTATCTTTAACGTTGTAGGAGATAGAAATCCAATCGGTGTGACGTCACAATCTCTTTCGGAAATATAAATATTCAATTGAAAAGTATTGATTAAAAGAAAATCAAATGTTTATAAAATATTTGTGATTTTCCGCAGATTTCAAAACCGTTGAAGTTTTTACTCTATCTTTTACGATCTAGGAGATAGGAATCCAATCGACGTGACTTCACAATTTCTTGCGAAAATTTAAAGTCAATTGAAAAATATTTATTAAAAGAAATTCAAATGTATTAGGTATCGATCCAATGTAAAATTTTCCTTGCCCATGACAGTTCTATTCGTGGGGTCAGGTGTGCCCATTGCTCGCTAACCCCCGGTAATTGCTACGTATTCCCATTTGACAAAACACGCTAGAATCGGAAAACTTGGCACTTCCTTCCTTTTTACGAGGTCAACCGAGGTACGGGTGACGTCACATTTCGAAGCGAAAGACGGAAAGTGAAAAAAAAAATTGATTCCCAAAGCTGACGTCAGTGGGTAGGACGAAAATATCAAAATTGTGGCGCTTCTACTTTCTCCGGAACGAAAGAAAGAAAATTGGAAAAAAAAAAAAAACCCTAATAAATTCATTTAAAAATGTTTTAGATAAAATTTTAAAATTCGGTCGCGATAGAAAAATTGCAAAAAATTCGAACTACCTGTGTGCCAAGTCTCATTATTGTAAGTGCCATAGATTCGTCAGGACAGTCCACACACAGACAGACACTTCCTTTTATAATAGTAGAGACAGTAGAAATACAACCAACAGACTTCAAAATGCGGATAGTTTGCAAACTTTTCAAAATGTCGAAATATATGCATAATAAACACAAGAAGAATTATAGACTTTGGCGGATGTCCTTGATTGCCCACTCCTGGTGCTTGACTTTGCTAGAGTTCATGGTCTCATGGATTTGATCTAGCTGCTGCTAGATCCTGAAGGATTAAGCTTCGGTTTCCTAAGAAAGCGTCGCCGTGATCTAGCGGCCGTGATGTATCGGTGGGTGACGTCACTAAAACGTTGTTTATACTAACACATGGTGTTGGTTTCCTAGAGAGCGGTGTTTGTGAGCGTAACGAAAATGATCGGAGCCGCCATTTCCATGACTGTCGTCATAGCGGTCTCAAACAGTTGGGGAACGTTTTTTCTCTTGTAGCGGCCACATTTCATTTCCTGCTCCAAGCGATTCGAACGAAGAGGAGAGAAATAAATAAACATTTTTGACTGCTATTGATTAATTCGTTTTTGTAAAATCGGGATCGTTAAACACAGAATAAAAATTTCAACGGATTTGAAATCTGCGGAAAATTTGACACCAGATCGATACCTTAAATGTGATTTTCTTTAAATAAATAATTAATTATTTAATAAATAATTAAATAATAAAATGGTAAATAATTGAATAATAAAACTGCTTTTGATATCGATCTGGCGTAGAAATTGACCCTGATTTGAAATCTGTTGAAATTTTCACTGTACCTTCAACGATCCCGAAGTTAGAAAGTTTAAACTAGAGAATAAAAAACCACTTTGTTTTGTTTCTCGAATAAAATAAACCACGACAGCCGTATGTGTTGCCCATTCTCCAACGTATTCTGTACGTCTAAGTTTACACGTCTGGATTTTTGTTTAGACGGCCGTCTAGTTATGGCCGCGGCATCATGACGTATCACGGCTGTTAGATAACGGCTCCACTTTCTTAGGAAACCAAAGCTTTAGACACAACAACAACAACAGAATTATAGAAAACGTCAAAAGAAGAAAGACCGAGAGATGAAGAATCCAAGAACATCCGGACATCCGATGCTGAGCGTCAAAGGGCTTGTCGAGAACGCCTCAAAGTTGAGGCGTCGCACGTTTAAATGAACTAATGCCTGACACGAATGCTCCAAGTACTTCCATCCCACTCAGTTTGACGCGAATAGCATATCTGGAGACATAAACACTTCATTATCACGATAGAGTTCAACCCGTGGAGGTAGGTAATGAGACACAAACATCAACATCAACAGCTAATGCACCAATTATGATACTATATTAGGGATGCGACATCGATAGCAAAACATCGATGTTCAAAATTAAAACATCGATGTTGATAATACATCGACCCATAAACATCGATGTTTTTAAAATTCAGTGTATTTAAACTTTTTCCCCCATTTCTTAAAACTGGTTTAGCAACTTGTGATGTTACATCGACAGCAAAACATCGATGTTTTGAAATTTTGATGCTCCAAATTAAACATCGATGTTGATATTACATCGCCCAAAACCATCGATGTTTTTAAAATTCAGTGTATTTAAACTTTTTTCCCCATTTATTAAAACTGGTTTAGCAACTAGTGATGCTACAGCGACTATAATACATCGATGTTTTTGTTCTAAAACATCAATGTTTAGAAAACATCGACATCGATGTCGCATCTCTACTTTTCAGACCCTTCATTCTTGGTCACTTTGGTCTAAAAGTATGTTCAATTTGCTGATTATAAAAATTATGCTACTTGTTTTTTTTTTTTTAATTTTATAACGGTACTTTTTTCATTTAAAAATAAAACATCGACAACATAAAAACATTGACACCAATACATCGATGTTAAATACATCGATGTTTTTTAAAAAACATCGATGTTTTGAAAACATCGACATCGATGTCGCATCCCTATACTATATGTGCGGAGCGATGAATATGCGAGAATTTGGATATTCGTGTAATGTTTGTGACAGACTTCGGTTTGAAAAGAACTTGAAGCAGTCACGGAACACTAGAGTGATATCATTACTCCGCCGCGAGTTTCCTCATTCGAATGTGGATGATTTCATATAATGTGTAGTCTATGTAGAACACATTTATCAAGAAAGAAATACCACCGTTGTCAAAATCTACTTGATATTCAATAACCACCAAAGCCAGATTTGCCATCACTTGATGTGATCACAGAGCAACTTATGAGACCGCGACTACCATTCATGCAACTGCGGCGTTGCGCTATGAAAGACATACGACTGTGGGACAAGTCATAAATGTTTCCGTCGAACACACCGTGATGACATCATTAACGTGCGATTTGAGTGTTGATTGGGTATTAAATGCAGATATAGAGAACTTAACAACGCAGAGAATACATTTTATGTTTGAATTCATCCTATTTGAGGGTACTTAACCATCCTAGTAACTGTCTCGACGAGGTTTCTAGCCATTAGCGAAACTGGATACATCTTGATGGGTTAAATATCTCATTATAAAACTATCCAGAAGAAGCATCGGAAATACTTTGATGATGAGATACCTCATTAGTCAAATCTAGATGGATGAGATATCTCATCGAAACCACTTAGAGTGTAAATTAATTTCGTACAGAAACAACGCAACGGTCTATTGACGACGCTCGGATGTTACCTCGTCATCTGACCTTGTACCGAACTTACATGGTGTTTTCCTCGGATCTCTCCCTCAGGTGATTGATCCCGGATCATCGTCAATCGCCTGTTGTGTTGCTCTAGTACGCCGTGAATTAAAAATTACCAAATTACCACTCTGGTAATTGGTAATTTTGTAATTAACGTCGTACTAGACCAACACAACGGGCTATTGACGACGGTCCGGGATCAATCTCGGAAGAGAAGGAAGAGAAGACAACAACTTGCTATTTTGAACAACGGTCAGATGACGAGATTCACACCTGAGCTGGCAATCCACTTTTCAAACTCTCCCACCACGCTAACGTGAATACATTTGAAACCACCACAGATTCAACATGCAGCAGCCCCCGCGAACACGATTTCAGACGCTAATTTCGAACCGGTAAACTTTCATGAATGCTGACATGCACCTTGCATATGAGGCAGCCAACGAGAGGTGTATGAAATCAGCTTGTTGTTGATCTCGTCAACTGATAGCGATCCAAAATTATGATGTGATCTCGTCATTTGACATGCGGTTAAAATTAATGCTGTATTGACCTAGGTAACTGATGATTTTGTTGTTGTTGTTGTTGCTGATCCCTGCAGCCCAGCAGAGCTAGACTAGGTCCATGATATCGCACACTCTCAAGAAATCAATGAGCAATAATGGTCGCTCCAGAAGATCTTCTTTATCAAGTCCCAAGCACTAAAGGATATGATCCGGAGTGGCCTGGCCTTTGGAACACTTGGTACAAATTGGAAAGTCCTTTTATTTGTTGGCATAAGTCAATGTTTTTATGTGGCCACTACGAAATCGTGTTATTGTAGTTTGTTCCTTTCTGCTGCACCGGAGGGATAGAGATCCACCGGGACGATTACTCTTGTACCAATGGTGCACAGGGGGAGTGGCAAATGCAGACCGAACAAGGCATTTATGTCTAGAGTATAGTTCAGCATAGGTTAGAGACGGCGGAGTATGCATAGGCTCGTCAGTTCTCCTCTTTGCCAGGGCATCAGCCATTTCGTTACCGGCAAGGTCAACGTGGGAAGGGATCCACTGTGAGTGAATCTCACGAGATGAGGAGAGCCGCCTCAGCTTGTCCAAGATAGCAACTCCAGTATTATCACGGACTCTGTGTCAGTTAGTAAGATGCTGGATGGCGCTCCGGCTGTCAGACAGAATCCAGATTTCCTCATTCCCAGGGAGTGAAGGATCTATGAATACGTCACGTGATTTTGTAATAAACGCCGTACTAGAGCAACACAACGGGCTATTGACGACGATCCGGGAAAGATTCGAGGACAACACCTTGTAATTTTGAACCACGGTCAGATGACGAAGCAGCACCTGAGCTGGTACACCACTCTCCAAAACTTCCACATCAACCCAACGTTAAGACTTTCGGCTACGACAGATTTAAGATTCACCAGTCGCCTCTACACCATACGCTTACAAACATCCATGCCCGGACCCGGATTCGATCCAGGAACCTTCCGATCTAGAGGCTAATACCTTAACCCCTATACCGGTCGGCTGTATTGACCTAGGATACCTCCCTTCGGAATTGATCCTGGACCGTCACCAATACATTGTGTTGCTGCAGTGCTACGCTAATTCAACTATCTACTCCAGAATCCACATTTTTGGAGCTGTCCCACTATTACAGCCTATGACCGATATGATTTCTGTCATCGTATTAATTTGTGTATAGCAGTTCCTACGTTCAATAAGGTTAATATCAATCGTTTTTCATTCATTACTAAACGCTTATGATACTAAACAAATAGTCGTCTAGTAGAAGCCATTAAAATGGAAACATAACTCTTCAACTATAGAATGGTAATTATGTCTGATGAAATTTTCTCCAAATTGTGAAATGACATCCTATGTTTCAGCATTGAAAATTGTGTCTCGAATATCAATTAAATCGTCATCATCTTTACTCTGAAACCGTTCCAAATCTGAAAAAACATAGTTTGTTACTGCCAGAAACGTCAACGGTTATTTTAATTAAAGTATTCTTGAACGTTTAGTAATGAGATTTAGTGTTAGCGAAACATCAAGGTACATTTTTATTCTACTCGTCCAAGGAATTCCACAGTTGGACGCTCTTAATAAAATAGTCTATTTTAGAATGTATTAAAAATATTTAGCTTTTAAAGATCACTGACTTCTCTTTCAAAATTATATTTTGAAACCTTTCACGGATTTCTCGTAATTTGTAATATGTATTCATTTTGCTCAAAAGCTAAGGTAAAATATAATGAGATAATATTAAGATGTTACCTAATATACCCAAAGAGTTACTGAAAGTTATTAAGTTTAAGCAATAATCGAATTAATGAAATTATTATTTAAGAATAAGCACGAACTTATAATTTAATTACTAACTAAGCATAAGCGAACCTTATAAGTTATTAATTAATAATTAAATTAATTTAGAATAAGCGTCGACTTTTCTGGAGAGTTCTTTTGAGAGAAAAAAGATTATTGAACACAGATTTTACAAAATAGCCTCCAATATTAATGATCCAAAATTTACAGAAATTTCGATTGCACTCATTTGTGTACAATAGAATCAGAAATATGCTGGAAGAATTCCAAGAAGAGGCAACAGATTATTTTATTTTATAATTTTTAATTATTTAGGTACGACATTAAAAATGTCAGAAGTACGATTTGTTTACTGATTTTACGAAATCTTCTACATGCCCTCCCCTCTTCTGTTAAAATTCTTGATTTCTTTTACATCTTTTTAAATCATGTTTTGCTTTTGGGAAAACACCGCTTTTAAAAAACAACATTTAATTCAAAGTACTAGGCTTTTTTTCTCAAGTAAATGCAGATGCCAGTGGTGCTTTTATAGTGGAACGTCCTTCCTTTACGTATTCCGATCATAACTTCACTTGTCTTGTTTCTCGAATACGATTTCAGCACGTCCCCAATAAAAATTTCAAAGGAATTCCGAAATGTGAAAGTTTTTTGGACAACATCAACTACAATGTATTAAATACCAAACGTCACCAACAGGCCATAAACTACATTTTAATGTAAATATGATTTGCATTTTTTGTAAGAGGAAGTAAAATTTCCGTTTTCTGTCTACTTTGTTGGGTCGCACTGAAAATTCCTAACACAAAAACTAATTTAACGTCACAAAACTTTGTTTTTGTAACTAGATTGCGCTTATTTTTACCTAATTATTATTTAGAAACAGAAGTCAGTTGAAGACCACGCCTATTTAAGATAATTATTTGCTTTAGTCACAGATGTTCAGTTGTAAATTTTTCAATTAATTTCCCACAAAACCCATAAATAAAGAAATCAAGGGGTGTTAGGTCTGCTGACAGGAGAAATTGATCGATTCTGATCATTCTCATACCAGCATCATGGACCATTTTGAAGTATTTCATTAGTAAACTTATACTTACATAGGACTCTAAGGACAAAGCTCTCATGTACCGTCCGTCTCAGAACGTGATTGGTAGCCTGGCAGGTGTACGAACTTGTGTCGTCGGCGGAAGTGACGTTGAATCGGACTCTGTTCCGGGTCGTTTTGCCACCATAGGAGGCATCCACCACCCCTTCATGATGTCCAGGAATGGATTCGCCATCCTTCCACCATAGAATGGTCGATTCAGGGTTGCTGCTGGCCGTCTCGCACGTCAAGGTCACCTTCAAGAAACGAAGAAAACGTTAAATTGGTAAAATACCAACACTCAGTTCAATGAGTCAAATTTAAATCTGGTAAGTTTTAGCCAACGTTCGTAGACATTTTTGTACAACTCACTTTTAAAAAGGGTTATCAGGTAACCAAAAAAGTCCATGTCGTTTTAATATTGGGTTTTTTAAATTGAAGAAAAATTATTTTATTTACTTAAAATTACATTTAATCAATGCTTTTTCTTTCCAATGGCGGGCACTGGACTTTTTCCTTGGCTCTGTACAAGGCCGGAAGCGATGGTCGCTACTTCCAATGGCTAGCACTAAGGACTTGTCCTTAGCCACTACAAGACCGAAAGTGATGGTCACTTGTGAAGGGGCACCCAGTGGGTGGACCATCATTGCACTTAACAAAGGACAGCACAATTTACATCCATGCCCTGACTTCGGATTCGAACCAGGAACCTTCCGATTCAGAAGCCAACACCTTGACCACTAGACCGGTTGGTCGGCAATTTTTTATGCTACATAGGCTTATACTACATTTAATAAATATAGTATGAGCAGTTCTTGTTTGATGGTCTTTCGCCATCTCTCCGCCGCATCCCGCGCATTTACAAGTTCTGAGGTTTCTGTCTAAAGAACTGATCCACGTGACGAACATTCTGAACCTCTCAAGGCACGTGGAATTGTCAAAGACACCCTCACCTTTCAAAACACGTGTCTTCTTTTGCTTCTGCGAAGCATTCTTGCCTTTTCGGAAATAAGAAAGCATAAAATGTCGAAAATGCTCTTTATTTTCTGCCATTTGTAATGAATGCTTACATCAGGCCTCGAAATAGATTTTTTAATACCTTTTAGCACCTAAGTTTTTAAATTAGGTGCACAGGTTATATTTTAGGTGCACATAAAAAAAAACGTACATTAATGTAATGTAAATTACTTTATTTGTTGGGTATGTTTAGATAGGTTAGTAGCAGATAGTAAATGGTTAGTAGCAGGTAGTAAATTCTCCCTTTTCCAGCGCACGTCTGTCGCGACAATCGCTTCAACCGAGCCATCTGGAAAATGTTTCGATCATCGGAAAGTTCTGGTGGCAGTGGCACAAGTAAACCTTCCTACTGTATTAACTCGGTACGGCGCAGCGAGTTTGTTTCTGCATAGTGTTTATTTAGAAATTTCAATTACGTTCCTTTAGAGCGAGAGAGGTCGGTACTAATATTTTGTTCAAACATCAAAATAACATAAAACACGTCCCTCCCTTTTCTTTTAACGTTAGGTGCACTGTGTGCACCTAGCTGGAAAAAATTAGGTGCACAATTTTATCTTCATGTGCACAGTGCACCTGTGCACCCGGGTATTTCAAGCCTTGGCTTACAAAAAAAATAAAAAATAATACAATTTTGTTTTCCAAGTACTTGCTAAAAAATTCCTTGTTTTTAAACAACATCAAAACTTTGCACTTGTCAAGTCGATAACACTTCGGTTTTGCGATGATGCCATGTAGCGCCAAAAACTGGACGAACTTTTGCATCAACACAATATATCAGAGCTGATCCTTTATCATTTCTATCACTCAAATTCTGAGGCTGTAAACTCCTCTGGTGGTTGTCTCGACGAGGTATCTCGCCATTACCAAACCTGACATTACCTTGATGACCTTGTTCATTGAAAGAAAACGGAGCAGATTGTGAAGTCGTCATCATAAAATAAATCGGTAATATCTTGATGACGAAGTGCCTCGTCATTAGAAAAATTGGTCAGATCTTGATGTACGAGATATATACTCTACAACACACAAAAAAAAAACATCAAGAAGGAGTTGTGCCGGGCTCGATCAATTTGCAATGGTGTTGACTGTGGACGTATAGTCTTTAGTGACGAGTCCCGTTTCCAAAGGTGTCCTGACGACAATTGCAGACGTGTCTGGTGTAGGGATTTTCACTACAATGCTAGATTAAAAAAAGATGTCGCATTTCCCAACAATATCCTCCACTTTTAAATTCACCTGACTTAATGAGTTCTTCACTTGAGAATTCTACCAAAGTTACGCTCTTAAAAACACTGCGAGATTTAGTAGAACTGAAAAAAAATCACCCTCATTCATTCGAATAATATCGATGCCTCAACGAAACCGAAGGCAATATTAAAAGTGAAACTTTCATTTCCTAAAAATGCCGCGAATCGGAGCATTCCCACTTCATAACTAATTGCCCGGACGCCCTTAAGTGCATTACGGCGTTCTTCTGCTGATACATAATCTCTTTTCCTTTTGGAATTCTTTTACAAGTTCTGAATGGAGAGTGTGAACGTAAAAAGATCCCTCTTTCTCTATCAGCGCGCGGGATTTTTATACTCCCTATAATGTGTACAAGCACCCCTTTAAAAGAATAAGCATTCGAAAGTCTTTATTGCCTTATGTCGAGTATTCTTGATTTTGTGAAAAGGCAATTAAGGAGATGGGAAAATATTTTCTTTCGGACGTCTCGGATCTGACACACGCGCAGTAAAAAAAAAACGCTTTCGCTAATGGATCCTTTTTCGCTTTTTGGGAGAGGGAAGACGGCCATTTCTGCGTTTTTCATCCCGAGCACATATTTGTGTTTCCCTCTCGAACGAAGAATTAGCATCTTTATCGTTTTATGTACTGATTAAAAGGGGAAATGACCCGTTTAATGAGATGATGTCGTTTTGTATTTGCTGTGGGAGGAGTGAACTTAAAAATGTGAAAAATACAGATGCCATAAAATTGGTTTATAGAAATACGTAAATGCGTGTTCTTTCTAACTCGAATCAACTCTTTTTTTTATAGGAATGGAAATGGAGAGTTGAAATTTAAAGTGAGTTTCCATAAATCTATTATTACTTATACCACCATATAGGAGTTCTAATTTCATATACAGGGTGATTCAAAAGGTCTTAGGCAAACTTTAAAGGTTACTAGTTCGAAAACAAAACAATTTTACATAGTAACATATAGTCGCAAACTCCCTCAGAGTGATAGAGATAGATAGATAGATAGATAGAGATAGAGATAGAGATAGAGAGTAACAGAGACAGACAAACTGTGAGTGAGATAGATAAAAACAGTCAGCCACATATATATAGAGAGAGTGACAGAGACAGACGGACTGTGAGTGAAAGAGAGAAACAGTCAGTCATAGAGAGGTATACATATATAAACACGCAGAGGCAGACAAACATACAGAGAGACAGACAAATACACAGAGATACAGATAAACACACAGAG
Source organism: Metellina segmentata (assembly GCA_947359465.1). Taxonomy (NCBI): domain Eukaryota; kingdom Metazoa; phylum Arthropoda; class Arachnida; order Araneae; family Tetragnathidae; genus Metellina; species Metellina segmentata. The sequence goes on from OX375882.1 coordinate 99,514,704, forward strand.
AGACAGATTGGAGAAGCAGACAGACCAACATAGAGACACAGAGAGAGAGGACAGACAGTGAGAGAAACAGACAGACCAACATAGAGACACAGAGAGAGAGGACAGACAGTGAGAGAAACAGACAGACCAACATAGAGAGAGAGACAGACAAACACACAGAGAGATAGATAAACACACAGAGAGACAGACTGGATAAACAGACAGACCAACATAGAGAGTACAGACAAAAGGACCAACATAGAGAGAAAGAGGACAGACAGACCAACATAGAGAAAAAGAAAGACAGAGAGACAGACAAACACAAAGAGAGACAGACTGGAGAAACAGACAGACCAACATAGAGAGGACAGACAGACCAACATAGAAAGAGAGAGGACAGACATTGAAAGGATAGACATTGAGAGAGACAGACAGACCAACATAGAGAGAGTACAGACAGTCCAACATAGAGAGAGAGGACAGACAGACCAACATAGGGACAGAGGACATACAGACAGACCAACAAAGAGAGAGGACAGACAGTGAGAGAGAGGACAGGCAGTGAGAGAGAGAGGACAAACAGTGAGAGAGAGTACAGACAGTGAGAGAGAGTACAGACAGTGAGAGAGAGTACAGACAGTGAGAGAGAGGACAGACAGTGAGAGAGACAGAGGCAGACTGACAGAGAGAGATAGAGAGAGAGAGAAAGACTTAGAAACAGAGAAATAGGAAAAATAAAAAAAAGAAATGAATACAATTAAGCTATAACAACTTATTGCTCAGGCATATGTTTATTACAAGTTCAGAGGAGATGTTTGAAAAAGTTCTTATCGCAAGCATAAGTACAAGTCTTTAAAAGTCGACGAGTAGATAGGCGAACTTGTGTTTTGAAATTAGTTCAATTTCGTCTAAGACCGCTTCTTACACGGCAAGGCTGTGCATAGTTCGGCCAAGACCACAATGGCTGTCAACTGCGAATGATCCCCTTTCACACAATCTGTGGCGCAATCACCCAAACGCTTGATAATAGGGAGAGCGTCTGCTTGGGAACCGTTCAGGGTACAATAGCACGGCGGCCCGTCCGTTTCCATTCACTGTCCCATACGCTAAGTGTATACCTGCTATATCAGAATTACTGAAACGATGCATCCTACTCCTGCAAAGTCAACGTCCAAGAACAATGACGGTTCGCATTGACCAACTCTATTTCTGTCGAACCACCTCCAGCACACTCAAGCGGCCAATAATTCCAAGTAGTAACGATTTTGAAAGAACCAGCCGCCATTTTTTAAAATTTTAGATAGAAACTCGACCATTAAATGAAACATTCTTTATTTAACTCGAAACTGTGTAAGTCATAATTACTTTGAGAAATAAGAATAGAGATTAAATCTAAAATTTAAAATTACAAGTAGTCGTTTTCGAAAAGGAACCAAGGCTATTTTTTTTATTTTGGATAGAAGAAACTTAACCATTAAACAAAACATTTATCGGTTAACTCGAAACAATAAGACAGTTACTTTGGGTATATTAGAATGGAGATTAAATGTAGAATTTATAATTACGATGAGTTGTTTTCGAAAAACAACCATCGCTATTTTTTTTGACAGAAACTCAACCATTTAAGGCAACATTGTTTGGCTAACTCGAAACTATGTAAGCCAAAATTACTTTGAGTAAATTAGAATGGAAAGTAAATCTAAAATTCCAAATAGGAAGGTTTTTGAAAAACAACCAAAACTATTCTATTTTAGATAGAAATTCAACCATTAAATGAAACATTCTTCGGTTAACTCAAAACTGTACAAGCTAGAGCCATTTTGAATAAATTAGAATGGGGACATCTAAAATTTATAATTTTAAGTAAGAACTCTTTTGAAACAACCACACTATTTTTCATTTTAAATAGAAAATGGGACCATTAAATGCAACATTATTCGGCTAACTCGAAACTATGTAAGCCAAAGGTAAGCAAAAGAGTAAGTGAGAATAGAAAGTGAATTTAACATTCCAAGTAGGAAGTTTTTGAAAAGCAACCAACGCTATTTTATTTAGATAGAAATTCAATCATTAAATAAAACATTATTCATTTAACTCGAAACTGTGTAAGCCAAAAAGCTACTTTGAATAAAAAAGACTAAATCTAAAATTTATAATTCCATGTAGGAACCTTTATGGAACATCCGACATTATCGTTTTTATTTTAGCGATATAAAATAACGTAATGTATCCATACACTTTACTACAATGTTGGTCGCAATATGTTAAGAACACTCGACAACGAACTAGGAGTATGATGAAAAAAATTCTCTTTGCGAAGAGAAGTTATACTTAAATATATCCCAGAAACGTTTTTCTATAATTACTCCTTAACTCTTAAAATCTATTTAATCTCTCTCCCTCTTTTTATTGCCCACCCATGAATACGAAATGAAGCCAAACTCAATTATGAAAGAATATGAGATAAAATCGGAACTTGGTGTTGAATTAATTTAAGTAAAAGTAAATGTTTGACTTTAACGAAGTGGCACTTTTTTAAACAAGATTCCTCTCCGTGAAAAAATTGCGAAACGAGTGGAACAAATTTTACGTGATAGGCGAATCGTAATTACCTTCACACTAATTATAGACATAAGTCTTCCGGCTGTTTACGACAGAAATCCTTTTTTTCTACCGCTGGCGCTGCTGAAAACAAACTCCCGTGTCTTTGAAATTCTTGAAGGAATTTAGGAGAAAACCTTACTAATGAGATTCTTTTATTATGCTATTTTGCATTTGCAGAGTTCGTATGTGAAAATTGAAAGTCACTAGCTTAGTTACGAGACGAAACTTTAGTCAAAACATGCAAAGATGGAAAACTGTTTGTCAAAGTGGTATCAGTAATTATACCTAGGAAATCAACTATGGAATTTTGGCATGTGATTAAACATCGTTCCAAGCTGCGTCGGTTGACTGGTAGTTGAATTAACGTCACACTGGAACAGAACAACGTGCCATTGGGGATGGTCCCGGATCAATACATAATAGAAAGATCAGAGGACAACGCATCCTCATTTTGAACCACGGTCAGATAAGGAGGTAAACACTTGAGGTGTCCAAACTTCCATATCATGCCAACGTGAGGACATTTACACAGCAGATTTAAAGTGCACCTAGAGGACGGTCTTTCGGTTGGATCGAGTTTCAGGCGTGACGGCTCTTGTCTTATTTTACGAATACAATGTCAACACGTTGCAGAATTCTCAAAGAATGAATTCCGAATTGATATAGGTCAATGCTCTTAAGATTAAACGCCAAACTCCTACAAAAGAGTGATAAACTACATTTTTAGGTAAACCTCATGAGCGTCATGCACATGCATTTGGGAAGTAAAATCCTCTTCTTTCGTCTACTTTGTTTACGACTGTTAAAATCTAACTCATAGTTAAGTCTAATATTGAGATAAACGAATTAAAGTGAATGCGATATATTAATCAGAATTCATATTGCTTCCATACAATTCATAAATTTCATCTAAACCAAAAGTCAAATATATATATATATATATATATATATATATATATATTTATAAATAGTCACAGGAATTGTATTATAACGATTGTTGGAGACTATAACGAGATCTCAATATTTTATAACCAAGAACCGTCGTGTACAGAGGGGCTAGTGCGCGTTAAATCGATCGTGGCTTCAAATGTTCTCAACATGGGCGTAGTGTGGAAGTTCGGAGAGTGAGGTTCCAGCTCAGGTGTGACCTCGTGGTTCAAAAGTACGTGGTGTTGTCCTTGGATGTCTTCCTTCGGATTTGATCCCAAATCGTCGCCAATAACCCGTTGTATTGCTCCAGTGCGACTTTAAATAAAATACCTACCTACTTACATCAATATTTTATAGCATACTAGCATTACTCTCCACACGTCTTCGACCGAGGGGTTTTGCTGCTTCTCAGAAACCAAGCCTCGTATCTGTTTCCTTTGCAGTTACTTTGCGTCGTCAAAAAGCTTTTCCAGCTTTATCTACTTCCCGTGGTTGTGTTCTCCACTATTCCGATAGCTTGACTCGTGACAGCACTTGATTTTGTTTTGGTTCGAGTTTGATTAAAATCGGCTTTTCTGCGTAATGTTTTACATTAAATTTTACTCGATTCTAAAGGAGCAACGTAGCAAGCTGAACATAGTTGCGTTGACCTAGAAATTTCAGACAGAATAAACCTGTACAAATTTCATGACTCCAGATATCAGCGTTCAAAAGTTTTAGCTGCTTCAGATAGATTTCTGCTTTATGGATAAGAAATATCGTACCACACATTCGTAGTTGCTGTTAGTTTACATTGAATGTTTACATGTTTCGTACATCGGAACTGGATTGGATCATCCATACATGTATTATGTATTAACCTCGATATTTTCCATAAACTTTCCCGACCGTCGTCAATAGTCGTTGTGTTGCTCCAGTGCCGACGCGTAAATTCTACTACCTACCTACAATAAACTTTCCTAACTAAATGGGTACTTCTCTAAATTTTTATAAGACACCCATTTAAACACAGATAACTAATAATCAGAAATTAAAACTGGTGGAAATACGAAAACAGTCGAATTTAAAAATACGAACTGTAGCCAAAACAATCTATCGCATTGCTAACTAATTAATTATAATAAAAATATAATTGTTTAAAAAAATTCTCTGATTGCCTATTTAATTATCAGACTGGTTCATTGAAAAATAAACCGACGAATATTCCACCATCTCTCTCACTGGCTTATTGATTCAATAAAAATCACCTAATTACTCGAGTCATCGAACACAAACGGAACTTTTTGATGAGCATTTTCTATACAACACTGAAGACATAAAAGTTTGATCTCCAGCACTTGGCATCTCAAACTCAACAAAACATTCGGATTGAAAATCAGGAGACGCCATACCTAACACGTGAAGATTTAATAAAGATGTCATTGTCTACATTTCTGTCAACGCGTCACTATGAACGCTCCATTTATTTCCCTTTGTCTGCAAATCAATGTATAGGGGTGCAATATAAGCCGCCTTGGAAAATTTATGTGACAGTCGACGTCTAGTCCATATCTCCCAGTACTAAGTAAAAATAAAGCTCAGTCATCTGGGCTCTGAAGAAACGAGTAGTCTACGCAATTGATTGGTATCCTCAAATAGGACATGGATACATGTCAACATATTTCAACCGAGCCCTAAAAAGACTATAATTTGTTGTATGAAGATAAACAAACACTCAGGCACCTGGGATTTGTACGTTCAAGTAAGTCCCAACAATTGATGGCCACCAAAATAGGATATGGATGCATGTGTATAAATTTCAACCAAGCCCTACAATCTCCAACCCTACAAAGACTATAAATTGGTAGGATGAAGGTAGAGAATAGCTCAAGCACCTGAGCCTTGACAAGGAATGTAGGTTCACGTATATTATCAAAATTGGTCACCAAATTAGGATATGCTCATGTATAAACTATCAACAGAGTCCTACAATATCGAGCCCCTACAAAGGCTATAAATTGGTAGGATGTAGGTAGAAAATAGCTCACGTGATGGGCTTTGACAAGGCGTGTAGGTTCACTTATATTATCAAAATTGGTCACCAAATTAGGATATGCTCATGTATAAACTATCAACAGAGTCCTACAATATCGAGCCCCTACAAAGGCTATAAATTGGTAGGATGTAGGTAGAAAATAGCTCATGTGATGGGCTTTGACAAGGCGTGTAGGTTCACTTATATTATCAAAATTGGTCACCAAATTAGGATATGCTCATGTATAAACTATCAACAGAGTCCTACAATATCGAGCCCCTACAAAGGCTATAAATTGGTAGGATGTAGGTAGAAAATAGCTCATGTGATGGGCTTTGACAAGGCGTGTAGGTTCACTTATATCAACAAAATTGGTCACCAAATTAGAATATGGATGCGCATGTATAAACACACACTATCAACCTCCCTACAGTATCAAACCCTACTAAGGCTATAAATTGGTAGAATGAAAGTAGAGAACAGCTCAAGCACATGGGCCTTGACGAGGGGTATAAGTTCACGGAAATCTACGAAATTCGTCTCTTATTAGGACATGGATGCCTATGTATAAATTTCAACTGAGCCTACAATCTCAAACCTTACAAAGGTTATAATTTGGTAGGATGACTGTAGGGAAACGCTTAAGCCTTAACAAAATGTGTATATTCACGTAAATATACAAAATTGGTCACCAAACTAGGGCATATATGTATAAGCTATCAATCAAGTCCTACAGTATCAAGCTCTACAAAGATTGGCAGAATGAAGTTAAAGCGTGTAGTACGAATATAATCAAATCATGAATATAGTCAAAATTGGTCACCAAATTAGGATATGGCCATGTATAAAGTATCAACAGAGTTCCTACAATATCGAGCCCCTACAAAGGCTATAAATTGGTAGGATGAAGGTAGAAAGCTCAAGCGATGGGCTTTGACAAGGCATGTAGGTTCACACATATCAACAAAATTGGTTACTAAATTAGGACATGGATGCCCATGTATAAAGTATCAACCTAATCCTACAATATCAAACCCTTCAAAGGCTATAAATTGATAGGATGAAGGTAGAGAAAAGCTTTCCTGGGCTTTGGCGAAGTGTGTAAGTTCACGTAAGTCTAAAAAATTTATGGTCACCAAAATAGAACATGTATGCATATATATAAACTTCAACTTACAATCTCGAACCCAATAAAAACTATAAATTGGTAGGAGGAAGGTTGAGAAAATCTCAGGCAACTGGCCCTTGAAGAGGCGTGTAGGTCCACGTAATTCTAAACAATTGATGGGATTATTATTCAATAGAGTAGCGAACATTAACTGAATTTTTATGAATACCAAGAATTGCATTTGAATTGAATTAACCTTCATAGTGTTTCGACGAGATATTTCGTCTTCGTCCAAGGTTAGATCAATTTCGCAAAGGTCGGGATATCTCATCAAGAAAATACTGCCATATCACTCCAAGGGCGACGAAGATCTGAGTAGTAAAAAGAAATTGTACCTAGCACAGAATTGGCGACACTTTGGAACAGGTTCTTGCACCAGCGGCTGGACACTACAAGAAAGTTTTCGACGAGAAGATTAACACCATCAGGATGGTTAATAGTAATTTGAATGTGTTAAAGTTTGTGTGGTTTGTAGAGGTTGACAAAATCATAAACTTAGTAAGCATTAACAGCATTGCACGAAATCGTTACTATTTGCGAATATTTAGGACATCTAAAAAACAGCACTGATACTAAACAATGAGAAGTATCTTTCAAAATTTCGATTATTTTTTATAAATTTAACGTTTTTCTACTATGTTTAAAATGATATATTATTAACAGAGATGCGTTAAGTAGAAGTATTTAAAAAATGTTTCTGAAAAATATACCTATTCGTACCTGAAGTAAGGTTATTTATTTTTTAAAAACTTCGATATCTCAAAATGTGCATTTTTTCATTAAAGGAACATTTTTTCAAAGTCTATTCAAGCAAATGCAAAAAGAATTGGTTTATAAGTAGTATAACGTACCCTATAATATATTTTAAAGCGGGCATTTTTTTTCAAACTGCTCAGAAAAGTTCATTTTGATCGTTAAAAAGAATAAAAATTAGTCGTATTAAAAAAAATATTAATCATTTTGTGTTAAAGTGCGTAAAAGTGTTTTCATGACTTGTATAAATAAAATTCAAATCAAAACACACAAAATTTTCTGAGAAAATGTTTCTTAAAATTTGACCATTTTACATTACGGAGATAGGATTGCACTAGAGTGTCTATATAATAAGAGTGGCGACAAAGGACCAAATTTGGCCCAATGCGCATGCGCGGCAGCCATTTTTCTTCCAGAATCGTCTCAAAGAAGGTTGCTGGGCGAATTAATATATCATTTCAAGGAAAACAAAAAGCATATGATTGTTATAATATGGATACATTCGGTATAAATGAATCATATAAACGCTCAATTACATGCGTAGTTGATGAGATGGATTACACAACGCGCTAACTTAGATTGCGGGAAACACCACGTTGTTCAAAAAAAGCTATTTACTTAAAAAGTCTCCAAATTTATACTGACAAACACTAAAATAATAATAAATAAACATTCTGGAACACGAAATGGAACATGAATAAGCTATATTTTCTTTTTTATTTAATGTACACACGTTTTTCTCGAACACACAAAAAGTTCCCATTAAGTCTAGGGGAGCTAGGAAAAGACCGCCTCGGGCGGTAGAAAAGGTCTCTAAGACAATCAGAAAGTGTTTCCCGTATGTCGCCACTCTTATTATATAGGCACTCTAGATTGCACTGGTCACCTTAAAACATTTAAAAATCCCCAATAACAACGACTCAAAGCAATTCGAGAAATCTTATTTGATCCCCAAACAGTAGAACATTTATTGTCTTTTACTGTTTATACTGCGGTTTATGAGCAAAACAATATTTTTGTTTGGATAAATGTATAAATATTATTGTCATACAAAATCAAATTATTCTTACTGGAGGTATATGTATATATAAATGTGGAATCTTTTGAGATATGCAATTTATGTTTTACGCTTTTATCGTATTATTAATTAGAACCGAAATAAACAAATATCCAAAGCAAATGTCAAGATGTCATCTTTCAACTGCTTTACATTTCTCCATTTTAAACAAGTGAGTATTCTCCTGTGTTTTTATGTGATATGCGACATATGATTAAAACTGCATTCTTTTCCTTCTCTAGAGGCAATTCCTTTGTCGTAATTTTCATTGTTTAAAAATAAAGACTTCAAAATACAGATAACTCTTGAAACAATTCTTAAAATTAACTAACGTACCGAATTTATACTTTTTTCTTAAAAAGAGCACGGGAATTATCGCTTTGGGAAAATAATTCTATTGCTATTCATACAAACGGTAGGTTTATCCAATTGTTAGGAGAATGTCGAAATATTTGTAGTCGCTCTTCTTAAATTTAGCAAGCTTATATTGGATTACCCTTAAGTACATTGTTAAAGTATGATCAATAACAAATTTAGTTCAAAGTTTGAAAAAAAAAACCAGTTTTGTGACTAATAAAGATTAAAACAGAAGAAATGGTCTTTAGCTATTTCAAATAGGATCTATAACTGATTCCATCTTCATATTCTCAACACACCAGTATGCTCTTATTTCAATTCATACAGCCTTCATAAATCAGTTCTTCACAGTGTTTTGACAGTTTGCAATTGATATTTTGTGTTCACCACAGTGTAAAAGAAAATGAGCAAAAGAAGCGCAGAAAGTAACAGAAAGCGTGAATTTAATGAACAGTGGGGAAAATTGGTGGTTATTTATAGCAAGTTCGTCAGTGAAATTGTTTTGTATTGTTTGTGAAACAACTCTTTCACATAATAGAGTATATGATCTTAATAGACACTATAAAATACATAATCAGTCTAACCAAGATGGGAAAATGAAGCTTGTTCTTGGGTCGGAGTTACAACTGGAATACCTCGTCCATTCTTTTTTCGAGCTTTGGATGAATCAACGTGCATGTGTGATGTGTTAGCACAGTTAAACATATTTATAAGAAGAATTGAGGATAATTTTACTGTATTTGAAGAACTTGCCAGTCTGAAGTCATTGCATGGTAAAACAAGCGGATCATATATGCTTAAAAAAGTAAAAGGCATGCCTAGAAAATCTAAATTAGATTATTGTAAATTCATCATTATGTGTACTGACGGTGCGACGTCAATGGTAGGTATAGTCAATGTCACTGCAACTTTGCTTGGAAAATTTTTTAAATCGTCCTGTACTAAATTATAACTGCATTAGGCCCGGTGCACACATCCGAATTTTCAACTTGCGGCGCAGCTGCGGAACCCAAGCCCAACTATGCACACATAACCGTGAAATGACGCAAGTACTCATTTCGCGCCATTTGCGATAAATAATCTATCGAAGAAAACGTATTTATTTCACTTACTTGGTGTAAAGAAAGTATATTTTGAAATAAAATAGACGTTACTGGATACAACCATTTGTTAATTATTATTTATATTCCATTTATTTATGAAAACAAGGTACTTCAACCAGAGAAGCGTGTACGGCGAGCTGCGGCGCCGTGGGGAATTGCGGTACAAATTGCACCAAGTTGGACGTGCGTCGCCGCAGCGTCACCGGAGGCATGTGTGTACTACTCCATTGGATCTAATAATCAGAGCAAGAGCATTAAACAGACGAGAATTCAGAGAATATTGTGAACTAGGGGGCCCGCCCCCTGCTCGCTGACGCTCGCCAACCCCCGGAGGATTGCTTCGCAATTCTCATTGGTTCGCTGCGCGAACATATGCTCGCTTCGCTCGCATCAATGAAGACACGTGTCCTAGCAGAAGGGATTGATTACAAAATATATTCCAAAAAAATATTTTTCAAATCTAAATTTGTTGTATTACATAAAAGATATATACAGTACCTCTGGAATCAGAATTTAAATGAAAACTTTGAGCAAATTTTTACTCGCAATGTGAGCGCTGCTTTGGAAATTGAATACCCAGCATGTTTGTGTGTACATTTCCCCAGTACTCGAGCCACCCATACACTTTTTGACTGAGTTTGTTGTAGAAAGTTGTAGTGCATGCGTCTTGTTGTACTATAATTGTTAGCCTTGAAAAGGACCGTTTTTTAAACAGCCCTGAAAAGATCCTCCGCTTTCTTAGATTTCTATTACAAACCGCAACAGCTCGTCTAAAGTTCATTTTTTTTCCAATAAAATTTCATCCGATAACGATGTAGATTCAAATGACTCGCGAGGCTCCAAGTAAACAAACAATCGCACAATGTTGCCAAAACGCGGTAACAAATAACGTCTTTTTTGCGTGCCACGTAAGAGAAATATATATATAGATTGTTAGAGTTGGAATATATGGCGAACCTTTCCTACATCGTGAGGTGCTCTGGCTTTCTAGAGGTCAGGTTTGAGTAGATTTTGGAAATCGAAAAATGCTGTATATAATTTTTTAGAACGGTAAATTGAATCATCTGACGCAAAAACCTTATTATTTTATAACAACTGGCTATTTGATTTGGCATTTTTGGTTGATGTTACTAGCCATCCCAATTACCTAAATTCGAAACCAGAAGGCGAGAAGAAATTAATTCCTATCTTAGTAAATAGCATCAATTTATTTCAAATGAAATTAAAACTGTTCATCTTTCTGTTAGAAAATCAGGATTTGAGTCAATTTCCACACTTGAAAGAGCAGAGTGAATGTGTTGCGAATAATAGCAATTTGATCAAATATATTGAAAAAATCAAGTTGTTGCAAGGGTCATTTGAAGGAGTCGTTTTCATGATTTAGCTTAAGTAGAATACTGCATGGTCACATTTATAAATTCATTTTCACTCATTGAACTAATCGTTATGAAGATTTCTAGAAATATACAAATGGTACTTATTGATTTAAAAACAAATGCATTATTAAAAATGAAATTTGATGAGCTTTTTGGAATTTAGATTAAAATGCTTCTGAAAATGTTAATTTCTGGTGTTATCCTGTGAACATTTTCCAGAACAAAGAAAATTTACAAAAAAATTAGATATGTCGTTTCGGAACGACATACAGATGTGAATAAGTATTTGCAGCCATGAAATTTATTAAAAGCAAAACAAGATCGCAAATGGCGGATTCAAATTTGTAGAATTATCTACTGTTCTCGGTAACAAATTTAACACCAAACATTGAAAGACTAGCGAAATCCAAACAGTCTCCAAAGTCTCATTAATAGTAAGTAATGTTTATGTGCTGCAATATATATTGTTTAATATACAATAGGTAAATAATTTAAGATTGTTAATATGTCTATAAACATACTTTTATTAAAAAAAGTTATTAAGAGTTTGCCAGGACCATGAACGTAAAAAGATAGAAAAGGTGCTTGAGTTGTATGGCGCATCTGAACTCGTATGTGAAAAAAATTGACGCATGGTATGTAAAAGGTTGGCCAACCCTGTACTAGAGCAACACAATAGGCTATTGACGACGGTCCGGCATGTATTCCCTTAAGGGAACGATCCAAAGACAACAACTCGTAATTTTAAACCACTGTCGGATGACGAAGCAACACCTGAGCTGGCACCCTACTCTCCAAACTTCCCCACCCACCCACGTTTTAATTTTCGGCCACGAAAGATTTAAGTTGGCCTTTACACCATACCTACAAAAATCCATGTCCGGTCCCAGAGTCGAACCAGGAACCTTCCGATAAAGAGGATAACACCTTAACCACTATGCCGGTTGGTCGGCCGCAATCGAAAAGACGAAAACGAATCGATGTTCAAATAGGAACGGAAAGAAAAGCCAATGTATTGTCTTGTGAAGTAAAACAAATACATCTCACCTTCAACTGAAGCCAAACGTGTAAAAAAAGGGAATTAGATTTTTATATAAATTAAATATCCTCCTTTTAATTTAAGACCATCAATATAAGGAACGCTTAAAAAATTAGAAATTAGTTAACTGCATTAACTCAGCCCTCCCGTTTTTAGAACGATGATCCTGTTTCGTGTAAATTGCAGACTGTGTAATCAGTATGCGCCAATGGTGATTCTACGATCCATTGGAGAGTTTAATTTCCGCAAGAGATGTTTCTGTCAACACGGAGAATGTTAATTGCGGAGTTCATAGAAATGGCGGCTTTTTTTTGGCTATTTATATTTTGTAGGTTTTGAGAGCTTTTATTAGTCGGTGGGACCGGAGGTTTGGGAAAAAAAACTTAACGACTAATTATACGATACACAAGATTTTTTTAACTTACGGTGTCACCCGCTTTCGGCTTCCTCGGCTTCATTTTGATGGCAACGGAAGTCGGCGGAACTGAAAGAAAACAGATTCAAGACTGGTTAGGGGGTTGAATAAAGACTTAAGACATCATACACGAAACACATCCTTATAATTAAATACTCAACAGGAATGAAACAAAATTTTATTGCAATGCAACGCCGTTTCACTATCAAACCCATTTCTCTGTGGAAGAAATTAGATGTATTTGGTTAGGTAATGGTAACTTTAGTTAACGTCGTACTAGAGCAACACAACGGGCTATTGACGACGGTCCGGGATCAGTCCCTTAAGGGAAAGATACGAGGATAACGCCTCGTAATTTTGAACCACGGTCAGATGACGAAGCAACACCTGAGATGCCACCCCATTCTCCAAAATTCCACGTCATGCGAACCTGAGGACATTTGAGGCCACGACAGTTTTAACATGTACCATCCCCTTTTGTGCACGACGGCCCTTTATTGGATTCGAACTCGGAACCCTTCGGTTTCCAATCCGTTTATTTTCCCGCCGACCCACCGGTATAGTGGTTAAGGTGTTGGCCTCTAGATCGGAAGGTTCCTGGTTCGAATCCTGGTCCGGGCATGGATGTTTGTAAGCGCATGGTGTAGAGGCAGCTGGTGCACCTTAAATCTGTCGTTGCCGAAAGTTCTCACGTTGGGTTGGTGTGGAAGTTTGGAGAGTGGGGTGCCAGCTCAGGTGTTGATTCGTCATCTGACCGTGGTTCAAAATTACGAGGTGTTGCCCTCGGATTTTTCCCTAATAAAGATTGATCCCGGACCGTCATCAATAGTCCGTTGTGTTGCTCTAGTACGACGTTAACTAAAATTACAATTACCATTACTTTTTTCACCGCGTCTACTTAGTATGTTATCGACGCATTTCAATTCTAAACAGTGAAAATTGCTAAAAAATGGCATCCCAAAGGGATCCCAGAATCAACTGACTCCCTTGCTACTTTTGGAAATAAAACCCTTTTTAAATAACGCAAGAGAGCAATACATAAAGTTGTCTGAATAGAGTTATTTCCGGAATAAAATTTCCTGAAACATCAAATGAAATTCGTTATAGAAAATTCTTCCTTGGGAGTCCAAGAAGCGAGATAAATAAACCCTCTCCTGACAGAAGGCAAACGAAATATTACTCCCTTTCAATATCAAACTCCGGCAACGGACGAAAGGCATCCATTTCTCCGCTCAGCCTTTTCATTCCGAGGAACGCAATAGATTTCTACCAAAGAATAAAAGAAAGATCTCTCAGAGGTTACACCTCCGGAAAGAGTGAGACCGCATTTGGCTGAATTATTTAGGCATAAAGTGTGTTATCGAGGCCAGCTTTCGTGAGGCATGGTTCTTCATTTTTGGTTTGGTTTTTGCGTTGTATTGTCATTTTTTTTTTGCCATAATTCTAAGGAAATATCAAAATGAACGAAATTTTGGTCCCTGATTATTGCATTCTTGGTTCCAAATTACGTGGTGTTGGCCTCGGATCTACCGCTTAGGGCAGGGGTTCCCAACCTTTTAGTAACTGCTTACCACTTGAAATTCTTGCCGTACCACCAGTTTTATATTTTTTTAGAAACATATATCTAATGTCAGAAAAGTGCCCAATGGCTTGTTTTATTTTAATTAAAATACTAAGACAGCTTTATATTTTTGATTAATGCACTTGTATTTCGTATTAGTAATGTTTTAATATAGGAAAAAAAATGAAACGATTATTGAAAATTACAGTTTTATTTTTTACACTCACAGGTCTAAAAACAAATAATTAGAAAAAACTAAGCAAAAAAAGATTAACATATTAAAAAAAAAAAAAAAAAATTTTTAGTGCGAAACATGTTGTTGTTTGTTTTTTATTAAAATATCAGGAACACAATGGAGCTTAAATTCACTCTTAAGTCCTCTTCAACACTTACTCTGTTTCTATACTTATTTTTTATATAGAAAAGTTCAGAAAAACCACTTTTACACAAGTAGCTAGTAACAAATGGCATCAGAAATACAATAACGTGACTGCACATACTAAAAAATCGAACAAACTTCGTAGAATATTTGGGTCGCTCGTATCATCCTTGCGTACCACCTGAAACGTTGCCGCGTACCACCAGTGGTACACGTACCACCGGTTGGGAATCAATGACTTAAGGGATTGTCGTCAAAAGCCGTTGTGTTGCTCTAGTACGACGTTAATAAATTACCATTTCTGATGCTATCACAGTTCAGAGGTTTTGGTCACTGCTCTAGCAACCATACATGAAATATAACAGTAGAGTGAGGAATGGTTAGCTTTCTATATGACCAGGATCATGTGACCAAAACTAGTAGTAACGTGATCATTCGACTGCTTTCGTCTACTGGGTAAAATCAAACATTCATCATCTGATTGGTTCATGAGACGGCTGGTGTTTAATAAACGTGGCACTGGAAAAACACAACGGGCTATTGTCAACGTTCCGGGATTAACCACCGAAGGGAAAGATCCGAGGACAACACTACGTAATTTTGAACCAGAGTCACATGACGAGGTCACACCTTAACTGGCACCCCACTCTCCAAACCCTCCGGTTGCTAGTCTATTACTCTTTCCTCCGGGATACGGCGGTCCTAAAAATTAAGAAACTTGTGTATAGGTTTAGTTAGTTAGATTTTCCCTACGGTACCCTTTGCTACACGTGCTTTTGCATAAGAGATAGGTAATTTAGGCTTGTATATTTTGCAGACAATAGTCCCTACCAAGGTCTCTAAACATGCCACATCCCTAGGCTACAATACCGCAATAACTAAAAAAAAAATGAATTTCTAGGATTATGTGTGGAAAGTGTGTAATGGTAATGGTACTTTTAGTTAACGTTGTACTAGAGCAACACGCCTTATTGACGACGGTCCGGGATCAGTCCCTTAAGGGAGAGAACCGAAGACAACACCTCGTAATTTTGAACCACGGTCAGATGACGAAGCAACATCTGAGCTGGCACCCCACTCTCCAAACTTACGCACCAACCCAAAGTGAGGACTTTCGTCCACGACAGATTTAAGGTGCACCAGCCTCCTCTATACCATATGCTTACAAACATCCATGCCCGGAACCGGATTCGAACCAGGAACCTTCTGGGAAAGTGTGTAAATACATGTTTCTGCACGCTGAAAAACTGCTCTACTACTGCACTTTACTATATATAAAGTTGTGATCGGTAGATAGGTAGTTTAATGTACGTTGCGCTGGAGTAACACAATAAGTTAATGGCAATTTCCTGGGATCAATCCCGAATGGAAATATACGAGAACAACACCGGAATCACGGTAGCCCGGTTGGAAGAGCATCGGATTAGCAACTGGAGGGTTGTGAGTTTGAATCCAACCAAAGACGTGTACAAAGGGGCTGGTGCATATCGTCATGGCCTCAAATGTCCTCACTTTAGTATGGTGTGGAAGTTTAGAGAGTGGGTTGCTAGCTCAGGTGTTGCCTCGTCATCTGACCTTGATACTACATTACGTGGTTTGGTCCCCTGTACTTGGTATTTTTAATTTATTTCACAGTGAAGCAACACAGCGGGTCATTTGGTGGGTCATAAACCCCCGAACGGAAAGATCCGGACCTGAATACCTATACCTACCTGAATAGAAGTAAATAAAGTATTAGGTATACAACTTTGCTTCCGCCGTTTTTTCCCTGAAATTCGAGGCTTTATTGTAAAAAAAACTGGTTATACATTCATAATTCAAAGTATTTTCCATCCGTGGCCACTACTTTTTGCCATCTTTCGGGCAACGTACGAATCCCACGTTGAAAAAAACTGGTCATCTTTTGAAGTGATCCACGAATCGATCCAATTTTTAACTTCTTCATAAGACCAGAAGTGCTGGTCAGCCAGGCCGTGTGCCATTGATCGAAACAAGTGATAGTCAGAGGGAGTAACGTATGGAGAATAGGGCGGGTGGGGTAGGACTTCCCCTTTCAACGTTTCCAAGTATGTCTTGACCACTTTCGCAAAAAGTGGTCGAGCATTGTCATGCTGCAAAATCATCTTATCGTGTCTTTCGTTGTATTGCGGCCGTTTGTCTTTCAATGCTCGGCTCAAACGCATTAATTGCATTTGATAACGATCGCCTGTGAATGTTTCAGCCGGTTATAACAGCTCTTCTTCTCCTTATAAAATCTTCTCTCTTCCACCGCTTTGCCGGTCTTCGACGTGAAAATCATCGTTCTTGAAGCATTGAAACCACTCACGACACGTTCTTTTACTAATAGCGGCCTCACCATAAGTATTTGAGAGCATTCGATGAGCCTCAGACGCAGATTTTTTCATATTGAAGCAGAAAATTAAAACCGCCCGCAAATGACTAGAATTTGGCTCGTAAACTGACATTTTCAATCGTTAATAACTTTATGATGCAGACACAAATCGACTAATGTTTCTATGGGATTATGTAGCCAGATGTCCAAGTTTGTTGCATGACGACCATGATCTATTTATTTTGATCACTACTTACCGCTAAAGCCATCTGTAAGAAAACGGCGGAAGCAAAGTTGTACACCTAATATTTTATTTACACCTATTCAGGTAGGTAAGAAGGTATTTAAATAACGTCGCACTGAAGTAACACAACGGGCTAGGGACGACGGTTCGGGATCAACGTCGAGAGAAGAGATCCGACGACAACACGTAATTTTGAGCCACGCTCAGATGACGAGGCCAACACCTGAACTGTCACCTCACTCTTCAAACTTTCACACTAAAGCAACGCGAGGACATTTGAGGCTGCGACATATTTAGCATGCACCAGCACCTACTCACACGATGGTCTTTGATTGATTCGAGTTTCGATCTCACAATCCTCCGGTTGCAAATCCGGCGGTTGTTTTCTAGACATGCAGATGCACGTATAGTCTTTCTAGACTAGACTAGAAAAAAAAATTTCCAGAGACTCGTGTCGATATTTCAGCGGGACACATACCGGGGTATTAATGTCTTATTGGAAGGGACAAGATAAAGAATGAGGCGACTTTGGAATGTATTGGAAATCTATTCAATAAAATAGGATGACTTAAACGATTGTTATCATTTATGACATTTGCATCTTTTCAACTCAATCAATGTGTTCTCAATACTTGAAAACAATCACCCATTTGAAGATACCGGAGAGAGAATCAAATTTGTTCCGTCTGTACACAGCGGATGACTCATCCGAAACTTCTGAGTTGTAGGTACCGTATGTTGACGTTATGCATAAAATTGTGTTTTTGTTTCCCTTAATCCAAGTTTCCACCTTTACGAAGATTCATGATAGAGCTCAACGGATTTAAAATCTGTATAGAATTAATTCTATATCAGATTGAGAGAGAGACATAGTTTTTCTTACAAAATTTTTTATATTTTCAACAGTCGTAAGTATTCTTTACGCTGATATTCCTTTTTATACTTAACAAAAACGGAAGTACAGCCTCCAAGGGAATGTCGACATTTTTTAAGTGAAATTCCGAAGCTCCGACATTAATTTGCGTTTTTGATTCCCCTAATCCAAGTTTCCGCCATTGCGTTGATTCAAGAAAGAATGAAATTTCAACGGATTTCAAATCTGTGTAGAAAACTATGCCAGATAGATATAGATTTTCTTGCAAAAATTGTTATACACAGTCCAGTCACATTAATTTGACCACCACCTACTTTCGACGTTAACGTCAAATAACCAATCACAAAAGGCAGGTGGCAGCACATTGCAGTGGAGTGCATATAAAGGATGTCCTAGGGCATAGGAAAGTATTTCAATCGTTGGCGTAATGCAGAAACCTAGCGATTTATCCAACGTCCAAAAGGGCATGATTATTGGCTTTCGGGCCAAGGGTGGAAGCATTTCGGCAACGGCTAATTTTGTGAACTGTTGGCGTGCCGTCGTGGTAAAAGTATACCGTGCATGACAAAAGGGCACTATCCAAAATCAGCGGCGTGGCACATGTGGTGCACGACGGGGTATAGATGACAGAGGCGAAAGAAGGCTACGGAGATGCGTTCGGGAGAATAGACGTGCAACTGTTGAGCAACTGACCACCCAGATGAACCAAGGGGCTACCAAGAGTGTATCCTAAACAACGGTTCAGCGAACGTTGCTGCGCATGGACCTCCGCAGCAGACGCCTGGTGAATGCACCTATGCTGACTGCTGCTCATCGGCGACGAAGGCTGAAAATTGCATGCCAGTACCGCAACTGGACGTACACAAAGTGGCGACAGGTGGCTTTTTCCGATGAATCACGTTTTATGCTCCATCGGACAGATGGACGTTGGCGTATACGGCGTGAAACGTCTGAAAGCAAACACCCTGCAACAATTGCCGGAATTATCCAGGCTGGAGGAGGGAGGTAATCTAGCGCAGCTGTACACGGCACTGGAGTCGGCATGACTCAACATCCCAGTGAACACCTTCAGAAACCTAATTGACTCTCTTCCTGCACGTCTCGCAGGGATCCGCTCTGCCAAAGGTGGTTATTCTGGCTTTTGACAGGTGATCACATTAATGTGACTAGACCGTGTATTCATATTCCTTTTTTATACTTAAAAAATAGAAGTACTGCCTCCAAGGGAATGTCGGCAGTTTCTCGTCATTTTCTGTGTAGAATTCTATGTCAGATCGATACCAAAAACAAAATGTTCTTGCAAAATTGTTATATTTTTCTCTAGTCGTAACTAATTATTTTGAAGATATTTCTTTCATACTAAATGAAAAGGGAAGTACTGCTTCCAAAGAAGGTAGGCATTTTCTAAGTGAAATGCCGAAGCTCCGAGTGCAGTATGTTCAGTAAACTTATCTGATGCGTGTAGTCTATCCGATGCGGAATAGCCTACGCTTACCTTTATTGAAGCATTCCAAAATACTTACACAGTACAACCGGTGTGATTTTGGCCGTCAACGGTTTCTTGAGTGCATTGTTGGTGGCCTCGCATCGGTACACGGCACCATTATCACTGGCATCGGTCCTTATCACCAGTTCACTGGTTGTTCCCGTCGTTGCACTCTTTTCCGCACCACGAAGCTGGAAGAAAAAGAATGCAAACATCAAACCATCGATAATGTAATAAAAATATTACTGAGTTCAAGCGGTCAGCGTTGGAAATATTCAATTGGTATGCAGCTGCTCTAATGCAAATGTTTTAGGTTTGATGTACGATGTAGGGCTAGGCTGAAAGTTAGATGGAACCATAGAGGACATATAAGATCAGAGTGGGCAGTTGTAGAATTTTATGTGCCCAGAATCACGTGACCGAAACAAGTAGCAACGGGATCTTTAGACTATTTTCATCTGCTGGGTGGAAACGAACATTCGTCATCGGACTGAACCACGGGACGTTAGAAAACACCCCTCCATCGTTTCGTCATCTGATTGGCTCGACGATTCCGCCATTTGTTTTCGCCTAGCAAAAGAACTGCTCATTCACAAATCAACCCTGTCATAAGATGTTATACCGTTAAACGAGGCGATAAAATGCCAAATTGGCCAACCACAGAGAAATCACGTGACTACTAGCTGACAGATTGCTCACACCTGTGGAAGCTCTTCTCAATAACAATGCTGTGTACTTATGTTTCATGTCTATGGTTGATAGGGTTTTCTGTAAAGCTGAAAGGTGGTTCTAGTGTTTTAGAAGTGGAATGTGCTTTCAGTACGTATTCCGTATTAAGTTACAGGAAGTAAGAATTTATGTCCTTCGTTTACTTATTTGCAGTGAAATTACCTAGCATGCAGACAAGCATCTACCCTCATCGATCTGGACAAATCAGTGTAAGTCAAACAAGGCACCTGACCGCTGTCAAACGAGGTGATAAGATGAACAATCAAGTCGATTGTTCACAGAGCAGTCACGTGATTACTAGCAGATATGTCCCACTTTTCGAAGCTCCTCTTAATAGCAATTCTCAGTCTACTTATATTTATGTCCATGAATGCAATCAACAACAATTCCTCATTAGAAATTCCACCAAGTGCAATGTTCAACATATAACGAACGAACAATTTCATATTTAAAAGTTTCAGGGTTTGTATGGAAAAGTTGATAAATTAAAACAGCGATCTCGTAATTATCTTTGTAAACTTTACAAAGATATTAACGAGATTTTGAAGTAGGTTTTCAGCTTTCGAAGTATGGTGTTCTGAGTAACGCCTTTTATTAAATTTTATGGTTAGTTAGAGGACTTCATGCCAGATGACGCTAATCTTAAATATCACAACACATGGTACAAAATCTCACGCGCGGTGAAACTTGCGTACCCTTTCTCGAAATGAGATATTGTTTTAATTACGAGACCATTCGTTCCCACTAACCGATTTCGACTTCACTGGACAGGAGAGTCAATTTTCGGAATAAATTTTATTTGCTTACGATTACTTGGAAGTATTCTTTTTAAAGTTCTTCAGCAGCGATTTAATTACAAATGTTCCAATTGAACAAAGCGTAAATAAAAGAAATTGCATGAGAAGTCTGAGGCGTACTAAATACAAATAAAAGATACACACACAAAAAAAGAAATGATTTATTTCTATATTAACTCCTTATTTGTCTCTTCATTTTCCCCTTTCCTTTGTGCTGTCAGTGATAAGCAGGAAATTATTTTCCGAATAGAACGGAAGCGGAAGTCAAGTGAGCCCGAGTCCAGAAATCAAAAACTCACTCTTTCGGTCATATAAAAAAATAGAAGACAACCCGGAGAAGAACATCGAGCAGAAATGGAAAAAGAAAGTGGTGTAAGATAAGATTTATTCTCGGGATTTGTCGTTAAAAGTTTATAAAACTATTTATTCCAGATTATTATTGTTACGATCAAGGGCCACAATGACACTGTGACTTTTTGAGACCGGTATAGTGGTTAAGGTGTTAGCCTCTAGATCGGAAGGTTCTTGGTTCGAATCCGGGTCCGGGCATGGATGTTTGTAAGCGTATGGTGTAGAGGCGGCTGGTGCACCTTAAATCTGTCGTGGCCGAAAGTCCTCACGTTGGGTTGGCGTGGAAGTTTGGAGAGTGGGGTGCCAGCTCAGGTGTTGCTTCGGCATCTGACCGTGGTTCAAAATTACGAGGTGTTGTCCTCGGATCTTTCCCATTTGGGACTGATCCCGGACCGTCGTCAATAGCCCGTTGTGTTGCTCTAGTACGACGTTAACTAAAATTACCGTTACCGTGACTTTTTGAGGGTCGCCAAATAACCCATGAAAATTATCTATCACATATTATTTATATTTATATTTATCATATACTGTTAAATACATAGATAAAAAAAGTAAATAAATAATAAAACTTGAGGCTTGACCCTGCATTGGTAATTTTAGTTAACGTCGTACTAAAGCAACACAACGGGCTATTGACGACGGTCCGGGATCAGTCCCTTATGGGAAGGATACGAGGACAACACCTTGTAATTTTGAACCACGGTCAGATGACGAAGCAACACCTGAGCTGGCACCCCAGTCTCCATACTTCCACACCAACCCAACTTGAGGACTTTTGGCCACGACAAGGTGCACCATCCGCCTCTACACCATACGCTTACAAACATCCATGCGCGGACCCAGATTCGAACCAGGAACCTTCCGATCTTGAGGCTAACACCTCAACCACTATACCGGTTTTTCAGCGACCCGCATTGATATAACTTTTTTTTTTATATATGGTTCGATTTTCGCAATTTGACGATTGCAATAGAGAAGGTAGGTATTTTAATTAACGCCACACTGGAGCAAAACAAAGGACTTTTGGTGACGGTCCGGGATCAGACCCGAAGGGAAAGAACCGAGGACAACACCACGTAATTTGGAACCACTGCCAGATACAGAGGTCACGTTTGAGATGGCACTCCACTTTCCAAACTTCCACAGTACTCCAACGTGAGGGGAAAAAAATATTTCGGCACATAGCAGAATTAACGTGAACCCTCCCCCACCTCCTTGTAAATTAAGGTATTTGGTTGATTCAAAATTACAACTCTGGTTGCTAATCCGTTACTCTTTCAAACTGGTCTACCTTTTCAAATACGATTTCAACGCTTAAAATTCCAAAGACTGAATTCTGAATTGATAAATCGTCAAACATCAGAAACTCGTTTACTGACTGACGTAATTGTGTTTTTGTTTTAAAGCTTTTTTTAGAATTTAAAAAGTGAAACATAAGCATTTTGATAACATCGTAATATTCTTCATATCATCATAAACATAGGTTGGTAGTTAATTAATGTCTCATTGGAGCAACACAACGGACTATTGACGATGGTCAGGGATCAATCTTAATGGTGTCCGGGACACATTGAAAATTTTTTTTTATTAATTAATTTAGAATTTTGAATTTTTTTGTACTGATGACCCATCTAACTAATAAACGAAATCACAACACAAAATGTTTCCAAAAGTTTTTCAAAAATTTTAAATGAAAATTTGAAAAAAGAGGGGTCATTATAAATTGCTATAATTCAAAATATTCGTGATCAATTTTCCAAATTCTCGCAGTAAATTATTCAAAAATTTATAAACTTTAATTTTGATTCAGCAATTTAAAAAATATTAATTTAATAAAAAATAAAAAAATATTTGAATAAAAAATTTTAAAAACTTTAAGGTACTTTTTTTAAAAAAAAAAGTCATATTTTTAAAAATAAATACTTGTTTCAAATTTGCTGAATCAAAATTAAAGTATAATGTTTGAAAAAGATATATTCCAAATTTCAACCCTTAAACTTTAGTAGTTTTGGACTTATAGCAATTTGAATACAGGAAATCTTGAAAAAATGTATCATGGAGAAAAACCTCATTTAAAGTTTTAAAGACAGATGTTGTTGCCATGACAACAACTGTCAAGAGTGTTAGATTTTCAAAACAACGCACCACAAAAATTATTACATCTCTAGTTCTAATTAAGATAGAAATATGATTTAGACGTCATTTTAAGGAGAAAAACACAGAAAATTTCTTAAAATAATAAAAACAATTTCGAAAATTTGACGATTTTTGTATTCCGGACCCCTTTAAAGGAAAAGATCCGATGACAACACAGCATGATTTTGAACGACGATCCGATGACGAGGTCAGCACCTGAGCTGGCACCCCATCCTGCAACTTACCCCACCATGCCCAAGTGAGGATATTTGTTATCACTGCAGATTTAACGTGCACCAGCCCCCGTGCAGGCGACTGTCTTTAGTTGTACCGATTATAGAACTTTCAAGGTAGGTAACCCCGATATATATTACGCGACAAAATTTGAACAGCAGAATTAAAATCCTCAAAGATCTGGTTTGTTTGTTTTAAACATAAAATCCAATCCAAACCAGTTTCGTCCATGTTGAAAAATAATTCAGATTCTTTTTAACCGTCTTTTTTTGATAAAGCTTTCATTGCAGAAGAAAATGTAAGATTCAAGATGCAAGCTGTTAATTTTAAAAATAAATTACACAATTAATTATGGAATTCGACATCATTTATTTTCGAACGGTAGAAATAATTAATTTTCGTTCCCAAGTTCCTAATTTTCCTACACAGTTATAAGCATTTTCCTCGATAAGGCGCATTATCGTTAGGAGATATTTTCTAGAGGTATTTAATAACGTTTTTCATAAGTTATTTGTGATTTTGAACTCTCCCCCCCTCATTCGAAAAATAAACATAACCATAATAACAAAAAGTTCCCTTATCAAAAATAAATTTACAAGGTTACTTATGAGATTGAAAAAGGAGGTTCCCATTAAAGTTTTCAATTAATTTCATCTTGCGTTCGGAATTTATAAAAAATAAACAGCTGGGAAATCGTGTTTTGTTTACTTTAAAATTAAAGATCTATATGAACACTGAGATAAAGATAAAAAAATCACATTTTCTGTAGATCTGCAAAAAAATATCAAGGAAATTCAAAATAAATTCCGATAAATGATAATTAATCCTCAACTTGCTAGAAACATCATCAACCTCGCTGTAAACATACATCGCAAATTCTAGATAATAAACTTAGAAAGGTCATGGTAGATAGGTTGTGTTTATCACAAATTCTTATTAATAGTATTTTACTTTTAGAGATTTATTATTTTAAAAGAGGAAATAATTATTTATTTATGAGTTTAGTTGGATTTTCTCTCTACTGTCACTTTATATTACAGATTATTTATAAGATGTAATTTTAATAATAATAGTATGCAACTAACGAAATGGGATGCATGTTTTATGTTTCAAACATATGCTTAAAGTATTATTATATATTGGTTCTTTAAAAATGAAGGTTATTATTTTTTTAAGAAGGTTTAAGGGGAATATAATAATGAATTATAAATATGCAATGATAATATAAATATTAGGGAGTTAAAAATACAATTGCCGGTTCTTTGCTTTTTTAAATAGCAAGCGCTATTTTATAGATCAACGTCATTGCAGCGCAAAAATTGAGTGAATATAAAATATATTGGGTTTCGATACAAAAGATCGTCCCGTTTTTGGCGCTAAATGGCATTGCTGCCCAAAACCGAAGTGTAATCTTTTCACAAGTGTAAAGTTTTGGTGTTGTTTGAAAGATGGAATTTCAGGGAGTACTTGGGGACAAAAATTGTGCTATTGGGTCGTGGTTTTAAATTTACGTGACGTTACACACGTGATGATCGAAGGGTTGATTCAGAGAGCAAAAAATGAATTAGTAATTTTATATTAATTAATTTTAAGCTATATTTTAAAAAGTTGCATTTATGCAGAAAGTTGCATTTATGTTGCGGTTATATCTCACTTATGTATCACCCCATGTAGGAGGAATTTTGGTTTTAGTACTTTACATGGAGCGTAGAATTGTGAAAAAAAGTTTATTTGTTGCAAAAAGTTGCCCTAGTGATCAGACGACAGCAATCCCTGTACCATTTTACTCACCATCTTCGACCACTTCTGTAACTCAATCCATTCACCACGTTACAATATAGAGAAAGCAACACAATACAGTATAGTGCCATCTCAATTTCTTCCTTTAACTAGCAAAATACCCGACTTTACTCGGTTTGTTTGAATCGGTTAACTCTAGATTGAAGAGATGATCAATTTTATTTATGTCTTTTGCAGAATAAAATAATATTTTAACACCACCTTTCGACAAAATTTGTATACTCACTGCATGCAAATTTCCATGAAAATACACAGTCCAGTCACATTAATGGGACCACCACCTACTTTCGACGTCAACGTGAAATAACCAATCACAAAAGGCAGGTGGCAGCACATTGCAGTGGAGAGTATATAAAAGATGTCCTAGGGCATCGGTAAGCATTTCAATCGTTGGCGTAATGCAGAAACGTAGAGATTTATCCAACATCCAAAAGGGCATGATTATTGGCTTTCGGGCCAAGGATGGAAGCATTTCGGAAACGGCTAATTTTGTGAACTGTTCGCGTGCCGCCGTGGTAAAAGTATACTGTGCATGACAAAAGGGCACTATCCAAAATCAGCGGCGTGGCACATGTGGTGCACCACGGGCTATAGATGACAGAGGCGAACGAAGGCTACGGAGATGCTTTCGAGCGAATAGACGTGCAACTGTTGAGCAACCGACCGCCCAGATGAACCAAGGAGCTACCAAGAGTGTATCCTCAACAACGGTTCAGCGAACGTTGCTGCTCATGGGCCTCCGCAGCAGACGCCTGGTAAATGCACCTATGCTGAATGCTGTTCATCAGCGACGAAGGCTGGAATTTGCACGCCAGTACCGCAACTGGACGTCCACAGAGTGGCGACAGGTGGCTTTTTCCGATGAATCACGTTTTATGCTCCATCGGACAGATGGCTTATACGGCGTGAAACGTCTGAAAGCAAACACCCTGCAACAATTGCCGGAAGGATCCAGGCTGGAGGAGGGAGGTAATCTAGCGCAGCTGGCCACGGCACTGGAATTGGCATGGCTCAACATCCCAGTGAACACCTTCAGAAACATAATTGACTCTCTTCCTGCACGTCTCGCAGGGTCCGCTCTGCCAAAGGTGGTTATTCTGTCTTTAGACAGGTGGTCACATTAATGTGACTGGACAGTGTATATTAAACCGTGTGGACGTGTATAGGGCACATACATGTAGGAATACTAAACAACGGTAGTTGTCTACTAGTCTGGAAAGAACTCATTATAAGAGCAACGAGACTGGTAGGAGTCAGTTGCATTGTAGTAGGAATGCAAGGCAAGACTGTCACGAGCCATTCACATTCTGGTATTCAGTTACGAGAAAATTAATAGAACAGACACTTTTTCCCCTGGACGCCATTGACAGCTGACGTATTTTTTCCGAGCAGAGACGACTGCTGCCGATAATGACGGAACTTTATTGAAATATAACTCAACTGTACATAATAATTGTATATATTTATTCATTAAATGTCAATGTGCTGTAAGATTCGAAGTCTTTAATATAGACCTTACCAAACAGAACAACACGAATCTTACAAAAAATGAGGGTTCGACCGCGATGTGGAAAACCGTTGACGACCGCGACGATTCTCCTCCTTCGTAGGAGACCCCGAAAGCAGTGACGATTGAACCGGACGGCGGAATGTTTTGACTCTCTATGCAAACCTGGACTTGTGTTTTAATCATCTGCAAGAACAGTTTCATGACTTCTCCTGACGTGGTGCTGATGATAGACTGAAACGACAAAAAAGAAAACGCGTAGACGAAAAAACGCGTAGACGCAAAAGACGAGTTGACGGAAAAGACGGATAGAAGGAACTTTCGAAACTGTGAGTACAGAATTCTGTTTTACTTGATGACATGGCATATTTAACTAAGGCCCGAAAAGCAGATTTGCTAACATTGATTGACGAATTAGGCCTATTAGTGCCAGCGAATCCCAAAGTAGCGCAGTGCTCGAAACTTATAATAGATTCTGAAAATTATGACGAGGAGATAACAAAAAATCTATTGAGCGTTATTATAACTGAACGCGAAGAGAAAATTGAAGCCGAAAAACGCGCAGAGAAAATTGAAGCCGAAAAACGCGAATTCGAATTAAGGAAACTCGAAATCGAAACTGCTAACGGACAAGGCAACAGTTATGGTAAAACTACCAGCCTATACAATAACGATTTATTGAAATTGATTAACCGTTACGAGACGAATAAGGATATTAGCTGTTATTTAACTTTATTTGAAAGACAGATTAGTCGTATCGAAATACCAAAAACGGAATGGGTTACACATTTGTTGGGGTTACTCCCATTGGATTTGGCTAATCTTATCACGCGTGAGCCTGACGAAAAGGCTAATGACTATGAAAATGTCAAGAGATTATTGTTGAAACGTTTTAAATTAAATCCGGAACAATTTAGGCAAAATTTCCTTTCGCATAGAAAAGAAGCGTCTTCTACTTGGAATGACTTTGCTCATGATCTGAAAAATTTCTTTGAAGAATGGACGAGTGGGTTGGAAGTATCAAATTACCAAGACCTTAAAGAACTCATGATTACCGATCAACTAAAACGAAAAATACCCAATGACGTTCGAGACCATTTTATAGACGAGCTACCGAAAATAACGAAAATAGACCAACTCGTCAATAAATTAGACGAATATGAAGCGGCTCGATGTCATTTAAAACCCAATAGAGATTCGAAAACATCAGACGATAAATATAAGAAGCGTTTCAATAGGGATTTTGACAAATTAAAGCCTCGATCTTTCGTGCGCCCTGAACAAACTAACACCAATCATATAAAATGTTACAACTGCAATGAATATGGACATAAGTCGATAAATTGTGAAAAGAAAACTGAGGGTGTGAGATGCTTTAAATGTAAAAATTATGGGCACAAGGCCGACGTGTGTCCCAAAAGAGATGTAAATAGAACTTTAATTAATAGCCCTTTTAATTCTCGTACTAAGCTAAGAAAATATGTTGAAATGTGCGGGAAAAGATCTAATGCGCTAATCGACACAGGAAGTGATGTGTCAATGATAAAATATGAATTTTATGTTGAAATTGGATCCCCAAAAATGAGTTTTGATAATGTGACTTTAATGGGTATAGGAGGAGAACACATTTCTCCTCTAGGTTTCTTTTCTACAGAAATTATTATTGATGAATGCATTATTGTTACTGATGTTTATGTTTTAAAAAATTTACCTGATGATATTGTTCTTGGGTTCGATTGCATAAATAAGTTAAATCTTACTTTATCAGAGAGCGGAATTCATGTTTTGAGCAGACGCGATAATTTTCGAGTGAATTACGCAAGAATTGTTAATTTAGCGAATACTTCAGATTCAACTAAAATTCAAACCGAAACTCATCTCGAAGTAACTAATCGTCTAAATCCAATTCCTAAAGAGGACGTTCCATTATACACTTATCACATTGATTTCATAGGTCCGTTACCTTCAACATCTAAGAACTATCAGTATATCTTCACGGTAGTAGACGCATTCACAAAATTCACTTGGTTATATCCTACCAAATCTACGACATCAGGTGACGCAATACATAAACTCAAACAACAACAAAATAGTTTTGGAAATCCTGCGAGGATAATCTCGGATAGAGGATCCGCTTTTACATCTAAAGAATTTACAGATTTTTGTTGCGAAAACGGGATTGAACACCTAAAAATCACAACAGGAATCCCAAGAGGCAATGGACAAGTAGAAAGAATGCACAAAACCCTGATTCCAGTGTTATCCAAACTTTCAATTGAAGAACCGATCAAATGGTTCAAACACGTTGACGCCGTACAAAGAATACTCAATAGTACAACCTCCAGAAGCACAAGATGGACACCCTTCGAACTTTTGACAGGTGTGAAAATGCGAAACAAAGAAGATCTCAAGATAGTCCAGCTTTTAGAAGAAGAATATACTGAAGTTTTTCTAGAGAAGAGGAAGAAATTAAGAGACGATGCCAAAGAGAATATCCTAAAAATTCAGGAAGAGAATAAAAGAACGTATGATAAGAAGAGGAAGAAACCTCATCAATACAAAGAGGGCGATCTTATTGCTATTCAGCGGACTCAATTTGGTGTCGGAATGAAATTACGACCGAAATTCTTAGGACCATATCGAGTGAAGAAAGTGAAACCCCATGATCGCTATGACGTTGAGAAAGTTGGAAACCATGAAGGACCGAACTTGACGTCGACAGCAGCTGACCATATGAAGTCGTGGTTCAATAACTAATACTGAATCAATGTATTCCCAGATACTGTTTTGTGTTTTGTTTTTTTAAGGTTTGTCGTGTTCCTTTCGAGGACGAAAGATCATCAGGATGGCCGATTGTAGGAATACTAAACAACGGTAGTTGTCTACTAGTCTGGAAAGAACTCATTATAAGAGCAACGAGACTGGTAGGAGTCAGTTGCATTGTAGTAGGAATGCAAGGCAAGACTGTCACGAGCCATTCACATTCTGGTATTCAGTTACGAGAAAATTAATAGAACAGACACTTTTTCCCCTGGACGCCATTGACAGCTGACGTATTTTTTCCGAGCAGAGACGACTGCTGCCGATAATGACGGAACTTTATTGAAATATAACTCAACTGTACATAATAATTGTATATATTTATTCATTAAATGTCAATGTGCTGTAAGATTCGAAGTCTTTAATATAGACCTTACCAAACAGAACAACACGAATCTTACATACATACAGACACCAAACGTGAAAGAAGCGGATTTGGCATCAGAAGGGTCCAAAACGGATAGAAAACTTGAAATGGGTCGAAAATATTCAATGTACAAACAAACACTCCATTCTTATTAATACAGAGTGTTCCAATTCGACCGACAAATTAAGAGGGGTGATAGAAGGCATCAAGAGGATGAAAACTTACCACAGAACATGGGGTCGCAAACCAAGTTGAGAGGGTGAAAATCGCGAAAAACGCATGCAGGCTCTGAATCCAAAGGAGACGGAAGGTGGATGTCAGTTTATCATTGAATCCACCGTGCTGAATCCACGTACTGTAGACTGTTGCTCGTACGCCTGAATGGAGAAATGTACCTTGTTTTCCGCAACACGTCTTCCCTGAATTGCTGCAAAGTGAGCCGGCCTCAGTGCAGTGAAGCATGTGGTTCGTGCAAGATGCACATTTTCCCCTCCAGGTGCGTAATCACCTCGATGTAACAACCCAAGGAGGTGGATTGGACGCGCGCGACCCGCTGCATGGCCTCCGCGTTCGCCGGATCTCAATCCGTGTGACTTTTTCCTATGGTGTCACCTTAAATCACTCGTTTATGCGACGCCTGTGGACACACCGGATGATCTGATAGGGCGGATTGTCGTCTCTGCGGGAGACATCAAAAGCATACCTGGCATCTTCGAGCGCGCCCGAGAAACGTTTTTACGTCGTTGTAGACTGTGCAATGACGTCAGCGGACGCCACTTCCAACAATTCTTGTAATAATTAATCAAATGAATGTTTTTGTAGTTAGTATTGTACTTTTGTCGTTCCAGCGGGACGTCGAAACCTGCATGCGTTTTTCGCAATTTTCACCCTCTCAATGTGGTTTGCGACCCCATGTTCTATGGTAAGTTTCCATCCTCTTGATGCCTTCTACCACCCCTCTTAAATTGTCGGTCGAATTTTGGAACACCCTGTATAGTTAACAAAAGAAAGATAATAGGAATATTCTATTAGGTGATTATAGAAGATTCTGTAGGTGAGTAATAAAAGACTCTGTAGGTGAGTATTAGAAGGTTAGGTGAGTATTAGAAGATTAGGTGAGTATTAGAAGATTCTGTAGGTGGGTAATAAAAGACTCTGTAGGCGTGTATTAGAAGATTAGGTGAGTATTAGAAGATTAGGTGAGTATTAGAAGATTCTGTAGGCGAGTATTAGAAGATTAGGTGAGTATTAGAAGATTAGGTGAGTATTAAAAGACTCTGTAGGTGAGTATTGAAAGATTAGGTGAGTATTAGAAGATTAGGTGAGTATTAGAAGATTAGGTGAGTATTAGAAGATTCTGTAGGCGAGTATTAGAAGATTCTGTAGGCGAGTATTAGAAGATTAAGTGAGTATTAGAAGATTTTAGGTGAGTATTAGAAGATTAGGTGAGTATTAGAAGATTCTGTAGGTGAGTATTAGAAGATTAGGTGAGTATTAGATTAGGCGAGTCTTAGAAGATTAGGTGAGTCTTAGAAGATTAGGCGAGTCTTAGAAGATTTGGTGAGTATTAGAAGATTAGGTGAGTATTAGAAGATTTTTGGTGAGCATTAGAAGATTTGTTGTTGTTGTTTCTTATGCCTACACTGGCAGACCAGAGGAGTGCCAGGCCCGTCGAAGACGGCAAGAGGCGAGGGGGGTGCGCCTTCCATGTTATTGAGCCCCATTGGGAGGAAGTCCGACTTTGCTCGACATACATGACAATTCCGTTTTACAGGAAGGTCCCTTTCACACATCCATTCACTCACACATATCGCAATTTAGATCCCAATCAGAGGCCGATAACCCTCTGATCAGGTATCCCCAGAGGTATTGATTTGGTATGGGAACATGGGGGACTTTGTGACCACGACCTATTTAACGTGTCCCAGTCACCATTAGTGAACACGACCGTCTTTAACCAGGTCGAAGCGCCGATCTCGCAATCATCAGAATTGCAGGCTCTGCCGAGGACAGAACCCACAACCCTTCTGATGCGAGCCCGACGCTCTACTGACTGAGCTAGAAGATTTGGTGAGTATTAGAAGATTAGAAGAGTATTAGAAGATTCTATAGGGTGATTGTTTTTACGAGGTATCTCGTTATTGACAAAACCATTAGCATATCTTTTGTGGACGAGATATCTTGTTACTAGAAAACTGACCAGATCTTGGCCTCGTCAACATAAAAATATCGGTACTATCTTGATGGCGATATACCTCTTCACCAGCAGACCTTGATGGACGAGATATCTCGTCGAAATCACTTGACGGATTGATCTCAACCTAAAAGCATACATTGAAACCTTTATATCCCGTCCCCGCAAGGGTTTTATTGCTTTGGAAATCCATAATTAAAAGCCAGTTCGGGACGTTTACGGCCAGTTCCCTTCCAGTCTGGAACACAGTCATCTGACTCCAGCAATCCCCGTGCCATTTTACTCGCCATCAGCTCAATCCACTCGCCCCTTCGGGAAGAGAGAAAGCACACCAACATGTGAGCACAACGCATCTCCCACTCTCTTCTTTTAATAACAAAAGAAAGATAATCGGGAACGATTACATAAAATGACTCTCCATTATATATCCATTACGATCGGAAAAGAGTAAAAACTCGCTTTTAAGAGTCTGCAAATGGAACCCGGGGCGCATTAGTTCCCTAATGCGCTTAATGGTGTTCCGCGCGCAATTGTCGCCCGAGAAGCTTGAGAGTTCCGACACAGAACTAACAATCATCGATGGGGTAGTTCCGGTCGGGTGCGCAATCGTGGCCAGATGCATTAACCCTTCTTTTGGGGCAGTGCCGGAAACGATTGTTGCAGCGTTAGGGCTGGTCACTCTCATGCGGAAGGGACGGCCCGACGCGGCGTGAAATGACCACCCGAGTGCGGATCTCTTCCGAAGACTTGGGGCGGAAGGCGATAAACGAATTTCGGACCCAGAGTACCATGGTTGGCACTGGGGATTTGATCCCGATACTTAAGTAGGCTGAAGGATTGTTGCGCACACACCTTACTGCATTCATATAAACACATCCATTCCATAAAGTACGCATGAGCAAGTCGCCTATCGCGATAGATCGGACTTGTGAATGACAGTCAGAATTATGACGATGAGAACAGAAAATTTCAATATTATATTTTTCACATTCAAAATTACTTAAAACGCTTTGATATGAAATGAGTACAACATAACGGCACTGGCAGCTTGATCCCATAGAGGAGATATAATAGTAGAGTGAGCTATATGGCAACCTTTTTATGTCCGCATGATCATATGACCAAAATCAGCAGTCACGTGACTCCTTCTCTCTTCGCGCATATTGTTTGCACATTCCTTCTTCCCTAGCAAGTAGCAAATGCATTGAATACTCAAGTTAAAATGGATCTACAGTTCTGCGTATATGAATGTAACTCCAAATTATTACAGGTGGAAACATTACATTTCACAGGTGAGCGAAAAACATTTATTTCACATTTGTATTTTTCAATACTTTCTACATGTTGACCTAAAACTTCCCGTGCTTCAACTTAAAAAAAAAATTATTGCCCGTGTTTTTTTTAATTAGTGAATTTTATCGTCTGCTTATATTTTTATCGGCGCTTTAATTTTTATCATTTGACTTTCTTCGCACTCAAGTTGAGCGATAATAAAGTTCCACGTCATTTTGTTCTTCATTGCAAAATGAATTTATCACGCATTCAGAGAATTTCGCTGTTTGAGGTTTATTCATCAACGCCATCTTAAATTTGGCGATTTTGTTTGAAAAGTCGCCAAGAGGGACCGTACAGTCAACGATAACCAAATGTAAGTTCATATTTTTTTCCTACGTTATGTTAAAAGTGCTTTTCACCATTAGCATAAAAATAATTGTTTTAAAGTCTTTTGATTTTGTATAATAAATTCAGCACAGGAACTTTTAGGACACCCTGTAGTATGATAAAAATGGATATTCTAACTTAGAAATTAATAAATACACAACCTGCAGACATTTCCCGTTCTATGAAAAGATTTCATACATTTGCAATCAGTATGTATCTAAAATAATGTTTGAAACAAAATAACGGGTGGAGTGTGTTTCTAATTGTAAATTGAAATTTATACTGTCTTAAGATATTAAAAACAGTTAACCGAAATGTAAAAACTTGTGCGAAATCGTTCTCTGTCTTGGCGATTATGTTTTGGCAACTAAGAGTACTATATTCTTTCGTGTCTCACGATAAAAATGTTATGAATTTGGTAACATCAATTTAAGTACATCACATAAATTATTTTTCTTGCTGAGAAAAATTGTTTTGTATCCACCCATCTGTGCAAACTGTAATTACATAAGAATAATATTTAAAATAAAATATAACGTTTGAAACTTCTAATTATATATTAAATAAAATCAATTTGTTAGAAATAGGATTAAAGCATTTTCTAGGCCGTATTATAATTGTGAATTTGTATTTATGATTTTTTTAGAACTATAAGTAAAACAATTTATATTTACTTGTAATAAGAACTTGTAAAGATGTGCACCTGCTGAAAATTCATTTATTCAGTTCTTATGTATTTAAAATTTTTATTTTGTTCCATTTATTAGTTTTCCCAAGATGACGAAAGAAGAAAATCGTTTAAATTAATTAATCGAAGAATTTTGTTTCTGTCTTTTAGTTCATTTAAAATGTGATGAATGTGTCAATAAATTTCATTCGTTTACTGTTTCTTATTTATCATTTGTATTTATAAAAGTTTGATTTCACACACAATAAGTAATAAAAATTCAATATAAAAATCTTTACAAACTTTTTTACATGCTTAAAATTGTCTTGCAACTTAATTAGTTTTTGAACCAGAAATCTAAAATTGCAAAATAGCTAACATCAAGGGTATGGTTTAAAATAGTTTCCTTCAATCTTAAAGACTATGTGTATAACTTTTCTTGTTAATATTTTTATGCGAAACTCATTGAATAAATTTGTGCTTATGGAAACGTAAGCAATTAAGAATCCATTATATCAATGAAAGCTTTAGTGGTTAACCAAACGTCATATGAACAGGGAATCTTTTAATCTGTTTTCAGTATTTTTATTTTATGCAACAGTAAAATATTTATTCATGCAGTCATTTCTAAACATGGGCATTTGTTTTTCAATTTATTCCAAATCATGCTAACCTTATTACATTAAAAGAAGTTTAAATTATTTTCTGAAATGAAATCTTTGAGATAATTTCTTCACACCTAATATAGTTTTTGAAGAAATATATATAAAATATTGTACTAATTAAAGAATGTCAGGTTTAGAACAACTATCTTATACCAAATTTTAATCAACTCCTGACCTGGGAGCAATCTATTGACTACAATTTATTTATCTCAAACGTACTGTTTTGTTCGTAAATGTGTTGGTTAACCTTAATCCCAATGAGAAATTCAGTCAATTATAAAAACGCTCAAATAACTAAAAACATTAAAAATTAATATGAATTCAAAACATATTCAGCAGTGTAATAGTAAATATTCATTTGCATTGCCCAACAATAGTAAAATGTAACTCAAATTCAAGGAGCATTCAGTATTATGCATATTCAATATCATGCACATTAATTGAAGTTATTTCCAAACATGGGTATTTATTTTTCAATTAATTCCAACTCATGCTAACCTCAATAATTTTTTTCCAAAAGTTTGAAATATTTTCTGAAATTAAATTAGATAATTTCTCTACACCTAATACAGTTGAAAAACTATATATAAAACATGGAATTAATCTATTGACGGAAATTTATTTATCTTAAGTGTACTGGTTAACCTTAATCCCAATTAGAACTTAATTCTATAATAAAACTAAAAGCATTAAAAAGTGATACGAATTCAAATATATTCAGAAGTAAAAAAATAAATATTCATTTGCATTGCCCAAAAATTTTAAAATGTAACTCAAATTCCAGATATACTCAGTATTATACTCATCGAATCGCTAACTTTTAAAAGAAAATGTCGCCAAGAGAGCGATAAAAGGCCAAATCAAGCAACCTAGTTGAATTTTCGTGGAGCAGTCACGTGACTACTGACAACATGTTGCGGACGCTTTGTGAAGCTCTTCTCAATAGCGATGCTCAGTCTACTTATATTAGAAGTCTATGCTTGATCCCGATACTTAAGTAGCTGAAGGATTATTATGCACACCTTACTGCATTCATATAAACACGCGTCTCTCCTTTAAAGAAGGCATGGGGAAGTCGTCTATCATAGTAGATAGGACATTTGTGTAAACACAAGAATTACGAGTACAAGGACCGCGATTCTCAATGCTATGTATTTAAAATTCAAAATTTTAAATTTGACAATTTAAAATGATTTGATTCCAGGTAGGCTGAACGAGATTTGTGCAGATTCGTCTGTAGATCGGAGATTATCGAAGTTTTGCAATTCACAGTCAAAATCATAGTAGTAAGTAAAGTAGAGCAACTTTCAAATGTTATGTATTTCAGATTCAAAATAATGCATTACAAGTCATTTCTCGTGATAGACCGGACTTTTGGCTGTCCGACAGAATTACAAAGATAGAGATCGCACTTTTCAATTATATGTATTTGAAATTTGGCAATTAGAAACGGTTTGGTATAGAGCAAGTACAGACACGAAAAAAAAAAAAAACCGAACCACCTCCTTTTTTTCGAGCATTATTCATACATAGAAAATTCAAAGGTATCGTAGAATAGGGAATAACACCCTCGATAAATTCAAATCCAAAAAAACTGCATAAGGTGACGTCTTCACATAAAATTTTGCACACACAGCGGAATTTCTAATGAAAGTATCATATTTTGATGTTAAAATCAGATACTGCATCATTAAGTTAGCCTAAATATGAAATTGCATGACTTAACTACCTTTATATTAAAAGATATTCAATTCTGAAGTTGGTGTCAATTTCAGGGATCATCTCCTCATCGAAAGTTGCTAGTCGCAGGTCGAGGTTAATTGTATAGTTATCGCTATTCAAATTTGAACACTATTTCAAAGGTATTTTTCAGCCATTCAAGTATAATCATATTTACTATGCAAGTGCACACGATACTATAATTGTTATCCGAGGTTTGTTTTTAAAATTTTTGATTGCCCCCTAAAATCACAATAACGAAAAAAATTTAATATAGCACAAAACCTAGTCATCAGAAGGAGCTGAAATTTTGCATGGTCGTATTAGAAGTTCTTCTTAATCGATTTCCATCAAAATAAAGCAAGGTTCTAATTTAACATTTTTTGAAACAATTTAATAAATATTATTGCATTCTAAACACAAATTTTAAAAAAATTAGATGGATTTTGTTTGGGTTGATTAACAATTACATGGCACAGAATATCAGAGCTATGGAAATATTATTTGGGAAGGTATTTATAAAAATGTAAGAAACTAATTTAACATTAGGAGCTCCAATCTCATAGCTTCAATAATTCATAACTTCGAAACAGTAAAACCTAATAACATGAATTTGGTATATGAAATTAAACTTTGATATAAATTCAAAATTATGTATCGAAATAGATCATTCCTGTTGGAAATTAAGAAGTTGGTGCTCAATTTAATATGAAGACGTCCCCTAATGCAAATCTTATACATTTGAATTTTTAGACGTTAGTTCCTGGTAAACTCCATCTTTCATTTTTAATTCCAGTTAAAATTGCTAGAAAAAAGAGGGGTGGTTCATTTTTCTTTCCGCCTGTATATCATAGTGGCACAGTGGATCTGACCACAAGATTTAAGTAGGCTAAAGAATTCTGCGCAAATTATTGCATTCATATAAACCCATCTATACCAGGCCCCCCACATCAATCTGTGGGTCCTGTTGCTATATGTTATGACGGGCCCCTACCCACCTCCCTTTTACACTGTTTATGTTTGAACAGAGAAATTTTGAATTTTTTAAAAACATTTTTCAGTTTAATCCTAAATTTTATTTATAAGAGTGACCTATACGAAATGCCATAAACAAACAAGACATTTAGGCAAAAAAGTGCTGAATAAACAAAAATAAACATAGTTACTAGTAACATACAGTTTTAATATCCGGAAAATCAAATTGTTATTTCTAAGTGTACAGTTCTACAGTTGAAATTAAAAATTAAAGCAACTGTTTAAAATATAATTCAAATTTTAATCATTCTTAATAGAAAAAATATAAGTGTCCGCCTTTAAATGTCAAACATTAATAAATTATTATATACTAGCAAAATACCCGACCTTACTCGGTTTGAATTCGTTTACTCTAGATTGAAGAGATAATCAAAATATATAATGACTTACGTTTTTTGTAGAATAAAAATTTATTTTCACACCTTTCGCCATCTTTATAATTTCTACAACTTAATTTGGACACAAATCCTACACATGCATATCCATTCATGCAATACATTTCACATAAATCGCACCCTTGCTGTATGACAAAGCTACAAAATGACGAAAGGTGACACTGAGGTTACTACTAAAAAAGGCGATTTGGGATTCCCTTTCTTATAAGTTATTTTCATGTTCAACTCAATTAATAAAAATTACGATTTACGGCGAGTGCTCTCGCACTCATAGTCAACAAAACAATATTTTTTTACTTGTGCACTCTTGCCTCCGGTATGCGACATTGTGAAATTTTGCAATCTTCTCCTGTCATTACTACAACGAATTTTTTAATGTTGGAAAAAGTTCTAGTTTGGATTTTTAAACATTATTATTCTTTCAATAACGACATTATTCTTTAAATAACGGCATTATTGTTTAAATAACGGCATTATTTTTTAAATAACGGCATTATTCTTTAAATAACGACATTATTCTTTAAATAACGACATTATTCTTTAAATAACGGCATTATTCTTTCAATAACGGCATTATTCTTTCAATGATAGCATAACTACACTTAAAATTTACTGAAAATTTATACCGACTTACCTAACATTTTCAAGTCTAATACTTTGTGGTGCTGTTGGGTGTGATGAGAATGAAAACATATTTATTAAAATAATAAATATTTAAAACAGAAAACAGTAAAATAGAACAAAATAAAAGATGTCGGAAAAATTGTTCTAAAGATATTAATTTGTGATTCCTTTTTATCTCTTGATCTCGCACAGTTGCCACAATTTACAACTAAAAGTGTACAAAATTTAGAAATGTGAAATTAATTCAGAGCGAAAGAAACAGAAAATATCACTGCTCACGCGATCTTGTTCATTCTCGTTTCGTTGAAAAATATCGTCTGTCTCAAATATTCCGAAATCGTTTTCATTGCGCTAAGAACAAAA
Source organism: Metellina segmentata (assembly GCA_947359465.1). NCBI lineage: Eukaryota > Metazoa > Arthropoda > Arachnida > Araneae > Tetragnathidae > Metellina > Metellina segmentata. The sequence goes on from OX375882.1 coordinate 99,554,440, forward strand.
ATAAAACTCGAAATAAATGAAGTATCAGAGCTGAAATTTCATTAAAAAATATAATTTTTTGAAGAATAATTACTTTTTCAGCAGTACTGGTAAAACAATCGAAGTAATCGTAATATTCAATAGACATTCCAATTTTTCCAAAACTACCAAATTATGGTTGATTTAAGTATACTTACTCAGGTGTTTTAGCATGAAACTCATCTAAATATAACAATAAAGAAATGTTTGATATTGCATTCACTAAATTAATAGATAATGTATAAAATAAAATACACTGCAATCAAATATCAGGAATACAATTCATGTGATGCCTACACAAACACAAAATTGAGCATAGAACAGAAAGACGGACATACAGACTTTCGCAACCAATTCCACTCACTAAATCAAGATAAGTACTCACTGTATGCAAATTTCCATGAAAATATCTTAAACCGCGTGGACGTGTATAGGGCACAACATACATACATACAGACAGACAGACAGACGGACAGACAGACACCAAACGAGAAAAGGGCGGATTCGGCATCAGAAGGGTCCAAAACGGATAGAAAACTTGAAATGGGTCGAAAATATTGAATGTACAAACAAACACTCCATTCTTATTTATATAGATTTTTCTTGGTTTCATCAGGGAGAATGTTACATTTTAGCGATTTTTACATTTTAATTTGGCATGCGAAAAAGTTAGTTTCAAACATCTTAGCCAGTTTTATGAATTTTGTATCGAATTTTTTTTGCCCTTTTTCGGGCATTCAAGACACATGGGCCCCGTTGCCATGGCAACGGCAGCACCGCTTATGTGGGGGACCCGATTTACAATATAAAAAGTAAGCATGGGCGACGCCTTCTAACGCATCATACCTGAAGACACTAAAATTTTACTGTTGACTACATGGATTACGAAGATATGGATAATAATCTTTACTAGCAAAATACCCGACCTTACTCGGTTTGAATTGGTTTACTCTAGATTGAAGAGATAATCAAAATATATAATGACTTACGTTTTTTGTAGAATAAAAATTTATTTTAACATCTTTCGCTATCTTTATATTTTCTACAACTTACTTTGGACACAAATCCTACACATGCATATCCATTCATGTAATACATTTCACTTACATCGCACAATTACTGTATGACAAAGCTACAAAATGACGAAAGGTGATACTATAAAAGACGATTTATAGGAAGATTTGGAATGCCCTATCTTAAGTTCTTTTCATGTTCAACTCAATTAATTAAAATTACGATTTACGGCGAGTGCTCTCGCACTCATAGTCAACAAAACAATATTTTTTTACTTGTCTCGTTTTTTTACTTGTTATTTACTTGTTTTTTTACTTGTTTATTTTTTTACTTGTCTAATACTCTTGCCTCCGGTATGCGACATTGTGAAATTTTGCAATCTTCTCCTGTCATTATGACAACGAATTTTTTAATGTTGGAAAAAGTTCCAGTTTGGATTAATAAACATTATTATTCTTTCAATAACGACATTATTCTTTAAATAACGGCATTATTCTTTCAATAACGGCATTATTCTTTCAATAATGGCATAACTACACTTAAAATTTACTGAAAATTTATACTGACTTACCTAACATTTTTAAGTCTAATACTTTGTGGTGCTGTTGCGTGTGATGAGAAGGAAAACACATTTATTAAAATAATAAATATTTAAAACAGGAAACAGCGAAGTAAAACAAAATAAAAGATGTCGCAAAAAATTGTTCTAAAGATATTAATTTGTGATTCAATTTTATCTCTTGATCTCGCACAGTTGCCACAACTTACAACTAAAAGTGTACAAAATTTAGAAATGTGAAATTAATTCAGAGCGAAAGAACCAGAAAAAATATCACTGCTCGCGCGATCTTGTTCATTCTCGTTTCATTGAAAAATATCGTCTGTCCCAAATATTCGGAAATCGTTTTCATTGCGCAAAGAATAAAACTAAGACTCGAAATAAATGAAATATCAGAGATGAAATTCCATTAAAAAAAATTTTTTTTTTGAAGAATAATTACTTTTTCAGCAGTACTGGTAAAACAATCGAAGTAATCGTAATATTCAATAGACATTCCAATTTTTCCAAAACTACCAAATTATGGTTGATTTAAGTATACTTACTCAGGTGTTTTAGCACGAAACTCAACTAAATATAACAATAAAGAAATGTTTAATATTGCATTCACTAAATTAATAGATAATGTATAAAATAAAATACAATGCAATCAAATATCTGGAATACAATTCATGTGATGTCTACACAAACACAAAATCGAGCATAGAACAGAAAGACGGACAGACAGACTTTCGCAACCAATACCACTCACTAAATGAAGATAAGTACTCACTGTATGCAAATTTTCATGAAAATATCTTAAACCGCGTGGACGTGTATAGGGCACAACATACAGACAGACAGACAGACAGACAGACACCAAACGAGAAAAAGGCAGATTCGGCATCAGAAGGGTCCAAAACGGATAGAAAACTTGAAATGGGTCGAAAATATTGAATGTACAAACAAACACTCCATTCTTATTTATATAGATTTGATATAGTATCGTATCAACTTCAATTTGACAATACAAAGCATTCTGATGGGAAAATAATAACAAAGTATCGGCAGTGGGAATTTGATCACAATACAATAAGTAGGATGAAAGTAATATTGTGCTCATCTCACAATGTTAATTTAAACACGTAGATGTCTACATCCTTTAAAACAAGCCTGATAAAAAGCGGTGAATCATCACTCTAATCTGGGTAAACGAACTGGTAATTAGGAAACAAGGATCACATTAAGATCACTGAGGCAAATAAGTATTACCAATTCATCTGCTGCACCTTTTTTAATTGGATCTAGATTCAAATCTGAAGAAAAATATCTAAAAAAAGTTACACATTGAACTGAAGATGCTGCGGATTTTATTTACTGAACCGAGCGTAGCTTGTTAATTAAAATCTATTTCATATGAAACTAGCATTTTACAGTTGTAAATATAAAAGCACTAAATTAGATATATTAAGATAACTATGTGAACTTTTTTATAAAGAAATGTACCGACTGATCCAAACGCAAATAAAATACACCCACTGCCTAAGTTAATCAGCACGATTGAATACTAACGTACATTTAGATCTTGTTCACACCAATATATAAAGATTTCAAAAGCAAATATTGCAAATAAAGATAGCATGAGTAAAGAGAATATTGATGAATAAGTAGTCATTTCTCCGTGTGATTGCATGGAACAAAAAATCAAATTTGTTAGAACATACTTAGCCGTTATTCGGGTTATCTTGTACCTTTAAATACATCAAATGCAATCAAAACTCTGTATATAGGAAAATAATTTTTTAGCTATTATAGATTTAATTCTCAAGGTACGAAATTCAAATTACCCCTATACACACGTTGTTGTTTTAATTTCTGTAAATGTTGTTTTTCTGCTAAGATACTTATACTACAAGGAAAACAACAACAGGTTATTTTTCTGAGACTGCCAATTAGACAATTTGCTTCCAACTAGGGATGCGACATCCATGTCAATGTTTTCAAAACATCGATGTTTAAAAAAAAACATCGATGTATTGGGGTCGATGTTTTGGTAACATCGATGTTTATAATTGTCGATGTTTTTACGTTGTCGATGTTTTATTTTTAAATGAAAAAAGTACCGTAATAAAAATTTAAAAAATAACCAAGTAGCATAATTTTTATAATCAGCAAATTGAACATACTTTTAGACCAAAGTGACCAAGGCTGAAGGGTCTGAAAAGTAGGGATGCGACATCGATGTCGATGTTTTCTAAACATTGATGTTTTAGAAAAAAACATCGATGTATTGGAGCCGATGTCGCATCACTAGTTGCTAAACCAGTTTTAAGAAATGAGGAAACAAGTTTAGATACACTGAATTTTAAAAACATCGATGGTTTGGGGGCGATGTATTATCAACATCGATGTTTTTATTTTGAACATCGATGTTTTGTTGTCGATGATGTAGCATCACAAGTTGCTAAACCAGTTTTAAGAAATAGGGAAAAAAGTTTAAATACACTGAATTTTAAAAATATTGATGTTTAAAAACCTCGATGTTTTTGGGTCGATGTATTATCAACATCGATGTTTTAATTTTGAACATAGATGTTTCAAAACATCGATGTTTTGTTATCGATGTCGCATATCTACTTCCAACTTGAAACGAGGCCTGTTTCGTTTCAACTTTATTCGGTAAATGCAGAAGTGCTATTCAAAAGTTTAATGTAATGTTATTAATAATGCATGAATCATACATTGCCTAACAATTTATGTCAAATAAACGCAATCTAAGAATCTATAGTTTAATTAACTAATTACTAGTTTCCCGAATAAGGAATTATTGGCATATAAAAGATCTTGGCGAAGATTTCAACTGAAATTTAAATTACAAACATTTGCAATGTAGTTTAAGTACTTTAGTTAATAAAATTTTCAGTGTTTCGTTTAGTTAGTAAAATTATAAATTCTATTCATACCTGTTTACTGTTCAAATATATAATTATAATATTTTCCCTATTTATATGATTAGCAAATATCATAGAAACAGTATTTAATTTGTAAAACAATTATAATTATTTACTCAATTCGATATGTTATTCTATGTGTATTCTTAACTACAAGTAAAATGACTAGAATTTAGCATCATAAATTTACATATATTTTTGTTTTTGTCCGGTAAAATGAATACATACTTGTAAAAAAAACAGTACTTCACTTTAGCTTCTAATTTAAAAAAATGTTATAGATGCTTTTGAATAAAATTTTAAAGTATTTCATGAAATAAGAACGCCGCTGTCAGAGGCTTTTTCTGTCAAGCAAAATGTTGGTTAGGTATCGGTAATGTTTTTGTCGAAGATAGGGTCGAGGCCGGGCTTTAAAGCTAGGTATAAAGAAATATTTACAACAACCCTCCAGGGTGGTTACTTTGACGAGATATATCATTACAAGTAATATTGATCCAGATTTTGATAAACGAGATATCTCGTCACTTAAAAAAACTGACCAGATCTTGATCGTCATTATAAAAATTAGCAACATTTTAGCGACGAGATATCGCGTCATTAGAGGAATTAATAAGATGTTGAGGGACGAGTTATCTCGTCGAAACCACTTGCAGGGTTAATTAACCCTTCTCGTGTCTGACTTGACAAGGCACCTTGTCATTAACAAAACCTTTCGCAGATCTTGATGCATGAGTTGCCTCGTCAGTAGAAAACCTACCAGATCTTGATCTTGTTGTCATCAAAGTACTTGCAATATCCTGAAGGCCAAGACATCTCGCACAAACCACTTGCAGGGTTAATTAACCCTTCTGGTGGCTGTCTTGACAAGTCACCTTGTCATTAACAAAACATTTAGCAGATGCATGAGTTGCCTCGTCAGTAGAAAACTGACCAGATCTTGATCTTGTTGTCATCAAAGCACCTGCAATATCTTGAAGGCCAAGATATCTCGTCGAGACGTCTTGTGGGATTAATGATTTTTCTCAGACCCTCGATATGAATTCAGAGGTACTGGTACGACAGATCAAAAGACTCAATTGCAAGCATCCCATCGCGATTTGGCTAATGCTTTTAGATACAGCGAAGGCAAAATCACCCCTCCCGAAACCTTTCACAAAAACAAACCCTCGACCTCTCCACAGAAAGCATCGGCTTTCAAGACCCCCTCCACTCCCGACGCCCCTAACTTCCATCCAAACCTTCAACCAAAGTTTCAAATTACACACATCTCGGGAGGGTCCGTCGTCAAATTAAAAGAACGACAACCACTGATGAGCCTCAACCCACCTAAAACGGAATCCGTCACAGATAACAAGCGTTCGGTTATTCCTTATCACGCTCTCCAGGAATCGGGAAGAAAACGACGCCATTTTTTCCCTCCCACCGGTTCTTATCAATAGCCAATTAACTGATTTCTTTGGACTGCGGCGAAAGAATCGGATGTATTGATCAAAACGAGTCCATTAGGAAGAAAGGTAAGGTTACGCGTCTTGCGGAGACGGCCTAATGCTCGGATAATTAGGTATACCCATTAGGCCGCCACTAACTCTGGAATCCATCAGTTAGGGGAGAGTTAATTAGCGATTGCGGAGTGTGTTTTATAGGTTTCGCATTAGTTTTAAAATTGGGCCAATGGCGCGATAAAGCTTCGGGCGCGATTTCGCCTGTAAATGAGGGGAGGCAGTGATTGAGGTGTGATGGAGGAATCGACTGAATAAGATCGCTCGGAGCGAAAATCGATTTATTTCTTTGGATCGAATCGGGAAGTGAAAAAAAAAATCAATCTGATTGCGATAGAAGTCTTTTGTTTCAAGGGGTGTTGAACTCTGATCTGGAGAATTAAGGTTGGTAAGTAGATATTTTAATTGACGTCGTGCTGGAACAACACAGCGGGCTATTGACGACGGTCCGGGATCAACCCACCAAGGGAAAGATCCGAGGACAACACTACGTAATTTTGAAACACGGTCGATGACGCTGGAGAATTAAGATACTTCAACAGTGTGTGAATTATCAATTATGGGATCGTAATTTATCAACACGTCGTTAAGAGTTAATTGCTAGATTCTAACGAGTTGTATCTAAATCTTATTTTATACTTGTATACAGGGTGGTCCCGAATTCATGGTACAAACTTTAATGGTAGGTACAGGGCATTGTAACAATGATTTATTGTATAGGAATGTATAGTCGCAAGTGACGCGGTGAGGCGAAAACAGGGGAAATAACGGCCGAAAGGAAAAACAAAGATTTTATTGAAAGCGTTGTTGACAGGTGTCATGTTTACAGTAATTGTTCAAAATTGCGTCCACCAGTATCGATACATGCTTGACAGCGTCGGTGGAGCGATTGGCGTACACGTTCAAAGATGCCTGGTATTTCACGCACACCTGCAGCAGCTACAGATAAGCGAGCGACGAGATCCTCATCTGAGTCAACTGGAGTCTCATAAACAAGATGCTTTAGATGTCCCCATAAAAAGTAATCGAGGCTCGATAAATCGGGAGATCGGGGTGGCCAAGGGACTGGTCCACCACGCCCAATCCATCGAGTACCAAACGTGGCATTCAGGTAATTCCGTACATCAATGCTGAAGTGTGCTGGCGCCCCATCGTGCTGAAACCACATGCGGTTACGAATGGCGATCGGAACATCATGCAGCAGTTGTGGTAACACTTCTTTCAGAAAAATAAGATAGCTTCCGCCAGTGAGCCGCGTGGGTAGTAAGTATGGGCCAATCAAAAAGTCGTTCACAATACCAGCCCACACATTAATACTGAAACGTTGTTGAAACGCATGTCGACACGTTGCATGTGGATTATCGGTTGCCCACACATTGGAATTGTGCGCATTAAAGACACCCTCGCGTGAAAATGTCGCTTCATCTGTAAATAGCACATAATCTACGAAATCCGGCTGCAACGCACATTGCTGCATCACCCACAGGCAGAAGTTCACGCGGCGAGGATAATCTGCCGGATTCAATGCTTGTACTTTCTGAAAATGGAAGGGGTGTAAGCGATTTTCGTTTAACACTCTGCATACAGTCTGATGACTCACACCTACGTCACGCGCAACAGTTCTTGTGCTTGACTCGGGTCTATCAGCCACAATGTTCAAGATGCTTTCTTCCAGCCTTGGAGTGCGTACAGCTCTTACTCGACCAGCGCCATGTCTGTTGACGTCGAACGCACCTGTTTCACAAAGTTGACGATGTAACCGTTGAAAAATTCTATGATCCGGCATTCGTCGATCAGGATACTCCGCGCGATACATTCGTAACGCAGCTCTGCCGTTACCATTTGCACGGCCGTACATGTAACGCATGTCTGCTTTTTCTGCATACGTAAAGTCACCCATCGTCTACGGCAGCACAATTGTGAATGGCGCTTTTCCCTACTGCGATGCATCATGTTCAACAGCGGCTAGACATCTACTGCCCTCTACCGGCAATGATACCAACCGATCACTCCATTTCTCTTTCCTTTTATTTCCCCTGTTTACGCCTCACCGCGTCACTTGCGACTATACATTCCTATACAATAAATCATTGTTACAATGTCCTGTACCTACCATTAAAGTTTGTACCATGAATTCGGGACCACCCTGTATACACTAGGGTAGACCGAAAAAAGGGTTTTTTTTTGCTATCACATTCTAATAGTGCGTAAAAGTTGGCACATGCAGTAAAACTAACGTGTAAAAAATTTCATCCCAATTTATTGATATCTTTTGTCATTCCGAGGGGTTCGAACCCTCAAAAAAAATCAAAATTAGGGCGTTTTTTATAAAAAAAATAAAGACGTTTACAATTACGTTCTAATATTGGGCAAAAGTAGGCTAATACATTCAATAAAAACGGTAAAAAAATTCTTTAGATCAGTTCATATCTTCTGCCTCCCCAACGGGGGCCATATAGCAGAATAAACTTATCACCAGTTTTAACCGTAATTGCAAAAGTAAATATTTTGCAAAAATGTCTTTTTTTCCCTTGGGAAGGCAAAAGATATCAATAAATCCGAATGAAATTTTTTGCACATTAGCTTTACTGCATGAGCCAACTTTTCCGCACTGTTAGAATGTGATAGCAAAAAAAACCTTTTTTCGGCCCACACTAATATACACAGTAGGAAAGTTTTACAAAAGAGATATATATTAGGTATACAACTTTGCTTCCGCCGTTTTTTTCCCGAAATTCGAGGCTTTATTGTAAAAAAACTGGTTATACATTCATGATTCAAAGTTTTGTCCATCGGTAGCCACTACTTTTTGCCATCTTTCTTGCAGCGTACGAATCCCACGTTGAAAAAACTGGTTATCTTTTGAAGTGATCCACGAATCGATCCAAATTTTTACTTCTTCATAAGACCAGAAGTGCTGGTCAGCCAGGCCGTGTGCCATTGATCGAAACAAGTGATAGTCAGAGGGAGCAACGTCTGGAGAATACGGCGGGTGGGGTAGGACTTCCCCTTTCTACGTTTCCAAGTATGTCTTGACCACTTTCGCAAAAAGCGGTCGAGCATTGTCATGCTGCAAAATCATTTTATCGGGTCTTTCGTTGTATTGCGGCTGTTTGTCTTCCAATGCTCGGCTCAAACGCATTAATTGCATTCGATAACGATCGCCTGTGAATGTTTCAGCCGGTTATAACAGCTCTTCTTCTCCTTATAAAACCTTCTCTCTTCCACCGCTTTGCCGGTCTTCGACGTGAAAATCCTCGTTCTCGAAGCATTGAAATCCCTCACGACACGTTTTTTTACTAAAAGCTGCCTCACCATTGAGAGCATTCGATGAGCCTCAGACGCAGATTTTTTCATATTGAAGCAGAAAATTAAAACCTCCCGCAGATGACTAGAATTTGGCTCGTAAACTGACATTTACAATCGTGAATAACTTTATGATACAGACACAAATCGACTAATGTTTCTAGGGGATTATGTGGCCATATGTCCAAGTTTATTGCATGATGTCTATGATCTATTTATTTTGACCACTACTTACCGCTAAAGCCATCTGTAAGAAAGCGGCGGAAGCAAAGTTGTACACCTAATATATAGGATATGAACAGTAATCTAACCCTCGCTGCTAACATCTCACAAGCTATTGAGCCACAGTAGCCAATAGATGGTTGGAAGAGTAACGGATTAGGAACTGGAGAGTTGCTAGTTCGAATCCAACAAAAAAAAATCGTCGTGTACAAAGAGGGCTGGTGTACGTTAAATCTGTCGTGGCTTCAAATGTCTCACGTTGGAGTAGTGTGTAAATATGGAGAGTGGGGTGCCATCCCAGGTACGACCGCTACATCTGATCGTAGTTCAAAATTACATGGTGCTGTCCTCGGTTCTTTTCCTTCGGGTTTGATGCTGGACCGTCACCAATAGTCCGTTGTGCACCTCCTGTGAGACGTTAATTTAAATACTTACCTACAGCAGCCACTAGGTTATGATAAAAAAAGTAATAAGGGTCTAAACTTTTGTAGTGATACATCATTGTTAGTTTTCAAACCTGCCTAGCAATTATTTTTTATGAAGGACTGTAGGACTAGGTATAAAACTCATAGAAGGCCAAGCAGAACGTAGACTTGAAATATGAGTAGAGTGAGAATAGCTATTGGGAGAAGCTTAAAAAAATATGATCAACATAGTGGCTAGTAGTCACGTGATTGCTACGAAAAAATTTAATAAGCTGACCGATTTGGCATCGTATCCCCTCGTTTGGTGACACAACATTTGATGACAGAGTAGGTGCACGAATCTATTTCTACAGAGAAAAGCGATGAAATTGCCAAAGTTTACTACTGTCTCACGCAGACCAATCAGATGATGGATGTTTGTTTCCTCCCGGCAGACGAAAACAGTAGAAGTCTCACGTTACTACTAGTTTTGGTCACTTGATTCTGGGAAAATGATAAAGGTATCCTCACTCTACATTCCTCAATGTCACGTGCCGCGTTAGCCCTGATGAAAGAGTAACGGATTAACAACATGAGGGTTTCGAGTTCAATTCCAACCAAAGACTGTCGTGTAGAAATGGGACTGGAGCGAGTTGAATCCGTCGTGGCCTCAAATTTCCTCACGTTGGAGTGGTATGGAAGTTTAGAGAGTGGAGGGGGCATCTAAGGTTTAATCTCGTGATGTGACCAATTGTTCAGAATTACATGTCGTCCTCTGATCTTTCCCTTCGGGTTTGATTCGGTATAATCCACAACAGCTCATTGGGCGACATTTGTTATACACTTATTCCAGTGCGACTTTAATCATATGATTAACAACCTTTATGGAACAGAGTTGATAACTACTTTTAGTGGAAAAAGAAAAGCTTTTAGAAAAAGTAATGCTTTTAGTGGGTGGAAAAATAATACATTTTGTAGATTTTGGGGTTCATCTATCTGCTTGTAGTGACTGTTTCTTTAACACAAAGCAAATATTTTAATTTCATGACGGCATATAGACCGGACGAAATTAGCAAAAAGCCAGAAAAAAGCCTCTTATCACAACTTTTTCTTATTCGAAAAGTTTTCTAAATCTGATGGGGCCGAATGAAGCTTTCCTCACAGTCAGTAAACCTTTGAACTAATTTGTAATACCTACAAATTAGTTCTTTGCTAATTGTCTTAACTACAGCTGGTACAGCAATTGTGCCAAGAAAGAAGTTAGACAGCGGCCAGTACATCAGTTGTACCTTGAAAGTTCTAAAAATCGCACCAAGAAAGAATTTAGACTATGTCAGTTACAGCAGTTGTACCCTTATAGTTATAAGAATCGCGCCTAGAAATAATCGCGCCTAGAAATAATCGCGCTTGTTATTTCTATAGCTGTAGACAAAAGGTTGATCGCGATTGTGGAAAGTTGGTCTCGAGCGCCTTTTTAGAAACCAACGACTCGAGTGCAAAGAATTTATATTGGATCTTAACGAGGCATCGGCAATTTAACTCAATACGCCTGGAATCGGTAGCAGATGAATGCAGGCAGGAAGCGACGACTTCTTTCGCTGTCTAATTATTATGAGTCTGCGTATCAGATAACAATGCGATGTGTGAAGAAAACCCTCCAACTTTTGAATGGGGTTACGATGTGTTCTGAGGTGAGGTGAAGAGATAAAGGGATCTAGATAAAGGAGGTCAGAAGAAGAAGAGATGATTTCGTACTAATTAATACATTCATTAGAATCACTCAGTAGTTTCTTTTGTCTCCAAAAGAGTCTATGAATGTATTGTGGATTTTGGGAATACTGCGATTACTGTTTTACAGAAACGGTGTATTGGATAAGAGATAAAAATAGATCGATGTTTGAGTTCAGAGTAGCGTCATTCTATGTCAAATGAGAAAATAAGGAAAAACCTGTGGCCGTATGGTAATGAAATTGTGTTCATGAAATTGTTTCATGATTTTCATGAAATTGTGTTCAGGTTTTTAGTTTATGTGTAAATATCTATGTCCAAGAAATTTAAGTTCGAAATTAAATATTTAACAGTTTTATGCATTTTAAGAACCTGCATCTTTGAAGAGCAGTTGTGAAATAGCTTTTTGATCTGATCTTTCCATTTTTAAAGGTACTAGAGCAATTTGAAATTTGTATCAAATAGATCTCTATTTTAGACGATCCCTTAGACCGAGCAAGGACGGATATTTAACTATATTATGACATTTCATAAAAGACCTATTTACTAAAGAATATAATCATATATATTTTTTTAATTTGTGTCAGTAACTTATATTGAAATATAGGGTCTCAAAAAGGCTACTATTAGTGCTAAAATATCTACATTTGTGTGACCTTGAACGTTTTGAATGGAATGAATCAGTAGGGAGAAAAGGACTGATTTGAAGACAGGATTTTTCTGAAAAGAAAACTTCAAGCATCTTGATCTCATCTTCACCCCGAATACCTTAAAATTATTCTATCCGAACCTTAGTGCCCGGTTAGAAGAATAACGGATTACCAAACCGGAGGATTGAGAGCTCGAATCCAGCCACCAAAGATGGTCGTGTACAAAGCAGACTGGTGCACGTTAAATCTGTCTTGGCCTCAAATGTCCTCACGTTGGCGTGGTGTGAAAGTTTGTAGAGTGGGATGCCAGCTCAAGTGGTGTCCTCGTCCTCAGAGCGTGGTTCAAAATTGAGTATTGCCCTCGAATATTTCCCTTCGTGTATAATCACAGACCGTCGTCAATAACCCGTTGTGTTGCTCCAGTGCGACGTTAATTAAATACATTCCTACCTACCTATCTTCTGCAAAAACCAAATTATCTTGAGGTATATGTATTTTACATTGATAGTTTCATATGAGACATAACGACTAGACAAATTTAATTTATTCATGATCGTTAAGGATACATTTAACTTGTTCATGCTGGTAAAAGACAAATTTAATTTAACCATGCTCATAAAAGAGAAATTTAATCGATCAAAGACTCTAATACTCAATGTTCATTTATTTATGCTCGTAAAACACAATGCTAATTAAATCACATTCGTATTATACAAATTTAATTCTTTTACGATCTTAAGGGGATCCGGAATACAAAAATCGTCAAATTTTCGAAATTTTTTTTTGTTTTAAGGAACTCTCTATGTTTTTCTGCTTAAAATTACGTCTAAATCAAGTTCCTATCTTAATTAGAACTAGAGATATAATAATTTTTTGGGTGCGTTGTTTTGAAAATCTAACACTCTTGACAGTTGTTGTCTCATGGCAACAACATATGTCTATAAAACTTTAAATGCGTTTTTCTCCGTGATACATTTTTTCAAGATTTCCTGTTTTCAAATTGCTATAAGTCGAAAACCGATAAAGTTTAAGGGTTGAGATTTGGAATATATCTTTTTCAAACATTATACTTTATTTTTTATTTAGCAAATTTGAAACAAATATTTACTTACTATTTACTTTTAAAAAAAAGTACCTTAAAATTAAAAAAAAATTTCATTCAAATATTTTTTATTTTTTATTAAATTAATATTTTTTTAATTGCTGAATCAAAATTAAAGTTTATAAATTTGTGAATAATTTACTGCAAGAATTTTGAAAATTGATCAAGAATATTTTGAGTCTTAGCAATTTAAAATAACCCCTCTTTTTTTTAAATTTTAATTTAAAATTTTTAAAAAACTTTTGGAAAAATTTTGTGCTGTGATTTTATTATTAGTTAGATGGGTAATCAGTACAAAAAAAAATTCTAAATTCTAAATTAATTAATAACATTTTTTTCAATGTGTCAAGGACCCCTTTAATAGACAAATTTATTTTATTCATGCTCGTAAAACAAAACGATAAGTATTCATGCTCGTAAAACACAAATTTAGAAATTTGATTTGGTTATATTCCGAAAACACAATTTTAATTTATTCATACTCGTCTGTTAAATTAAATTTATTCTTGCTCGTAAGATAAAATAAATTTTTTGAAGCTTGTAAGAAAAATCAAATTAGCTGTATTTGTAAAACACAAATTTAATTTATTCATGCTCGTAAAAGCCAAATAAAAAATATCCATGCTCGTAAAAGATAAGTTTAATGAAATTTCTTAAAGAATTATTTAATATGCAGCAAAATGAAGACCATATGCGAATAAATTAAACTTCTCAACACTGTCAAAACTCAACATAGTTATAAAAATGTGTTTTCCTTAGTGAAGTGAGATCCTGTAAATACCATGGAAGTAGGAAAGATAAGATATCTTTCCTACTTCCTGTGGAATAAGAATGGAGAATAGTTATTTTAGAAAAAGATGTCTAACTCAAATAACGAAGACAAAATCCACTAAAATATGGCAAAATCTACACCAATTGAATAAACAGTGTTCCCAGCAGTAAAACGAAACACATTTTTCACTGTTCCAAATGCAGACGAAAAGCAAACAGAATACCCGAAATAGTAAAAGAGCAAACTATTTAACAAGCTATGTTGTTCAAAAATTCTTATTTTATCATAACTACCATTTCTTCTTCCAAAGCTTCACATAAGAAGATCCAAAATATTTTTTTCGAAGATGGAAACGTAGATCTTTAATCATCAGAAATTCAATTTTCCGTGCATAACTTTGCGTTCTTGATCTAGTTAACGGACTCTGGAAATCTCTAAAGTAAACGAAAACCTCCCATGTTACCAAAAGCACTCATTTAACTATGGAGAAAATTGTAGGTTTCCGTTAATTTACTGAGAAAATGGGGTTCCAATTATCGTACATTAATTTCGTAAGACCCGTTCTATTTATATCTCCCGAATCCAAAAAGTAAGATAATTTATGGTGTTCTAAAGGTCTTTATTCGTCTTGCCATTATAGTCGGATGTAAAGACGGCAAATTTTCTGGAGACATTTTTGAGAAAACACATGATTATTCCATGAAACTGATAATTTTCTCATTATCTTAGTACTTGGAGTGATACATAAGTGCAGCTTGACTAAAATCTTTCTGACCAATTATCCTATTAGAATTCATAAAAAAAAAGTAATCCCCGAATCATTTTGGTTTTTCTGCAACCATTAACCCATTTCAAGGAAATGGGTTAATGGACGATGCAAATGGATAAATAGGCATTCTCGGTACTTAGAATATGCTGTCACTCATCATTATTTATGGGCTAAAATGTCATACATATTATATTTTTTCAATAAACCGACAAGACTTTTGAAGAAGATTGATATAGACAGTAATGATTTGTTTACAAAGATAACTTATATTTATAATACTTGGTAATGCTCAAATATGACCGCAACATTTCGCTGTCAACTCAAATACACAAAATTATAATTCTAAATCAAATTAAAAACTGAGCATTAATTCTGGTGTTGCCAGGTAACGAGTTGCAAAATTACGTTTTTATGATCTATGAGCTTTTCGTTAGGGATGTTCTAGTGTTAGTTCAGTTACAAAATTTAAGTTGCGTAAAATTATGGAATATTCTTTCTTCCTCAATCAAATATTCATACATTATTTTTTGATGGGAAGAAATAAAAAGTAAGTTCAAGCATAAATATTATAATTAAACTAGCAAAATACCCGACCTTACTCGGTTTGAATTGGTTTACTCTAGATTGAAGAGATGATGAAAATATATAATGACTTACGTTTTCCGTAGAATGAAATAATATTTTAAAACCTTTCGGCAATCTTTAAAATTTCTACAACTTTACATTGGACACAAATCCTACACATGCATATCTATTCATCTAATACATTTCACATACATCGCACTCTTGCTGTATGACAATGCTACAAAATGACGAAAGCTGACATTAAGGTTTCTACTACAAAAGACGATTTTGAGGGAGATTTGGAATTCTACATTTCTTAAGTTCTTTTCATGCTCATTAATAAACACGAAAATTATCTGCGAGTACTCTCGCACACATAGTCAACAAAACAATATTTTTTTTACTTGTGGCACTCTTGTATCTGGCATGCGACAACATGGCATTGTTGAATTTCGTAATTTTCTCCTGTCTTTATAATAAAGAATATTTTAATGTTTGAAAAGTTCTAGTTCGGATTTTTTAAACATTATTATTCTTTCAATAATGGCATATTTACACTTAGAATTTGCTTTATTCTGACTTACCTGCTACTTTTAGTCGAATACTTTGGGGTGGTGTTGCGTGTGATAAAAAAGAAACACGATTAAAATAATAAATATTTGAAAAGAAAACTGCGAAATGAAACAAAATAAAAGATGTCGGGTAAAAGTTGTTATAAAGATATTAATTTGTGATTCCTTTTTGTCTCTTGATCTTGCAGTTGCCACAACTTACAACTAAAAAGTGTATAAAATTTAGAAATGCGAAATTAATTCAGGGCGAAAGAAACACGAGTTTCCGTTTTATTCCCGTTCGTTGAAAAATATCGTCGGTCACAAATGTTCGGAAATCGTTTACATTGCTCAAAGAACAAAAATAAGACTCGAAATAAATAAAGTATCAGAGCTAAAATTTCACAGTAAAAATTTTTTTTTTGAAAAATAATTGGTTTTTTAGCAGTACTGGTAAAGCAAATCAAAGTAATCGTAATACTCAAACTGCATTCCAAATTTTCGAAAACTACCAAATTGTGGCTGATTTAAGTATACCTACTCAGGTGTTTTAGCATGAAACTCTTCTAAATATAACAATGAAGAGATGTTTAATATTGCATTCACTGAATTATTAGATAATGTATAAAATAAAACACATTGTAATCAAATATCTGGAATAAAATTCATGTGATGCTTGCACAAACACACAATTACAAAATCGAACATAGAACAGAAAGACGGACAGACAGACTTTCGCAACCAATTCCACTCACTAAATGAAGATAAGTACTCACTGTATGCAAATTACCACGAAAATATATTAAACCGTGTGGACGTGTATAGGGCACAACATACATACAGACAGACACCAAACGTAAAAGAAGCGGATTCGGCATCAGTAGGGTCCAAAACGGATAAAAAACTTGAAATGGGTCGAAAATATTGAATGTACAAACAAACACTCCATTCTTATTTATATAGATTTGTTTTGGAAAAGAGTGTTTTTCGAGCAATACTGTTAAAACAATAGTATTGGATAAAGTTGTTTTTTGAACAATACTGGTAAAACAATATGATTAAAAAAGTTGTTTTTCTACCAATACGGAAAAGCAAACTGAGCTTGTTTTGCCAGATAACAAGTAGCAAATTACACTTTTATGATCTGAGCTTTTCGTTTGGGATTTTCGTGTTTGTTCCGTTACAAAATTTAAGTTATGTAAAATTATCTAATATTCTTTCTTCCTCAATAAAATATTCATAAATTATCTTTTGACGGGAAGAAATAAAATGTAAGTTCAAACATAAATATTTCAATTTAATTTGTTTTTGGAAAAAGTGTTTTTCAAGCAATACTGGTGAAACAATTTTTTTGAAAAAGTTTTTTTTTTTTACCAATACGGTAAAACAAACTGAGCTACGCAAAGCAATAATTTTATACTCAATGTCATTGTTATAGCGATTTCGAATTGTTTCTAGCCCCTTCTACACCCATAGGACAAATAGAACGGTTAATAAATAGCCTACGTTACCCGCAAGGTTCTAAAGCATAAGTGTGCTAAATTTGGCGGGATTGGTCAAAAGCTGTAAGTTTGCAAGACAGACGTCTTCTCTGCTTTACAAATATAGATTAAAATTAGAGGTATTATAAACTTAGTGAAAGAAAAAATGTGTGCAGAATGTGTTGAATAAAATACAAATTAGAAAACCTGCATATAGCATCTGCGCTACAATTTCGTAACTGTTACATTTATTGACGGCATAGTTTTGTATATATATGTATATATATATATATATATATATATAACGAAAAATTATATAAAATAAACCCTACAGATCTTTCAATGAGGTATCTCGTCCATCAGGTTCTGGTAAATTTTGCTATTAACGCGATACGTCGTCAGGACAAAAATTACCCTATTTCTTCAATTGGACGCAGATCCAAGTTGGAAAAAAATTGCCCTATGTCCACGACTGGTGACAATTTAAACTATAGTTCTTAAGGAGAAATGTTGAGTTTGTTTTTGTATCAGAGGCTGGCCACAGGGCAGTTTAGGACATCGTTGTTTGAACAGTACTTCGTCATTTTAAACCTCGGTCAGATGACGGGGTCAACACCTGTGCTGGCACCCTACTCTCCAAACTTCCACAGCACGCGAAAGTAACGATATTTGTTTCACGTGCACCAGCACCACATACACGGGCTTTGGTTGGTTCGAGTTTCATACCAGCAGCCCTCCGATTACTAATACACGACTTTAGCAACTGGGCGCCTGTATTTCCCACCTGTATGGTAAGGAGGTAGATAGATAGGTAGGTATTTTAATTACCGTCACACTGGAGTAACACAACGAGCTATTGGCGATTGTTCGGAATCAAACCCGAATTGAAAGATTGCTTGGACAACATCACGTCATTTTGAACACCGGTCAGATGACGAGATCACACCTGAGCTGGCATTACTCTCCAAACTTCTATACCACCCCAACGAGAGGACATTTAAAGCCACGACAGATTTATTGTGCACCAGACCCCCTTTGTACACGACGGTCTTTGGTTGTATTTGAACTCTCAACCCTCTGGTTTCGAATCTGTTACTCTTCCAACCGGCCTACGGTGGTCTGATATTGTTAGAAAGATGAACTGTCATATTCTTCTATGGACACCATAAGATTTTGTTTCATGGTGTTTTATCAGACGTTGTCTCTTTGACTTATGGGGAGTGATTTTCAGCATAAGCAAGAAAGCCAGACGGTCTGCGATTTTTTGATTCTGCTGTCGAAATGCTCTCACATGAGCCCATATAAAATTCGAGCTCATGGAATATTTTAAAAGGTTGTGGGAAATGCGTGAAAACGTGATTAAATTTGGTGTGCTTAAGTTGTCAAACGATGGCAATTTTTTTAATGTCTTGTGGGAACGAAATGTACTTTTCTGTGCTTGCACGGTAAATTTTTATTTGTTGTTTTACTGTCAAACAATGTCACTTTGATGTATGAGGGGGATTTTCAGCGTGAAAAAAGAAACCAGATTGTCTGTGAACATATTATTTCTGCTATCCAAACGATCTCTCATGATATGCAGAGGGGTTACTGAAGTGTCTGGCGTTACCTGTGTTGGCTGTGCTACACGTTTTGGAGTGACAAAATCGAGTGAAAAGAGAAGACACAAGAAATAATTCCTGCTGGCGATGTATCTGGTCATTAGCAAGTGACCAGATCTTTATGGATAAGGTATATCTCGTCATTCAAAGAAAACTCACCATATCCCGATCTCGTCATCATCATAAAATTGGCACTAGATATCCTGATAACGATATATCTCGTTGCTAGCAAAATTGGTCAGATCATGATGGACGAGATATCTCGTCGAAAGCACCCAGAGGCATAAAGATAGGCGCAATAAAGAATTCAATGTAAACTTCAGTGATAGAAGGTATATCGTAGTAAGAATTCACTCTATTTAAAAGAAATCCTACGCATGTTTTCACTCGGAGCACACAACATCCAAAGCACTCTTCCTGTTCTAGGAACCATCATGTCTCAGTGGGTATATCAACTACGCTGGCAAACTACGAGTTGTTGACGGTGCAGGTTCTGTTCATGTCAGGGGCGATTCCTTTTTGGGTACATTAATCTCTTCTGTATCAGTAAAACTCTCATTGTGTGTGTATGTGTAGTACTTCATATTGTATATCTTGTAATAGACATACGCCCACATATTGTTGGATGCGCCATAAATCCACACTGTTGGTTTTTTACGGCGCAGAATGTTGCGCTATCAAAATCCAACCAACCTACCACCCTACTATTCCAGAAGGTTCGATTCCTGTCAGTCACCTTCCTCCCTGGATGTATGCCGACCAAACGGTATAGTGGTTAAGGTGTTAGCCTCTGGATTGGTAAGTTCCTGGTTCGAATCCGGGTCGGGGAATGGATGTTTGTAATCGTATAGTGTAGAGACGGCTGGTGCGCCTCAAATCTGCAGTGGCCGAAAGTAATCACGTTGGGTTGGAAGTTTTGAGAGTGGGGTGCCAGCTCAGGTGTTGCTTCGTCATCTGACCGTGGTTCAATATTACGAGGTGATGTCCTCGGATCTTTCCCTTAAGGCTGGGGTGACCAACCTTTTACAAACAATGCGCCTATTTTTTTCACGTACGAGTTCAGATGCGCCATAAAACTCAAGTACCTATTCTACCTTCTTGCGTTCATGATTGAGATTGGAAAATAGAGATTTGGGTAAGATCTGCTTAATTTAGGGAAAACTAAATTAATTAATGTACGCCAGTTCAAAAGACACGCAAAGAGCACCAACAAAAAATAATGAGAGATGATCTTTTGGACGATAGTTGGATCGAAGTCGTAGAACCCGTTGATGCTGCTTTTGATCCTGTTTCGATTTTGCTACACTTTCAATGTTTGGTGTTGAATTTGTTACCGAGAACAGCATAGCATTCTACAAATTTGAATATTCGCGAAATCGTTTTGCTTTTAATAAATTTCATGAATGAAAATGTTTGTTCATATCTGTATATCGTTCCGAAACGACATATATAATTTTTTTGCAAATGTTCTTAGTTCTGGGAACTGTTCATAGGGTGAATAAACGCTAGAAATTAATCACGTCAAAAGCATTTAGATATGAAAAAAGCCAATGAAATTTCATTTTCAATAGTGAATTTGATTTTAAAAAATTGCGACGAACTGATAAGTAAGAAGTCTGTATGAATTGTTCTTAGGTGTCTGGTGTTAATTCTCTGGTGTTAAAAATATGAAAATGGATTCAGTTATGGCGCCTACTTTAAAAGATTAAGTAGGCAAAAGGATGTGTAAACGCGCCCGCTTGTACTCATCCAATGCGCCAAGTTTGGCGCATGCGCCACAGGTTGGCCACACCTGCCTTAAGGGATTGATCTCGGACCGTCGTCAATTGCCCGTTGTGTTGCTCTAGTAAGACGTTAACTAATAATTACCAATTACCCTGGATGTATTTCTCTCTTCTGTATGAGTAATAGCTTTCATTGTGTGTGCGTTTATTATTATTGTTGTTGTTGTGCGTGCCATATATATGGCCCAATTGGGGGTGCCATTGCCCCGGAGGGTTAGTCTTCTTCATACATGACACATCTGATTTACAGGAAGGTCCCTTTCACACATCCATTCACTCGCACATATCGTAATTTAGATCCCAATCAGAAGCCGATAACCCCCTGATAAGGTACCCCCAGAGGATATTGATTTGGTATGGGAACATGGGGGCTTTGTGACCATGACCTATTTAACGTGCCCCAGCCACCATTAGCGAACACGACGGTCTTTAGCCAGGTCCAAGCGCCGATCTCGCAACCATCAGAATTGCAGGCTCCGCTGAGGACAGAACCCACAACCCTTCCGATGCGGGCCCGACGCTCTACAGACTCAGCTACCGCGGCTCGTGAACGTCTATTACTTGATATATGTCTTGTGTCTGGCACAGCATGGACAAATATGACCGGCCTTTGCACCATAAATCTCCAAAGCAAGCAACAAACCTGTTCCAGAACTCAAACATATTCTTCAGCTTGTCCACTTCCCTTCAACACTTTATCTCTACCCCATAAATACTATTTTTGTTCAAAAACCAAAGATATCTTTTTTACTTTTTCATCCCCATGGAAGCAAGTAATAAGGCACCAGGAGATGAGAGTGGCTGTGGAAAGGGGTGGTCTAAAACAAGGATGGTCTAAATTAAGAGCTCTCCTTACAGGTGATCGATCACTGGTTGTCCAGCATCACCAGATAGAGTGCGAGTCTTAAGCGGCCGTCATTTTGATTGAGGAGCCATGTCTTTTGTGCCGCTATCTCGGGGGTGTAGTCTTCCCGACCGTCACTTTTATTACCAGAGATAGAATCAATAAGGGAATGCACCGTGTTCCGCTTCCGCGGCCTCGTTGGTGGGAAGGGACGTTTGATTTAGTTGGGCCAGTTGACACCGTCAAATAGGATTAAATGCTCCGCGGCGCCGTTGCGGAAGTTTCTGCTTCGACATCAAAGGATCAATTGAATAATCTTGTGGACACTATATGCACCTCCTGTATTGCCAGAGCCATGCCATTCTGGGTTCAAATTCCGGTCATATCATTGATGCTTAGCCGAATAGCATAGTGAGTGTAATTTTGTAAGGTTAGGTAAATGTTCACACATGACTAGGCAAGACAGACTAGACTACAAGTATGGTTATGTAAATAAAACCGCGATATCAAGGGTTAATTGAGTAATATTATGTCCAGTATGTGCATCTCCTGTACTGCCAAGAGCATACCATCATGTTCTGGGTTCAAATTCGGGTAATTACATTGATGCTTAGCCGAATAGTATACAATCCTTACGAATAGGGCAGTTTTGTCTTGACGAGGTACATCGTCACTTGCAAAACGGGTCAGATCTGGATGAAAATCTCGTCACCACTTTGAGGGTAAAATAACAATAAATGTTTTGTGGTGTTATTAAGGAAGCTCCTTCTTCGATCTCAAAGGATCGGCTGAGAAATCTTATGACGGTACGTGCACACCTGGAAATGTTTGGTTTAATGTCTGGTAACTTCAAAAACCAAGGCGTTACCAACTTTAAGTCCTTGAAATCCATAAATACCGGAATCTCCAACAAATGAGCCGCGGTAGCTCAGCCAGTAGAGCGCCGGGCTAGCATCGGAAGGGTTGTGGGTTCTGTCCTCGGCGGAGCCTGCAATTCTGATGATTGAGAGATCGGCGCTTCGACCTGGCTCAAGACCGTCGTGTTCACTAATGGTGACTGGGCCACGTTAAATAGGTCGTGGTCACAAAGTCCTCCATGTTCCCATACCAAATCAATACCTCTGGGGGTACCTGATCAGGGGGTTATCGCCTCTGATTGGGATCTAAATTACGATATGTGTGAGTGAATGGATGTATGAAAGGGACCTTCCTGTAAAACGGATGTGTCATGTATGTCGAGCAAAGTCGGATTTCCTCCCAATGGGGCTCAATAGCATGGAAGGCGCACCCCCTCGCCTCTTGCCGTCTTCGACGGGCCTGGCACTCCTCTGGTCTGCCAGTGTAGGCATGAGAAATAACAACAATCTCCAACAAATTGTTTTGCTTGTTGTTGCTAATCTTCACGTCTACCTCCAGCTAGACCAAATCCATGAGTCCATTCACACGCACAAAGTCATGCACCAAAAAGAGATGTCTCGGGACAACCCCAAGCACTCGAAAATGTGCACTGTGGTGGCCTGGTCAGACTGAGATCTAATGCAAACAGGATGAATCTTGCAACCACAGCAAAATTTGAAGCATAGAATATGTCTGTCGCAATTGAGAGCAAGAGGCGATACCCACGACACCAAGACTGAAACGGGGGAACCATCCATGCCTTCTTATCACGATTTTTTTCCTAATAGATTAAAGCTCCAGAAACTCTACTAAATGGGTAGCGGAAAATGGTTCATCGCCATCCTACTTCACTAAATCATCCACTACTTCGTTTCCCCTCTGAGATCCATGTGTGAAGGGATCCACTGTAGGTTGCAGCTAACAGAAGAATGAGACATGCTTGAGTTTCTTAACCATTTGACTACGGCTATACATATAACTAGCGCGATTCTTACAGCTTTCAAGGTACAACTCCTGTACTGGCCGTAGTCCAAATTCCTTCTTGGCACGATCAAAGTGCAACTGCTGTACCGGCTGTAATCTAAAGGTTCAAGATCGATAAGTCAGTTCTATTTCATACTGCGCCAATTTGACAGATATTGGATAGATCTGCGACTGTCGGACAAAATACAAACAACCTCTGGGTTCGGAACAGATTTTATGTAGCTAAGCCCTTCTGATACTTGATACCAGATACTTGACTTGGCAGAAGACCAAGGAGATCACATTATTGCCCCTCAAGATACTAAGCTGAAGGAAACTAATTGTTTTAGGTTGCAGAATGTGTAAAAATCGGGGGGAAATAATGGATTACTTTATTTCTCTTAGATATTCTCTACTTTGGCTAGTGAAATATCACGTTTCCCGCTGACACCCTAAAACAGGGATGCACAAACCGAGGGTGGTCTTCATGCGGTCCTCTATTGGTTTACTTCCGGCCCGCCTCACCATACGTTATTTTAACTTAAACAAGTCATACACCACCGATTTATAATTTAGGTCGATACTTCGCTTGTAGATAATGCATTAAAATATACAAGGCCTGTTTGGGTCAACATATCTGCAAACTAACTTTTTCAGTCATGAATATTAACAAATCAAAAATTGGAACCGCTTTACACTGATGAAAATTTAGAAACACAATTTTTGTGCTTGGCTATAGCAAAATCGAACCAAATAATAAAGTAATGCAGTATCACACATCGAATTGAAAATTATTTATTTATAATTTTATAAATATATATTTTTCTAACATAAAATTCTTATAAATAATATAAATAATAAATATCAATAAGCATAACTAAATAAATAATATATGATACATAACTTTCATGGTGTTTCATTGTTTGGTGTTGTTTCACTGCGACACTATCATAAATCACAGTGAATTTATGTGGAACTTGGATTCTTTATTTATTTTTTATAAATATTTCTTTTTCTAAACATAAAATATAAATATTAAATACCACGAAATATAGATAAAATAAATAATATATGATACATAACTTTCATGTCTTTGGACATAAATGGGGCCCTCTCATTTTAACCGCTCGACAGTGAATTTATATAGAACTTGGTCTCAACGAGTCTGTTTATAGGTGCCCTAAAATCATATCGCGAACCCCTGGGGTCCGTAAACTCTGCTTTAGGAATCACTGTTTCATTTGTAGATAATAACCAAAATAATCCAGAAAAGGAGCACAAAAGCTTTCATTGAAGTTTCTGATGACTAAAACAGTGATAACGCCTCAACTGATTCCTTGAAAATCAATCAATTTCTTCGATACAAGATTTAAACGTTTCTGATAACAACGCTTTAAAACACATGAAAAGACGTTTGTGTGTGTGTGATGACCTTCAACTCCAACATACAAACTTGCCATTTACTTCCGAGATACAGCTTATCTTATCGGTAGTTTATTCTTAGTGTGAAAAGGAATATAATGCGTGCGTGATATTACTCGATAAGAATTTCGGTATCGTTTTGAGAACTGTGGCATATATATATATATATATATATATATATTATATACAGTTCCCTGATTATATCTTTCATACTTTCAACTTGAAATTAATAGCGTAGTAGGTATTTTAATTAACGTAATACTGGGGCAACACACGGGCTATTGGCGACGGCTCTAAATTGAAAAAGGGTAAGGTAAGGTAAGGTAATTTTTAATTAACGTCGTACTAGAGCAACACAACGGGCTATTGACGACGGTCCGGGATCAGTCCCTTAAGGGAAAGATTCGAGGACAACACCTAGTAATTTTGAACCACGGTCAGATGACGAAGCAACACCTCAGCTGGCACCCCACTCTCCAAACTTCCACGCCAACCCAACGTGAGGACTTTCGGCCACGACAGATTTAAGGCGCACCAGCTGCCTCTATACCATACGCTTACAAACATCCATGCCCGGACCCGGATTCGAACCAGGAACCTTCCGATCTAGAGGCTAACACCTTAACCACTATACCGGTTGGTCGGCTATAGTTTGAAGGATTAAAGCGCAGTTTGATATTAATCGTTGTTGAGACAGTTGGTCCCATATCAATTGTAGCGTTTGTTTGGTATCTTTAAAATGACACCGTCGACCAACCGGTATAGTGGTTAAGGTGTTAGCCTCTAGATCGGAAAGTTCCAGGTTCGAATCCGTGTCCGGGCATGGATGTTTGTAAGCGTATGGTGTAGAGGCGGCTGGTGCCCCCCCCCCCCGTAATCCAAAGTTACACTGGCCCAAAGCTCGCACAGCATGGTAGAATTTCGCTATTTTGAGACTACTTCCACTCGCTCAGTGCGCCTGCGCATTCAGTCCAAAGATCATGTCAATTACGGACATCCTTTATCTACATGCTGCTATGCTTACTTTCTGGATGTTTCTTATAGCTCCAAAATCCTAAGACAAACCAGTTGTAAAGCTAGACTGTGCATAGATGCCCCCATTACTGCTTCGATTTTAAAGACGCATTCACGTCAGAACTGCAATTCATCGATTGAATCAAGAGAATCAACTGGTAGAAGGAAGCTTATTTTTGCCTCAAATCGTACCAGAGACGAGGCAGCGGTAGCTAGAGCAACAGATTAGCAACCGCATGGTTGCGAGTCAGTTCGAGCTCGGTCCAACCAAAAACCGTTGTGTACACGGGGATTGGATTGAATGTCAGTGTTTTCTAGCGTAAGGTCCAGACAATCTGCACCACGTGGTCTAGTGCACATTAAATCCGTCACGGCCACAAATATCCTCACGCTGGCGTGCTTGTGGTAGTTTAGAGTGGTGTACCAGCTCAGTGTTGAACTTGTCATCAGACCGAGGTTCAGATTGACGAGGTACTGTTCTCGGATCTATCCTATCAGGATTGACCCAGGACCGTCACCAACCGCAGTCAGGTGACAAGGTTAATTACTTAACGTTCCACCGGAGCAATGCAACAGGTTATTGGTGACGGTCCGGGATCAATCATCGCAGGGAAAGATCGACAAGAATACCTCGTAATTTTGAACCATGGTCAGGTGACGAGGTCAACACATGAGCCGGCACCTCCTATTACACACCGTGTCTACGTGAGTACATTTGAGGCAACGCCGACCAACCGGTATAGTGGTTAAGGTGTTAGCCTCTAGATCGGAAGGTCCCCGGTTCGAATCCGGGTTCGGGCATGGATGTTTGTAAGCGTATACCAGCTTAGGTGTTGCTTCGTCATCTGAACATGGTTCAAAATTACGATGTAATTGTTAGGGGCAATGATGGCCCTCCCACTGGGTGCTTCTTCACAAGTGGCCATCACTTCCGGCCTTGTAGTGGCCAATGACTTCGGTCAAAATGTGCCCGCCATTAGAAAAAAAAAAAACATTTGAGGCAACGAGATTCAACGAGCTCCAGATCACGGGTACAAGACTGCCTTTGGTTGGACCGTGTTTCAAAGCGTGCCCCCCCCCCTCCCTAAACACGAAACCATCGCCACCGTTGGGATACTTAAGCCCACCGAATTTAATTACGTTTTTAAACACTTACCAGGGCATTTTAAAATATTCCGAAACCTGAATTTTTGCTGGCGTAATAAGGAACAAATTATACAGAGGGGCCTTTGAATTCATCTTGTGCAAGACCTTTGCCCGTATAAATACGCATTTACTAATTAATTTACCAATTATGCGTAACCGAATTATTCTAAGAACGAAAGGGTCCCTTTTATCTTCCAGCTTCTTCTCCGCTTTATTAATTGGATTAATCTGTGAAAAAGAATAAAGTGAAACTTTCTCTGCGGTACAAAAAAAATGTTAACGAATTTGAAATTCCCAGTTGCTGCATGGGTTGTCAGTGACGAGAATGCTATGACGCGCAAAAACTTAATTAAAATTGCACGACACATATTTACTGAATTTGGGAATACGCGCGGGATTTATTTATACTCGAAAAGCGCGTGATCAAAGAAACAAAAGAAAATTGATGAAAGTGAATTTGGAGGATATTCAGGAAAGCAGTGGAATTTCTATTAAGTTTCGTTTTTCGGTAAAAACAGTTCAAAGGGTTATTTGCAGTCAGAATTCCCAATTGTAATACGTGATTTCATATCAGTTTTTTTTTAAATTTATAATTGGTAAGATAATTTTTTTTTGAAATTCTAGAACTATAAAGAAAGCTTTCGGGTATTTACTTTAATAGTTTACATCGAGGATATTAAGCAATTAACGATTAATTGCAAAATAGTTTTTAGTTAATAGAAAAAAATTAATTGCAAAATAGTAACGATTAATAGCAAAATAGTTAGTATTTAACGATTAATTGTAAATAGTTTAAAATAATTTTCAATAATTAATAGTTTCTAAAATTTCTGTGTTATTAACATAAATTATATCTAGAAATCTTTTCCACATACGAAAATTAACAAGCTTTTTTATTTGTCAAAGGTTACATTTAAATGAATTTGCCGACCAACCGGTCTGGTGGTTAAGGTGTTAGCCTCTAGATCGGAAGGTTCCTGGTTCGAATCCGGGTCCGGGCATGGATGTTTGTAAGCGTATGGTGTAGAGGCGGCTGGTGCACCTTAAATCTCTCGTGGCCGAAAGTCCTCACGTTGGTGTGGAAGTTTGGAGAGTGGGGTGACTGCTCAGGTGTTGCTTCGTCATCTGAGCATGGTTCAAAATTACGAAGTCTTGTCCTCAGATCTTTCATTTAAGGGATTGATCCCGGACCGTCGTCAATAGCCCGTTGTGTTGATTCAGTACGACGCGTTCATTACAAATTACCAATTAAATGCATTTACAGAGGAATGGTTTTAGAAAACACAGCAACTTTTCAAAAGTCTAGCAATTTTTTTTCACATACAAAAATTAACAAGCTCTTTTATATTGTCGAAAGATACATTTAAATGAATTGACAAAGGAATGGTAATGGTTATTTTAGTTAACGTCCTACTAGAGCAACACAGCGGGCTATTGACGACGGTCCGGGATCAGTCCCTTATGGGAAAGATCCGAGGACAACACCTCGTCATTTTGAACCACGGTCAGATGACGAAGCAACACCTGAGCTGGCACCCCACTCTCCAAACGTCCACGCCAACCCAACGTGAGGACTTTCGGCCACGACAGATTTAAGGTGCACCAGCTGCCTCTACACCATACGCTTACAAACATCCATGCCCGAACCCGGATTCGAACCAGGAACCTTCCGATCTTTAGGCTAACACCTTAACCACTATACCGGTTAGTCGGCTGGTAATGAATGAATTAAATTAAGGGAATACAACTTAAACATGTTTCCTGAGAGTATGAGTACATTCTTTTACTTTGCATTTAAATTCATTAAATTACTGTATCCAATTAAAATTTACTCAAACTTTCCAGAAAATGAAAGCGTGTTTTAAGTTTTCTCCTTCATCCGATGAAAAATGTCTTAGAAAAATGATTCACTAAGATGAACCACCATTCTGGTTCAGTGAAGCTAAAAACCTATCTTGAAAATTTGGATCGAGTGTTTTTCACACATACGACGATAGAGAAATATTTTTTTTATGGCAATGCAGTACAATTGCGAAGACAAATACAAATACAATACAATACAATACAAAGTACAGAGTTGACCGAGGTCATTTTAAGCCTTATACAAGGCCAGAAGTGATGGTCACTTGTGAAGGGGCACACAGTGGGTGGTCCATCATTGTCCCTAACAAAGGACAGCACAATTTACATCCATGCCCTAACCCCGGATTCGAACCAGGAACCTTCCGATCCAGAGGCCAACACCTTGACTACTAGACCGGTTGGTCGGCACAATAGAGAAATATAAATCACAGTATTAGTTTTCATATCGTGTATAATCAGTTGAAAAATTTTATTTAAAACTACCATGGTTTTATAGTTTTAATTTGGTTTATGTTCAATTGTTGCATAACTAGATTCTCCGGAAAGCCTATAGGATTTCCTCTATTTTGTGGTATGCTTCTTGCAGTGTAACAAAACGTTAGTTCGTGTTTATAATTGCTATAAACAAGAAGCAATCTTGAAGTCGAAACAAGAGTACGACTACCGGAAGAAAACAATTATTAAACTTCTTCGCTTCCCTCCAGGAAGAGTAATGCATCGGATTTGAGTTCCGCAATAAACCAGCAGGTACTCAAACCCGCAGCGAAAAAGCCATGCATCAGAAATAAAAGACGGCCGCCCCGGAAGAAAAGAAACTCGAACCCGAACAAAACCGTAATTACGCAGCCTAATTTGTTCCCGCTCTTCGATTGCTCCCTTCCGTTCGATCGATTCCCCTTCTTCATAATTTCACTTTCTTCTCTATCGGTGTGAGAACGGAAATAAAATAAAAGAATTGGAGAGATATGACAGAAAAGAGGAAAGTTTTTGCGCGCTCTCTCTCTCTCTCTGGGGTTGACAAGAGTACTAAGTCACAGATCAAACAATGCAGCGGCGGAAACGGTTATTGCCTTTTCTCTTCGATGGATCGGCACTTGGAGTTTTGCTTTTGGGCCACTTAATTTTGTTTATGATGGAGCTACGGTAGCCTGAGAGCCAGGTGGAGTTCCCGAAGTTAAACAATCACATCGGGATCAATTATCGAAAAATCAATAGTGTAGCTTATCTATGTGTGGGCCACCGGTATAGTGGTTAACGTGTTAGCCTCTAGATCGGAAGGTTCTTGGTTCGAATCCGGGTCCGGGCATGGATGTTTGTAAGCGTATGGTGTAGAGGCGGCTGGTGCACCTTAAATCTGTCTAGGCCGAAAGTCCTCACGTTGGGTTGGCAAGGAAGTTTGGTGAGTGGGGCGCCAGCTCAGGTGTTGCTTCGTCATCTGACCGTGGTTCAAAATTACGAGGTGGTGTCCTCGGATCTTTCCCTTAATGGGACTGATCCCGGACCGTCGTCAATAGCCCGTTGTGTTGCTTCAGTACGACGTTAACTAAAATTACCATTACCATTACCATGTGTGGGCAGGTTGGAAGAGCATCGAATCCAGCCATACTATCATGTACAAAAGGGGATTGGTGCACGTTAAATCCGTCGTGGCCTCAAATGTCCTCACGCTGGCGTGGTCTGACGTCCAGGTGGAGTTCCCGAAATTAAGCAATCACATTGGGAGCAGTTGTTGAAAAATCCAGTGTAGCTTATACATGTGTGTGGGTGTCAGCTCAGGTGTTGCTTCGTCATCTGATCGTGGTTGAAAACTACGTGTTGTTGTCCTCGGGCCTTTCCCTTTAGTATTTATACCGTAACGTCCTCAATATCCCTGTTGTGTTGCTCTAGTACGACGTTATTTAAAATACCAGTACTAATAATGTCCATGTGTGAGTGTGGGGGGGGGGCGCATGCGGTAGCTGAGTTGGAAGAGTAACGAATTAGAAACTGTAGGGTTGCGAGTTCGATTCCAATAATACCGACGTGTACAAAGGGGCTAGTACAGCTCTCAGGTTTTTGCCTCTTCATCGTGGATTAATATTACGTGTTGTCCTGTGATCTTTCACTTGGGGATTGATCCGGGGTAACTGTCAAAAGACCGTTTTGTTGCATCAGAACGACGTCTATTAAAATACCTACCTGCCTTATCCATGTGTGTGCGGGTAAATATGACCATTACACCTAGTATAAGACGGCATACAAATATATCGTCGACATTGAGTAGAAACTAACTGACAAAAATCAAAATAGTAACATTTAGTTAACGTCGTACTAGAGCAACACAGCGGGCTATTGACGACGGTCCGGGATCAGTCCCTTAAGGGACAAATCCGAGGACGACACCTCGTAATTTTGAACCACGGTCAGATGACGAAGCAACACCTGAACTGGCACCCCACTCTCCAAACTTCCACGCCAACCCAACGTGAGGACTTTCGGCCCCGACAGATTTAAGGTGCACCAGCCGCCTCTACACCATACGCTTACAAACATCCATGCCCGAACCCGGATTCGAACCAGGAACCTTCCGATCTAGAGGCTAACACCTTAACCACTACACCGGTTGGTCGGCCCCACGTAATTTTGAACCACGGTCAGATGACTAGGCAACAAGTGAGCAGGCACCCCACTCTCCAAATTTCCACACCAACCCAACATGGGGACGTTTTAACACGACAAATTTAAGGTGCACCAGCCACCTCAACACTATACGTTTACAAACATCCGTTCACTGACTCGGATTCGAACCAGGATCCTTGCGATCTAGAGGCTAACACCATTCCCCTTGGAGTGATATGACAGGTTTGTTTCGACGAGATATCTCGCCGACAGTAAAATTGCTACGGCCTTGATTGATGAGGTTTTACTCGTGGAAAGCACTTTGAGGATTAAAGGCAGGAGCGCGACATGGAAAAGCATGGACATTGTGCCATGGAACTCAAAAACAAGCGAACACTAACCTCCTTGTCGTTCTTGAACCACTTGAGCGTCGCTTGCGGATTCCCACCTGTGGATGCGCAGCTGAATTTCTGAAGCTCCCCCGCCTTGATTGCCTTGCCGTCCTCGTACCCAATGATGGTGGGAGCCGATGGCGGATCTGGAAAAAGATAAAACAAAGAGCAATTAGATGCCATCAAATCACTCGAATCTCATAAACTGCCGGTTCACTCGAGGGAAGCAAAACTTTAAAACAACAACGAGAACAGGAGCTGTGTAAATCCGCAATTGCCAATTACGCTTCGATGTTGAAAGCAGACTTTTAACAAGACCGTTGGGAAAGAAATTGAGGGTGAAGGACTCGCGGCTATTAAGTATTACTAATGCCTGAAGTAATGAGAGCGAGTGTAGGTAAATTAGTTTTCTATTTTTCACTCGTACTCAACGCCAAATCGAATGATTTATTGTGTTCGTCCTGTTTTTGGCGCTAGATGGCGTTGCAACGCACAACCGAAGTGTTAGACCTCGGTTTACTAAGAAAGTGGAGCCGTTATCTAACAGCCGTGATACGTCATGATGCAGCGGCAATAACTAGGCGGCCGTCTAAACAGAGTACAGAGGTGTCAACTTAGACGGACAGAATACGTTGGAGAATGGGCAACACAGACTTAAGTCGTGGTTTATTTTATCCGAGAAACAAAACAAAGTGGCCTTTTTTATTCTCTAGTCCAGGGTTTGCCAACCAGTGGTACGCATACCACTGGTGGTACGTGGCAACGTTTCAGGAGGTACGCAAGGATGATACGAGCGACCCAAATGTTCTACGAAGCTTGTTCGATTTTTTAGTATGTACAACCACGATATGCTATTTCTTATGCCATTTGTTACTAGTTACTTGTGTGAGAGTGGTTTTTCTGAACTTTTGTATATAAAAATAAATATAGATACAGAGTAAGTGTTCAAGAGGACTTAAGAGTGAAGTTAAGCATTGCTTCTGATATTTTAATAAAAGACAAACAACAAGTTTCGAACTAAAAATCGATTTTTGATTATGTTAATATTTTTTTTGCTTAGTTTGTACTAATTATTTAAAATTATTCGTTTTTAAACCTGTGCGTAAAAAATAAAACTGTAATTTTCAATGATCGTTTTTAATTTTTTCCTTCATTAAAACATCATTAATACGAAATACAAGTGCATTAATCATAAAATATGAAGCTTTCTTAGTATTTGAATTAAAACAAAACAAGCCATTGGGCACTTTTCTGACATTAGATATCTGTTTCGAAAAAAATATAAGACAGGTGGTATGCCAAAAACTTCCAAAAATTTCAAGTGGTACGCAGTTACTAAAACGTTGGGAACCTCTGCTCTAGTCCAAAATTTCTAACTTCGGGATCGTTGAAGATGGAGTAAAAATTTCAACGGATTTGAAATCAGCGTAAAATTCTACGCCAGATCTATACCAAAAACAGTTCTATTATTCAATTATTTACCATTTGAGATTATTTTATTAAATAATTAATTATTTATTTAAAGAAAATCATATTTAAGATATCGTTCTGGTGTCAAATTTTCCGCAGATTTCAAATCCGTTGAAATTTTCATTCTGTTTAACGATACCGATTTCACAAAAACGAACAAATCAATGCCAGTTAAAACTTTTGGCCTCCTCTCGAATCGTTGGGCGCAGGAAATGAAATGTTGCTGTTACAAGAGGAAAAAAAACTTTCCCCAACTGTTTGAGACCGCTATGACGACAGTCATGGAAATGGCGGCTCCGCTAATTTTCGTTACGTTCACAAACAACGCTCTCTAAGAAACCAACGCCACCTGTTTGTATAAACAACGTTTTAGTGACGTCACCCACACGGCTACGCGTTCTTAGGAAACTGAAGCTTTATCTCCCCCCCCCCCCCTTGGCACTTGTAATATTTTAATGTAGTTTCGAAATTCAAAGGAAGCATTTCATGCCATTTTCCAATTCTTCCCTTGGGGAAGAATTGTTTTGGGGTATTGTTTTTTAAATTTTGTTAAAGCATTAAAAATGGCTGAAAATACGGAGCATTTTCGGCATATTCTGCTTTTTTTATTTCCGAAAAGGCAAGAATTCTTCACTGACTCTAAAGAAGATATGTGTTGCATACGGTGGCGTTGACGATTCCACGTATCTCAAGTAATCAAGTACCAGGTGAGAAAGTTTCGTCACCTTGATCAGTTCTTTGGCCTGAAGCCTCAAAACTTATAATAACGCGGGACGATGAAGCTACCGGAGAGATGGAGAAAAGTCATGGAACAGAACGGCACATTCTATATTTATTAGATGTACGTTTTAGAAAATAAAAACGATTTTTCTTCAATTTTTGTCAAAATACCGGGACGAACTTTGGCATCAGCCCAATATTAGAATATAAAAGGAAGGGGAATCCGATACCATAATTAACTTCAAAGTGATGAATGCCCCGCAATGCGAAGTCTGCAATTTGTGTTATTGGTCGTAATCTATTGTTGGTATTAACGTAAATAAATAATTTAACTGCCAGTAATTGTTTACCTACACATTGCTAGTCACTCTTTTCTCATCAGAATACTTTAAGGAAATTTTTTTTATTCTACTTTGATATTCGTTCTCCTTGCAGTATTAGGGTAAGTTAGTCACGACGACATATCTTGTCAATAGCAAAATTGACCACATCTTGGACGACATATCTCTTCAAAACCACTTCAAAAATTTATACATTACCTCGGAAATTAGAATTAAAATGAAAACTTTGAGCAAATTTTGTCACGAAATGTAAGCGCTCATTTGGAAATTGAATACCCAGCATGTTGTTGGTGTGTACATACATTTACCCCAGAAATCGAGACACCCACACTTATGAGTTTGTTGTCGAAAGTTGTAGTGCAAGCGTCTTGTTGAACTATAATTGTTGGCCTTGAAAATGACACTTTTTTAAATGGCCCTGAAAAGATCATCCGCATTTTTCGATTTCTATTATTAATTGCAACAACTTGGCTAAATTCCATTTTTTTTTCAATAAAATTTCATTCGATAATGCTATAAGTTCAATTGAGGCGCGAGGCTTTGAGGTAAACAAACAATCGTACAATGTTGCAAAAACGCGATAACAAATAACGTCTTTTTTGCGTGCCACGAAAGGCAATTATATATATAGAAGCATTATGTATTAACAATAGGATCGCTGAAAAATACGTTTGAAATAATATTCAAATTTGAAATTCGGGTAGCTATAACTACAAGTAATCTTCATCTACGAATATCTAATTTCAATGCAGAGACGATCCCTGAAATCGACAACAACTTTACTATTTGTATATCTGGAGGTGTTGAATGTTAAAGTCTTGAAATTTCATATTTAGACTAATTTTTTTATTTTTTTAAATTTCCAATGGCAAGGCAGTACAGTTGCGAAGACAAATACAATACAATACAAAGTACAGAGTTGACCGAGGTAATTTTAGCCTTATACAAAGCCAGAAGTGATGGTCACATGTGAAGGGGTACCCAGTGGGTGGACCGTCATTGTCCCTAACAAAGGACAGCACAATTTACATCCATGCCCTAACCCCGGATTCGAACCAGGAACCTTCCGATCCAGAGGCCAACACCTTGACCACTAGACCGGTTGGTTGGCCTAATTTAAAAGACTTATTTAATTTAATTAAGACTAATTTAAAGATGCAGAATCTGAGTATGGCATCCAAACATAGAAATTAGAAATTTCGTTGTTAGTGCTATTTCATATGTAGAACTCCCTTGTGCAATTTTTTTGGATTTGAATGTGTATAAGACGTTATTTCCTCTTGAATGAAACCTTTAATTTGCTCTAACATAAAAAGTTCTCGAAATAAAGGAGATGGTTCGTTTTTTCCCCGCTGTTATACATCAGTCCCACGTACACGATGGTCTGATTGGATCGTGTTTCAAACACGTAACGCTGGGTTTACTTATTGGCGACGGCAGCGCGGTAGCCCAGTTGGAAGGATAACGGACTAGTGACCGGCATGCTGCGAGTTCGAATTCATCCTAAGTCCGTCGTGTGTGTGTATTAGGGATGCGACAGCGATAGCAAAACATCGATGTTCAAAATTAAAACATCGATGTTGATAATACATCGATCCAAAAACATCGATGTTTCTAAACATTGATGTTTTTAAAATTCAGTGCATTTAAACTTTTTTCCCCATTTCTTAAAACTGGTTTAGCAACTATTGATTCGACATCGACAGCAAAACATCGATGTTTTGAAACTTTGATGTTCAAAATTAAAACAACGATGTTGATAATTCATAGCCCCAAACCATCGATGTTTTTAAAATTCAGTGAATTTAAACTTGTTTACCCATTTTCTAAAACTGGTTTAGCAACTAGTGATGCGACATAGGCTCCGATACAACGATATTTTTTCTAAAACATCAATGTTTAGAAAAAATCGACATCGATGTCGCATCCCTACTTTTCAGATCCTTCATCCCTTGTCACTTTGGTCTAAAAGTATGTTCTGTTGCTGATTATGAAAATTATGCTACTTGGTTATTTTAAAAATTTTTATAGCGGTACTTTTTCATTTAAAATTAAACATGGACAACGTAAAAACATCGACAAGTATAAACATCGATGTTACAAAAACATCGACTCCAATACATCGATGCTTTAAAAAAAAACCATCGATGTTTTGAAAACATTGACATCGATGTCGCATCCCTTGTGTGTATATGGCGTTTCCATTACAAATGGCGTTGTTTGCACAAACTTTGATATGAAGACGTCCCCCAATGCAATTTTTTTCGGATTGTAGGACTTTGTTCCCCACTGAATGATACCTTTTAATTTGTTTTGTTGTGAATAGTGCTCGAAATAAAGGAGGTGGTTTCGGATTTTTTCTTCGACTATACATTAGGGAGGGCCGAAAAAAGTTTTTTTTTTTTTGCTATCACATTCTAATAGTGCGGAAAAGTTGGCTCATGCATTAAAACTATTGTGTAAAAAATTTCTTCCCGATTTATTGATATCTTTTGCTTTTCCAATGGGTTCAAACCCTCCAAAAAGATCAAAATTCGGGCATTTTTTAATAAAAATGTTTACTTTTGCGTTGTAATAGTGCTGAAAGTTAGCTAATACATTCAATATTAACGGTAAAAAAATTGTTTAGATCTGTGCATATCTTCTGAATCCCCAACGAGAGCCAAATAGCAGAAAAAACTGATCACCAGTTTTTACCGTAATTGCAAAAGTCGATATTTTGCAAAAATATCATTTTTTCAATTTTTTCCATTTGGTCCCCGTTGGGGAGGCAGAAGATATGTACTGTTCTAAACAATTTTTTTACCGTTAATATTCAATGTATTAGCTTACTTTGCGCACTATTAGAACGTAATTGCAAACATTTTAATTTTTTTATAAAAAATCCCCGAATTTTGATCTTTTTGGAGGGTTCGAACCCCTTGCGAAGGCAAAAGATATCAATAAATCGGGATGAAATTTTTTACACATTAGTTTTACTGCATGAGCCAACTTTTCCGCACTATTAGAATGTGATAGCTAAAAAAAACTTTTTTTCGGCCTTACTGTACAGGTTTGGAATATGGGCAAAATATATGCGATCAAGTACGAAAATATTTATTTAAAACAAAAATAGGTCATTGATCACTAAAGTACTTGATTTGTCCCATTTTGGAGAATACATTTCCAAACATATATATATATAATCCCCTACTTTAAATCAATACCCAGCGCAAATAAATTCACGAAAATTTTAAAGCTCACGCTAAATGCTAGGAATTCGCTGTTGCTAACGAAATATTCCAGTGTTCCTCCGATGATTAATATCTTCTCTTGTATCCATGGCACCACTACAATGTCGAGAGACATGTGCATTCCGGAGTGAAATTAGACAGTCCCCAAAACACGCTGTCCCCCGCACTCTGAAAACAGATATGTATTTGGCAGCATCCCCTTTGTCCTTTGGGCGCTCCCTGACTCCAAAATTAGATGAATTAGGAAAGTTATACCCGGTTAGGCCTCTGGGTGTACTTAAAAGTAATCTTTCTGCAATCAGTGCTCGGGGTAAGTATGTGGATGGGAAAAATTAGCAACGAATGTTTTGTTGAGAATTCTCGCTTTGCGTTTATTAGGAGATATTTTGGTGTCTAGGGATCCTGTGACTTTATGGTGCCATTATTTTGCTATGGGCAAGGCGAAGTTTTAGCAAACATAATAGTACTATAGTACATGGCTATAATAAAATAATAATAATAATAATATAATTAATTTATAGTCTCCTGCATGAAAATATATAATCGTACAATAATAATTATTTAAAGTAATAAATAATAATGTGATTAACTTTTAGTACCCTTGTAAAATATAGTGCCAATTTAATAAATCATTTTTATTTTATAATAATCAACCATAATTTTTATTTACAATAATTTTATAATCTACCACAAATAAGTAATCATTTATTTAGTTAATTATAACAATTTAATTGTATTATATTTAATAAATACCAGGATTAATTTATCAGATTGCGTCACATTAAATTAAATAATACCATATTTAGTTAATTTAACAAACAATAATTAATTTACTCATATTGTAATTAACAAATTTAATATAATATAATATAATATAATATAATATATATATATATATATATATATATATATATATATATATATATATATATATATATATATATATATATATATATATATACTATATATATATATATACTATATATATATATACTATATATATATATACTATATATATATATACTATATACATATATACTATATATATATATACTATATATATATATACTATATATATATATATATATATATATATACATATATATATATACTATATATATATATACTATATATATATATATATATATATACTATATATATATACTATATATATATATACTATATATATATATATATATATATATATATATATATATATATATATATATATATATATATATATATATATATATATAAATGTATGCATATAATATTGTAATTCACTAATTTAATAATACTGTAGCAGAACACCATTGTTTTCTTCTTGTATCCCCAATCGGAATAAGGAACTGTTTATCATCTGTTTCCAAGGACGCATGTTCGACCTTTTTTCTGCGCATGTGCTCCGTTTGAAAGTACTAGCGTCGGTTTTCTGTTCCGTTTGAATGGGAGAGCGTCTGTTTCTGTTAAGAAGCGAGAATGCAGTCGTTCTGTAGTCCGTTTGTAGATGTGTGCTGTTTCGTTTCTTGTATGTCATATGTATATTATGAATAAATGTTGTGTCTCGTCCTGGTAGCATAACTCGAGCAGAAGAGGGCGTGTTTTTCAATACCACTGAAATCAACACTTTCCGAATTTTCGAACTAGACTTTGGGGCCGAGGTAACCCAGTTGTAAGGGTAACGAAGCTCGGCCCTACGAAGGACAGTCGTGTACACGGGTATGGTACGCGTTAACCACAAATTTCCTTACTTAGGCGTATTGTGGAAATCTAGAGAGTGAGGTACCAGCTCAAGAGGTGAATTCAACATCTGACCGTAGTTCCAAATTACGTGGAATTGGATCTTTCCCTTGGGGATCGATCAACCACCGTCGCCAATTGCCCGCTATGTTTTTCTAGTGCGACATTAATTAGCTACCTTACATAACATGGCTATATTTTTGAAGATTTGAAGAGATTTTACAAGTTTTTATTCACCCATTCCTTAAAAATTTCAATCGTATTTTAAATAACGAGCAGCACTGGTGTGACAATGAGCAAATTCGAATCGATTCAATATTAAATAAGATTTATTTCGACAAAGATTTAAATCTACATCAATGTTTGAAGCAAAATTCATATATGACGGAGAAAGTGACCCAATATGTGTTCATTTGCAATGTATTTTTCCAAAAAATTCAACAAACATTTCGAAATAGCTTCAGTGACAGTGTTGAAAATCAAAAAAATATATTTGCTAAATTTTTCATACGACAGTCACCAACGCAAGTTAAAAAAATATCTCATATTAGGTCACTTTCAACTATGTATTGAAGGATCCGCCTAGTAAACAAGGGCCGAGTAAAAATTTAAAAAATATAATCACCAATATTTGGATTTATTATCATTTTAATCACAAGAATTTTAAGCACGGTGACTTTAATTTCACATTGTTCGATACGTTATGTCAAAGGTAATAAAAATGTTGCATTGATTCAGTGAAGAGTGTGATTAGATTTTCAGAACTCTCCCCGCCTACGTCTTCCAAATTGTATTTGTAAAATAATGCCTAAAAAGGACAGAATTGGACGAGAATAAAACTATTTTCAGATCCAACGCGGCGAGTAAGAAACTCGATAAAATCTCTACAAAACAAAATAGCTCTTACGAGAACCCATACAAGACATTCCCTTTTTTTCTATTTAAAGAGTAAATTCCTTTTGGAGTGAACAAACACAAAAGAAACAACAAACACAGAAACGGGCTCTTACTTGGAAAGCTTTGTGAACGGGAAAAACAGAATATTCTTGATGTTCCCTGGCGTTATGTGCCGAGAAAGAAACGCAATGCTGTGGAATCATGAAGGCGTGATTTCGTCTACAAGAAAAAGTGAGAGCCTTCGAACATGGTTTAATTTTATTGTGATTAGGTTTTCTTTACCTTTTCGGATTGAAACAACGACGGTTTTAGTCAAACAAAAGCGTAACGAGATTCAAATTGGTTTAGGAATGAAAGATAGTTTGGGAAACTTAAGGAAAGTTCTAAAAGAATTTCCGAAAGTTGTTGACATGTAAAAAAGTTATAAAATGCGGCGGAAGTTCGTTCATGGGAGTGAGTTTTATTGAAAAGAAATAAATTATGCAGTATAACATTAGAAACAGGATGGGCATTGCTAGTTAAATTACTAAATGTGTGAGAACTGTAAATTACAAAATGAAGTTAGCTGTATAAATTTTTAGAAGATCTTATTCTTAATCTCGCGCTAGTCAAGTTCTGTGTTTATGATACACAATTTCTTCTCCTACAACTATCTGTAAATGTTTTATACTCAAACCACATGTATCGTAAAAAATTAGTGCTTTCATTTCGACTTTTTTGTGGCACCACTTTTGGCGTGCTTTTAGTAGCGAGATGCGGCAGTCTAAGGCAACCCAGCTTTATAAGGATTACGCCAACTTTGCGATTGTTTGAATATCTTTTTTATTTTTTGTTAAACATTATATTTAAAACGTTCATATTATGTAGTCTGGTTCCGTTAGTTTAAAACTAATAAAATATTTTAATTGAAAAAATAAATGTCTATAATAATATTTCAGAAAAGTAGATTTTGCCATAAAAAGAAGTACTAGTACTAGTTAAAATGTGTGATTTTTTTTCTATACTATTGTTTATTTTTGAAATACTTTCTATTAATATTTTAATTAAGCTTAAAACAGTGTTTTTCTAAGTAATTCTTCCTGGGAAACATAAAAAGTCCTTCAAAAGCGTTTGCCACAAAAAAGTCTTATATCAAAGAAACAACATTAAAATTGTGAGTTGAACCCAAGAACAAGGGACCATTACCAATTGGCAAAAACTACCATCGCCGGTCGGTGATAATTTTGCAGTATAGTAACCCATCGTAGGTAATTACATGCATGAAAGTTGAAGATATTCGATATGGAGATCTATCCAAACAGCCATTTGGTGACGAAAATTTTTATCGTCAAGTTGGCGAGATGCTGGTACTAAGTTCTTGAATTTTACCAAATTGTGCTTTTACTTTGTTTAAAATGAAGAAAAATAAAATACCTACCTTATTTTGGAATATAGACAGACATTTAATACTAATTGGAAAGAAATATTTAAATTTTACAGTGAAGTCGAACGAAAAAAGCCAAAGGAAATTAAGAGTAAACAACGCAATCTAGATGTATTACACTAAGCTGTTGCCGTAATATTGTGAAAAAACTTATAAGAATAAGTAAAAGTGGCCATTAAGTGGTATTAATAGGCTGAAATATAACAGAGAACAAAATATTAGTTTTGCGATTCTGCTGTTTAAATTAATAAAACAACAAAGCTACACAACGAAACCTCGTCCAGCTTTAGCTTTGTCAACACAACTTCCGGTTAAAAATCAGCTGTCAAGATATATTTAAGATCCATTATCTCCACATCTGTTAATCATTGACAAAATAAAAACAGTTTTGGAAGAAAAAAAAAGCCCACATTTGATTTTAAAGATATTGATAGAAAGGAAGATGGAAATTTTAGTAAAAAATACGCTTACCTAATTATTTGTTATTTTAGATATTACAATCCATAGCTCAAGGCTAATACATATGAAAGGTAGGAGTTCTAAATATCGCCACTGTGCTTAATATCGCCTACTCGTGTTTGTAAGCAAATATGCGCGACATCTATGAGTTTATGTAGTTACTACCTTGACGATCTAGGGCTTTGCCACATGTAGCGCCACCGGCAAATTGCCTATCAGTTATATCAAACAAAACTATTGGATCTGAAGTATTTGAGGCTGTGATCAACGTACTTTTTGTCTCCAATCCATTCAGGGAATATCCAGGTGTGTTTCCAAATCATAATTTCGTTTATATGACTTGAAAGTACATTAAATATAGATACAAATTGCTCTACTAGCAACGCGTTTTTAATAGTATCTCCTAATTTCGCCTGGTGGGTGGTAATAGGAACAGGAATAGGCAATATTAGGAACCCATTCTTGAAAATTCGCTTTGGAAACTTTTGGAAATTTTAATAGTTTACTTCTTACATAAGTAAAGAAGGTATATGATCTCTGAAACCGAAGGAGAACAGTTCCTAGCGATATTTACTTAGTTTCCAGCTTGATTTCCCAAACCAGGAGACTCAGATACATAGAAATAGTTAGGATAGGCGATATTTGGAACACCTACCCTATGAAAGTGTTGTTCTTAAGTTGACAACTTTTAAAGAAATAGGGTTCTTTCAAACATGATTACGACTTCACCGTTGTTTAGACCAGTGATTCGGCAGACTATTCCGCGGAATCACTGTTTATTTTATTACTTTTGTTTACTTTTTAGCAATTAACATTTGATACTATTTCGGTATTTGACATGAATACACCTTTAAAATCGGAACAGTACTGGGACATGTATGAAAAGTTGAACATTGCAAATCCTTTATCTTTTGATTTCAGAACCAGAAGAAGCATCCATCGTATAGACATTAGGGATTCGACATCGAAGTCAATGTTTTCAAAACTTCGATGTTTTTTTTTAAACATCGATGTATTTTACATCGATGTATTGGAGTCGATGTTTTTCTAACATCGATGATTATACTTGTCGATGTTTTTACGTTGTCTATGTTTTATTTTTAAATGAAAAAAGTACCGTTATAAAATTTTAAAAAATAACCAAGTAGCATAACTTTCATAATCAGTAAATTGAACATACGTTTAGACCAAAAGTGGCCAAGGCTGAAGGGTCTGAAAAGTAGGGATGCGACATCAATGTCGATGATTTCAAAACATTAATGTTTTATGAAAGACATCGATGTATTGGAGCCGATGTCGCATCACTAGTTGCTAAACCAGTTTCAAGAAATGGGAAAAAAAGTTTAAATTGAATTTTAAAAACCTCGATGTGTTTAGGGCGATGAATTATCAACATCGATGTTTTAATTTTGAACATCTATGTTTCAAAACATCGATGTTTTGCTGTCGATGTCGCATCACTAATAGACATGATGACCGTACCTGATGCGACCTTCGCAGACACACTGAGCACCGGGACTTGGTTCGCAATAAGTAGAAATTCTACGGTGCTGGGCAGGTTTTGGGTCAGTGTAACTTTAGATTGCGTGCGTAAGTGGGGCTTCTTTCGAAAGCTACTGAACAACGTAACAGGTAGTATTAGACAACAATCGTACGCGATGAGAACTGGTGATAATTGAGTGTATTTTTTAGAGATATGAATTTTATTTGATTTTAGAAATGGAAGAAATGTCTAGAACATAAATATGACGTTCAGACAGAGGATGTCCGTACCTAAAGTAACCTTTGAACCGAGTGTGCAGACACTGAGCATGGTGAAGGAGTCCGCAATCTATATATATAATTCTCTTACGTGGCACGCAAAAAAGACGTTATTTGCTAACGTGTTTGG
Organism: Metellina segmentata; assembly: GCA_947359465.1. Taxonomy (NCBI): domain Eukaryota; kingdom Metazoa; phylum Arthropoda; class Arachnida; order Araneae; family Tetragnathidae; genus Metellina; species Metellina segmentata. The sequence goes on from OX375882.1 coordinate 99,598,707, forward strand.
GCAACATTGTACGATTGTTTGTTTACCACAAGGCCACGCGCATTAATTGATTTATAAGCGTTATCGGATGAAATTTTAATGAAAAAAAAATTTTTAGTTGAGCTGTTGCAGTTTATTATAGAAATCAAAGAAAGTGGAGGATCTTTACAGGGCCATTTTAAAACGGTCCTTTTCAGGACCTATAATTATAGTTCAACAAGACGCTTGCACTACAACTTTCGGCAACAAACTCAATGAAAAAGTGTGGGTCGTTTGAGTGCAGGGAAAATGTACACAAACAACAAGCTGGGTATTCAATTTCCAAAGCAGCGCTAACATTTCGTGTCAAAATTTGCTCAACGTTTTCATTTGAATTTTGATTTTAGAGGTGCTGTATATATATTTTCTGTAATACAGCAATTTTATATTTAAAAAACATTTTTTTTTGGAATATCATATTTTGTAAACAATCCCTTCTGCTAGGACACATGTCTTCATTGATGCGAGCAAAGTGAGCATAGGTTCCCGCAGCGAAACAATGAGGATTGCGAAGCAATCCTCCGGGGTTTGGCGAGCGTCAGCGAGCAGGGGGCGGGCCCCCTAGTATGTCAAAATTCCATGTTACCGGGCAAGCTTTGAGCCTGTGTAAATTTCGATTGCGTGGAGTGAGAACTGAGTAAGTGGTGTTTTTCGAAAGCTGCTAAGCCATGCTACAAATACTATTGTACAATATTCGTTCAAGAGTAGAATTTGGGGATAATTGATAATATAAATAAACATAAAATTTCATTTGATTTCAGAACTGGAAGAAACATACAATTAAATATATTCGTCGTGTAGAACGAAGGATGTCCGTGCCTGATATGTCCTATGGATCGAATGCGCAGTCGCGCTGAGTTCGGGGAGGAGGTCAGCAATAGGGTGCTGGGTGAAATTCTACCGTGCTGAGCGAGTTGCGTGACTTTTATAGCGTGGACTGAAGACTACTGAGGCGGAGTCATTCGAATTTTACCGAACTACGCTACACATAATCACAGAATGTTATAATCGATACAGTTATACTTCAATATTAAACTGCACTTTTATCGATAAAATTATAAATTAATTGTTGAATGCTAACAAAAAAGTTCAAACTTCCTACGTCTTCTTCATTCATTCTACCATCCAATTTCAGGTCCCGTTTATTCATGTTAAAACTATGGTTTGTGATCGTGGCACAATCTACCAATTGTTTTCGAAACGTTTAGCCTTTACATGTTTAATTGATGATCTGTAAATCGTTCTGTCGTAGGAAAAGTTTGGGAAACTCTGGTTTCAATAATGTTCCTCTAGAAGTGTTAGTAAGAAATGTGCATTTCACTTACATATAACTGCTACTGTGGATGTCTGTACAATTGTTTCACCAAGAGCTTCACTCACAGCATAACAGGAGAAGGATTTCGTATCAGGATCCTGCATCAAAAATATGACAATTTATAAAATAGCAACTAATAAAAGTACTTTCACAAAATCTTAAATAAATCAAGAAGCTTTAAATAAGACACTTAGTATATCGATATAAAAAATTTCGATAGCATTAATATGGATTGTATCGGTTTAAAAGCATCTTAACACACAGAACAAATACTCATAAACATAACTGAAGTTATATTTGGAAATTTTGTTTATAGGGATGATAAAGTACATCGATTTAAAACATTTTAACATGTCAGAACGGATACTCATAAATATCATTGTTGAAACTTATATTTGGATATTTTGTTATTCTTTATTTCAGAGACATTTTACATATGTGTATAAATTAATGAGAACAAACACTTTTTATATTTCCTAAAACGCCGACCAACCGGTCTAATGGTCAAGGTGTTGGCTTCTGGATCGGAAGGTTCCTGCTTCGAATCCGGGTCAGGGCATGGATGTAAATTGTGCTGTCCTTTGTTAGGGACAATGATGGTCCACCCACTGGGTGCCCCTTCACAAGTGACCTTCATTTCTGGCCTTGTATAAGGCTACAATGAGTTCGGTGAATTCTGTACTGTATTGTATTTCTGTATTGTATTTGTCTTTGCAAACTGTACCCAGCCTTGCCATTGGAAATATAAAAAAAAATATTTCCTAAACCTAACTCATGGTACGAATTTATTCAGATGAACCAGTTCCATAAAAAAGATGAATTTGTAATACTTTGTCGCAGTTTGAAATCTTTACAAAAACAGAACAGTTCCATTCTATATAGAAACGACTCAATGAAACATGGTGGATTCACGATAACGTATTCAATGATGTATCATGAAGTGTTGTGGGAAGTCGCTAATAGCCCATTGTGTTGCTCCAATGTGATATTGATTGGCGATTTACCTACCCTATAGCTATACTCTGTATAAAGATCTCGTCACTTCCTATAAATAAACATGTTGTTCATCAAGATCTGGTCTTCTTTTAATGACAAGATACCTCGTCGAGACAATCACTAGTAGGGTTAAATGTGTCGTGGCCTCAAATGGCATGGGGGTGGAAGTTTGGAGAGTGGTCTGCCAGATCAGGCATGACCTCGTCATCTGACCGTGGTTCAAAATTACGAGGTGTTGTCGTCGGATATTGCGCTTCGTGATTGATCCCGGACCGTCACCAATAGCCCAACACCTCGCTCCAGCAGGACGTTAATGCAATTAGCCACCAGCCTTCATTGGTATACATAATGGCAGTTGTCGCCAAACGACCCACCATCATTGAAAGGATTGAAATGGAAATTTGCAGATTTGAATACACTTTCAAATTCAAACCGCACCGAAAACAGAAAACCTTTAAAATGTTTAAATAAGAGACTTAATTAAAAAGCTGTCCCAAATATTTATTTAAAAACGAAGTCCACGCATAGAGAACCGTTCAAGCCAAAGAATCCAAAGTCACGCTTTCATTATCGAAACGTAATTCGTCTAACTTAAAAGGCTGCATTCCCGATTCCATCGAATAGATTAATATTTCCGTCCCGTTCTTCCATTGATACGATTCAGATTAAAACTGGCCGGGCGCGCATCGAGTTTTAATCGAATCGATATTGAATTTTACCACCGCGGTGTCTTTTGAAAAGCAATGGACTTCTCTGGGAACGCGGAAAACGGGCAGAGCAGCGAGGAATGGGGAATTAATTACAACCCTGTTCCACCCCCCGGATCCAATTCGAACGTCTTCCATCAGATTCATTTCACCGGAGTCATCGAAATGTAACCGTTCCTTTAATTTCTCGAGAGACTGCTGCCACTCAGTTAATGAAATCCGAGATGTCGCCGGGACGAGTTTTCAAACGATTTCTTCCTCCGTCTGCCGATGCGTGAGAAGTTTTAAACTATCAAGTGAAAGTTCTTTTGTGTCTGGGTGAATCTGAAATTAATTGCGTCTTCACACACCTGATGAGATTGGACGTTTGACAGTATTATCACTGCGTGATAGGTGAATAATGTCATCAAAATATTCCGACAAAAATGCTCGTATTTTACTATGCTAAATACCTCATATGTCCTTTCATATAAATCTATTGTGAGCTAGCAGCGATGTGGCGACATTTGATGGCTTGGCATATTACTTACGTCGCCAAGGGGCGTTCACGAAGCATCCGATATTGATTTGAGTATTTACCTGTTTAAACTCATTGTATGGTCCATAACGAACTTTATTGTATCCCGATTATGGGTATGGTCCATAACGGACTTTCGTTTATTAGTTGTACCAGCTCATGGAACCTAATTCAACCCTCTCATGCGAGGCAATTGTACCAGCTCATGGGAGCATCTTTGTTAAGTTTTCTTAGTAAATAGAAAACCAGTTGGATCTTGTTGACCTTCATCTAATAAACCCATCGAATCCTACACAGGTAAGTGACTCTGATATGAATAAAGGAGGTGCTGGATAACTTTTTTTCTTCCAGATGGAGAAGAGTTGTAAATAAAGAGTTGGAATGAGTTGGAGTTCTCCAATTTCACCATTGAGCTCATAATTATAAATTGTTTAAATCTCTCATCAACACAGCAAACCGAGGGAATTATTACCTTCATTGATTCCAGGTGTGCTTTAATAGAAAATGGCAACTCAAAAAGTGTCCTTAATGTCCATTGACTTCTGCACCAATTCATGAGTTTGGAGAAAATGTGCATTCTTGAGTGGATTCCAGCTCCTGTGGACATTGAAGGAAATGTGGCGACCGATTGGCAAAGGAAGCCAGAATTAAAAGCCAAACAACCCCCACTAACACTTACTACTGCTAATGCTTTGGACCAAATTATGACCCGATACCACAAAAAATTAAAATAAAACAACAAATTTGTGAAATAAACAAAGATGGAAAAACCACCACCACAATATCACACTGGAAACAGGACATCTTAAAGGCATGAAAATTAACAGTGATGGAACTAGATCGTAGAGACATCAACTGTATGGGCTTAGACTCACTCCTTATCATATATTCAACTTTCCTGTAATAGTAGCTGGTCTTCAAACCATCGATAACTATCCTGAAGAACACACGGCATAGAGAGAAAATAATAGACATTCACAGTTAGAAAATAATTGACATTACCAAAGCTGATCAAAATGCATAAGGCGACATCACGCAGAAATGGACTTAACATATCATGATCCATATATCATGGTCTTACGCTGTCAAAAGATCATAGATTCTGAGCCTTTTTTGTCTATTTAAATGTAGGTGATAGTATTGTTTTTGTAGTGGAACGTGTTTCCTGAACGTTTCCGAACATAAACGTCACTTGACGAATTTTTTAACACGATTTCAGCAAATTGCAATAAAAATTTCAAAGAATCCTGATTTGATGAATGATAGTTAATTGGATACCATTAATTAGATTATTATGCCAAATGTCATTCGTAGCGGCGAAAACTACATTTTAGAGTAACCCCGTGCGAGGGTCATTTGGGTGACAGGAATTGAAATCCTCGTCTTCCGTTGGGTTTCTTTTTATACACTGAATGGAATATAATCTCATTAACTCTAAAAAGAGAAATAAAAACATTGCTGAGTGTACCTAGATTGTACAAGTTGCTAACAATTAAATGTTAAAGAACATATTTTGTCAGCTACTATGGAATACTATACATGCAAAGCTATGGAATACTATACATGTCAGCTACTATACATACAAATATCAATTGATGTGTCTAAAGTAAGACAAAAAAATAGCGAAATCTGACGAACCCATCATTAACGTGGAAAAGATAGTTTATCAATAATGTTTACCTTAAAAGAATTAACTCCATGTCAAAGAGTTAAGAGGTATTTTATGTCAAGCTAAATGTAGATGGCGATAGTTTTTTTTGTCGTGGAACATGTTTCATACACGTAGTCCAAACATAACATCACAACTCGTTTTTCCAATATGATTTAGTCCGAATTGGTAAATGATAACTGATTGATCAACTCAAATTAGATTAAACTCCAAAAATGTAATAAATTTAATTTGAACTTTTACACTACGGCCGGTACAGCAGGTGTACCATGATCGCGCCAGTAAAGAATTTAGACTCCGCCCGGTACAACCAATTGTTCATTGAAATTTATAAGAATCACGCCAAGAAAGAATCGTGCCAATTACATCCATATCCGTAATCAAAAGGTTAAGGTAACCTTATGCGAGAGTATTTGGGTATCGGAAATAAAATCTTCGCGTGAACGCTTAAGTCGGGTTTATTTGCTCACAATTAAAATCCCTCACATACTGATATATAATACTGTTTAATTTTCATACCAACAAGTAGATGTAAAACTTTAAGAACTATAAGCATAAAAAGTATAAGTATAGAAAAAAGATATAGATAGATAAAGATAAACAAGTTTCCACTGCAGTTTTCATATGGTTTTCATTAAGGTTGATTGTTTGCCGTTTAGTTAATTGCCCCATTTAGTGAAATAGAATTTGCCTTCATCGCAACACATTCAATAAGGTTGAATGAATGGGCTTTTAAGGCTCAATGGCCATTTAGGGGACAATCTGTGCTAAATAATGCCCTCCCACAAAAAAATAGAAAAGCACACAACTAAAGCTTATATATATTTTGTGCACAAAACAGAAAAATACCCCTAAAAAGTAATCGAACCTGTGCTGCGTTCTAGAAGCAGGTTCTTGCATTACATAGAGGAAATATAAAATAGTGAGCAATGGTAACCTTTTTATGTGTCCAGGATCATGTGACCCATACTAGTACTAATGTAACCCTTAGATTACTTTCGGAAGCAAACGAACATTCATCATCTGATTGGTCAGAGGTACGTGAGAACACACCCCTCCATTGATTCATTACCTGAATGGTTCACGCGACATTCTAAAAGACTTTGACGATTTCACCATTCTTGTCGCCATTCAATAGAAATGCGCCTGTATTTTGAATTAACGTCATACTGGAGCAAGACAACGGTCTCTGGAGCAACAACAGAAGGGACTGTTTACTAAATATGATATTCCCAAAAAAATATTTTTCAACTATAAATTTGTTGTACTACAGAAAATGTATACAGTACCTCTGGAATTAAAAGTCGAACAACTTGGAATTCAAATGAAAACTTTGAGCAATTTTTACTAGAAATATGAGCGCTGCTTTGGAAATCGAATACCCAGCATATTGTTTGTAAGCTACAACATCTCGACTCATATACATATACTAGGGGGCCTGCCCACTGCTCGCTAACGCTCGCCAATCCCCGGAGGATTGCTTCGCAATCCTCATTGGTTCGCTGAGCGAACCTATGCTCGCTTCGCCAAAAAAATGCTTTTCAAATCTAAATTTGCTGTATTACAGTACAGAAAAAATATATACAGTATCTCTAAAATCAGAATTCAAATGAAAACTTTGTGCAAATTTTGACTCGAAATGTGAGCGTTGCTTTGGATATTGAATACCCAGCATGTTGTTTGTGAGTACATTTTCCCAGCGCTCAAACGACCCACACTTTTTCATTGAGTTTGTTGCCGAAAGTTGTAGTGCAAGCGTCTTGTTGAACTATAATTTTTGGCCCTGAAAAGGACCGTTTTTTAAATGTCCCTGAAAAGATCCTCCGCTTTCTTTGATTTTTATTATAAACTAACTGCAACAGCTCATTAAAATTTCCTTTTTTTTTCCAATAAAATTTCATCCGATAACGCTATAAATTCAATCGATGCGCGAGACTTCGCGATAAACAAACAATCGTACAGTGTTGCCAAAACGCGATTACAAATAACGTCTTTTTTGCGTGCCACGTAAGAGAATTATATATATAGATTTTTTCTCTAAAATTTCTCGTCATCTGACCGTGGTTAAAAATTACGAGATGTTGTCCTCGGATCACCCAGCATTTTGTTTGCGCGGGATCAGTCCCTTAAGGGACTGATCCCGCGCCGTAGTCAATAGCCCTACGTGTTGCTCTAGTACGACGTTAACTAAAAATTACCTTACCTTAATAAAATTTAATCCGATAACGCTATAAATTCAATTCAGGTGCGAGGCTTCGTGGTATACAAACAATCGTACAGTGTTGCCAAAACGCGGTAACAAATAACGTCTATTTTGCGTGCCGCGAAAGAGAATTATATATAGAGATTATGGCCGTTACAGTAGTTGTACCTTGAAAGTTATAAGAATCCCATTTGTTATATGTTTAGCAGTAGTCAAAAGGTTAACTTCGCGTCTGTGGGTTGTTGGCGTCGTGTGAACACACGCCATAGCAATCCCCATACAAAAAGAAGTAGCCTCGCTTTTCAATTACAAAAAGAGACTGCAATTTTTTATGCACGATTCCAAACATTCGCCAATCCATAATACACACACACACACACGACTTCCTCCCCACTACAGGAATCCAGTTGTACTTTTTCCATTTCCTTTCTGGGACTGTATTCAAACATAACATCCACCTCCTCGTCTGTACAGAGCCAGGTTGGCGGAGAGTCGTATCAAAAATCCCATCCATTATGAGAGCCCAGGGTGAACCCATCAGCAATCTAAATTCGGTATTGGGCCCTCGCGCTGTCTTTTCAAAGCCCCCTACTGATTTTAAGCACTTTCTTTTCAGTTAAAGGTTTTATTTCGGGAGGGCGGCGCAATCGGTCGTGAAATTGAAAGGAATTCCTGCGTAAAATTCAAATTTCGTTATTTTAATTTTGTCGACTGAAACTTCCCGACTGCGCTTCGATCGGCTCCATGCGAGGAGGGGTGTAAAACTTCTTTAAGTGAGACTACAGGATCTGAGATGCCCCCGACAATAATGAAAGGATTTTCGGTAGGGTGCTTCTTTCAATTTCCACTTCTGTGTTTAGGTTCTTTTCTTGCTTCGGGGATTTTCATTTGCGTGAGTTTCGAGTTCTGTGGAAATTTGTTTTATTCCCAAACATCCTCCTGGAAGGCCACTTCACGAATCGACAACTAAACTTGGTTTAAAGGAATTAATAACCCTTTCATGTTCTTAAATTAAATTGGGGCTGCGGCAGCCCGGATGAAAGAGCAACGGATTAGTTGCAGAAGTTAACGGATTAGTTGCAGAAGCTAACGGATTAGTTGCAGAAGCTAACGGATTAGTTGCAGAAGTTAACGGATTAGTTGCAGAAGTTAACGGATTAGTTGCAGAAGTTAACGTATTTGTTCCAGAAGTTAACGGATTAGTTGCATAAGTTAACGAATTAGTTGCATAAGTTAACGGATTAGTTGCAGAAGCTAACGGATTAGTTGCAGAAGTCTACGGATTAGTTGTAGAAGTTAACGGATTTGTTGCAGAAGTTAGCGCATTAGTTGCAGAAGTCAACGGATTAGTTGCAGAAGTTAACGGATTAGTTGCAGAAGTTAGCGCATTAGTTGCAGAAGTTAACGGATTAGTTGCAGAAGTTAACGGATTTGTTGCAGAAGTTAACGGATTAGTTGCAGAAGCTAACGGATTAGTTGCAGAAGCTAACGGATTAGTTGCGAGATCGAATTCAAACAAAGACCGTCGTTAAAATACCGACCTAAATTAAACTGAATCAGTGAGTCCAAAGCTTCCATCGAAGACCAGAAGACCGAAGTAGATATTCAATTAACGTCGCATTGGAGGAATACAACCGATGGTCCAGGATCCATCACAAATGGAAAGATTTGTGGATAACTCTTCGTAAATCTGAACCACGATCAGATGACGAGAGCAACATCTGAACTGGCACTCCACACTAGAAACTCTCATACCATGCCGTGGGGACATTTGAGGCAACGACAGATTTCACGTGCACTATCCCTCGACGGTCTTAAGTTGGATCGAGTCTTAAACTCGCAATGGTGCAGTTGATAATCCGCCACTCTTCCAACCGATCTCATCTAACCGTGGTTCAAAAGTAAGAGATGAAGTAAGCCCAGGATTTCTCCCTTCGGAATTGTTCCCAGACCGTCGCTAACAGCCCGTTGTTGTATCGGTACAGTGCAACGTTAATTTAACTACCTAACCACTCAATCGTTCTACCGCGGCTCCGGAAGTTCCTAGGATTGGGCACAATTACGCCTTTTGAGCTCCTTTATACCAAAGGCTGTACACGATTTGATTTGTGTTGCCTGTGCAGAAAAGGTAGGTAGGGTATTTTAATTTCTGTCGCACTGGGAACAGCACAATGAACTATTGTCGATGGTCTGGGATCAACCCCGATGGGAATATTTCTTGGACAACACCATGTAATTTTGAATCACGGTCAGATGACGAGGTCAAACTTCAGCTGGCACCCACTCACCAAACCTCCACACAACGCCAACGTGAAGATATTTGATGCTATGACAGATTAAATGAGCAACAGCTCCTCCTAGTACACGACGGTCTTTGGATGGATTTGAACTCGCGACCCTCCAGTTACTAATCCGTTACTCTTTCAACCGGGATACGTTGCCCTTGTGTTGAAAAGAAATAGCAACGAAATGCAAAATTGACCTTACAAGTCTCTAAATTAGATTTTAAATTTAGATTTTTTTAAAATCTCGATCTAATCTCGGTATTACCAGTCATAAATTCTATAATACGCTACTGAATTAAATATGTTGCATGCTGTTGTGTATTTGCATGACTAGCCACCGTGACTAGTCGCATTACCACTGTATCATTAGTCATTCTAAACACATTATCCCAGTAACTGTCACTGTTTGAACCGTAGCGTGGAATTGAACAAGTGATGGTAAAATGTATGGAAATGACACGGTGATTGGAGATGTGGGCAACGATTATGGACATTCTGACTTTAATTAGATTCTAATACTTATTAAATGTAGCACGAGGTCAAGTCAATAACTATCCAAAAAATGTGCAGCTATAAACTTAATTTCAATAAAATAGACAGCTTACAAAAACACCAAATTTCGCTATAGTCATGTTTTTATCGCATTTTCTGCATTGTTGAACAAGCTTCAAAAGCCCTCGGATGAACAGAACCAAGCATACATGCTTGACAAGCATGGTAATGGTAATTTTGTTAACGTCATACTAGAGCAACACAACGGGCTATTGACGACGGTCCTTCATCAGTCCCTTAAGGGAAAGATCCGAGGACAACACCTCGTAATATTGACAAGCTTGGTGGATGACTAGGTCCTTCGTGAATGTCTAATTTACCACTGCATCAACGATAGTCGTGATCGATCTTCTAATGAAATAGGCCCTAGGGGCGATATGTTCGTTAGGTGTGTACGTGTAATGAAATGTGTTCGTATTTTGTACGTAGGTCGAAGGCGGGTACCACGTAATGAAGATAGGTAGGTATCTTAATTAATACACACTGGAGCAACACAGCAGGCTAGTGGCGATGGACCACGTTGGAATCAGAAAGTAAAGATCAAGGACTATATCACGTAACTTTGAATTACGGTTAGGTGATGAGGTCACGCATGAGCTGTCACCCTACTCTCCAAAATTCCACACCAGGTCATCGTGATGACTCTTAAAGGTCACGACAGGTTGGACGTGTACCAGTCTCTTTGAACACAGTATTCTATCCAAGATCCAAGGAAAACACAGCCGACCAACCGGTATAGTGGTTAAGGTGTTAGCCTCTAGATCGGAAGGTTCGTGGTTCGAATCCGGATCTTTCGTGGCAGAAAGTCCTCACGTTGGGTTGTTGTGGAAGTTTGGAGAGTGGGGTGTCTGGCTCAAGTGTTGCTACGTCATATGATTGTGGTTAAAAATTACGAGGTGTTGTCCTCGGATCTTTCCCTTAAGGGACTGATCCCTGACCGTCGTCAATAACCCGTTACGTTGCTCTTGTACGACGTTAACTAAAATTACCCATTACGAATTACCAAGGACAACACCATGTAAATTTGAATTACGGTTAGATGACGAGGTCATGCCTGAGCTGGCACCCCACTCTCCAAACTTCCACACAGTGCCAACGTGATGACTCTTAAACGCCACGACAGGTTTGACACACACCAGTCTCCTTTGAACACGGCAGTATTCGATCCAAGATCCAAGGACAACACCATGTAATTTTGAATTACGGTTAAGTGACGAGGTCACGCCTGAACTGGCACCCCACTCTCCAAGCCTCCACACCAGGCCAACGTGATGATTCTTAAAGGCCACGACGATTTGACGTGCACCAACCGCCTTTGAACACGACAGTATTCGGCTGGACCAACAATAGCGAATTCGTTACTCTTTTAACCGAACTAAGGTGACAGTATTCGAAGAGTGATCTAAACAGTAAGCACAGACAGTCCCTCCAAATCAATCCATACACCCAGTTGTAGCCTCGAATTCATCCTCCGGCTCAACCTTAAAAAGTCAGCAGTAGCAAATGGGCCCGGTCACAGAATAAAACGCCCCCATAACACGAAAATCCGGAATCCCTCGCCAGGGTAGCCATCACTTCAGACACAGGGAAGAGTTTTTATAATGATGCATGAACACTTCGAAGTGGAACACAAATATTTTCCACCCGGGCCAACGTTTGGAAGGAATAATAAATGTTCCACATCGGGTGAGCGGAGGGGCAACATAAATTTCCTCGTGCCTCGCACACACGGGTAAGTGCGCCCGCCTCAAATAGCCCAACGCTTCCCTCTAAATCTCTGCTGCAGGAGATTTAGCCAACCATTATTTCATGTACGCCGCCTTTCCAAGTAGGTGAAAAAAGACGGCATTGAATGCGCTTGTTAAAAATGGATTTATGTATCCTTTTTAGTGGGCTAAATTTGCTTTTTATACGAGAACTGGTCAAGATTGAAAGAAAGCAGTTTCGTCATTTGTTTTGCTATCCGGAGTATTTATTGGATTTCCTTGACGTTATACAAGAGGGAGGCAACGCCTATTAAAAATAAGTGGACGAAGCGAAATTCTCTCTCCGGGAAAAGTAAATCTTCCGTTACGCATAGAAACAATGAACGAAAATGCTGCGTTTGGAAGAGATAAGATATGGAAGACTGGAGAACTGTTCAACTATGAAATGAAATTTATTTAAAGAATACTTTGGGTCAAAACAATTTCGGGTGAATCTATTCGGGTAAAAGCCGTTTTTAATAGTTATGGTTGCCGAGTGGTTAGCTCTATGGGCCTAGTTAGGACCTCTGGGTTAGGTAGGTATGTATTTTAATTAACATCGTACTGGAACAACACAACGGGCCATTGACGACGATGCTGCGTCAATCCCCAAAGGAAAGATCCGAGGAAAGCACCAAGTCATTTTGAACCACGGTCAGATGACGAAGAACCACTTGAGCTGGCACCCTACTCTCCAAACTTTTACGATACGTCAACGTGCGGACATTTGAGGAAAAGACAGATTTAACATGCATCAGCCCTTTTGTACACGACGGTGTTTGATCGATTCGAACTGAGCGACCTTTTCGGTAGAGCAGTCATGGAAGTATTGGGAGAAGATATTTTGTCCAACAGAATTCGATTCGTTGCTGTGAGACCACAGCAAGCTGGGTGAGGTAGGTAGAGCAGGCATTTTTAATTAACGTCTTACTGGAGAAATAGATGGTAATGGTAATTTTAGTTAACGTCGTACTAGAGCAATACAACGGGCTATTGACGACGGTCCGGGATCAGTCCCTCAAGGGAAATATCCGAGGACAAACACCTCGTAATTTTGAACCACGGTCAGATGACGAAGCAGCACCTGAGCTGGCACCCCGCTCTCCAAACTTCCACACCAACCCAACGTGAGGACTTTCGGCCACGACAGGTTTAAGGTGCGCCAACCGCCTCTACACCATACGCTTACAAATATCCATGCCCGGACCCGGATTCGAACCAGGAACCTTCCGATCTAGAGGCTAACACCTTAACCACTATACCGGTTGATCGGCTGATTTTAGATTGGATTCGAACTGGAAAAACCAGAGGTAATGGTTATGGTAATTTTAATTAACGTAGTACTAAAGCAACACATCGGGCTATTGACGACGGTCCGGGATCAGTCCCTTAAGGGAAAGATTCGAGGACAACACCTCGTAATTTTGAACCACGGTCAGATGACGAAGCAGCACCTGAGCTGGCACCCCACTCTCCAAACTTCCACACCAACCCAACGTGAGGACTTTAGGCCACGACAGGTTTAAGGTGCGCCAGCCGCCTCTACACCATACGCTTACAAATATCCATGCCCGGACCCGGATTCGAACCAGGAACCTTCCGATCTAGAGGCTAACACCTTAACCACTATACCGGTTGATCGGCTGATTTTAGATTGGATTCGAACTGGAAAAACCAGAGGTAATGGTTATGGTAATTTTAATTAACGTAGTACTAAAGCAACACATCGGGCTATTGACGACGGTCCGGGATCAGTCCCTTAAAGGAAAGATCCGAGGACGAGAACACCTAGTCATTTTGAACCACGGTCAGATGACGAGGTCACACTTGAGCTGGCACCCCACTCTCCGAACTTCCACACCACGCCTACGCAAAATAAAGAGGAATTCAAAACAGATATAAATGGCCTATAAAGGGACCTATTCCACTATTCCAACGATCATTAGCCGACCAACCGGTATAGTGGTTAAGGTGTTAGCCTCTAGATCGAAAGGTTCCTGGTTCGAATCCGGGTCCGGGCATGGATGTTTGTAAGCGTATGGTGTAGAGGCGGCTGGTGCACCTTAAATCTGTCGTGGCCGAAAGTCCTCACGTTGGGTTGGCGGGGAAGTTTGGAGAGTGGGGTGCCATCTCAGGTGTTGCTTCGTCATCTGACCGTGGTTCAAAATTACAAGGTGTTGTCCTTGGATCTTTCCCCGTAAGGGACTGATCCCGGACCGTCGTCAATAGCCTGTTGTGTTGCTCTAGTACGACGTTAACTAAAATTACCATTACCAACGATCATTATGGATTTGTCGCTTAAACTGATCATTGCGCTTCGGATCAGAGTTGTCAAAGCGTACAGGACTCCAACCACCTCTTCCTCCTCTCAAACAGTTACAGTTAACTTCACGCGTTACTCCAGTGCCCGGCCAAACACTTAAGGACCACAAATTATTCAAGCAATATGCGAAATGCAACGCGGCGATTGGGGTCTCATATGAAGCTTTTTGCGTCCTGTAACGACTTCAGCTTCGGGCGTTCCCATTACTCCGAATCGGAACGGTGGTACCTTATTTTTGGTTCTTACATCTGAGAGAGAGAGAGAGAGTGATTGCCTTTCATCGATTCGGACGGCGGTTTCAATAAGAAAGAGATTAAGTCATTGGCCCAGGGAGAATTCTTCCCTCTTTGTTTGCTGAGGGATGTTCGAGCCATTTGCAGCGAACGCCCACAGACCGGTGGTTGTTTTCATTAGGATCCCCCGGCACTGGTAGTTTTCGGGGATTGGAACCATTAGGCTTACATTATGAGTGGTCACTACATGGGAGAGAAAAGTTACCGGGCACAAAAGACGCGTAGTTTTTTTTTAATATATGCACATTGCCGTGAGTATCCATCGACCTTCTAATGAAATAGACGGCGCATGTGGGTGGTAGGTAGATATTTTAACGGACGTCGCAGTGGAGCAACATAACGGGTTAATGGCAACGGTCCGGGATCATTCCCAAAAGGGAAAGATCGAAATGCCAACACCACGTAATTTTTAACAACGGTCAGATGACGAGGCAGCACCTGAGCTGGCACCCCCACTCTCTGAACTTCCACGCCACTCCTACGCAGTGGCGTAACAAAGTCACGTGGTATCCAGTGCTTTAAATTTCTTTTGTCACCCCCATTAAAATTATTAAAAGAAGAAAAAATAAGATACATTTTTTTTAATGGCGGGCACATTTCGACCTAACTCATTGGCCACTACAAGGCCGGAAGTGATGGCCACTTGTGAAGGAGCACCCAGTGGGAGGACCATCATTGCCCCTAACAATTTATACTTCATAATTTTGAACCATGTTCAGGTGACGAAGCAACACCTGAGCTGGTATACGCTTACAAACATCCATGCCCGAACCCGGATTCAAACCGGGGACCTTCCGATCTAGAGGCTAACACCTTAACTACTATACCGGTTGGTCGGCAAATAAGATTCAATTACAATAGCTATTTTCTGGTTTATTTCTTTGCATTGAGACACAAGCACTTAAAGACATATTTTCCAAACTTTGTTCTCTTCAAGTTTTGAAATGACATCAAAATCAATTTCTTTCGCTAATTTGTTTTCAAGTAACAAGATAGCTAATGCAAAGAGTCGAACTTTACTCATAGTGGACCTAAGATAACTCTTGATTAATGTTAGTTTTGAAAAACTGCTCTCACAAGATGCTATTGAAACACATATCGTTAACAAGATTCTTGAGGCTAAAGCTAGGTTTGGTAATTAATTAATTTTTTAAATTAACGTCGTACTAGAGCAGCACAACGGGCTATTGGCGTCTGTCTGGGATCAATCCCCTAAGGGAAAGATCCGAGAATAACACTATGTGATTTTGAACCACGGTCAGATGCCGAAAAGTTAGATTTGGAACAGAATCTAAAAGTTCATATTCAACAACAAACTCTAAAAATATTAAAGAAGACCATTCCAGAGAATCTTCTTTGTAAACTTTGGCGGCTTGTAGATGTTTTCTTAGTCGTCTCTAAGGATATCATCTTCACAAAGTTCATCAGTTTACGATGGCAGAGTTCTCGTCTTCTGAAGTTCTATTCAAATTCTTGTGTTCGACAACTGTATACCGATGTGTTATATTTACCATGCCTTTACAGCGAGTGTCTATTTCTTGATAAAAACCTGTCAATGCATCCAACATTGATCTCTTAAATTCTTCATTCAATGCCAGTGGTCCATCCTGAGAATTTCCTCCATACATCATTTTCTTCTTTTTGACGATTCTTCTTTTCACTAAAGGAATGTCCATCTCTTCACAAGTGTTCGTTGCAAACTCTAGTGCTTTCTCCACGATCTCATTTCTTTTGCGTTTCAAAAATATCTTCAGACATCTAATTTTTACACCACACTTCTCAAAACTTATTCCAGCAATCTGTAGGTATTTCGAGAGTGGTTTACTTCTCCTAAAACACTACTCCGGAAATACACAAAACATTAAAAAAAATTGGTGCACGTTAAATCTGTCATGGCCTCCAATGTCCTCACGTTGTCATAGTGTGGATGTTTTAAGACTGGAGTGCCAGCTCTGGTGATAGCCTAGTCCAATCAAAACCCTTGTGGATTGATCCCGGACCGTCACCAATAGACCGTTGTGTAGTGTTGCCCACTGTGGAGTTAATTAATTACCAATTTACACTTAAAATTGAAAGGCTTAATTAAAACAGTTAGTAGTGGCTACACAATTCTAGAACATACTGGAAGTCTTGCTCAACCGAAAAGGTTATTGATTATTCTTTTAAGTTTTAAACCTCTGTTAGACGTTGTTTTGAACGTTTTTCATTTTTTTTTTCAAGTAAATGTCTGACATTCTGTTGGACAAGATATCTTCTCCCAATATTTCTATGACTGCTCAACCGAGAACGTCATTGACGATCTTTAAATATTTTTATAAGACGTTGTTTTGAACGTTTTTCATTTAAATGTCTGGCATTCTGTTGCAAAAAATATCGTCTCCCAATACTTCCATGACTGCTCTACCGAAAAGGTCTCTCATTGACGATCTTTAAAAATTTTTATTAGACGTTGTTTTGAATGTTTTTCACTTAAATGTCTGGCATTCTGTTGCAAAAAAATATCTTCCCCCAATACTTCCATGACTGCTCTACCGAAATGGTCTCTCATTGACGATCTTTAAATATTTTTATTAGACGTTGTTTTGAACGTTTTTTATTTAAATGTCTGGCATTCTGTTGCAAAAAAAATATCTTCTCCCAATACTTCCATGACTGCTCAACCAAAAAGGCCATTGACGATTTTAAAGATTTTTATTGGATGTTGTTTCGAACGTTTTTCATTTTTTTTAAATTTAAATGTCTGGTATTCTGTTGGACAAAATATCTTCTCCCAATACTTCCATGACTGCTCTACCGAAAAGGTCTCTCATTGACGATCTTTAAAAATTTTTATTAGACGTTGTTTTGAATGTTTTTCACTTAAATGTCTGGCATTCTGTTGCAAAAAAATATCTTCCCCCAATACTTCCATGACTGCTCTACCGAAATGGTCTCTCATTGACGATCTTTAAATATTTTTATTAGACGTTGTTTTGAACGTTTTTTATTTAAATGTCTGGCATTCTGTTGCAAAAAAAAATATCTTCTCCCAATACTTCCATGACTGCTCAACCAAAAAGGCCATTGACGATTTTAAAGATTTTTATTGGATGTTGTTTCGAACGTTTTTCATTTTTTAAAAATTTAAATGTCTGGTATTCTGTTGCAAAAAATATCTTCTCCCAATACTTCCATGACTGTCCAATTGGAAACGTCATCGAAGATATTTAAAGATTTTTATTAGACGTTGTTTTGAACGTTTCTCATTTAAATTTCTGGCATTTGTTGGACAAAATATCTTCTCTCAATACTTCCATGACTGCTCAACCGAAAAGGCTTTTGACGATTTTTAAGGATTTTTACTGGATGTTGTTTCGAACGTTTTTCATTTAAATGTCTGGTATTCTGTTGGACAAAATATCTTCTTCCTATACTTCCATAACTGCTCAACCGGAAACGTCATTGACGATCTTTAAAGATTTTTATTAAACGTTGTTTAAACTTTTTCATTTAAATGTCTGGCTTTCTGTTGGACAAAATATCTTCTTCCTATACTTTCATGACTGTCCAACCGAAAAAGTCATTCACGATCTTTTTATGTTTTCAACCTTTATTAGACGTTTTGAAGGTTTTTCTGTTCTCCTACATCTTTGGCATTTTGTTAGACGAAACGTCTTCTCCAATACTTCCACAACCAAACTATGAACAGGTTTTTACCCATCGATCCGATCGCTTTAGACCGCTTCCAGATCGAAATCTTCGCATGCACTCGCCTCGCACATCGAAGGGAAATAATGTGCAAAGCTCTCCCCGACCTACTTCCCGAACATTCCCGAATGCGGCGATTGAATTCCTCCGGAATCCCCTTCTACCCCCGAAACGAAATTTCAACTTCATTGTTCAAAACTAGCTCCCAACGCCAGATAAATTTGATTCCTAGACTCGGTCGCGAACTTTCTTGTTAGGCCACGTCAGGCCCCGTGTCGGATAACACTAAATCCCGACACTCGATTGGCTGAAGGGAAAAAAAAGAGACATACATTTCTCGACACCGGCCATCTTTCCTTTCCCGCCACCCCACCACCATCGAATGTGAATAGCTGGAAAGAAATCTGCGACTGCAGGGGAAAAAGAGATGGGATTTTCGCTGAGCAGTGAAAGATTAATGTACAGACTTTTGAAAACGTGATCAGGCGTTGGTCGAGAAAATACAATTTTTTTTTCAGCGTGTATATGCGTCGCTATGGGGAGAATGGAAGTTTTTGAAAGATTATAGCGTTTTTTTTATGTTTTATCTACGATCTAGCAACCAGGAAAGTTTGACCGAGTACTTTTTTGGAGTATTTGTGTGATTGTGTGCTAGATATTGTACCATTGGGTTTAAATGCTTTCACCTTTGATAGTTAATTTCTATAAGAAAACGTTGTTCTTAAAAATATTATTGAAGTATTTGAATGCTAAAGTTCTCTTTTTGCAAAGTACTAAGAAGTAACAACAATCGAATACAAATGTACTCGAAAACCAAAGTACTCGAACATCTAAGTAATAGGACACAAAAGTAGTCAAATATCGAGGTAATCGGATAACAAATACTCGAAATCCGAAGTATTCGGGCCGATCAACTGGTAAAGTGTTTAAGGAGTTAGCCTCTAGATCGGAAGGTTCCTGATTCGAATCTGGGTCCGGGCATGGATGTTTGTAAGCGTATGATCTAAAGGTGGCTGGTGAACCTTAAATCTGTCGTGGCCGGAAGACCTCACGTTGGGTTGGCGTGGAAGTTTGGAGAGTGGGGTGCCAGCTCAGGTGTTGCTTCGTCATTTGATCGTGGTTCAAAATTACGAGGTGTTGTCCTCGGATCTTTCCCTTAACGGACTGATCCCGCACCGTCGTCAATAACCCGCTGTGTTGCTCTAGTACGATGTTAACTCAAAAATTACCAATTATTTACCTAAATTGTTCAAGTATGACAGTATTCATCCCACGCGTTTCTAATACAACAGTATTTATACGACTTGTTTTTATATAAAGCTACAAGCTGAACAACCCGGTGTTGCTCGGGTTGGAAAGGGTAAAAGTTGATTGAAAAATTATTTAGAATAATCACTTTACTTACGTGAAAAAATGCAATCATTTAAGTTGCACAGAAAATATTTTTTAACCTTTAATCATATAAGTTAAGCGGGAAGTACTTTTTAACTTCGTTTTAACTTTTTATAGCTTCTACGATTTACTTTGGAAGCAAATATATATATTTAATTCCCGAATAACATATTTCAATATGCAAAAGATTAAGACCATACAAACAGAAACGAAATTCCGATGAAAAAATTCAGAATTCTGAAAAACGAAAGATGTGCAAAGTGTCGAATTTCGACTTCCTGCGCTGAAGTAGAGAAATTTGAAAAACGACAGAAATATATTGATTAAGACGATAATGATTTGTGAAATTTAGTAATGCTCATATAGGACCGCGACATTTCCCTGTATTAAATCAAATACACAAACCATGTATAGAACGTGTTTCCTTTTCAATATTCATTTATTGCAAGAAAACAAACTTTATATTTTAAAACAGAGACTTTAATAGGCACTTTTAGGACTACCTGTGTGCTAATTTTCATTGTTGTAAATGCTATAGATTGGTCTGAAGACTGGAAAGTAAATTTGGTGTGGATTGGGCAAACGGTGTAGATTTTTAAAGAAAATATACACAATATATATATGTAACATTAAAAATGATTCGTGAGAAAGTAGCTTCGAGGTTGGCCGGCGCCTCCGAGTATTTTTTCACGTGTCTTTTACAGTTTCGCAGCCCATTGCATCAGAAATAATTAATTTTTGCAAGCTAAGCTAAATTCATCTTCCCACGGCGTGATCCATCTGTTCCCGTCTATTTACTGTAAAATGCCCCATGAAATGATACCATATAAGGCAATGAAATCTGTCTGAGTATTGCTGATCAAGGAATAACTAATTTGTTGATACGCAGCTTGTAACTTGCTGCGCCATCTCTTGTAGCACTCGAACCATGACTGTGGTCTAATAAAGACGTATTTTTCATTGCTCTCTGTCCTGCTTGTATTTTATGAGAACTATGTAGTGATACTTGTAGAAAGTCGTCACAAGTCGACAGGATTTAATTCCTGTCGCGAAAACCGACGCCACGATGCTAATTTGAAGTGTTTAAAGGTACTAAGCACGATGAAAATGACCAAGAATGGCGGCGGTTTGACTTTTCTGCCGTGGTTAAGGCGAAAGAGAATTTGTTTATTGTTTCTCTTTACGATTGATAGAAGAGTGGGTGCATACCCAAAACAGCTGACGAAGTTAAAATTTTGCCTTTACTGCCGTGATGAACTAACTGAATGGTGAGAGAAAAAGTAAGGGAGAAAAAATGCTTCGTCTCCCTCGCTTCGGAAAGGTTACCGATATGGACGCAAAGGTCGCCGTTGGAAAGAGCCAATGTCCAGGTTCTTGGAGTTCAAGCCCCTCAGCGGAACAACTTCACTTTGGAGACGACCGACCCCTGCCTTCCCACCAAGGGCTGGAGTACAGCAACCATGGAGTTGGAGACCGCAACAGTACCAGGGCCCATCACCCGTACCAAGGAGACCACCAGGTGTGCCTCTTCTACATTGGAGACCAAGACCATGGGTTCCTCGCCTACCTAGCCAAGCCCATGGAGTGCTACCGCCACCACGAGATAGACCCACAGCCGATTGCTACAACTGTGCTCTGCAGATCCTCTTTGCACGAGACTGCATAAAGTGATTTCGTGTAGGGCCCCACCCACCAGTATGCACTGTACCGGAAAAGTATTTCTTGTGACCGAGATGTGTTTTCCAGATACTGGACAAGACTTACTGGGACTCATTGACACTGGCAGCAATGTGACTATAATAAGCGAGGTTTTTGTCAGGTCTATAAAATATAGAGAAATGGGGGGTGAACAATTGCAGATGGTGCAGCAAACCAGTGGACGATTAAACGTAACCAGAATTATAGAGGTGAGTGTTAAAATAGGAGAAATTAAGAAAAACGTCATTATGTATGTTATTGACTCTGATTTACCTTATTTGTTAATTTCCTTGCAACATGCGGCACTATTTAATTTACATCTCGATATAAAAAATAGAAAAGTTTTTCAAAAGGGTAAAGATATCACTTATTGTAATAAGAAAAGTAAAGCGGAGTCAATAACTACATATCATTTGAGGGAAATTAACGAACAAAATAAAGATTATGTTAAATTTAGTAAAAGTTATAATGATATTACAGATAGTGAGAATTATGATGCTATAGAAACGAGATATTTTTATAATAAGAATTGTAATAAACATTATAGTAAAATTAATAAGTGTATTGATATTGTTTATGTGTCAGAGGAAAGTGCTGGAGATGTTGAGCTTCTACAACAATTACAGCAAGAGGGGATTACACCCCCCTTGACTGAAAATTTCGCTATGCAGGAAAATTTACCTGGATTTGCAGAAATGGACCAAAACACAGAACTCTCATCTCTGGTACTCTCCTTTCGGCACATATTTTCCAAAAACAAATTTGATATTGGACGAATTAGAATGGAACCAGCTAAGGTGGTTTTAACTTCAGAAATGCCTGTATCGTTAAGACCCTACAGGGCCTCTCAAAAAGATAATATTGAGATAAAAAAACAAATTGATGAATTGTTAAAACATGATATTATCAAACCATCGTGCAGTCCATATAGCAGTCCAGTGACCTTAGCGCAGAAAAGAGGTGAAGGGAAAACAAGGCTATGTATAGATTACAGGAAAATTAATGATATTTGTAAAACAGATAAAGAGCCAATTCCGAGGATTGACAGTGTCTTAGATCAATTGAGTCAAGCTAGAATCTTCTCCACTAGACATAGCCTCTGCATATTGGAATATTGCATTAGAGGAAAAGAGTAAGGAAAAATTGGCATTTACTTGTAACTTCGGACTGTATGAATTTCAAGTTCTCCCATTTGGCTATAAAAATAGTCCGGCTATTTTTCAGAGGATCATTAGACAAATTTTAAACAAGTATCAGATTAATTTTGCTTTGAATTACTTTGACGATTTAGTAATATTCTCTAACAACTTAAAAGAACATTTGGAACATTTACGAACTATTTTTCAAATTTGCGAAAAGGAAAACATTAAATTAAAATTTGCTAAATGCCAATTAGCACAAACGAAAATTTCTTTTTTGGGATATGAAATTGGGGAAGGGACTTTTTCACCAAATGATGCTAATATAGAAACTATCAAAAAACTAGTTCCTCCAGGCAATGTGAAACAATTGCAAAGATTTTTAGGAAGCGCGTGAACGTGTACAAAAAATTCATTAAAAACTATGCGAAACTAAGGAAACCCTTAAATAATTTGTTAAAAAAAGATACAAAATGGAATTGGACTGCTGAATGTCAGGAAGCATATGAGACACTTAAAAACTGTTTAATTTCTAAACCTATTTTGTCAATATATAATCCTAATTATCAATGTAGTTTATTTGTGGATGCCTCTGGAGATGGCATAGGAAATATTCTAAAACAGTTGCATCCCGATGGGAATTTACACCCTGTAGCATATTATTCTAGGTCCTTAAGACCATATGAAAAAAATTATAGTGTCTCAGAATTAGAATGTCTAGCCATTGTCGATTCAGTAGAAAAATTCCATTGCTATCTCCATGGGAATACATTTACTATATATACTGATCATGCTGCTCTTGTGTCTGGTTAAAATCCATAAAACATCTCACAGGGAGATTATTTAGATGGTCCCTTAAATTATCCATGTATGATTATACCATTAAATATAAAAAGGGATCCACCAACCATGAAGCAGATTTTTTAAGTAGACAGCCCATTTCTCATTTTGTAGATACACAAGTTAATTTATTAAATATAGAAGAAATTATAGAACACCAACTATCCGATAATGTTTCTAATCCAAAATTTAAGAAAATAAATAACGTATGGATAGTTCAGAAAAAAGGATTAACAAAAGTTGTCATACATTTCTCCTTAAGATTAAAATTAATGGAAAATGCTCATGTGAAATTTGGACACCCCGGAGTTCAAAAAATGTTACAAATTTTATCACCTATATTTTATTGGGAATCCATAATCATTGATGTGTCTAGTTATGTAAAGTATTGTGAAGTGTGTCAATTGAATAAGAAATGTCACCAAAAAAGATATGGTCTACTACAAGCACTCCCACCTGCAAAACAGCCTTTTGAATTAATGTCTCTAGATACCATAGGAGGTTTAGGCTATTATCATTCAACAAAAAAATATTTACATTGTGTAACTGACCATAGTACTAGGTACGTGTGGACTTTTGCTAGTACTAATGCTACCACCAATACCTATATTAATTGTTTGAAACAAATTTTCCAAATTAACAAGCCTAAGAAAATTTTAAGTGACAGAAATGCAGTTTTCACTTCCACTAAATTTAAACATTTCCTTAAGAATAATGGTGTCACTCAACTTCTAACTTCTTCACATAGACCTCAATGCAACGGAAAGCAAGAACGCGTAGGAGCCACAATAATACTGTACCATATGGTACTTGCCGACCCTTTTCCCTAACACGTGGACGCTGGAATGTTTCGGAATGCGAAAACAACTTTATTCTGCACGTGCGGTTCCCCGGTCTCGTATCTGGGATCACGTTTTTGCGGTGGCATGAGAGACGGTTTTCGCAGCTGTGTGGGGGTGTTTCTCTTCGGCAGAGAACATAAACATCTCTAGAGGGCTCGGAATTCACCCCCCTCTCGTTGTCAGCGGCGGTTCTGCGAAGCGAACGTGGATTTTGAGGAGATTCGGACTCGAGATTCAACGAGAGACAGACGTCTCTGTTTTGCCAATTGTGTTACTTTGGCTTCAGGCAGGTTTCGATTGTCGATGGCTGTGCCCATAATTATCTTGTAAATATTTATGTAAATAAATAGTTTAATTTTAAATCAGCTGTCCGTCAAATTCTTACATGACGGTACAGCTTATTAATCTGGTGGCAGCGGGGTTGATAGATTAAAACAGCCTCGACAAGTAAATCGAACCTGCCGTTTTGCCTGAAAGAGAAGGCCGATAGAACTTCGAAACCAGAAGTTCTGATTGTCATTTCCGCTGTCGGATTGTCACTTTCGCTGAAACCATAGAACTTCGAAACCAGAAGTTCGGATTTTCGCTGGAGACCGTTCCCTAGTCTTAGAGAAAGCGAGAAGGAGGTACCGGAGTCACCGACCCCATCCATCACCAAAACTCGTCGCAAGAAGTTCTGGTTTTGGTTTCGAGTTGCCGGCCCTTTTCAACGGAGCGTGAGCGGAATCGACGGAAAGCTCGACAAGTCCTGTTCATCAGGGGAATAGATTCCCCACCGGTTCGTCCAGAGATCATCTTGATCGGCTATTATAGGTTCATCGCGAACCGTTTTTTCGTCAGTGGCGCAGTGCTATTTGTGCGCGTTGTGGAAGAGGTCGAGACGACCTACACCAGTGGGCTTTCAGCCAAAGAGTGTGTTTGTGGGCTTTTTAGCCGAAGATAGTGCAGTGCAGTGCAGTGTTTCCACCCGTGGTCCAGCCTGTGGACAGTGGTGCCAAGTGATCCAAGTCAGCAGATACAGGTTAGTGCCATTTCCCTATTTTGTCACTGTGACTAAGTTTCAAGAATTGTGTAATAGCTAAAATTTTGTTAATCTCAATTAGTGTGGTCACTCCAAAGGGAATTGATTTAGCTTAAGTATCTTTTTTTTTTTGAATCTGTATTGTGCATTTTATAATTGCTAAATTATTGTATGTTGTGAGATTACGGTATGTCGTAAAAAGTATTGAATTGGGTGTTGTGCAAAAGAATTGAATTTTTTGGTTTTTTGGCAATTTTGAATTTTCGAAATGGCGTACTTGGGCAAAGGTAGGAAACAAGATCTAGAGGAACTAGCGGAATTTTTGGAAAGAACGGTTACTCCGGGATTACTGACATCCCAACTTAAGGAGTTAATCCTCTCGCACGATTCCTACGATGAGGAATACACAAAAGTGGCGTTAGAAAGGATTATACAGGAAAGACGGGAGAGGCAGGAAAAAGAACAAGCAAGTAAGGATAGGGATAGGGAACAAGCAAGTAAGGATAGGGATAGGGAACAAGCAAGTAAGGATAGGGAACAAGAAAGACAGTATAACTTTGAGCTTGAAAAACTACGGATTGATGCATCCCGACGAGAACCCCGCGATCACGTCGACTCGTTAAATTCCCAGGGAAAACCACGAATAGATATTTTAAAACTGGTTCCCAAATTCGATTCAGACCAGACCGACATTAGTCTGTACCTGATAATGTTTGAGCGTCAGGTTAAGAGGGCTAACATTGAGAAAAAAGACTGGGTGTCTTGCTTACAACCGGTATTGCCTCTGGATATCGTGCATATCATCGCACGCGAACCAGATGAAGTAGCAGAAAACTATGACCACGTCAAAGAGCTTCTGCTAAAGCGGTATAAGTTGAGTCCCGAAATTTTTCGCCAAAAATTCCTCCACCATAGCCGAAAACCCGATAGCACTTGGAAGGATTTTATTTTCGAAACCCGAAATTATCTGGAAGAGTGGATTCGAGGGTTGGAGGTTATGGACTATGAATCTTTAAAAGATTTAATGATAACGGACCAAGTCAAAAGACGTGTCCCGTTGGAGGTGAGGGACCATTTCCTCGATGATTGGGCTAAGATTAAAAACCCCGGCAAATTAGCCGAACTGCTAGATTCCTACGAAGACATTCGGAAACCCAAAAGAAAGCCTTTCGAAAAACCCAAAGGAAGTACGCCTTTCCCAGGGAAAGTCAGAGAGGGGGGATACCATCCTGCTCCCGCTCGAGGGAAGAACGATTTTTTCCCTCCCAGTTCCCAGGGAAGGAAATTCGACACTTTTGACCGGAGACGCACGCCGCGGTGTTTTGAGTGCAACGCGAGCGACCACCTAAGGCCAAATTGTCCGAGGTTGGGGAATAGGGTGACAGTTGAATCGGTAAATAGACTCAGACGGGAAGCCGAACATGAATTATTGATGCCGTATGTACAAAAGGGATCTGTAAACGCTAAAGAAATAAACATCCTTCGAGATTCGGGTTCGACCTTGGATTTAGTACACCGGAATTACGTGGACCCCAAATCCTACACGGGAGAGACCGTGTGGATTCAGCAACCGCTAGACTCCTATCAAATTTCGTTACCCTTAGCGGAAGTGAAAGTAGAAGGAGGTTTTGGGTCAATCACTACCAAGGCAGCTGTCTTTGCAAACACCGCCGATGTGCGACGATACATCTTAGGTAACCGAACAGCTCAGATGATTCGCGAATTAACGGGATATGAGTTCTCGGAAACTGAGCAAATTAATGCCGTTCAAACGCGTTTACAGAAACGGCAGTCAGAAGCGAATGTTTTGGGGAGGGGGAAAACCCCCAAGTAGTTTCGATTTCGCCCTCGCCGGGGATAGACAAGACAGCTACAGAATTGAGGTTGGACGAACCGCTTGTTATTCCCGTGGCGGAGGCAAGCGGCACGGAATTGGAGCTTCTGGAAGTAAAGAGAGAGGAATTTAAGAAGGCGCAGGAAAATTGCCCTAGTTTGAAAGAGGCGTTAGAGATGGCGTCCGACCCAAAACGAAATCAGAGGGATAAACCATATTCATTTGAGAAGGGAATACTTGTAAAAGGTCGAGAAGACCGAATGGGTCTGGCACAGAAATTATTAGTAGTGCCAAAGGCGTTAAGGCAAAAGGTTTTGGCGTTGTGTCACGAAGGGACATCGGCGCACCTGGGGGGTACGAAATCAAAGGATAAGCTTGCGCGGTATTTTTATTGGCCCGGGTGTTTTCGGGAGATGGAAGATTATGTGCGGTCATGTGATCCTTGTCAAAGGGCGGGAAAGCCAAATGACAGGAAAAAGGCCCCGTTGGCGATAAATAAGACCGACGCGGAGTTGAGATCGGGCGAGCCTATTAGTCTTCCTATGACAGAGGCTAACGACCAGAAAAAAGAACTAAAGGGGCAGAGAGACGACGATGTTTCTGGAGGGGAGAAAGTAAGTCCCCAAGTAGCCAAGTTATGCTCTCAGAGGGTGGTAATCCAGACCGCTATCGCAAAGGTGCGATCGAAAGAACCGTTGGTTCTTCCAGTGGGGGTAGCAAGTGAAACGACGGGAATGATTTTCCTGGAAATACCGAATAGCAGTAAGGGAAAGATAACGGAAGGTGGCCCAGGGTTAGAAGAAGAATTAGAGGTTTCCGTTCAGGAGGAAACTTTTGAAATAGGTCACGTGGGCAAAAAGGGGAAAAGAAAAGAGTTGCTAGTGAGTGAAGGGGTGAAGCCAAGACCTTTAGAGTTAGGTTCCGGAGCCGGATCAGATTGGGACCCACAACTTACACCGTTAGTGTTTTCCACGGTACACGTGAGCAGCGTTTACGCCCCGGCAGAATTGGTGCACGGGAAGAGTATAAAAACCCCAGATACCTTGCGGTATAAGAAATGGCTAGGACCCCAGATAAAATTGTCACGAGATTGGCAGGAATGTGAAATCGGGAGGGTATTAATGATTTTGGCAATGCATCGACCAAAAAAATTGGAAATTCCGCGATCGAACACCGATCTGGGAAAGAAAAAAAAAATTGAACGCCGACAGTCTTGAGTCGCGCTTTTCACGAAAATTCAAAGAGCTAAATAAAATGTAATTGAGGAAGATTTGTGTTGTATAGTGTAATATTATTGCGAATCATGTTTTGAGTTGAGTGAAATGGAGATTTTTGTAGTTATGGGCATTTCACTTAAATGTTTCTTTTTCTTTCTGGAGATTTTAAGTGCTAAAATTGTGAATCATGTTTGCTCGGAGTGAAATTGGTAGCCTTGTAATTATGAAATATTCATTCAATGATATCAGTATCTTTTGCTGAGGATTTTAAATGTTAAAAGTTGTAAACTATGTTTTGCGTATGGTGGAATTGATTTCTTGTATCTATGTTCTTCATTCGAGTACTTTTCGCTGAAAGCTACGTGCAAATTTAAATTATGCTTTGTGTAGAGCGGAAATTGATTTTGTGTTTAGGATGTTTTCACTCTGTCATTCTAAACCACTGTCAAAGATTTGTAGTTTTAAAATTGCAACTCATGACGTGTGTTGAGTGAAACTTAGGAATTTGGTTTTCGCTTAACAAGATTGATATTTTATATATGTTTTGGTGTATTTTGGTTGGTTTAATGAAAGTATTATTATAGTTCGTATGGTTTGTTTATTCTGGGTTCGCTTAGCGAAAATATTGAATTTAGAAATATGCTTTGTTGTATTTTTGTCTGGTTAATGGAATTTGTATAGTTCGTATTGTGTATTGAAATTTTGGGTTTCGCTTAACGAAATTCTTATATGTGATGTGGTTAATGTGATTTGGTTTTAGTTTTAACGAATTTGGTATAAGTCTTAAAGTTTGGTGTTTATTTTGTTTTTATTTTAATTTGGTATTTGAGCCTTGAGTGACCATACTGTAAGGGAGTAGAAAGTTACTCCGGTATATGAATTTTAAATTGATTGGATTTAACTTGCCTTACACATATTCTTGAGTCACGGTTTCAGGATATGGTGGTGGTAAGTGATCTGTTATTCTGAATTCCCAGTGGGTGATTATCCGTGCGTCTGTGGATGCGTACGTTGAAAACTTTTCACCTTTGGGAAAAGTTTTTTCAGTAGTGGGGGCGGTTGTACCATATGGTACTTGCCGACCCTTTTCCCTAACACGTGGACGCTGGAATGTTTCGGAATGCGAAAACAACTTTATTCTGCACGTGCGGTTCCCCGGTCTCGTATCTGGGATCACGTTTTTGCGGTGGCATGAGAGACGGTTTTCGCAGCTGTGTGGGGGTGTTTCTCTTCGGCAGAGAACATAAACATCTCTAGAGGGCTCGGAATTCACCCCCCTCTCGTTGTCAGCGGCGGTTCTGCGAAGCGAACGTGGATTTTGAGGAGATTCGGACTCGAGATTCAACGAGAGACAGACGTCTCTGTTTTGCCAATTGTGTTACTTTGGCTTCAGGCAGGTTTCGATTGTCGATGGCTGTGCCCATAATTATCTTGTAAATATTTATGTAAATAAATAGTTTAATTTTAAATCAGCTGTCCGTCAAATTCTTACATGACGGTACAATACAAAGGATAAGATGCAAAATTAATAATGAACATTCAAACACGCCTTGGCCAAAATTATTAGAACAAGCAACCTCATAATATAATAATACGCCACATCAAGTAACTTCATTTCCTCCCAGTTATTTACTGTATGGTACCTTACCGTATAACTTTCCTCTGCCTAATTTAGAAATATACCCTCCTTTAGATCAAGCTAGGGAAATAGCATATGAGAAAACAATCAAGGACCATGAAAAAAATAAGATACAATATGACAAAAGATTTCTGGATTCTCCATTTAAAGAAGGGGACAAAGTAATGATTGAAAATTTTATTTATCCAAATACCAGAAAATTAACCTCTCCTTTTGACGGACCCTATACGATAATTAAAAAATTATCAAGTGTGACCTTTGAAATTGATAAGCCTAACTATTTGACTAAAAGTAAAACTGATATCGTACATTCTACAAGATTAAGATTTTTTAATCCAGCTGATAAATTTCAATTGGTTCAGAGATCTTCAAACATACCTGTTAGACAATAAATTAGTAAATGTTTATTTAGAATGTTGAAAATTGTGGACTCATTACTTGGAACTTTGCGAGCATGAAGTCTGTGATGAATATTAAACTTTTTTTTTTTCTATAATTATTTTTGTTTGTATGAAATTGGATATTGAAGGAGAGTTGTTTTACTCTTTCACATATGTATTTCATATTTTTCTATTAACAGCTTAAACATACAATTATTATCACGAGAAAACAATACTCTGATAAATTAATTGGAATTAAGTAAAGATATATTCATCCGGATTCATGCACCAAGAGAAATTAATGAGATTTTGTTTAAAAGTTATTGTATATTGTGTTTTTATCTCGTAAGAGAGTATCCTGAGATTGAGCTATAGAAATAAAGGTGTGATCACGCAGGAGAATTGATTGTATTTTGTATTTGTAAGTTGAAAAGTAAATGAAGAATATAAGGATGAGTAGATTTGTTTATTTGTACTTAATACTTGAAGGAAGTGAAATGTGAATTAGAAATAAATAGACACAGAGAATAGTAAGGGTTATATTCTATGTAGAAATAATTGAAAGAAAGTTGTGCTAATTGAAAGGAATTTGTGATTTTTTTGTTTGTTATGAGGAAATATAACTAAAAAAGACTGAGAATTTTTTTTGGATGCATCCCCTACAGCCTGGCTTATAGCAGCGCTAATTACTTCTAACTTGTATATAATTAAATTACAGTGAACGTTCATTTTATGATTTACAAGAAATGTTGTACTTTCATGTTGGGTTTTTGAACTTGTTCGCGACAGTAGCTAAATGAAGAGATTAGGGTAAGACCCTGGGTCCCTGATATTCTGAAGTCCGTACTGGTCACACAAGTTAATGTATTATAGAAGTATTTGGAATTATTATGGTTTTTATTATACGATTATTATATACTGTGTATAGTATTATTGGTTTTTATTATTTCATTTTCATTAGGTTAGTTTTCAGAACACAATTCTCTGGAAACTGGTTGTATTATTTGGTACAGTATTTGATTTGGTATGTTTGTGAACAAGTGTGGTATTGATGCTCATTGATAATTCTATTATGATAACAATTTATTGTGTTATATTTTATTTTAATCGATCCTATATTCGAATTGGTATGTTTGTGAACTAGTGTGGTATTGATGCTCATTGATAATTCTATTATGATTACAATTTATTGTATTTTATTTTTAAGGATCCTACATTCTTATTGTTTATTGCGTTTATACTCTTTACCACGACTGAGATAAAGAGTCATTAATGTTAAAAGTGTTTTTAAGTTATTTTGTATGTCAATAGATGGATAGCAAGTGGATAGATAGAAGTTATCGGGTTGCTAGTTTATTCCAAATTTTAGGTTTTCATTATCAGCTTCTTCCTAGATGTCCTACACCCTATGGACGCATAGGATGTAGTCTTCTTGGGAAGGGGGATGTAACATTAAAAATGATTCGTGAGAAAGTAGCTTCGAGGTTGGCCGGCGCCTCCGAGTATTTTTTCACGTGTCTTTTACAGTTTCGCAGCCCATTGCATCAGAAATAATTAATTTTTGCAAGCTAAGCTAAATTCATCTTCCCACGGCGTGATCCATCTGTTCCCGTCTATTTACTGTAAAATGCCCCATGAAATGATACCATATAAGGCAATGAAATCTGTCTGAGTATTGCTGATCAAGGAATAACTAATTTGTTGATACGCAGCTTGTAACTTGCTGCGCCATCTCTTGTAGCACTCGAACCATGACTGTGGTCTAATAAAGACGTATTTTTCATTGCTCTCTGTCCTGCTTGTATTTTATGAGAACTATGTAGTGATACTTGTAGAAAGTCGTCACATATATATATATATATATATATATATATATATATATATATATATATATATATATATATATATATATATAATGTACAATCGATTAGTTATGCGTTGAATTTATATTAAAATACTAAAAAAGTAACGAAGTATATACGATTCTAATAAAAACTAATAAAACTAATAAAATGTTCATCCCTAGAATCCCTAGAAAGGGGAGACAAAGTTTCAACATAACATTCTCGATAACATCTACATCGCTGTCTGATTCATCGCATAACGATTTTTTTTCGTTGAGAAAACTCGAGTCGACAAGCCAGGCTCTTTGTTCAAGGAAAGTAACATGCTTAATTGTAGCTAAGAGATATCAAATAACTTTGCAACTGCGGCGCTAGTGGGTCCATTTCTGTTTCACCCACAGAACTCGTTATTTCGAAAGCCTCTACTGGATGAAGATTATATGATAACACCCATTATTAATAAGTTGCATACTAATTGGATCATTGTCACCATTCAAGGGAAATTGGGGGTCAAATAGAGACCCGGTTTTCTTCGTGCGTTTTCGAAACTCTTAATTTGTTAAAACTGCTCTCTACCAAAATTTAACGGAAGTGTTGCCTATTTTATTAATGCATCCAAATTCAACAATAGATTGGGTGGGTTTAATGGCACAAGGTCAAAAGACAACATGTGCCAAACGCAAGGTAAAAGATTAAAATCGTACCAGATAAAATAATAGTAAACTTATCAAAATCTAAAGCGAAATCGTCAAGGTCAAAAGCAATGGTTGAATTTAACATTATTAATGAAAATGTCTCAAGAAAATAGTAAAAAAAATATCGAAAACAAACGCTGATTATAAAAAAACAAGTAAAATTACTAAGAATATGCTTTTATGACAAGTCAATCAACAATAAAAGGTACAGCAATTAATTGAACTCTTGGTAGAAATATTTAGAGACTGGGGTTCCAGCTGAGGTGTCTGCTCGCCATCTAATCGTAACTCAAAATTACGTGATGTTGTCCTCGTTATGTTTTTGACCGTAGTTCAAAATTATGTGGTGTTGTCCTCGGTTCTTTTCCTTGAGACATTGATCCCGGACTGTCGTCAATAGCTCGTTTTGTCACTCCATTACGACGTTAATTAAAATATCTACCTACCTAAATCCTACCATAACATTTACAAAAGAAAAAGGGGGAAAAAATACCCATAATTACTAAACGAAACTTGACTAGCTGATTTAATGTTCCTTAACGACATGCTACAACATTTGGAAACGCTTAATTTGGCTTTACAATGAAAGGGAAAAATATTGATTTGTCACAAACTGTATTCAGTTTGAAGCTTAACTTCGACTTTTTGTGTATGATCTTACGTAAAAAAAATAAAATAATTTTCCACGAGTAAAATCAAATGTAATTAATATCAAAGAAAGTCAGACGAATATACCAAGAAAAATTGGAAAAATTGTAAGCAGATTTCAAACATAGTTTTGAAGATTTAAAAAATTTGAAATCTCTCTACATTTGCATATTTTGTAAACACATTTATTTGTTATTTTATTGAAGATAGATTTCCAATTTCTGAAAATGTACTTGCTGAAAAAGCGCAGGGGAATTGGAGTTATTAGAGATGAAAGAGGATCAGAGGTGAGCATTGCAAAAGCATCACAAATCCACAACTACGATTGAATTTTGGGAAATATAGCCAGAATCCAACTATTCACATTTAAGGAAAGCAGCTTGCCGTCTAATTTAAATTTTTTGTACAACATATTGCTGTGAAACTTTGCACTCCACAACGAAGCTCGTGAAGTCAAAATATCGTTCACTGTTGACCAATCATCATCTCTCAGAATTGCTGAGGACGGCTTAACAAATTGTACGCCAATTTCCAATGATTTGTCCACACAGGTCTATGTTAACTGTTATACTTTTTGTAAATACATTTTTATCTTATAATATAATTCTCTTACGTGGTACGCAAAAAAAAAACGCTATTTGTTATCGCATTTTGGCAACACTGTACGATTGTTTGTTTACCACAAAGCCTCGCGCCTCAATTGAATTTATAGCGTTATCGGATGAAATTTTATTGCAAAAAATTAATATTAGTCGAGCTGTTGCAGCTTATAATAGAAATCCAAGAAAGCGGACAAGACGAGCCGATGAAAGCTTAATTAAAAGTGATTCAAGACTTAATGGCAGAACTTTTACTATTCTAATAGATTTACTATTTGGTTTTACTATTTGCTTCTATATTTTTACTATTTGGTTTTATTATTTGCTTCCATATTTTTACTATTTGCTTCTATATTTTTACTATTTGGTTTTACTATTTGCTTCTATATTTTTACTATTTGCTTCCATTATTTTTACTATTTGCTTCCATTATTTTTACCATTTGTTTTTACTATTTGCTTGCATTATTTGATACAGCTACACTCTACGTTTATGAGTAATGGCAACGGCTTGGCGATTTTTTTTTGGCGCACTTCTAGTAGCGAGTTACGATAAATTAAGGCAACCCATCTGTCGTTACGGTTGTTGTGGTTTTCATGGCAACCTTGGCAAACGGAAACTTTCAATTTTCATTTTGAATATTCTAGAAAGTTCTTCCAAAATCTGTTAAAATCGTTTGATTTCATTGGTTCGTTTGAAATTTTTTTCTTTGCACCCATTGGTTATTTTGATTTTAAAATATTCTTTGATTGCATTGGTCCTTTTAAATCTTTTTCTGTGATACCATTGGTCCATTTATTTGTACTTCGACTGTAGTGAAATTTTTATTTTATTATATTAGTTTTCACGAAAAGATAAAGTTTTTTTTTTTGCCATTTTCGTTTTGATTATTTTTTTTACGCAAGAGTTCTGACGTTATCATGTTGTATTATTTCTTGCTTTTTTTCTTTTATAAGTCTTTTTCTTTTTCAACATGTCCACTGTATTTAGTGTAATTGATAAGTCAAAATTATTTTTGAATTTTTTTTTTTTGGAACATCATATTTTGTAAGCAATTCTTTCTGCTAGGACTCATGCCTTCATCGATTCGAGCGAATCGAGCAAGGTTCTCGCAGCAAACCAATGGGGATTACAAAGCAATCCTCCGGGGGTTGGCGAGTGTTAGCGAGCAGGTGGCGCGCCACCTAGTTATATTTCATTTTTATTAAAATTTTGAAATAATTATTTTGAATTTCATTTTTTTTTGCGTGAACCTTACATAACACTTTAGACTTGTGTAGAATATATAACCATATTAATTACATTAAATTAAATCTTAATTTGTGTATTTTTTAATATTACATAACTATGGAGTGACTCTTTGTAATATATGAAAAACCATTATGCGGCTCTCCTTGACATCATGCGTGTCCATCTCTGCTACAGACCGTTGCAGCTTCTCAAACTGAATTATGAAACGTATTCAGCCAAAATAGCAAGAAATGTCCTAGTCGCGGTAACCCGGTTGGAAGGTTGGCGGACTACCAACTGGACTGTTGCGTGTTCAAATCCAACCAAAGACCACCCTATACAAAGGGGGCCGGTGCATGTTCAATCTGGCTTGGCTCCAAAGGGCCTCACGTTGGCGTGGCTTGGTGGTCATTTGAATGTGGCTCAAAATCACCCGGTGTCCTCGGATTACCGTACGGGATTGATCCATGATCGTCTCCAATAGCCTATTGTGTTGCTCCAGTGCGACGAAAATTAAAATACCTACATACCTAATTGGTCATATTTAAGGTAAAAGTAATTTTTAGTTAACGTCGTACTAGATCAACACAACGGGTATTGACGACGGTCCGGGATCAGTCTCTTAAGGGAAAGATCCGAGGACAACACCTTGTAATTTTGAACCACGGTCAGATGACGAAGCAACACTTGAGCTGGCACCCCACTCTCGAAACTTCCACACCAACCCAACGTGAGGACTTTCGGCCACGGCAGATTTAAGGTACACTAGCCGCCTCTACACCATACGCTTACAAACATCCCTGCCCGTACCCGGATTCGAACCAGGAACCTTCCGATCTAGAGGCTAACACCTTAACCACTATACCGGTTGGCTTGGTCGGTCATATTTAAGGCATCAAATAAAATGTAATTAAATTAAGTCGCACCGGAACATAACTGGCTATGGGCGACGGTCCATGATCAATCCTGAAGGGAATTTTCCAAGGACAACACTTAGTCGTTTTGAACCACGGTCAGATAACGAGGTCAACACCTGAGCTGGGAACCCCCTCTCCAAATTATGTTGCTCCCCAGTGCGACATTATGTAAAATACCTACCTCTGTTTACTAAATTCGTGTTTACACAGGAGAGAGAGAGAGAGAGAGAGTTGCCAAACACGTCCCCTCCCCCTCTTCAAACATCGAAGAAACGAAAAACGGCACTACTTTTATCGTCAAGATTGCGTGTCGGGGGAGGGGGCTTTAAGGAGTGTTTGCAACACCACTTTTGTGTTCCACCAAGAGTCGATAAAGATCAAAGGACTGCAACACTTCTCCGTGACGAAATTCGTGAAAATGCTCCCCTTTTTCGACCCCTCTCGGTGTTACAGTCATAGAAGAGATATAAGGTCTCATCCTTATTTCTTCTCCTCAAAGGTCCGACAATCACCCGCTCCCCTCTGACCTTCGGCGTCCCGTGGATCACGCCGTATTTTCTTCGTTCGTTCTGACATTTTACTCTCATCGGTAGTATTTTGTCTATAGTACAAGGGATGTTCAAATGGAAAAGGTACGAAACATCGTAACAACGTAACCGTTAACATATTTGCCTATGCCGCTATGAGAGAACGTAGCGAGGCATCTAGGGATGCGATTGGAATCTCCGGCGTGGATAGGAGCATGCGCGGGCGCCCGCATGCGCAGGAGAGAGCAGAGGCTCTTATAAAGAACACCGTCGAATTGACACGGCAGAGCGTGTGAGGACAGGATGGCGTTCACACTGCAAAATTCGACGATTGAGGAGCAGCGAGGCGTTATCCTATTTCTGACAGCAGAAAGTGTTAAACCGGCCGTTATTCATCGCTGGATGGTGACCGTATACGGGGAAGACTGTGTGTCCGACAAGTCAATGAAAAAATGGAGTGCCCGTTTTCGTGAAGGCCGTGAGAGTTTGGTTGATGATTCGAGACCAGGCCAGGCAAACACAGTCATCACGGCCGATCTCATCGACAAGGTGGACGACCTAGTGAGAAGTGATCGTCGTGTCAAATTGCGAATGTTTGCGGTGAAGGTGGATGTCAACGTTGGAACAGTGTGGACAATCTTTCATGACAGGTTGCGTTATCGGAAGGTCTGCGCGCAGTGGGTTCCGAAGCAGATCACCGACCAGCAAAAGGAACTGCGTATGGGGCTAGCACTTTAGCATCTGTTTCGGTATCATAAAGACCCCGCTTTCCTGGAACGGCTCGTCACAGGTGATGAGAGCTGGTGCCATCACTACGAGTCATAGACAAAGCGGGACAGCATGCAGTGGAAGCATGCGTCGTCACCTCCCCCTAAAAAGTTCAAAGCCGTGGCGTCAGCAGGGAGGGTGTTGCTCACCGTCTTTTTCGACGCCCAAAGTCCGCTACTTGTTGAATTCCCCGAGCACAGAAGAACCATTAACTCCGATGTGTACTGTGAGACACTCCGAAGCCTACGCAGGTCCATCAAGAACAAAAGACCGGGGCTGCTCACGGAGGGTTTGGTTGTCCTCCATGATAACGCGCGTCCACACGTCTCCAGGGTCACACACGCGGAACTGGCCAAATTCAAGTGGGAGCAGCATGACCATCCGCCCTACAGCCCGGACATGTCTCCCTGCGATTTCCATGTGTTTGGTCCCCTGAAAAAACATCTGAAAGGGAAGCGCTTCAAATCAGACGACGAACTCAAGGACGCTGTGAAGGACTGGGTCTCGTCACTGCCACAGGAATTCTGGAAACAAGGAATCCTTCGGCTCGTTAATCAATGGGATCGTTGTGCTGAGGCCTATGGTGTATACTTTGAATAAAGTCTTCATTTATACCCACAATGTCGTTTCGTACCTTTTCATTTGAACAACCCTTGTTCTTAAGAAATAATCCCTCTTCTCTACAAAGGGGTGAGAAGAGTGCGCACCCCTTTGTGCTGATTACACCGAAATGGGTCACCAAAAGGTGTCGTAAAACGTCATCGTCGCCAAATGGTGGAGAAAAATATTTGCAACTCCGGTGTAAACGCGGCTTTTGAATGTAGAATTTCTCCAGTAGGATTATTCTAGAACAAGAGCTTTTCGTATTTTTTAAAGGGTACAAAGTAACATCCCTTTGGCTCCGGAATACTAACACAGCATTTTGATGGTAATGGCATTTTAATTAGCTTCCTACTGGAGCAATGCAGTGGGGTATTGGCGACGTTCCGGAATCAATCATCAAGGGAAAGATCCGAGGACAACACCAGGTGATTTTGAACCACGGTCAGATGACGATGTCAACACCTGAACTGGTACCCTAAACACCCCACACATACCTACCGTGAGGACATTAAAGACCCGATCTATTTAACGTGCACCAGCTCCCCATACGACTGTACCACAAGACGGTGAGATCGGTCCTGGTGCCCTGAGGGCGATCGAACCGGTGAAAAGAAAAGATGGAGAAAGATCGCTTCGGCATCCTAGAGTCGCGATCCTATGTTTACCAGAGGTAGTAAACCCTATGGGACAAGTATAGATCACTAGGGTACCCTAGGTTTTGTGAGGTGCACAAGAGGTGACCCATGTTACCCCCGAATAAGTCTTTGTTTCTTGTATTTCTGTACTTGGAGCTATAAGGGCCATTGCCCAAAATTATTTAATTCGAATTTAATATATATATCAATAAACTCGAAATAATAAACTCTACCGCTTAACACGTTCGCTGTCGGTCTCGCGGCAGCGCGTGGTGTGGAGTGATATCTCAAAAGCCAGTTACGCGTTCGCGCGGGAAGAGCTGCGCCTTAACATTTATTCTCCGCTTCAATTGGCATTATAGGTTAGGTGTTGGCGTGGGGTAAAGGCTAGAAAGCTAGTTGTATAGGTGTGAGGTTTTGAATGTATAGCTTTATAAGTTATTTAAAATAGTATTGTTATATTAGTTGTAGAGACGATAGTTCTGTAGGGCCTTCACGCCCGCGCCCCCTAAAAAAACAGAAAAATGCAATCTAACAGGGGATGAATTTGCAAATTTGTCGGCTGAGCTTTCGCCAATCTATTCTGATACTGAAGAACTTTCATATTTGTTATGAAAAGATAGTCGGCTTCTGGGGGGAAACCCCCATTTCTACGAGACCGACAGCGATGTGTTAATCCTATTAAAAACTATCAGTAAAAAGCATTACATTAATACCTAAAATATGAAGAAAACAAATCATGTACAAATTTTTATGGTTTAGAAATACAAACAATCAATTTCGAGTTTCCCACAATTTGAACGCCGTCCAACCGGTATAGTGGTTAAGGTGTTAGCCTCTAGATCGTAAGGTTCCTGGTTCGAATCCGGGTCCGGGCATGGATGTTTGCAAGCGTATGGTGTAGAGGCGGCTGGTGCACCTTAAATCTGCCGTGGCCGAAAGTCCTCACGTTGGGTTGGTGTGGAAGTTTGGAGAGTGGGGTGCCAGCTCAGGTGTTGCTTCGTCATCTGACCGTGGTTCAAAATTACGAGGTGTTGTCCTCGGCTCTTTCCCTTAAGGGACTGCTCCCGGACCGTCGTCAATAGCCTGTTGTGTTGCTCTAGTACGACGTTAACTAAAATTACCATTACCCACAATTTGAGCAGTTGGATATTGGTCCTTTTAATTCCTAGGTACATATTTATAACTTTATACACTGAACCTTATAAAGGCACAGGACTTTCGAAATGTTCCATGCATTTTGAACGATGCATTAAATTCTTCAAATGAAATTATTATTGATTCATCAGCAGTTTTTATTAAACTTATCATCCACCTCGAAAAATGTGAAAAAAAAGACTGGTAATTGGTCGTCGTACTAGGGCAACACAACGAGCTATTGACGACGGTCCTGGATCATCCCCTTCAGGGTTCAAAGATGCGAGGACAACACCTCGTAATTTTGAACCACGGTCAGATGACGAAGCAACACCTGAGCTGGCACCCCACTCTCCAAACTTCCACGCCAACCCAAGGTGAGGACTTTCGGCCATGACAGATTTAAGGTTCACCAGCCGCCTCTACACGATACGTTTACCAACATTCATGCCCGCACACGGATTCGAACCAGGAACCTTCCGATCCAGAAGCTAACACCTTAACCACCAGACCGGTTGTTTGGCAAAAAAAAAAAAAAAAAGACTGAATACATTTTAACTGTATTGGGACATACACACTTAAAACAAATCGCGCATATCTATTTATCGCACCAAAACTTCTAAAGTGAGAAAAAAGATAAAAATTGTATTTCGGGATACGAATTTAATCTTTGCTTTAAGTGATTGCTTGCGTAAACATTTCGCGAACACAATCAGTGTTACAATAAGTCTGTATTCGTATCTACTGAGATGAGTCATATTCTGTGATTACGTTGTTCCTGATTTTAGGGGCCGACCAACCGGTATAGTGGTTAAAGTGTTAGCCTCTAGATAAGAAGGTTCCAAGTTCGAATCCGGGCATGGAACGTATGGTGTAGAGTGGGCAGGTGCACCTTAAATCTGTCGTGGCCGAAATTCCTCACGTTGGGTTGGTGTGGAAGTTTGGAGAGTGGGGTGCCAGCTCAGGTGTTGCTTCGTCATCTGACCGTGGTTCAAAATTACGAGTTGTCCTCTGATCTTTCCCTTAAGGGATTGATCCAGGACTGTCGTCAAGAGTCCGTTACGTTGCTGTAGTACGATGTTAATTAAAAATTACCAATTACCTTACTTTCAGCTAATGGTAATGGTAATTTTTAGTTAACGGCGTACTAGAGCAGCACAACGGGCTATTGATGATGTTCCGGGAACAGTGTATATGGGAAATATCCGAGGACAACACCTCGTTATTTTGAACCACGGTCAGATGACGAAGCAACACCTGAGCTTGCACCCCACTCTCCAAACTTCCACACCAACCCAACGTGACAAATTTGGAAAGGCTGTGCCAAATATCAATGGACATACACACACAAAGAAAATTTTACAAACACAGAAGATGTAGGTAGGTAGTTAATAAACGTATCACTGGAGCAACTCAGCGGGCTATTGGCCGAACCCTGTATTGGTAATAGGTAATTTTAGTTAACGTTGTACTAGAGCAACACAACCGGGTATTGACGACGGTCCGGGATCAGTCCCTTAAGGGAAAGATACGAGGACAACACCTCGTCATTTTGAACCACGATCAGGTGACGAAGAAGCACTTGAGCTAACCCTCCATTGTAAAGGGTCCGATGGATTCGTTCCTCATGGACAGGAGTGCATATAAGTGGCTGGCCGAATTATGAAGAAAGCGGATCATGTTTTTATTTGAAGTTGGTTGACAGTTGAATTTCCATTATTCCATCACACTATGGAGCAACACATTGGTGGATGTTCGGGATCACTCCCAAAAGGTGTTGGTATTTTTTTTAAAATTAACGTTGCACAAGAGCAACACTACAGGCTATTGGCGACGGTCCGAGATCAACCCACGAAGGGAAAGAATCGAGGACAACACCACGTAATTTTGGACCATGGTCAGCACACCCGAAAGGAAATATCCAAGGCCGCCTCGTAATTTTGATCGACTGTCAGATGACGTGAACATCACCTGAGCTGTTTAGAATTCACACCACGTGAACGTGAGGATATTTGAGGCCACGACAGATCTAACGCGCAACAGCCCCGTGTGCACGTTGGTCTTTGGTTTGACCGTGTTTCGTACTCGAAAACCTCTAGATCCTGATCTGTTAATATTTCAACCGGGCTACCGCTGCCTGAACACAAACGAGACAAGTGCACCAAGGGAGGATGTCGAACTTGATAGGAATTGAACACACACAGCCAAAAATTAGAGCAGTGAGCATATCCACAGAGTCACGACGATACTAATGCTTCAAATTACGGCCACGGATTTCCGGTTGAAAGAGTAGCGGATTATCGACCGGAGAGTTACGAGTTCGATATTCGATCCTACTAAAGACGTGTATGTGGGGGCTGGTGCACATTTTTTTTCTGTCCATGTTCAAATGTCCTCACGTTGGCGCGGTGTGGAAGTATGGAGAGTGACCGGGAGTTATTCCTTGAATATTTCTTTTCAGGAGGGAGGGGGGATTGATTGCGAACGGTCGCCAATAGCCAGTTCTGTTGCTCCATTGTGATGGAAATTCAACTACTAAACGACTTCAAACAGAAACACGACTCGCTTTCTTTATCATTCTGAGAGCCACTTATATGTACCTCAGTACTTGGGGAACGAATCCACTGGGACCTTTTTAATGTTGTGATAAATGTTAAAAACATCCAGTTGTTTTGTGGTTTAGTTCCGAAAAAAAAGTTGTTTCGAAAACGCACCCATGCATACGAAGCAACTGAGGTGTCGCGCTTGGGTCCTCCCAAAATTGTGCCACACTACTGTTGCTGCTCCTTGTTTAATTTACTCCATTTCAAGGACAACGAGTGGAAGCATCGTTTCAGATTCCAAACATTCATTTTAGACAGTATGCTTCTGTAATTTTTAGACCAATAAGAACCCCTGCTCTCATGAACAAGGAACTTTTTCTCTATTAGCGCATGCGCAGAATTCTTCGAGAACTTCAGATTTCATTTCGCAGCCAATGTTCGAGATTGCTCAGAAATTAACTGTGTTCTCCCTACACATCAGTTCCGCTAAAAAAAAAGCCAAACAAAAGCATACATATCTCGATTAGACAGACGTCACGGGTTCTGGAGCACTTAATCTTTCAATATGGGTGAGTTATTTCTTTGTCAATGTCCGAATTGATTTTTAGGAGAAATTAACTGTTGATCTTTAATGAAATGAAGCTTTTTAATGTGATATTATTTCCGACAAGTTTTGAAGTGTTCACTGATTTCATGGCCGCGCTTCAGACATTAGAAATGTGACTAGGTGATCGTTTAACGTGCCTAGTTTTTCTTTTGTTAAAGAATTGTCATTCAATTGTAAAAACACGGATGATTTTGTACTCAAATTGGGAACATAACTCTTGGAACATATGTTGTATGAAAGACCATTTTAAAAAACAACTGTCCACAGATGCTAACATTGATAAATTCGCCTTTGCGTTGAACGGAAGTCGTTGCATTTAGTCTCGGTGTGGAATTTGTAATGGTTTATAAATAATGTTCCACTATTTTTTTTATTCTACTTGGAAACAAGCAAATTTTGTACTTAAAAATGAGTAATTTGCTTATAATATAATTTTAGGAAAACAGTTTAAAAGGGGTTGTCTTTTCCTCTGTGCAGTTTTCAGTGAAATCAAATCTAACTATAGCGACAAAGCACTATTTTTTTTCCATGAATGATTGTCATATTAAATCATTCTTTGTTTAATTTTTTTTTGTTTAAAAAAAAAGCATTAAAAACGTATAATTTGTAATTATGATTTTACAGCTGTTGCTTACTGCTGTTGAACTTATTCACATTAAGGTTTTGGAAAAAACAATATTTTAATGCATTCAAATCAGTGCTTCAAAACCTTTTGTTCTCTTTGTTCCATAGAATTACAATTGTTTAGTAAATTTCCTTTTTGTATTATTTTTATCTTTATAAATGGAAACTTTTCATCATTTGCACTATACAAGAACACAATTTTTAA
The DNA here is from genome assembly GCA_947359465.1 of Metellina segmentata. Classification (NCBI taxonomy): domain Eukaryota; kingdom Metazoa; phylum Arthropoda; class Arachnida; order Araneae; family Tetragnathidae; genus Metellina; species Metellina segmentata. Next base: position 99,642,601 of record OX375882.1, read on the forward strand.
ATAATGGTCTCATTAATCTATTAACTTTGATTTTTATAATATACAGGGATGTTATAAAAGTTACAGGCAGTTTCAAATGAAAAGGAACTTCGGAGCCATAACTTTCCTTCTAATCCTTAATCCTTCAAGTGTGACATTTATTCTGTTCACAAAATTTAGTATCAATGCATAGAGATAGATTTAAGGAGACTAAATACTTGTTTTCATAAGAAACAAATTTTCGTATTGTTATGCGTAGAAAATACACGAATCAGATGCAGAATTATCAAAATGTGTAAGTTTTTAACTCTTGAGCAAAAGCAAATAGTTAGTTTTTAAATAGCTTCACAGTAAAAAAAATTTCTTTTAGTTAGTTAATGAGTTTCTGCCCTATATGTGCCAACGATATTTTCCCAAAATAAATTTCAGATCTCCCTAGCTAACATTAACGAAAGAGACTCCTAACCACAAACTGAGAATCATTGGAAAATAACATAAATGAAAGACTTTTAACTTTGGGGACTAAGGGCATCTTCCTAATCAAAATTGCCTCTAAAGCTATTGGAATTACGAAATGTTTGACTTATCGAACATTTTGGCTTTATTTTTAACATTCAGCGTACTTCACCAAAAATGTAATGTCTTTTTTAAGACTGCTGTCGGACAAAAGAGTATTTTTCGGATTTTTTTGAAAATTTTCCAAGGAATGCCAATTTTAGTGTTTTGGTTCCAAGCTGCAGCATCTATAAAAGAAAAGCATAATCTGGTTGATAGATTGTTATGAAAACCTTATAAAGCAAATATTTAGATTTTAAAATTTACGTATCTTGATAAGTTCTTCAACATCTGTTTCAAGTTTGACATGATCAGCACGTTATTTTTAGTTTTATTTTGTACCCGAACAGCTAAAATTGCTACTTAAATAAGGGTAAAGTTGGGTTTAGAGAAGACCTTTTTAAAAATTTATGCTACTGTTCCACATGTGCTTTGATTGTGAGCCTTGTGATATGGTTTTCTATGGATTTACAGACGTTTTCTGTGACAAATGTATGGAAGAAAATATTTTCTATTATATTTGCCCTTAAAAGTTAAAGGATGAACACAGAATGAAACATTTCACATTCACAACATCCATTCAAACATTTCACATGACTCGCATATTTAAAAAAAAATGGATTTTTGAACCATATCTTGGAACTGCACCATCATAGAAAGTGCATTTTTGTGAAACATTTTAAATTTCAGGCAATTATTCTTTCTTTCCCAGGATGCTAATAAAATTATTTGCTCAACATCAAGTAAGTGGAAAAGTTTAGAAACTGCAAAAATAAAATTGTAGGTCCTATCATATATATACAGGGTGTTTCAGTGAACCACTTCAGAACTTCTAAGAGGGGTAGGGTACATCCTGACGAACCAAAATCATATACCAATGGGCAGTCAGAAATGCTTTCCTGACGCAATAGATGGCGTTGTGCGAAAATCCCGAGCTTTCGTGTAGGGAATCTTCATTTCGCACAAGAACGGCAAGTTAGTAGGATGGATGATTACACGATCGCAGAGTTAGCCGATATGCATTTGGCGTACAGGGCTGCAAATTGTAGTGGGCCAGCCGCACAGCGTTTGTTCGCGGAACGATATCCGACGAGGCGTATCCCCAGTCATAATTTCTTTGCAAGACTGCACCAGAGGTTAGCTGAGACAGGTTCATTAGAAAGAGCTGACAGGGACAGGGTGAGAACAGCACGGACTGCAGACGTCGAACAGAATGTGCTGCAGCATGTACAGGGGAATCCAAGAACGAGTACACAAAGTTTAGCAAACGCAGTCGGGGTTTCCCATTGCAGCGTCTGGAGGATTCTCCGAGAAGAAGACATGCATCCGTTTCACGTGCAGCGTGTCCAGACACAGCAACCGGAGGATTATGCACCTCATATTGCTTTCGCACAGTGGTACCTTCGAAAATGTGCTACAAATCCCCTTTTTCCTGCTGAAGTGTTGTTTTCCGATGAGGCATCCTTCACAAGGGAAGGAATTTTCAACACGCGTAACGAATTATGGGAGATCACCTCATCGGACCAAACTACTTGCTCTTTCTGCAGCAAGTATTGCCACAACTTTTGAGAGATGAACAGATTTCTGCATCGACGCAACAGACAATGTGGTTCCAACACGATGGAGCCCCTGCCCATTATAGCGGAGATGTTCGTAACTACCTGGATGTCACATTTGGTCAGCAGTGGATCGGACGTGGTGGTCCTGTGCGTTGGCCTGCTCGGTCACCCGACCTATCATGTCTTGATTTTTATTTTTGGTGTCATCTGAAATCGCTAGCTTATGACACCCCTGTTGACAATGTTGAGGAGCTGGTTGCAAGAATTACAGTAGCTGCCGGAGAAATTCGAGATATGCCTGGAGTATTCCAGAATGTTCGGATGTCCATGCGTCGGAGATATGAGGCGTGCATTGTAGCCCGTGGAAGAAACTTCGAACACTTACTTTAATCCATGTACCTTTTGCTTTTTTTTCATGTATTATTAAAACGATTTCTCACTTACGGTCTCTTTTCTTTACGGTGCTTCTGTGTACAACACCGCTTCAGGAAAGCATTTCCGACCCCACATTGCTATATGATTTCGAGTTGTCAGGATGTACCCTACCCCTCTTAGAAGTTCTGAAACGGTTCACTGAAACACCCTGTATAGGGGGCAATCATGGCTCAGTGGGTTCACCACGAAAATTTCTATTCCTTCCTGGGTATAACTTAGGAAGTGACTTATCGTGGGGGTGACTCTAAAGAGTGTCAGCAACATGACCAGTAGTCTATTGTACTGACCCTTCCTGGGTATATTTCTCACTTTTGTGTCAGTTAACGTTTCTTTGGGTCTATGCCCATTCTACTTGATGTTATTATATCTTGTGTTTGGTGCAGCATTATCAAATATGAGCGGTAGTGTTAGGGTTGGAAAAAAAAAAACATGTTTATCAGTGCATTTCTATGCCTTGTTATGCATTTTTATGTCGCCAAGGAAAGAATTCTTATTTAAAAAAACACCAGAAAATAATTGACTTAAATAAAAATCAATTACTGTGAAAAAAGGCTGAGGTTGCCATAAAAACCGGAATAATCTTGACAAAGATGGGCTGCCATAACTTACTACTAGAAGTGCACCATGAGTCCAGAAAAGGCTACCAATCAAGGCATTTGAATGCAGTTGCACCTTTTCTCAATTCATTTGAGGATATCTATTTGAAATATGTGACCTACAAATTTCCTATTCCTCTACTATTCAGCAAGCTTAGAATTCGCATGGGGGCAAGTTGTTGTTTTTTCCAATGGCAGGCACATATGAACTTAATCATTGGCCACTTCAATGCTGGAAGTGATGGTCACTTGTGAAGGAGCACCCAGTGGGAGGACCATCATTGCCCCTAACAAATGACAGTACTATTTACATGCATCCCCGGATTCGAACCAGGAACCTTCCGATCCTGAGGCCAACACCTGAACCACTAGGCCGGTTGGTTGGCATATGGGGACAAGTAAAAATGGTTACAATGCTGTGGTTATAAATTCGAGGGTTATTCTGCACTTGGTTATAAATTTCACCTCTCCTTATATATACATATGTAGGCGATTACTAACCACATATTTAATGATATTTTGCAACTTCTTCCTGGCTGATTCTGGATATTCAAGGGATTCTACCATAGGTAACTATCTTTTATTCTGTTCCAATTTCTTACATAATTTAGGATTTGTATCCTTTGCCAGATTAAGCTCACGTTTCTTGCACTTCTCTTTGGTGTGGTTCCTCTTATGTAACTAATAATTCGTAATGTCCATCTATGTAACTTTGCAAATTCCTTTGCTTTTTAAGCGGGTGACATATTTAATCTGTAGTGAAGACTACTTTTATGGAGATTAAGCAATCTTTTTGCAGCTTCTTGTTCCTGTGTTGGATTGAGAAAAGGTTATTTTTCTCTTGACTTCGGTTATTTTAAATATGATTGCCTTTATTTGATATTAGTATTTATTGCTAAAGTTGCCAATATGCTCGTTGGCATACCAGCCAACTTTCTGTATTTAAATCTTTTGTACATGAAAGTTTAAGTTATACTTACTCTTTGGTTCATATTTGCGATTCATTTGTCAGTTTTGTCTTTTAATGAAATATTACCAATTGACCTGACCCACACTTAGGATGTTCATTAACCATTAGACTACAGCCAAGTACAGCAGTTGTAACATGATCATGCCAAGAAAGAATTAAGACAACGCCCGGTACATCAGTTGCAACTTGTATAAGAATCGCACCAAGAAAGAATCGTGCTTGCTATATCTATAGTCGTAGTCGGAAGGTTAAGGGGCTAAGTTAGTGGTCATTAACATGGTAGTTTTGTTTTGAGGTCAACATTTTTTCTTTTCTCAAACTTTAAAATTGATTCCTTGCTTGCATAGCGATTCATTCTCAATGAGCATGGAAGGAAAAAGGGATTAGGAAAAAGAGTAGTGGGATAAAGGCTTTAAAAGATGCTTGAGTATATTCTGGGAGCGTGACACCTGTGTTTGATTAAAAAAAAGATAACTCGGGTAACGGGTCCGTGTATCCCGTACTCGCATTAAAGAGATGTGCAAAAATGACAAAATGAAAATCTGATGTGGGTGTATTTTATAAGGTAGAATTAGGTGTTATTAAATAGTCATGCGGTGAATGATTGTAACTGGGCTATCCTGCTTTGCCTTTTACAGACGAGTGGGAGGCATTATGGGAATAGGGAAGCTGCAATGAAGAGTGAAGCCATAATAGTAATAAAAGCTAGCTGGATGTGTAATCTCAGGGCTTCAAACAGTGGAAGAGATTGAAATTGCATTGGCAATTCCACTATTCATTGTGGACCATCCAAAATGATAACTGGTCGTTCCAGGCACTAAAGGTAAAAAAAAAAAATTTAAGTGGAAAGTGGCCACTCAACTTGTTTTATTCAGTGGCCACGTACGAGGATTCAAATTATTTTTTCCTCACTCTGCGAAATACCAGCAGTATGGAAATACCCCGGGTCACGTACACACGCATGTACTAATCTTCAACTTTTTTTCTAGATTGCTTTGGTTTTTTTCCCCTGAATTTCAAATATATATGTTTATATTCTCATGCTGTTTTTTCTTTTTTTATATAATTTTTTTTTACTGTGTTTACCCCCCCCCTCTCCTCCCCTGTAAAATTGGAAGTTTGACCTTATAAACTAATGTTTTTAAGAAAGTGTGGCAACTATAACAAAATATTTTGGTCTTTACTTTCAAACATTCAGTTGCCACGTGGGCCGGTGGCGACCGTTAATTTTCATCTTTACCAGGCACCATCTGGTATCTGTCAGAAGTACAATCAATCATGTTTTTCTTAAGTGCCGAAGTCCATAATCATAAATTTTTGTTTCCAATTTAGCAAGATATGAAAGAAGCTTAACTTAACAAAAAGTACCTCATGGTGAAGGTAGCATGACTGGTGTGTTGGCATGCTGCGTTTCTACTTAATTAAGAGATTTTCCTCTTTTGAAAAGTATAACTAATTAATATATTCCTAAATTTTGATCTCAGAGGATACTAAAGAGAAAGGAACTTATTTTCATTATTCAGTTTTGCAGGATAACGAATAGTGTACACCTCTTTAAAGGAACTTCAAACAGACATTAAAACTATTGCTCATTTTCCAATTTGCTTAATATATCTGATTTAGCAATTAAATCTATGAAAAACTTAATAAATGTCGCATCAAGCAATTCTTCTCAGAGAAGAGACTGCTGTCAACTGTCCTTTCCTACTAAATTATAAACATTTATAACAAAATTTAAAAAGATCTTGCTTCATTGACTTCACTAAGTTTGCTCTTGTCTGCATTGATGTCAAGTAACAAGGGTTGGATTATATTAACATTCACAATACTTATTAAGAGTTTAATCCAGCCTATCAAACATTCAGTTAACACCAATCTTATTTTCTTGTAGGCTTTATTGTTGTGGACATTCCTCTACTTATTATTGGAGTTGCAATTATTTGTATCATTTCCTTGTGTGCCTCTTTTGTATGTTCTGATTATATAAGACAACATTGCTGTCCAGGGTTCCAACTATTCCCTGATGCAACAGACATGCAACCTGTGATCCTCCTATCATGATACAGCATGTTCTTCTCAACAGCCACCTGCACTTATATTCAAAATATTCCACCAATGAACAATCTACCATCCAATCCTTATGTGCATCTTTTGTATATTCTGATTATATAAGACAACATTGCTGTCCAGGGTGCCAACTATTCTCTGATACAACAAACATACAACCTGTGTCACTCCTATCATGATCCAGCATGTTCCTCTCAACAGCCACCTGCACTTATATTCAAAATCTTCCACCAATGAACAATCTACTGTCCAATTAATCCTTCCTCATGCTATCCTCGAATGCAGCCGTATGCAACAGGATGTTCTTTTCCTCCTATTCCTTAACAAAGAAATGTGCTGCGGTAGCCCAGTCGGATGAACAATGAATTAGCAACCTGAGGTTTGCGAGTTCTGAAACTCAGTTCAACCAAAGACCGTTGTACACACTGGGGATGGTGCATGCTAAATCCATTGTAGCCTAAAACTTCCTCACATTGGCATAGAAGTTTGGCGAGTGGAGGTGCCAGCTCAGATGTTATCATCATCTGACCGTGGTTCAAAATTACGAGGCATGGTCCTTGGATCTTTGCCTTAGGGATTGACCCAGGGATGCCCAAGCAATTTTTCTTTACTTTTATTCTACTATTCATTCTTTCTTTTCACAATTAGTAGACATTGTGTTGTTCTTGGCTCAGCTTTTCAAATATAGTCTCTTGTGCCATAAAACCCAAAACCAACCTACTATATTCACTATATTTAAACTTCCTATTTAATGAAACAGCATGTTTAATCTTGGTGTAATTTAGCTTAAACTTTCAATGAGTTGGCATTTGAAGCAAAAATTACTGCTACTGCTTCATAAGTAGGAAGTAACCTAAATGTCGCATGGAGCAATAAGAAAAAAAAGTGATACATTTTAGGAATACTTGGTGACTTCTGAAATAAATGATGCTCTTTACCAGTTTTTGAAGAGATGAGTGGGGATCTCAGTGGGATGCAACCTGAGGTGTAGGTGGCATAGGTTCGATTCCTGCCTGGGTTATATTTCTTGTGTGTCAGTAAAACTGTGTTTGTCTATTCACCAGGCACTGACTGCTTTGTGAGCTTGGTCAAATATGGCCTGTTAAATCAGGTCGAAAACGACAATAAAAATGCATACTTGAGACATTACATGAAGAACAGAAACTCTGACAGAAAATGGCCAAGTGAAACTTAGAAGTTTCAGATCCCAATTGAAATCAAATTCTAATTCCTTATTGTTGCCAGATTCAGTTTGACATTCAACATATATATATATATATATATGGCTCAATTATAGCGTTTCATAATATGACATATTGCATCATAAAACCTCCCTTAACCAACCCTCTCCTGAAAAGTGTATATCACCAAATAAGCTTGTTGAGTTACAGTTCTGAAAAACAAATGGAATGTTTTTGAATAGTCAATGGCTGTTGCCAATCACAATTCTTTGGTAATTAATTTACTACATAATTTTATTTTGGTAATGATCCTTTTATATGCAGTGTGTTGTGTCAATACTGTCATATTGAGTTAAACTAGTTGTATTTTCTTGTAGGTTCAGACACAGATGCTGCTACCATTTCGATTGGACCGATTGTGGTTCTTTTAATTATCATATGTTGCTGCATTTATTGTTGGCGAAGATGTTGCCCCAATTGTTGCTGCAAGCAGGAACAGCGAGGTGTTGTGCTTGATAACCAAGCCAGACAACCCCTGTCACCAGTTACTATTGTCCAGCATGTGCCTCCTCCTCAACAACCTGCTCAGCAAAACCTTCTGGTGCAACATCCACCTCAAATTCAGCAAACAAACAATTATTACGTTCAGCCACCCCAGCCATTTCCTGCAGCTATGCCTCCAGGCAATCCACAAATGAACTACTATCCTCCTGCCAATTATCCTCCACATCAGCCAATGCCACAAATGGTATCTCCACCACAAGTCACCTATCCTCCTCCACCACAATGTCCCCTGCCACCACCTCCCCACCAACCACAGCCTCAAGCTGGTGTGGAGATCCCTCAACATCAACCGGAGTATAATCCTCACTACCAACCATCTGCTCCATATTCTTAAAGTGAATTTGATTGACAGGAACAATTTTTTCAGATAGTGCATCGCAAAGCTTTTGACATCCACTTAATCTATTGGAAAGATTATTTCAAATGCTATATTTTTCGAGTTCACTAACTGTCCTTCAGCTTCAGAATTTACACATCAGTCTAATCCATCCCTTCCAAATCCGAACAACAAGTTTCATGTTCCTTGTATGATGTTTTCATTATGGTGCAATGAGAGGCATTTTCTGTCAAGCTATCAAGTTTCTACCGCCATTTAAGTGGTCATTTGTGTTTCCTGTACTTTTTCTGAATGTGACATAACTAGGCTTGTGTTACGAATATGTTCCATCTAAAAAGTCCAATGAATCTATTCCAAATTGATGTATGCTGGTTCATTGGGTCCCAGTCAATATCTAAGTCGTTTTCTGCTTTTTACTGTAATATTTTGCTGGTGTTATAATTTTTTACTCGTGATATTTTGATACCATAAGAATATAAATTAGATTTTTAAGACTGTTTTTGCAAACTATCGTGTTTGTTTAAACCAAAGCTCACTTCAGAATCTTTCAAAGTTATGGCAAAAATCATTCATTATATGATAGATCCCAGTTATGAAAAAGAAATCTGAAGCACACACTACTTTATTCATGCATTATTTGAATAAATTCAATATTGGATTCCCAAGTTGTAAATGTTCTACTAATGTCCTTGTATAAATAATTCATTTTATGAAAATCGTTGTTTCATAACTTTAAAATCTGAATATTTTATAATCCTAGCAAATTTATATTAATATTCAATAAATTTTCATCTCGTCCATTACTCGTGCAGCAATTCTGAAACTTGAAATGGTTACTATGCAGAGTTTAAAGTTAGTGCTTGTTAGTTGTCAAAACGAAATTTAAAGGTTCATAATACAACTGTTTTTGATCTGGTTGTCGGTTATTATGCCTAATTTTATTACTTGTTTGTTGCTACAATAGTTGATTGGCTAAAACCAATTGGATTGAACACCAAACAGTGCCAAAATGGCAATCTCTATTTTGAGGTAATTCCGATATGCATCATGCAAGAGCATTTGAATAGTGAAAGTAAGATCTTAGACTGGTTTATTTTACAATAAAAATTCCTGTTGCTCCAAACGCAAGACGAGCAACATTAAGTATTGAATGTACGTACTCAAGAAAATTTTTAGTGGCATAGAAAAGGGAAATACACCTAGGTTAAGTTACAGGAATCAAATCTGTCCTGCCTACAACTTGTAAATTGCTATTGCAATGGACAAACCAATTTAACAACTGATGGTGTTTAACTAAGGTGCCCAACTTTCTGCTCTTAATTTATAACCATGCTACTATGGAATCTATTGTATTCAGTGTTTTCCAATTTTGACATTCTACAGGGTAATAACACAGAAGCTTACAAAATATCTGTGATTTGCCAGACATGGCTACACTTAAAAATTATGCTTGCAAAATTGTTTAATCCACTTCAGAAAATTGTTTATCACATTGATTAGCATTTAGTTATTAAATTGGGGAAACTAGACATATCTTGAAATATTAGAATTGAACTTCAGACCATAGTGAAGAGTTTATTTTTTTAGTTGGGAAGTTTTTTACTCCCATACACTCCTAACATGCGACATGAATTCATGTTTTATGTAATTTCAGAAGATTTATGCCTGATTTTGTTCACCTATAATTTTCTTAGACAATTTTGTTTTTTGTGAGATTGTAACAAAAATTCATCCAATTTGCTTTTTTTAAGTGTCTTAAAATATGTTTTCCTAGTTTTATTTATATGAATTTGTTTTATTAATGAGTTTTTGAGAATCAAGCAATTTTTAGTTGAATGGTATGGCATTTTTACATATGTCTGAGGATTTGGAAACATAATGAACTTAATCTTCGTATTACTTTGTCGTGCAATCTTTGTTAAAGAAGTATTTAAGTTGGTGCATGAAGAGTTGACCTGTTCTTGCACTGTATTTGATAATTTTTGTATGCAACAAATCCCTGAATCTCAATGTTCCAAAGTGCTGGGCTGCCACAGGTGACTTTTTCATTTTTCAATCTTGGCGACTAGGGTTATCTTTTTGAGCAAAATCGTCTCAAAAGCTTTTATTTTCCAAATTTGGCGACTTTTGATTCACCAAAGGTCAACGAAAATTTAGTACCGTTTTTTTAACTAATAACAGAGGGAAAAAATAGTTTAAAAGTTTTTCTCGAGGGAGAAAATTTTCCTATGTACGCCAATTTCAAAGAAATGTCAACCATGAAAGATAAATGTTGGAATTTGTAGTTACTGGAACATTGTGTAAACCTTAGTAAGAATTTCTTTTAAAAATATTTTTCAAGATCTGTTTTATATTTATTAGAATATTTTGTGCTTTAGCCGATGCATTTTATATCTGAGCAAAGGTGTTATTCAAATAGGTTTTAAGGGACTTATTTTGCTACTATTTCTCAAGTGCTTTGAATGTGGCAGCCGTGAAAGTGAATGTTTTTAAATGTTTCGAAAGGTTATCTAATTTTTTGAATTAAGTTATGTAGATTTTAATTATTTGTAGATTGATTGTTTCCAAGTAATTTTTTAGCTGTTTATACCCAATGTGCCAGTTTTAGGGAAGTTTTTATATATTGCTTTGCCAACTTTGTATGATAGAAAAACAACAATTTGATGTTTTTCTACTTTGTGATCATTCATGTTTTTTTTAAATAAACTTTTGAAAAAATTTATTTTTGGAGCTATTGCATGAGTGAGAAATGATTAGATGTGTTTCAATTGTTTCTTTTTATCACTGTAGGTTATCCACGGAATCTCATACAAATAACACATTTTAATTTTTAGCAGTTTTACATTTTTAAACCAAGTATTTTCCTACCAAAGAATATTTTAGCCATTTAGTTATTCAAATCATTTGTGTAATTAATCTGGATGTTAAACTTCATGTATGTAGAATATTTTTAATGCAGAAAGTTTTAACCAATTTTTAAAAATATTTTTGCAATAAATGAAGGAAATTATGTTCCAACTAATATTTTTTAAAAGTCCTTGTGTTGACCTTTAAAATGTCGAATGCTTGTAAAGATATTCTAAACAGTAACATAAGTTTTTAGCTTTTGCATTTTTATATTGAAGTTGTCTATAAATGTATGTATATTTGAGAAATAAAAACAAATGCTCTTGTATTGTTTCTACGACCCACTTACTCAGATCAAAGTTCAACACTCGTAATGTTTTTGTATGATTGTACAAATTAATTGCATTTGTTCTAACTGAAGTTTGACAGTGTTTTGTCTGATACAAAAATTTTTTTTTCATATATATATATATATCCCGATGAGGGCGTTTAAAATTGAATCTCCGCGCACTCAAACGAGGAACAATTTGTGTGTACACTATCGCAAAATTATACTTTTTATTACATCGAATTTATTTGCAGACCAGATTTATTTATGAACCAATTTTTAATATAACTATACCATAAGAAAGAGTGCATTCTAAGCTTTCACGTGGTATTTTAAAATTATAAAATTAATAGTATCAAGCTATAGATATGACAGTTTTAGTTTTGTATCGGAAATTACGATCCGAAATTTGTATGGCCGACCAACCGGTATAGTGGTTAAGATGTTAGCCTCTAGATCGGAAGGTTCCTGGTCCGGGCGTAGATGTTTGTAAGCGTATGGTGTAGAGGCAGCTGGTGTACCTTAAATATGTCGTGGCCGAAAGTCCTCACGTTGGGTTGGTGTGGAAGTTTGAAGAGTGGGGTGCCAGCTCAGGTGTTGATTCGTCATCCGACCGTGGTTCAAAATTATGAGGCGTTGTCCTCGGATTTTTCCCTTAAGGGACTGATTCCGGACCGTCGTCAATAGCCCGTTGTGTTGCTCTAGTACGAAGTTAACTAAAATTATCGAAATTTGTATGACCAACTTTTAAAGACATCGAATTTATTTATTAACCAACAAAAAAATAATTATACCAGAAGAAAGAGTACATTCTAAGGTTTTCAGTGATATTTTCTAAGTTAAAAAATAATAGTAATAAGCTATAGATATGATAATTTTAACAAAAAGTAACGAAAGTGTCCCAATATTCCGAAATTTGTGCGTCCAACTTTAATCGCATCGAATTTATTTATCTCTGCTATAGATATAGCAGTTTTTACAAAAAGGTAACGATAATGTCCCGATTTTCAAAAAATATTACCAGGAACCAAATTGAAATTTCTATAAAATCTGGACGAGCTGCAAAAATTTACGTTTAAAGGTACTCTAAAAAAAACTCACGGCTGAAGACTGCAAATGTGTATGTATTTTGCTTTATCGCGTTAGAAATTTCGCTTTTTTCGACTTGGACACTTAATGCACCTCAAACTAATAGACGTATCGCAAAAAAAAATCTTGTTCCTTCTACAATTTTGAACAAACAACGTTAATTTCGTAATTTTCTGATCCGCGTGCTTTCTCGGGAAACCGTCTTAAGAATCGCCCGAAAAAAAAAGGGAAATTTTTGCGGTGGCAACGTTTAATATAGAGATATTAATATGGAAAATTTAGTTGTGGTTTGTCCAGTTGGTAGAGTGGCGGATTTGCAACTGGAAGGTCAAGGTCAATCTTGATCCAACCTGTAAGCGCCAGGACTGCTGCACGTTTATCTGTTACGGCTTTAACTGTCATGTTGGAGAGGGGTGCGAGTTCAAGTGTTGAGCTCGTAATTGACCGTGGCTTAAAATTTAAGGATGTCCTCGGCTTTTTCTTTCGGGATTTCGGCCCGCCTTCTATAAGCTCGTTGTGTTGCTCCACTTAGACTTAAATTCAACTACCTTAGTAGAAATCATTATCCAGGTGTACTTAGGTGACAATTTCGAACAGGCTGGCCCCCAATGTTAAGATTCTGACCCATTCATCCCGAAAATACAACACCCATTTTAAATTTTATTCGGTTTCCACATAGCCTGTCCCACTCACTACCGAAAAGTATGCAAAAATGACTTGGAGTTCTATCTACCTGTTGAAGCATTTTATTACAAAATGTGATTGTTTTGAGTTGTGTCACTGTTGCAAAGCCCACGAGCGATATATCGTAGACTTACGATGACAGCCGAACAGATCTAAGAAAACAGGATTACTACCCACTAGTGTTTCCCGAGAAGTCTAACCCATCTATATAAGTTCAAAACCCATTTTTATTCCATATATGGTTGTTTTGAGTCGTCATTGTTTCAGAGCACATGACGATCTATCGCGATTTACAATGAAACACTAAGCCAAACAGTTCTATGAAACATTTTACAGATCTAAACTCGCATGTGTGTTTCTCATGAAATCTAATCCGAATTTAAAACGCATTTCATTTCAAAACGTGATTGTTTTGAGTTGTGCTACTGTTGCAGCGATATATCGCCAACTTACACTAAAACACAGCTAAAAAAACATCTTTAGAAAACAAAGAAATTCTATGTCAAACTCTGCGTTTTCTCAAGAAATCAACCTTAAGGCAAAAAAAAAATGACTTGGTGGACTTCCACCAGCCTAAGGGGATTACCCCATTCTGGTCTAGAAAATCTAAAAATACTTATGACGGTTGGTCACACATGGAGCGACCTGGGAAGCGCCACCTAAGTCACGCTTCTTTTCGTCGCGACTTGGTTGGCACGTTCCGAGGTTCAGTCGGTTTTTCTACCCTGATGGGAAGAAAAAGCAAACCCGAGTCGCGCAACAATAGGCAGGCCTGTCTATTAATGGATTTGGGTGAGCAGCACTATCCCGTGTGTTACCCATCTTGATGCGTTTTACTTATAAGCTGACGATATCCGCCAATGTTCAATTCTTTGCTTCATGTTTTGCGTAACAATTTCACATGAAATCAACACAAAAGAATGCTTGTGTGACGAATTCAGCTATCACTACAAAAATTAATTTACAATCCAATAGGTATAGCAGTAGTAGGAGTATACTATATAGCAGTGTACTATATATACTGTTGCAGTAGGTATACTATATAGCCGTGTAACCCCAAACTCCACCATAAGGTACTTTTGGGTAGACAAAATTGCACTGTTTCACTTCAGTTTTTCAAACCAGCAACTTAAACACAAACTTAAAAATAAAACTTCAATGGATGGTCCTCGATGAGCAAGTTGAATTGCCAATGTGATGCTTAATCACTTACAACCGTCAGGAGGTCTGTGATAACAGACACTGCTCATTTTCCCATCACGGCTTCACCCCAATCCTTGATGCTAAGCCTTCTCTTCCTGAGGGGACTCACACTCGGCTGCTAACGGCAACGCAGGATAATTGCGAACTCAATCTTACAAAATTGCTTGACCACTCATGCGTAAGTGCACCCGTGATCTCAATACAGGCCTCACGCAAATGGCAGGAACTCAACTAGTGGTAGCATTTATCGAATTCGGCTATCGCTAAATTCTGGAGGGGGAGTGTCGGGATATATGTTGCGTGGTGATCCAAGCTTTGTCATCTGGTAACGCACCCCGGGCATGCCTCACAACGGAATTGTCGAATGTTTCCGTTTAAGAAACCCATAATATCTGTAAATTACTGCTGTTCTCTAACGAGGCTCTTATCCTCAGTTGGGACGCAATCGTTTGCTCATTCTCAGAGGGGGTGACGAATTTAGCCACCCCTAGAAAAATTAACTTACGATGCAATAGTATATATAACAGCGTAACCCGACTCCACCATAAAGTACTTTCTGGTAGGCAACAGTTGCACTGTCTCATTCAAGCTTGTAAACTGGTACTAATGTGTGTGTATCTTTTCCCTTCTAGATGATCTGGGCAAGAGCACCGTTTATTCTGGTTTCGGGTCTCTGCTCGTTTTCATCCTTCTCATGCTGCTCTGCGTCTGCTGCCGGAATCGCCAACAGCGCCTGCAGGTGGTCCAGCAGGGTACCGACCACCCCAGAGGACACGGGAGGAGGCAGAAGAACGCGCGGCGTAAATGGAGACGCCGTCGCCAGCCTGGGCTCGACCAGGGCCGAGTGGCGATTCTGGAACACGCAGCCCCTTTTCCCGAATCCGTAGCCCCATCGCAAAATCACCCTCCCCCGCAAGTACACAACCCCCAGTACATAATAAATCTCAACCCGCCGAGTCAAATGCCGTTCCAAGCTGGACACTACCCTCCACCCGGTCCGTTTCCAGCTCAGCAACCGCATTGGCAGCAACAGGTGTTGCATAGTTCTCAGTATCCTCCCCCTCAGCATTTCAATGTGCCGCCCCCACAAGATGCGAGTTATCCTGCACAACAGCAGCAACCAGGAGGTTTCGCACAACTTTACGCTCAGGCACAACCGGACATGAATGTTTTCCCGCAACCACCACCCCCTTATGAAACTGAACCATTTCCGCCTCTTCCTCCCAAACAAAAATGAAGGATTAAGCCAAACTAATACAGAGGAAATGTATGTGCTTAACATAGACTAACCGACACGAACTCGGCGTTATTACAATTCTTTGTCATCTTAAGAGGGAAACGAATGAAAACTGCTAAAAATTTTAAGGTACTTTTTTTTAAAGTTATATTTTTAAAAGTAAATATTTGTTTCAAATTTGCTGAATCAAAATTAAAGTATAATGTTTGAAAAAGATATATTCCAAATTTCAACCCTTAAAACTTTATCGGTTCTTGACTTATAACAATTTGAATACAGGAAATCTAGAAAAATTGCATCATGGAGAAAAACGCATTTAAAGTTTTAAAGACAGATTTACAATTAATAAAATTTTT
This sequence comes from Metellina segmentata, assembly GCA_947359465.1. Lineage (NCBI taxonomy): Eukaryota > Metazoa > Arthropoda > Arachnida > Araneae > Tetragnathidae > Metellina > Metellina segmentata. The sequence continues at coordinate 99,658,588 of OX375882.1, forward strand.
AAATACCCTTTAAGAGCATCCAGATGAGTATCTAACTCCTTCTTTCCTCTTAAATCTTTGGTTTAGTTTGATTTTTGCAAGTTCTACCTTTTTTCTGCACAGTTTAAAGGTCTGAATAGACTTAAATAACGTCTTTCACACATGTTGTTGCCATAACAACAGCTTGTCTGAGTGTTAGATTTTCAAAACAACGAACCACAAAATTAATTCTATCTCTCGTTCTAATTAAGATGGAAACTTGATTCAAATGTCATTTTAAGCAGAAAAACACTTATAATTTTTTTTTTATATATATAATTTATTTTTGAAAATTTGACGATTTTTGTGTCCCGGACCCCCTTAACCTCGAATATTATATCAAATCTCTTCACTTTACCCCCTTGGTGGCTGTCTCGACGCGGCATCTCGTCGTTAGAAAAAATGACCAAATTTTGATGGTCAAGATATCCTATCCCCCCCCCCTTCCAAACTGACCAGATTTTGTTCTCGTAATCAATAAAAAATAGGTAGTAGCTTGAGATGACTAGATATCTCATCAATAGCAAAATGGGTCAGATCTTGTTGGATGAGATAAGTTGTCGAAATCACTTGGAGAGTTAAGACAACGGAATCAATTCTGACTGAAAATGTGAATTCTTTTAAACGGCTTTTTTAAAACAACATGCCCGTCCAGTGGGTGAATTCTTTACTCTTCAACGTTCCCTCTTCAGTACTGGAAACAAAAAACTGGAACATGTATCCTCTTACTGTGAATTCCAGTAGCATTTACAACAGAGAGGACCCGAGTCCTCAGAATCTCATCACCTCTTCCCACGAAACAAAAATGAAGACTTGTCACAACAAATCCAGTGGTAGAACGTATCAGATCAAAGTACGCGAAATTGAAATTATTACAATTCTTTGTCATCTTGAACATCGGATATATTTTATAATCTCTTTCTTTAAAAAAGACAAAGGAATTTTGCCTTTGAAATTGTGTCGTGTGAAATTTTCAGCAGCTTATTTATTTAAACGTCTCACCTAGTCACTGGGTAAACTCTACTCTTCAACATTCCCACTAAAGTCATTGAAACAAAAAACTGGAATATGTATATTTTACTGTGAATTCCAGTAGCATTTACAACCGAGCAGACTTGGACCCTCAGAATGTCTCCCTATGACCACCAGATGGGCATGAATGTTAACATGAAATATTAAAAAGTAACTTTTACAATGACCTAAAAGTTAAAATAAAAAAAACTAAATTTTAAAACATTGAAATTGGTGAAAATATTTGAAAAAGTAATTTTTCCTTTAATCTTTTCAATCCCATTATGACCGTTTTACAGCTACCAGTAGTTAAAATTGACCCTTAACATCACTTTCAAATAGCTAATAGCCATTAAATTATTTGCTAACTATTGATGTTAATTTCTTCCTGTTGACAAAAATGTTAAAAATAACTGTTATTACAAAGGAGCAAAAATTGATAACATTATTGCCACAAAATCACAGTTTTGCGCATATCTTGAGGCTAGTATCAAAGACAGAAAGGGTTAGGGTTGGCGTGAGAGATACCTACTGCGCATGACAGATGCCACTAACCAATCAGACACAGCAGCTTTGGTTACAGGGGAGTGCTGGAGAAAGCGCACATTTAAAATAAAAACTGCTAAGATTTACATTAAAAAAAAAAAAAAAAACTTTGTTTTCAACAGTCTGTCATTTGATACTGTTATTTAAACAAGGGTTACCGGGCTTCAATGATCGCCATGCTTTTGAGATGGTTGCCACAGCGCCTTTTTGCTATTTTCTCACCTTGGCGACTGTTAGTAAGTATCTATTGAAACAAAATCCTCTCAAAGCTCAAATTTTTAAAATTCAGGGATCCCTTTTTGAAAATTCTTTAAAGGTCAACAAAAATGTGGTTCGTTTTTTAACAAAAAAAAAGAAAAAACGAATGTAAAAAAATATTTTTCGTAAAGAAAACTTTTAACTTAGGAATAGGAAATTGTTTCTACAAAAAAATTAAATGAAGTTATATATTTAGGAATTTATATATAGTATATATTTACAATGGTGTTATAAAAGATACAAATTTTGATAAAACTACCATTTTGTGTTAGGAGAAACATTTGAAGAGGAACTACAATTAACAAAATTAATAATTACATATATATTTTAAATGGTTTTGAAATAAAATATAGTTTTATAGTAAAATTTAGCCCCTCATTTGATTCGGAAAACATTAAACTTATATCAAGGGAATGTGCAGACAGTGACTCTAAAAAAAATTCAATAAGTATTTTTAAATCTTCCCCAAAGCATATTTTAGTAATTTAAAAATTTGCTGACAAATTTATTGTATTTTGATAAATTATATTTCGCTAGTGCCTTTTATGTAATTTTTATTCGTAAGTAATCTACTTACAATAAGTGTTATTGAAATTTATTGTGTGGTAATTTATGTTAGGTCGAAATCCCACACTTCAATGCTCAGTAATTTTGACTCATGTGTGATCAATTTTCCAGATTGTAAATGAGATTTGGGAACTAATCCAGAAACGAGAATTACAATTTTTTTTAATACTTATCACTGCTTATCTCGTATTTTACGAACACTTTAGTCTGGGATCTTTACATTTATTTACTAAGAATTGAGATCTGTCTCTTTATGTGCAAATCTAACTTTTTATGGTGTAATGTAATCAAGGTCACTACTCATGTTTGAGTGTTAAGTTACTACTATTGTAGAATTTTAAAATTAATATCTATCGCTTATCGATTCTAATTATTAATGAGGCGTTTTATCCACAATATAGAACATACTTTGCTCCAAAAACATTAAAAAGTTGTAGTAGTCGTTTTTATATTTTGATGTTTATAGTTTATGTTAACATATTTTTGATACATATATACTAACAGATGTTTGCATTCCACACTGAAATATTGATATTTCATATATTTTGCTAACCTTTTGTATGAAATACCAATTCATATATGTAGAAATTTTCGCAAAGAAATGTGATTTACGTATTTTGTCACTTCATATATCCATCAGTTTTAGCTAAAATTGGGTCGATATCTATATATACTCTATCAATAGTAAAACGTATGCAGTGTGTTTAAAATGCGTTACATTGTGCTTGAATTTAATAAACTCAATTATATTTTAAATCGTTGAATCTTCATTGTAATTTAGGACCACTTTTTTTACGTATCGCAATCCATATATTTTGATGAATATCCTTTCTTTTGCAGTAAAATGTTTCATATTCTTCACAAAGTCGAACATATGGGTCTCAAACTGGTTTCATACGTGTAATATCCCACTTCCAGTTTATATGACGGGCCACTCATAAAATAAAGATATAAGACTGACAAAAAAATATCCGAAAAGCTTCCTTTAAAATGCATATATTGTAGATATCGTCTGCAACTTACATAAAATATTTTTGCGTATTGCATAAACACGTGGCAACAATCAGAGATTTATTTAATTTTATCGTTTGAAAATAAAGAGAAGAATTTTCACCTCGTTGATTTTCTAAAATGTCGAATGTAATTGAGTTAAGGACTTGCATTAAATTTTGTTTCCGCAATGGAATTTTTGCTACTAACACATTTGAAATGTTGCAAAAAATTTTACAGACGACTGTTTATCAAAAATACCAGTATTTGATTGGTATAAGAAGTTTAAAGAAGGTAGAGGATCCTTCCTAGATGATGCGCGATCTGGTAGACCATCCACTTCGACCAATGATCAACATGTCAATCGGGTCAGAGTATTGGTGCTATAGTGATCGTCATTTAAGAATAAGAGACATTGAACAAGTTCCTGTCGAGCAATTTTGAAAGATCAATTAAGTTTGAGACGGGTTGCTTTTCGAATTCTTCCAAAAACTTTGAATTTGTTCCTAAAACAAAAACAACGTGTTGTAGTGTCCGCGAGATGGTGTCTCAAGGCGATTCCTTATTACTAGTGATGAAACTTGGATATTTGCTTTTGATACAGAAACAGCTCAACAATCAAGTGAATGGCGTTTGAAAGCTGAAGCAAAGCCGAAAAGACCACGTCAAAGTCGCTCAGAATCAAGGGATACAGCTACACTCTTAGTTCATGAGTGATGGTAACGGCTTGGTGATTTTTTTGGTGCACTTCTAGTAGCGAGTTACGATAAATTAAGGCAACCCATCTATCGGTACGGTTGTTGTGGTTTTCATGGCAACCTCGGCAAACGGTAACTTTTAATTTTCATTTTGAATATTCTAGAAAGTTCTTCCAAAATCCGTTAAAGTCGTTTGATTTCGTTGGTTCGTTTGAAATATTTTCTTTCCTCCCATTGGTTATTTTGTTTTTAAAATATCCTTTGATGGCATTGGTCCTTTTAAATCGTTTTCTGTGATACCATTGGTTCATTTATTTGTATTTCGACATATGTGGAATTTTTATTTCATTATAACAGTTTTCACGAAAGGATTAAGAGTTTTGTTTTTTGACTATTTTCGTTTTCATTATTATTATTTTTTTTTTCACGCAAGAGTTCTGACGTTATCAGGTTGTATTATTTCTTGCTTTATTTCTTTAAAAAAAAAATTTTTTTACACAACATGCCCACTGTATTTAGTGTAATTGATGTTTCAGGGTTTTCTTACCCAACAAATGCAGTTTACTTTTTTTGCTGGTTCACAACTGTGTTTTGAAATGTGTTTAAGCTTATTACTATGTGTGAAAGTGTTTAAAAAATATACTTTTCAAAACGTTCTCATGCGTTTTCAAGCTTTCGTTTTCCGTTGTAAAAAAAAATATATATATATTTTTGGAATAAAAATATTCTTAAAAGAATTCTTCCCTGGGCGACATTGGAAATGCACCGAAAAAAAAAAAATCGCCAAGGCCGTTGCCACCGTTCATAAACGTAAACTGTAGCTGTACCTTTGTTGCTCCAGGGCGACGTTTATTAAATACATATCTATCCACAACCAGCTGAAATAATCATATACAGTAGAACTCCAATTATCCAAACTCCGACTATCCGAATCGCTTTCAGAAAAAAAATTTAAGACGGAAACGTTATGAGATTCGAAAAATAATGATTCTGGGTTTTAAATTCTAAATGATGATGAACTTTTTGAAAGTTTGAGAGAAGAAAGTGTCGTTGAAGAAGATGACCTTATTGTCGAAGTTGAAGCAGATACGAGATCATCTGCTAGTCAAGCATTTACCGGCTTTGAAACTGCGTTGAAGTGGATGGAGCGACAGATTGAGTGTGACCACATGCAACTTCTCATTGTCAAGCGGATGCGCGACTTGGTTGCCCGAAAACGTATTAGACTGTCAAACAGCTTACTTTGACAGAGATGTTTAGCAAGCAATGACTTTCATTTACAGTACGGTACGTACATACTGTACTAATGTACAGCACTTGTAAGTACGCGTAACATGTAAAAGTGTTCCCTTTTCATTTAATTAATTAAAAGCTCTTTTTCTTTAAAAATAGTTTTTTTTTCTCCCATTTTCAACATACATACAGCAATTAATTAAAATACAAACAGACCCTTTTTTCGGAAACAATCCAATTATCCGAATTTTTGACTATCCGAATGGGGTCCGGTCCCAATTGATTCGGATAATTGGAGTTCTACTGTAGTCACAATGTGATATGGACTGCTGAAAACGAGAATACACGAGATGGCAGTGAGAGACAGTTACAGCTAGATGTCTAAAACAAATTACAGGAGATTTACCTGCCTGGACACGGACACAGTGACGTTGGAGCTGGTCACCCAACCCCCCGCCACGTCCTCCGTCACTGCCTGCGTTGACATCATGGGCCTGCCGTCCACGACCCACGACACCTCCACCGGTGGATTGCTGGACCCTGTGATGCAGGACAAAGTTATGGACTCGCCCATCCGAACCTCCTTGGACCCACTGATGGTGACTTTCGTCGGGGCAACTGGAAAAAGAAAATTCATTTTCAAGTCCACACAAATGAAGTCAAATCAACATACATCCTCTATAAACTCCGACAGCAATTTCTTAACATTGCAAGCCAACATGAAAAGGGGATCTGGATGTAACGCCTGCAGAAATGTAGACAGGTAAGTACACAATATTCCACATCAAGCGGATAGCCCGAATCGGATTAATTTATTACTAGGGGGCCTGCACCCTGCTCGCTAACGCTCGCCAACCCCTGGAGGATTGCTTCGCAATCCTCATTGGTTCGCTGCGCGAACCTATGCTCGCTTCGCTCGCCTCAATGAAGACATGTGTCCTAGCAGAAGGGATTGTTTACAAAATATGTTACCAAAAAAAAAATGGTTTTCAAATCTAAATTTGCTGTATTACAGAAAAAATATATACAGTATCTCTAAAATCAGAATTCAAATGAAAACTTTGTGCAAATTTTGACTTGAAATGTGAGCGTTGCTTTGGAAATTGAATACCCAGCATGTTGTTTGTGTGTACATTTTCCCAGCACTCAAACGACCCACACTTTTTCATTGAGTTTGTTGCCGAAAGTTGTAGTGCAAGCGTCTTGTTGAACTATAATTGTTGGTCCTGAAAAGGACCGTTTTTTAAAGGGCCCTGAAAAGATCCCCCGCTTTCTTTGATTTCTATTATAAACTAACTGCAACAGCTCATTAAAATTTCCTTTTTTTTTTCAATAAAATTTCATCCGATAACGCTACAAATTCAATCGATGCGCGAGACTTCGCGATAAACAAACAATCGTACAGTGTTGCCAAAACGCGATTACAAATAACGTCTTTTTTGCGTGCCACGTAAGAGAATTATATATATAGATACTGTGTACACTGCATTCAGCACATCGCGGTATTTCACTTAAAAACTGATGAGAAAATGGAGAAATTCCCTCGGATGCAATGCTCGCGTTTATGTTTAGTACTAAAGTAATATCCACTAAAGGATTAGTTATGACCACAGCATTACTTTAAAGAAAATCTTGTTTTGGTAACGATCTGGCGTAGAATTTTACGCAGATTTGAAATCCGTTTAAATTTTTACTCTACCTTGAAATTAATGGATTAGGGCAATGGTGTCGACAACCCCATTAGTTCATAAGAGCCAAAGATCATCAGAATAACGATTAAGATTTCTTTTGAGAGCCAAAATTTCTTTTCAAGAACCAATGTTTTAAGAGTCGGTTTAAACTAGTTATTTACTAACATTTAAAACCAGATATAACAATAATAATAATCTTATTTATTGACAATTTTTTTTTTTTTTGCAAAAAGCAAAAGTGTGAACAATGACCTTACAAAAAGCATTTAGTGTGAACAATGACCTTAAAATTTCCTTGGAAAGTTTGGATAAGTCAGGTTTGTATGTCGGGTTGTTTTTAATTTCAAGCTGGATTCTAGGTTGTCATCAATAAGACGATTTCTCAATTTACTTTTGATAAGGTTCAGGCTTAAAAAAGATTTTTCGCATGAATATGTAGAGCCAAAGAGTGAAAGAACAGCAAATGCTAGTTTTTTAACTGATCATCTGAGTCAGGAATACTATTCCAGGTGTTGAAAATTATCATGTCTTCTTTTCTAGGTCTTTCAAAGCAGACCACTTTTTCTGTAAATTAAGATCGTATTTATTTTTCTCCAATTTTTGCATATCAGCATTAAGGCGTTCAAATTTGGAACTCCATAATTCTTTGTTTTTTAACTCCAGTAATTGCATTTCAAAAGCGCCAATGTCAATATTAACGGGAGTTTCCCGTGACATCCGTAGAAAAGCTTCCCTCATATTTAAAATTGTTTTGTGAAATAGTAAATGTCAATTGCCAAGTTATTTTCTTGACGATGTTTCAGCAGGCTTGGAAAATGAATTAATGTTTCTCTTTCAAAATCTTGAGCAAGAAAAGAATATTTTGTTTTCGAATGAAAAGTCTTCTTTCAACATCGAAACAATTGTGTTTCCTTTCCCCGGTAGTTTACGATTAAGATTATTTAGATAAGACGTAACTTCTACCATGAAATAAAATTTTTGGATCCACTATTCGTCCGTTAGTTTAAGATAGTCAACACCCTTCTCAAGGAGAATGCCTTTAATTTTAAGTAATAAGGAAGTGGAACGTTTAAAAACGCTTCCTCTTGAAAGCCAACGTACCTTATATGCAGCAGAATATCTGTACGTATTAACTCTCCATTTCAACTAAAAATTCTTTAAATTGGCAATGATAAAGAGCTTTAGCTAGAATTGTACAGACAATCTTGTATCACCAATTGCATAACATTGCAAATTTCTTCTGGAAATATCTGCGCTCAAAGCGTTTCTTGATGAATGAGCGACATAAATGTGCAAATGATGCAATACCAAGTAATGATAAGCTATATCAACTCGTTCGGCGAGTTCGTGAGACAGGTTTGGTGGAAACACAGGAGTTAAAGACCGAAAGTCGTTACACCAGACTTGGTGACAGAAACTCAACGGAGGATATTGCAATCCCCTCATCAATCCGTGAGCCGTTTGTCGCAACAAATGATCACATCACAGGGATCAATACTTACGGCGTTAAGAGCTTTGAATTTTCGTGTAAAAATGCTACAGGAGCTAAAGCCACCAGACAATGAGAAGCGGCTTTATTATTGCCGATGGTATCGCGATCTTATTATTGCGATCGACTCATCTCAAGAAACCTTCAGCCACTTCGTCTGCCTGATCTGAGCATCCCTAACTTTTTTCTGTGGGGATATTTAAAGAACAAAGTTAATGAAGATAATCACCAAACAATAGGTGATCTGAAAATTACCATTACTCAGCTCAGGATACAAGAAGTCACTCCCAGTATCTTGAAACGCGTTTCTAAAAATATGCGCAAACGACTTCAGCTTTGCCTCCAAGAAAAGGGAGGAAATTTTGAACATTTATTATAAACTAGGGGGCCCGCACACTGCTCGCTAACGCTTGTCAAACATGGATACCTTAAATATGCTTTTCTGTAAATAAATAATTTTTCAACTGTAACTTTTATATTTTTGCAATACGAATTCGGCCACGTTTGACGAAGATATTCATTACGAACACAAAATAGGTATTTTAGAGGTCTTCTATCTTCACGATCGTTAAAGATAGAGTAAACATTTTAACGGATTTGAAATCGGCGGAAAATTTTACACCAGATTGATACCTCAGGTAGTCCGAATTCTGCGCCTGCTTGAAGAATCTTCCTCATATTACGAAAACGGATAATTCAGTAATCCAAAACTGTTAAGTTTCCATTCTTGAACGTACGACGTCAATTGTACAAAATTTTTAATGACAATGTAAAAGTGAAAGAAAAACAGTGATACCCTTCAAAAATCTTAATATTTTCTTTGTATTTCTTCATAAATCTCCGAGACACTTTTAAAAATGTTCAAAGAGGCGGAATTTTTTCATGTTTGAATAGTTTATGCAAAAAAGCAATAGGACGACGTGTCAATGAAACATGGTTTATGACCTTGTGTGTGTTCATAAATATATCACGTGGTTCATGTATATATCTCGTGGTTCATGTATATATCACGTGTTCATGTATATATCACCAATTGTGGTTGTTCATATATATATCACGTTGTGTCAAAGCACATAACACCTCAGAATGACGCTCAAATTGCGCACCTGCAGTGAAGGAAACTAGTTTGGACACAAGTTCCAAAGCAAGACAAAATTACACAATTATGTACTAGTAAAAATAAATCAAGTACTTTCAAAGCCTTTTTTAACACGTTTCGTAATTTTCAAGGGCCCCTAGTTAAGAAAAAAAATTCAAGGACCGTGGGAACCCTGATAACGTCTTTTTTTGCGTGCCACGTAAGATAATTATAAAAAAGATGGAAGTTCAATTTTTTCCCTACGTTAGGTTATAAAAGTCGACGTGCCGACCAACCGGTCTAGTGGTTAAGGTGCTGGCCTCTGGATCGGAAGGTTCCTGGTTCGAATCCGGGTCAGGGCATGCATGTAAATTGTGTTGTCCTTTGTTAGGAAGCGATGATGGTCCTCCCACTGGGTGCTCCTTCACAAGAGACCATCACTTCCGGCCTTGTAGTGGCCAATGACTATGTGCATTTGTGCCCGACATTAGGGGGGAAAAAAAGGTTAAAAGTGTTTTTTACCAATGACATAAAAATAATTGTTTTAAAGTCTGTTGTTTTTGTTTATAAATTCACGAACTGTCAGAACGGGAACTTTTATGACACCCTGTACTTAGCCTATAAAATAAGAAATCCGATATCTTGAAGTACCAAAAATCAAGTACTCACATAGGACGTTTAGTCTGACGGAAGCAGACAGAGGCTGGAGCGTGACCACATTGGACGCTTCGCACTTGTAAACCGCTTTGTTGTCTTTGGGGCCCACGGTAAAGGTGTGCGTGTTGGTGGCCTCCCTGCCCCCCGTGGAGTAGGTGATGTCCACTTGATCGTCATTGCGGAACCAGATGAGGCGGGCCGCAGGATTGCCGCCCCTCGAGATGCAGGCCAGGTTCAGCTTGTCCCCCACCTGAACGATGTCGCCGTCGTGGTATCCTTCAATCTGCGGTGGACCGGGGGGAACTGGAAAATAAAAGAATATTGCATCATAAGGTGATGTGGTGTAACAGAGCACTCAACCCTCCGTGCGGTTTGGACGTGATGTCTCGTCATCAAGACATTGCCAATTTCTTGCTGATGACGAGATCAAGATCTGGTTTGTTTTAATTCAATGGCGAGATATGGCCTCCATCAAGATCTAATCAGTTTTGTCAACCCTCCAGTATGTTTCGATGAAATATCTCGTCCATCAAGATTTGACCAATATTGAAACGACAAGATATCTCGTCATTGCGATAGTGCTGATTTTTCGACGATGACAAAATCAAGATCTGATAATAACGATACACCTCGTCGAGACAAGAAGCTCTTATGACCCCAAAAGCAGGTTACTAGCGCTGTGGTCAAATTCATCGATCCCTCCTACGATTAAAATTTCGGGTAGCCCGGTTGGAAGAGTAACGGTAATAGTGTTGAAGTTGTTGTTTCTTATGCCTACACTGGCAGACCAATGGAGTGCCAGGCCCGTCGAAGACGGCAAGAGGCGAGGGGGGTGCGGCTTCCATGCAAGTGAGCCCCACTGGGAGGAAGTCCGACTTAGCTCGAATTTTCAGTCAACAGTTGGCAGCACATCGACACGTCTCGTTTTTACGGAGAGGTCACATTTTCACGACATTCAATCATGTTCAGGCACACGGTTGTAATTTCGATCCAAACCAGAGACCAACTAATCCCTGGTTCGGCACCCCCAGAGGTATTGATTTATTATGGGAACATAGAGGATTTTGTGACCACGACAGATTTTTCGTGCACCAGTCACCTTTAGCGTACACGGGAGTTTTCGGTCAACTGTCACGAGCTCGATGTCCTACCGACCAGGCCACCCGGCCCTCAACGGTAATAGTAATTTTGATTAACGTCCTGCTAGAGCAACACAGCGGGCTATTGACGACGGTCCGGGATCAATCCTCTAAGTGAAAGATCCGAGGACAACACCACGTCATTTTGAACCACGGTCAGATGACGAAGCAACACCTGAGCTGGCATCCCACTCTCCAAACTTCCACACCAACACAACGTGTGGACTTTCGGCCACGACAAATTTAAGGACCACCAGCAGCCTCTACACCATACGCTTACAAACATCCGGACCCGGATTCGAACCAGGAACCTTCCGATCTAGAGGTTAACACCTTAACCACCAGACCGGTAGGTCGTATGGAAGAGTAACGGACTAGCATCCGGGGTTGCCAGTACGAATCCAGTCAAAGACCGTCGTGTACAAAGGTAGGGATGCGACATCGATGTCGATGTTTTTGTAACAACGATGTTTTATTTTTCAATAAAAAAAGTATCATTATAAAAATTTAAAAAATAACCAAGTTGCATAATTTTTATAATCAGCAAATTGAACAAACTTTTAGACCCAAGTGTCCAAGGGTGAAGGGTCTGAAAAGTAGAGATGCGACATCGATGTCGATGTTTTCAAAACATTGATGTTTTATAAAAAAAAACATTGATGTATTGGAGCCGATGTCGCATCACTAGTTGCTAAACCAGTTTTAAGAAATGTGGGAAAAAGTTTAAATACACTGAATTTAAAAAACATCGATGTTTTGGGGGCGATGTATTATCTACATTGATGTTTTAATTTTGAACATCGATGTTTTGCTGTCGATGTCGCATCACTAGTTGCTAAACCCGTTTTAAGAAATTGGGGAAAAAAGTTTAAATACACTGAATTTTAAAAACATCGATGTTTTTGGGGCGATATATAATCAACATCGATGCTTTAATTTTGAACATCGATGTTTCAAAACATCGATGTTTTGCTGTCGATGTCGCATTCCTAGTACAAAGGGTGCTGGTGCAGATTTAATCTGCCGTGGCCTCAAATGAGGCCCAGATCAGGTATGACCTCGTCATCTGGCAGTGGTTCAAAATTACGTGGTGTTGTCCTCAGATTTATCCCTTCGGGGGTTCATCTTGGACGGGAATTAAATACCTATACCTATGCCAATTAGAATTTCCCGTGTAAACAAAAGTGATGAATAAGCAATGTTGCAAACCAAACAGATTTCGACTTTGAACGCGCTTCTTACGCTGCGTCAGGCGGATAATTTTTTTCAGCTACAATTGTGTTTACACCAGCGGCATGGTATTGATCTGTGTACGGTGGATGTTATCCCCCCTTTTAAGTGACCGCTGGTATCGATCACCATTTACAAGCTGTCAGCGATTGACCATTTTGAGGGCCTCTCTTTTTGTTAGGTACCCTACTCTGTCGACAGTGTGGTGTGAACGCTTTGGGGGAAAGGCAGAAGTGATATATGCCACACATTACTATGAAAGGAAAGCGTCAGTCGTAAATGCCACTCAAGGCTCTATAGCTCAAGTTAGGTAATTAGGTTAGGGGGTCGGACATGCAAGTGAAAGAGCCGTTCCTGGAGACTATTGAAAAAATCTAAGCACCGCCGCGCAAAGGTTAACCCCATCCCTCATACCAGTAGTAAATTGCGAAGAATAAAATACTCTTGACACATAACATCGATATCAATCAAAAGCACTCTACGTAATCCTATTACACAACCCCGATTCAATAAAACTAACTTCATGCCTCGAGCTAGAACTGATCATCGCCATCTTTGTAAGTAACTTATCTTTCACAAATTAGTGTATACGTATGCTCTGCTCCTTTGATCCCAAACGCTCAAACTTAAACGTCTCATTGGAATGAATAAGAAACATCGAAAAACCGGAAACTCGAGGTGTTGCCGAAGAGTACACACAATGAAATGTAAAGCAATTCCACGCTTGATACGACATGCATATTTCATCGGAAGTGCCGCTTGTAGTACAGCACAAACTTCCAAACCGTAATTTGTTTTCAGATAATAACTCACGTATTTCTCCTAATACGGAGCAGCGAAATTTTTAAAGGCGAAATTGTCGCTACTTACCGAAATTGGATTGGGTGCGGAAGAAAGCCATTTCCGAAAACAATCTATTTAAAACACGAAGACTTTTCGGCTAGGTAATATTCAAGAATGGTTGAGGAATAAATGTAAGGCTACACTCGCCCCCCCCCCTCCTACCTCACGCATATATATTTGGATTCGTATGGATGTGCATAAATATGAAAGGCACTGAGAAAGAATACATTTTATATCGTTCGGTGAAAAAGTAAATCGAATTTTCCTGATCATTTTCTAAACCACATGCAGTGGTTGCGTCAGTATACGTTGCCGTAAGATTTATCGGCGAATACGATTACATGGGGGAGCGTTCACAAAACATGGCGCACGCTAATAAACAGCTTAGCATGAAACAAATAGATCGTAGGCATAGTGGTTCAAAATTACGTGGCATTGTTCTGGGTTGTTTCTCTTCGGGGATTGATCCCGGATCGTCGCCAATAGTTCATTGTGTTACTGTAGTGCGACGTTTATTAAACTACCTACGTATGTACAGAAGGGAACTCTGTAGTCCGGTTGGAAGAGTAACGGATTTTTAATACAGCCGACCAACCGGTCTGGTGGTTAAGGTGAATCGTCCCCATGGATAGGAGGATTCCTGGTTCGAATCCGGGTCCGGACATGGATGTTTGTAAGCTTATGGTGTAGAGGCGGATGGTGCACCTTAAATATGTCGTGGCCGAAAGTCCTCAATTTGGATTGGTGTGGAAGTTTGGAGAGTGGGGTGCCAGCTCAGGTGTTACCTCGTCATCTGACCGTGGTTCAAAATTACGTTGTTATTCTCGGATCTTTCCCTTCGAGGTTTGATCCCGGACTGTCGTCACTGGCACGTTGTGTTGGTCCAGTACCTACTATAATTAAATGCCTACCTGAATAGTAAGGTAAGGTAATGGTAATTTTTAGTTGACGTCGTACTAGAGCAACACAACGGGCTATTGACGACGGTCCGGGATCAGTCCCTTAAGGGACAGAACCGAGGACAACACCTCGTAATTTTGAACCACGGTCAGATGACGAGGCAACACCTGAGCTGGCACCAAACTCTCCAAACTTCCACACCAACCCAATACCTGAATCGTTAATAAAATACTTTTAAGTTTGTGTATTTGTGGAAAGAGCAATCAGATTGGTGTCACGGTAGGTAAGTATTCAATTAACTTCGCACTGAAGCAACACAACGGGCTATTGGCGGTGGTCCGAGATGAAACCGAAGGAGGCGAGATGACAGATGACGAGGCAACACCTGAGCTGGCATCCCACTCTCCAAACTTCCACACCACGCTTACGTCAGGACATTTGAGGCCATAACAACGTAGGTGTTCTAGCTAACGTTGCACTGGAGCAGGACAACGGGCTCTTCGTGACGGTATGGGATCAAACACGAAGGGAACGATCTGAGAACACCACATATTTTTAAACCGCGGTCAGATGACAAGCTCACATCTGAGCTGTTACCTCACTGTCCAAACTTTCACACCACACCAACGTAAGGACAGCTGAGGAACTATTTTAAGAACAGAATTAACGAGCATGACTCGCTTTGTACAAGACAGTCTTTGGTTGGATTCTAACTCGCAACCCTCTGGTTGCTAATTCGTTAATCTTCCAACTGGGCTACCGCGGCCCAAGGTCATGACAAGGTTAAATATTCACGCACATGGTTTTATGATGAATCGTGTTTTGAATTTTCAACCCTCTGGTTGCTAATCCGTGACTACCAACTGGACTACCGAGGCAGGGACATTCAAAAGAAACGACATATGGTAGTTAATTTGTCTACGCTAATTTGTCACAACTGCGAAAGGACACTAAAATCGTTGAATTTTCTAAATTTGTTTTATTATTTTAAGAAATTCTCTGTGCTTTTCTGCTTAAAATGACGTCGAAATCATGTTTCTTTCTTAATTAGAACTAGAGATATAATAATTTTTGTGGTGCGTTGTTTTGAAAATCTAATACTCTTGACAGTTGTTGTCATGGCAACAACACCTGTCTTTAAAACTTTAAATGCGTTTTTCTCCATGATACATTTTTTCAAGATTTCCTGTATTCAAATTGCTATAAGTCGAAAACCGATAAAATTTAAGCGTTGAAATTTGGAATATATCTTTTTCAAACATTATACTTTAATTTTGACTCAGCAAATTTGAAACAAATATTTACTTTTAAAAATATGACTTTAAAAAAAAAAGTACCTTAAAATTTTCAAATATTTTTATTCAAATATTTTTTATTTTTTATTAAATAAATATTTTTTAATTGCTGAATCAAAATTAAAGTTTATAAAATTGTGAATAATTTACTGCAAGAATTTTGAAAATTTATCAAGAATATTTTGAGTTTTAGTAATTTAAAATGATCACTCTTTTTTTCAAACACTTTTAATTTAAAATTAAAAAAAGAAAACTTTCGGAAAAATTTTATGTTGTGATTTTGCTTGTTAGTTAAAATGGAATCAGTACAAAAAAAAATCCAAAATTCTAAATTAATTAATAAAAAAAATTTTTTAAATTTGTCCCGGACCCCCTTAATCAATGACATTATTTGAGAGAATATGGTGGGTAGGTATTTTAATTAACGTCCCACTGGAACAACACAAATAGCTATTGCAGAGAATATGGATAACACATAAGTAAAATCTTTGCTTTCCTTCTGGTTTGTTCGTTTTCACTTAAATCCCTCATACATCTTATCTGGAAATCAATGCGATTTCCTGTTTGCTCAAAATGGTGTTTTAAACTTATTCGTAGTTACACACATAATTCCCGATTGGTTCAGGACATTGCGTTGGTTTACCAAACAATAATCTTATCTCAAATCTCTTCTGCTCAAGTTGATTCAGTCCCTAGTGTGCTCCCAGACTATCTTTCCAACCAACGGTCGTTATACATCATGACTGTTTTCTAATCGATAAATCTGCTATGACACTTATAGTTCAAACATTATTGATGTGGAAAAATCTTCAGGCTCGAATTGACGGAATTAATTCGATGCTGGTCTATGTTACAAAACCAGCTACAGAAGTAACTTAGGCCTTCGGTCTAGTGTAATGTTAGTATTTGTATTCTATTACAGCACTTTTAGTTGCTTATTCTTTGACGCATATTCTTTAGGTATATATTTTAATAACGTCGCACTGGAGGAAGACAACGGGCTTCCGATAGCTATTGGCGACGGTCCGGGACCAATATAATGGGTAAGGTAAGGTAATTTTAATTAACGTCGTACTAGAGCAACTCAACGGGCTATTGACGACCGTCCTGGATCAATCCCCTAAGGCAGTGATTCTCAACCCCTGTGCCTCGACACTTTTGTGTGCCGCCAAATTCTTAAGATTTGGCCGCCAAATTTTAGAAATGCATATAGTAAAAATTATAATGCTTGTTTTTTATTACAAGTAAATTTTGTTTAAATTAAAGAAAAGTACACTGTAAAAAAAAACTGTTGTTTTTACAGTTAAATACCATATTTATTTTTAACTGTTTTTATCTCCGATAACTGTGACCTTTCATAAAGTGAAATATTCGCACCAACGTGATGCGATTATCCCATGATAGCCAAAAAAGCTTTAAAAATATTATTACAATTTTCTACATCTTATTTGTGAGAATTCGGATTTTCAGTATTAACCAACATAAAAACGAAAAAAAGATCGAGACTGTTAAATGTAGAAGACGATATGAGAGTAGCATTGTCATTTTTACGACCCAAATATAAATGAAATTATCAAAAAACATCAAGCTCAAATTTCTCATTAAAAGTATTTTTATTCTTACCTTGTAATGAATCCCTTAATAAACGTACTGTTGTTTTTGTAGTACATATTATTTTATTTTACATTCAAAATTATTATTATAAACTATTTTACTTCAAAATTACGAGGTGTTGTCCTCGGTTCTTTCCCTTAAGGGACTGATTCCGGACCGTCGTCAATAGCCCGTTGTGTTGCTCTAGTACGACGTTAACTAAAATTACCAATTACCATAAACTATTTTACACAGTGTATTTATTGGTAAGTAAACAACTTTTTAATTTATATTTTTCTTTGTGTGCCGCAAATTTTAAAATCGTTAAAAGTGTGCCGCGACAAAATAAAAGGCTGAGAATCACTGCCCTAAGGGAAAGAGCCGCGAGCAACACACGTCATTTTGAACCACGGTCAGATGACGAGGCAACACCTGAGCTGGCACCCCACTCTCCAAACTTCCACACCAACCCAAATTGAGGACTTTCGGCCACGACAGATCTAAGGTGTACCAGCCGCCTCTACATCATACGCTTACAAACATCCATGCACTGACCCGGATTTAAACCAGGAACCTTCCGATCAGAGGCTAACACCTTAACGACCAGACCCGGTTGGTCGGCTCAAAATATAGGGGAGTTAGACTGAGTCGTTTTTACGCATGCGCGCATCAGCGGAATCCACGTCCAATAGAATAGAGCACACTTTTGGATTCGTTTTCGACAAGATATTGCTTTGGTGGCGATTGTGACCCCCCCCCCCTGTAGATTGAATTCATATCTTGCAGAGCCGAATTGGTCATTCTTCTACATCCACACTGCTGTCATGGAAGACAGCAAATTGAGGACTTTTTATTGGATTTATCTAACTATTACCCAGGATACACCATCAGAGCAGGAAACATAAATCGAAGTATGATTCGACTTTTCCATTGAATAGGTGGAGTTTAAAAAATTAAATTGGAATCCGATCGTGTTCTTTTCTGTATTTCTGAATTTTTCTGTTGCTTTTTGTGAAGGTATCTGAAAATATTCCCGAGCTCGTTTATGAAATATTAGAGGGACCGAAACGCACGGGGTGTAGTTCAGAAAGATAAAATTTAACAGATCGTTTTCTTGCTGTCGAAGAAATGCAAAGAGCGGGGGGATCGTATAAAAATGTAATCCTACTTCGGGCGTAAATAAATCAGTTGGGTTCGTTCAATTTCAAATGGTAGTTAATTAACGTCTCGGTGGAGCAACTCAACGGGCCATTTGTGACGGTTCGGAATGCATCCCAAACGGAAACATCGAGGGACTACACCCTGGCATTTAGAAGCACGGTCAGATGGCGATGTCATGCAATGAGGTGGCACCCCACTCTCGAAACTTCAACACCTCGACAACGTGAGGACATTTGAGGCCCCGAGAGTTTAGCTCCCGTGTACACGACGGTCTTTGGCTGAACCGAGTTTCGAACTCGCAACCCTCTGGTTGGTAATCCGTTATTTCTCCAACTGGGCTACCTCGGTTACACTTTCGAAAGTGGTTGGGCTGAAAACATTATCTTGCTCGTCTATGAAAGTTTTGAGAAGCCGATAGGGATGGATGTTATGGCGCAGGTTCCGGAAGCGGACAAGTTACGTCATTTTGATAAGCCGAAAGGCACGGGTTGTATCTCAAAAAGAAAGTTTAACAGATCGGTTTCCTGCTTACAAAGAACTGTGTAGATCGTAGGGACCGTATAAAAATACAATCCCACCCACCATCGAAAGCCAATAAATCAGTTAGGTTCTTTAAAAAAATTGCCTTCGAAAACACCATACACAAGCGACAAAGTTTTGTATCGTCGTACACAAAATTAATCCACAGGAGATCGTAATATATTATTTTTTATCGAGGCTGACAGAGGAATAAAATTGAGCTGCTCTCTAAACAAGGACATTAATGACTCATTAATATTTTATGTTAGGTGATAAATAAGCTAACAAAGGCCTCCTGCAGTTATATATCGTCCAACAGAAGCATTAAACCATCACTATGTTTATACGAAGTAATTCAGAGTTCTGATTTAATTTATAAGTTATTTTTTTAGTCATTCATTTTGAAAAAGATAAATAGGCTAAGATGGAGCAAGTTCACCAACCCAAATCCAAGGTTCATATTGAACCAATTACTACTCAATTCAGGTAATCTTCAACAACTTCAAATGCTTATCATCACCCTTACGTCCTTTACTTATGATTACTATTCATATTTGATTTAACATCCATTGATTTTATTTAAAAATCTATACTATTTAATGTGATCGTACTTACCCCACACGATGATAAAAGTGTATGCTATGTTTTCTAGTTTGCATTGATAAATTGTGAGCGGGGCAAGATCAATCATGCCCTTTTGATCTGCACAACTTTATAGTTGTTGTTGTTGTTGTCGTGCGGGCCATATATGGCCCAATTGGGGGTGCCATTGCCCCGGAGGGTTGGACTTCTTCATACATGACACATCCGTTTTACAGGAAGGTCCCTTTCACACATCCATTCACTCACACATATCGTAATTTAGATCCCAATCAGAGGCCGATAACCCCCTGATCATGTACCCCCAGAGGTATCAATTTGGTATGAGAACATGGGGGACTTTGTGACCACGACCTATTTAACGTGCCCCAGCCACCATTAGCGAACACGACGGTCTTTAGCCAGGTCTAAGCTCCGATCTCGCAACCATCAGAATTACAGGCTCTGCTGAGGACAGAACCCATAACCCTTCCGATGCGAGCCCGACGCTCACAACTTTCTAGTCAATATTTGAAATACTAGCAATGCAACTAATGTAAGAGGTGAATTCAAGTTCTTATTTTTTTCTGTCAAATACATACACCAGAAAGTTGAAAAAAATGTCTCAACATAATCTACCTACAGACGTAAATATTTTTGACCGTGATTCCATGGACTCTGATTCCATGGATTCCACCGTGATTCCATGGACTCTGATAACACTTCTTTAGGGATCTGTTTTGCTCACTGAAAGATAACTTAAATGCATGAGCGGCCCGACTACAAAATGAGCGACCACGGAGTGTTAGGTGAGTGGTGAACATGTGCGAAACCACTTCAAAGTGGTAGGTTGGAAGAAACTCCAGAGTTAGAATCACTCGGTGATCAGATCTTGATGGAGAAGCACACGTACAGCCTTTTCCTGTCGCTTTTTCTTGCAATGCTGGAACGACCTAAAAACATGTTCGTAGGATGCAGCCGTTAAAATTACATGGTGCTATCTTCGGATCTTTCCCATAGAGGATTGAGCCCGGACCCATCGTCAAAAACCCGTTGCTACTCTAGTAATTATTTTAATTAAAAATTACCAATTACCACAACGAGTGTCCGTGTACTTTAAACTCAACCGCATATTTTTACCTGTTCCCAGTCCCAAGAAAAAAAATTTGGAGACCTTGGAACTTGAACGCACCTTATTCGAGCATTTCGGGGCCGGGGTAGCCCGATTGAAGGAGAATCGGATTGGCAATCGAAGGGTTACACATTCGAATTTAATCACAGACCGAAGTGTACAGTGGGGGATGGTGCACGTCAAATCCTTCGCCTCAGATATCCTCGTATTAGGTTAGAAGTTCGGAGTGATGCGCCCACTCAAGTGTCGACTATGTCATCTTCACATGGTTCAAATTTACGAGGTTCTGCACTCGGAACTTTCCCTTCGGATTTGATCGCCAATAGCCCATCGTGTTGCTCCTGTGTGACGTCAATTCAACTACCAACCTACCTCAATATCAATTACATGAATTCATATCACGCACACACTTCATCTATTAAATCACTCGTGTAGCAGATGGTCGTTTATAGAGCAACAACCCACTCTTCAATCACCTTGTTGTTGTGTCCAATCCTTCAAGATCTAGCAGCAGCTAGATCAAATCCCATCCGCTAAGGTGAGCCCCAAGCAATCGAGGATATGTTTGGGGGAAGCCAGTAACAGTTGGCACTTGGTACACGTTGGGAAAACCCTGCGGCCAGAATCGAAGGTCATGCATCTTAGGTGCCCACTGATAAGTCTCGAGACAGCCGTTTCCAATACGCCTCCAGGTCTTTTCTTACCGTACCAGGGATTGGCAGGGGGGGGGATGAACCAAACCTGCCGGTCACTATTTTTCGCCATGGAGAAAATCTCTTGAAAAGTAAGATCATATTCTGTAGTTGCCGTTGCAGAACAGCCATTTTTTGCCAAGATATCCGCAACTTCGTTGCCAGGGATGTCGACGTGGGAGGGGATCCACTGAAAGTGAACCTCCCTACGCTTTGTAATAATTTTAAGGTTATTGAGGATCTGAATGACTACGAGATCATTAACCTGTCTCCAGTCCTGTAGATGTTGGATCGAGCTGCGGCTATCTGTAAGAATCCATACATCGCTTGAGCAGATATAAATCGCCTTATAATATAATCGAATAATATAATCGAGAAATATAATCGCCTTAAAACCGATAAACACTGCGCCTAAATGAAACCTAATTTACCAAAAAAAAAACGACGCCCCATTACAAGAGAGGTCGATTGAAGTCGAAAGTATCCGGAGAAACCGACAGCTTCTAGTTAGCGACCCTAACGCAGTCATCCGCCTGTAGAGTCGCCCCGTTATTAATTGAAAGTGAGTTATTACCGGAACGGGTGTCAGGGGCACGAGTTGGAACCCAGAGTGCATTCGGATTCTGTTGTGTCTGGAACCAACACTTTCTCGGGAACGCGTCCTCCCCTTTTCCCGTTCTGAATGATTAATGATCGGCTGGGATTCCCTCCGAGACGCACCCCCATCCGAAAATTCTCGGGCATCCATCTCATCAGATATGTATGGCACGGTCATCGGGGAAGGGGTGGAAAAGAAGTTGCAGCGAGAGTCGATATCGGGAACATGGTGAGGAATGGAAAGGGGGTGCGTCTGGTTGTGATCGCAATCCCCGACTGGGGCGTATAAGTAATAATAAGTTATGTGTTGCAGCGTCTGATGACAATCCGATTGATATGCAGCAGGGTGGAGGTGTGTGTGTAAAATTCCGCTCGTGCGGATCGATGTCGCGGGACGATCCCCCCCCCTTCTGCGAGATGTTTACCTCTGGAGGGGGACGACCGATCTGCAATTTATTTCGTTTTATCTCGTCTTCGACCGTCGCGGAAGAAATCGACGATCGGTTGTTTACGGTTCAGGTGGTGGGACCGGAAGCAGATCTGGTAGCTTCCTAGGAATTCAATTTTCCAACGGGACGACGAAGCTAAGGTATGAGCACATCGTTGGGACATGGGCAGGCCCACTAGAGCTTCCCTCCACACCGTTTCGGAAGAAATCCCGATCGGTTGTTTTTAGTACAGATGGGGATCCAAGAGTAGATCTAACTGTGTCTCTTAGTTGGGCCCTCCTATCCGACAAGCTGAAGTCACTAAGGTTCAAATGGTGTGACCGAGAGCAGATCTGGTATCTCCCTAGGAATTAAATTTTCCTTCGGGACGACGAAGTTAAGGCATGAACACATCGTTGGGACATGGGCAGGCCCACCAAAGCTTCCCTCCACACCGTTTCGGAAGAAATACCCGATCGGTTGATTTGAGTTCAGATAAACGATCCAAGAGCAGAGCTAGCAGTGTCTCTAGGTCACGGTTGGGCCCTCTTGTCCGACTAGCTGAAGTCACTAAGGTTCAAATGGTGGGCCCGAGAGCAGATCTGGTAGCTACCTAGGAATTAAATTTTCCAACGGAACGACGAAGCTAAGGCATGAACACATCGTTGGGACATGGCAGGCCCACCAAAGCTTCGCTCCACACCGTTTCGGAAGAAATCCCAATCGGTTTTGTTTAGTACAGATGAGGATCCAAGAGTAGATCTAACTGTGTCTCTTAGTAGGGTCCTCGTGTCCGACTAGCTGAAGTCACTAAGGTTCAAATGGTGGGACCGAGAGCAGATCTGGTAGCTACCAAGGAATTAAATTTTCCAACGGAACGACGAAGCTAATGCATGAGCACATCGTTGAGACATGGGCAGGACCGCCAAAGCTTCCCTCCACAACGTTTCGTAAGAAATCCCCGATCAGTTGTTTTTAGTACAGATGGGGATCCAAGAGTAGATCTAACTGTGTCTCTTAGTTGGGACCTCCTGTCCGACTAGCTGAAGTCACCAAGGATTTGGGACTAGCCTCAAGAAAGTATCGGCTTGGTATCTCGACCAGTTAAAGGGGATAATCGTTTTTCAATTGGTAATCGTGGTTGGTTGGGTTTGGGGCTTTATGGCGCAAGGGCCCTAATTGGGCCGTGCTGCTCCAGACACAAGACATACAATATCAAGTACTGGACATACACACACATAAAAGCTCTTAATAACGCAGAAGAGAGAAATACATCCAGGTAGGAATGCACCCTGACAGGAATCAAACCTGTGCCACTTATAACTCGAAGGCTGTTAAGCAGTGGGCATACCTACTAAGCCCCAGTTAGTCGTTGTGAAAACAAAAATCAAACATCGTCTTCCCACTACAGTTTGGTACGTTTTGCAGCATACCAGCGGAGGAAGGTGTACATTAGGGTGGGTCGAAATACACTTTTTTTCGAAATCACTCTTCTAATAGTGCGAAAAGGGTTCTCTCTGAGTTCAATAAATACGGTGTAAAATATTTTTTTGATTGGATAATATCTTCTGCCACCGCATCCTACTTGGATTTTGGAAATGTGGGAAAAATTGGCAATTTTTACTCGGCTTAGGAAATATAATTATTTTTCAATATTGCTATTTTAATAGTGCGGAAGAAGTGTCCACTGGGTGAAATAAGAAAGGTGTAAAATATTTTTTCGATCGAATAATATCTTCTGTTCCGCATCGCAATTGAAAATTTTGCAGTTTTTGAAGAAAAGTGCACTTTTTTATGTGTTATAGAAATAAATCAAACATGAAAAATAGATGGGTACAAACACTATTTATTGCTGTATTGCATTGTATATTTGATTATATTCCCTGAAAATTATTAAATAAAAGCTGAGTCGCAATATATTAATATAATATTTGTTAGGAATATTGTAACCATAGAACATTATGACATGCCAATACCAAAAGTTTACTTACACTTAATCAGCAGGAAGAGGCTTGAAATCAGCCATATGGTCAAATTAAGGCATAATTGATCGGGTAAAGAATACGGATCTAATGAACCCGTCTCTACTTTGAAACCCATAAACCTTAGTGGATGCTTCTGTCACTAACATGACACACCGTTCAACTGCCTGTGTGTGACATGGAAAGTGAACAAAGTCCTATTCTGGATTTTTTAATCACGCACATTGCACCTAAATACGGCAGTGGATATATCACTGAGGATTGGGGGAGAAG
Organism: Metellina segmentata; assembly: GCA_947359465.1. Lineage (NCBI taxonomy): Eukaryota > Metazoa > Arthropoda > Arachnida > Araneae > Tetragnathidae > Metellina > Metellina segmentata. Next base: position 99,683,187 of record OX375882.1, read on the forward strand.
TAATAGTAATTGATGACCTGTCAATCAATCCTGTATAGTCAGCAGCTTCAAAATACAGTTTTGGTGGGAGAAATACACGTACTGACTTTTCATTGGAAGATGATTCTCTAGACTTAATTATACGTCGTGCAGAAGTTCTCTGATGTGCGGTCATTCATCCTTCAACATACACAGCAAGATATTCTCAGGATGAGCAAACAACGAATTTCGACAAATTACTCCATCAACGACGTCCTTGAGATAAATACCTGGATCTAAAAATAGTATTTCACATGTACTTAGCTCCATCTTTCTGCGAGTATTTAGACTTTATATTATACCAGTTTGGAGTGTACACTTTCATAACAAACTCAGCGATTTGTTTCAACTTCAAAGCAGGATCTGGAGAACTAACATATTGTCTTAGAACTCTGTTCGCAGTTGTTAGCCAGTGTGAATGTGATAATGGACCAAGACTGCGTATAGCCAGTTCATCAGAATATTTACCCAATCATACCGCTTGAGATATTTCTAGTAAATACATTTGATCCTTGCTTAAGTCACGTCTATCAGTTGTTGGTAACTCGCCGTTAATAATTTCGAAAGTTGTCACTAGCAAAATTTCCCATGTAAGGAGCGCCTTCCCAATATTACCAAAATATGATTTGGCGCCATTTGTTAGCCCATCCAACGTTTCAAACAAATGTCTCAGAATTAGCTCATTAAAATGTTGGAGACATATTACCCTATGCAGAAGTTTACCAAGTTTCAATTCCAAACACCTAATTACACCGGATTTCCATCCGGGTGAGCTAACTCTGTACAGTCACAGCCAGTTGTCAGAAGCTCTGGATTTGGCTGTGACTGGAATTGGAAAAATCTCTTGTGATCCATTCAAAATATCTGATAATAGTCCAGTCAGAATCATTTTTTCAGTTTGGGGTGCCAAATGATAGACTCAAATGAGTTATGTAACGTGAACCCGATTCTTCAATAAGAGATAAATGTTCCTTTTCTCGTGTATCTTTTAGTATCTACTCTCTCTTCTATCAATGTAGAATCTTTACGCCCATCGAAATACAGCCCCTTCAACGGTAATGTTTGAGCTTCACTTTAAAGCTTGAAATTCTAAATCCTTTCTAACTTTAGCCTTTTCCCTTCGTAGCTTGTTTTTGTCAACCACCAAATTTGAGTTGTCGCTAGTTATGAGACAGACATAGTGAAGAACACTTGAAGCAATTGCTGCCACACTCCAGTCCTAGACTCCAAACCTGTCAGTAACCACAGCAGTTAGAGGAAGTCAAGTCGCATTTGTGATGATTTAGATACAAACGGTGTTAATTTTTTGTACTTAAGATCAGTAAGAGAGATTAAACGGTTCGATGTCGATGGTTTGTAAATGTCCAGATTTAAAACTAGGAGGAATGTCAATTGTTAACACACCTCCCTTCCTTTCACTTCCTGTCAGATACAGACAGCATGAGAAGACAAGAAAAAGTGAACTTTTCTTCAAGAATAGCAAAATTTCAATTGCGATGCAGAAACAGAAGATACAATTCGATCCAAAATATATTTTACACCTTTCATATTAAACCCCCTCTTTCATACTATTAGAATAGCAATATTGAAAAATAATTATATTTCCTACTCCGAGTAAAAATTGCCAATTTTTACCCAAATCTCCAAAATCCAAGTGCGATGCGGGGGCAGAAGATATTATCCAATCAAAAAAATATTTCATACCGTATTTATTGAAACCAGGGAGAACCCTTTCCGCACTATTAGAAGAGTGATTTCGAAAAAAAGTGTTTTTCGGCCCACTCTAGTGTCCATCAAATCATCCTTACTTGAACCCGTATCGTTGTTTTTTAAACGGGGAAAGGATAAGGCCTTATCCCTATTTAATCTTCCTACTTTTTAAAGTCCGGACTTAAGCCTGCAGGTCTTGTGTTGAAATTTCTGCATAATCATTGTATAATGTATTGGGCCGAGTGGTGAGCCAATGAACAAAACAACACAGCCTGAATTACGATGAACTAAACGTTTTTTTCACAATAAGATAAGTGCAATATCTTACAATCAGGAATATGTGTTCCCAGGTCTTGGTGGCTGCGAAAAAAGCAAACAGATGGGATCTTCTCAACGGTCATGGCTCTCCCATTGAACATCACAAAAAAACCCTTCTCAGCTCGAGTCCTCCAACAGTTCCCTGTGTTTCTAGATTTCCCTGGGTGGTCATGGTGGCCTAATTGCTGTACAGATTTAGGGTGCCCGTGATTCAACTATGTTTCGTAAATTTTCGGCCGATAGTCAGTGCTGTTGACCTCTGATACAGAGTTGTTGTTAGGGAGGTTACAACATCTATGTCTGTCAGTTCTCCCCAAAAGTTCTATCTATAAAAGAGACGACAAATATAAGATATAGGCATATTGTTCGGTCGTGTATAGGTCCTGGGATGGCCCTCAACAACAAATCGTCAAATGAGATCAGATGTGGGTCCACGAATTAGATCTGGTAGCTTGCAAATATATCAATCTACAGACGGGACGACGAAGAACAGGTATGGCCATATCGTTGGAGCATACGCAGGTCCTCAACAGAATTTAGGAAGACATTGCAGATCGGTTGTTCTCAGTTCATATAGGAGCCGTGGTAGCCCGGATGGAAGAGTAACGGATTAGCAACTGGAGGATTGCGAGTTCGAATCCAACCAAAGACAATCGCGTATAAAGGGGGCTGGTGCACGTAAAAACTGCAGTGGCCTCAAATTTCTACTCGTTGGCGTGGTGTGCGAGTTTGGAAGAGTAGGGTGACAGTTCAGGTGATTACCTCGCCTTCTGAGATGATTCAAAATGACGTGATGTGGTCCATGAATCTTTCCCTTCGGGTTTGATCCCGGACTTTTAATAGCCCGTAGTGTTTCTCCACTTCCACGTTAATTAAAATAGCAAACTCAATACAGATGGGGATCCAAAGAGTAGATCTGGTAGCCTTCCACAGGTTCTATTCACGAATAAGACGATAAAGGTCAGATATCGCCATATCGTTGGGTCGTGTATTTGTCATGGGCAGGCCTTAAACATTGTCTGGGAAGAAAAATCGTTGATCAGTTGAAATGGGTGTCCATGAGTAGATTTGATAGCCCTAAGAAATCCACCTGCGAACGCGACGACAAAGATCAGGTATGAGCACTTCATTGGGTAATGGGCACCCACATCGTATCAGAAGAAATTGCCCCAATCGGTTATATTGAGTTCAGTTGGGTGATTGGTTTAAGTTTTATGACGCAAGGGTCATATTAAACTCAGCTGCACCAAACACAAGGTAGAAACTGTCAAGTTATTGGGAAAACAAAAGATGGAGAGGAAAAAGAAAAGTTCGCTAGGACATCAGGGGGTTGAGAAACCTATGTTTACCGAATGCATTTAACTCCATGGGAAAATATAGATTATTTGAGCACCTCGAGTTCTTGAAGCCGGTACACACCTAAATATTGTTTTCAGTTCAGATGGAGTGATTGAAGAATATAGATCTGGTGGACCCCAAAAGTTCTACATGTATGTGACCTGGACGACAAACAATCAGATATGAGCATATAATTGGGTCGTGTATGGGTCATGAGCATGCCATCCAAATTGTTTCTGAAGAAATCGTCAATAAGTTCAGATGGAGGCCCGCAAATAGTTCTCTTTGCGAGTTACCAGATCTATCTACGAACTGAGACGACCAGGACCAGGTATGAAAAAGTTGGAACAAGCTTTCAGCCTTGCATAAAAGTCAGTTGGCATTGGACTTTGGCCAGGACTGTACACTGGAGTGATAGTAAATGGTAGATTAATTGAGACACATGAACTGTTAGTGAATAGGAGGGCATAAGAGGAGTGCTCAGAAGGTAAGCAAGCTATGAAATGTACTATATTTTATTAACGGAAAATAGTAGGCTGGTCAATTTAAACAAGGAATATGAATCAAAATTTACCAGGGCTCCCTGGTGAAGTGATGGCTAAGTTCGTAGCAAAATGGCCACGGTAGTCTGGTAGTTGAATTTACGTTATACTAGAGCATCACAACAGACTATTTGTGATGGTCAGGGATCAGTCTCGAATGGAAATTTCCGAAGTACAATGGTAATTTTAGTTAACGTCGTACTAGAGCAACACAACGGGCTATTGACGACGGTCCGGAATCAGTCCCTTAAGGGAAAGATTCGAGGACAACACCTCGTAATTTTGAACCACGGTCAGATGACGAAGCAACACCTGAGCTGGCACCCCACTCTCCAAACTTCCACACCAACCCAACGTGAGGACTTTCGGCCACGACAGATTTAAGGTGCACCAGCCGCCTCTACACCATACGTTTACAAACACCCATGCCCGGACCCGGATTCGAACCAGGAACCTTCCGATCTAGAGGCTAACACCTTAACCACTATACCGGTTGATCGGCTTTCCGAAGCACAAGTGCCATATTTAGCTTTATGCACTACCCTACAATAATGGACAGGATGCCAGCGGATTTACATAAAATCCGACTACTTGTTTTGGGGCGTTTTTCGTAGTATGGCCTGACACCTTAACATGTTGTTCCTGGTAAATTGAACGCCGACACTTACATGAACATTTTGGACAAGCAGGTTCTACCTACGCTCTGGTAATTTTGCTGCCATTCTTGTAGCAGGAGTGGACATAAATACACATAGCTGTGTATGAAAACCTTGTTGAAAGTATGCCCAGAATGGATGCTAGTGTCATTGTAGCACGTGGGGAACATTCCCCCTGTTAAAGCAGGTATTCTTTGACTTATTCCATCACATCTTGCTGTCCTGTCCATTATTGTAGGGTAGTGTATATAAAGAATCAATGACCGCATCTATTCGTTGAAGGCATCACAAAAGATTTTATTAACTTAAAAAAATCAAAACCGTTTAGGAATCACGCACGAATAGGTAAGTAGTTAATTAACCTCGTACTGGTGCAACACAGTGGGCCTTTGGCAACGGTCAGAGATCCTCCCCGAAAGGAAAGATCCGGAATCATGCACGGAAAATTGAAGGTTGGTGAACGGATATATGGCGTGTGAACTCTTCAGAGGATAAGATGCTAACATTCTTTACGCCGTGATAAGTGATATGAAAATGAAAAGATAGATTTACAGCGAAACATATCTGTCAAATTTCGCTCAACAATATTACTAGAACATCAAAACAAGTATTTTAAGGTTCTAGTTCAGAAAATGAAATTGATACACAACTACTCTTTCAGGGAGACAATGGCCTCGCTGAAAAGATTGAATATAGGAATGCAATACAGATCATAAGCCCGATGCATAATTCATTCAATAAGATCCGAGAACAAAAAGTAAAGGATTTCTGATAATGATGCGCTCAATACAACACTGCTGCCACGAGTTTTTCATTTAAGATAAGCTTACACAAACAGGCGATGTCATCCCATTCATGATATATCGCCCATCCGAGGTAATAAATGACGGCCCAATCTGGATAAAATGCTTGGAGATGATGTGAAAATAACCATATGTAAACAAGAACAATTTTATTTTCTACTTAAGTTATAGTTTACGCGGAAAGCTTTTATTCTCCCTTTGCATAACTCTTTATACTTATGATCGGTGGAACCGAGAAATAGGCTTTAGAATAAAATGATGTTTTCAGCAAGAGGAAAGTTTAAAGAGATTATAAAACATAATCCTTTTAGGCAATGCAAGTCATTGTAAAAGTGGTGTATATAATTTTGTCGTACGATGTACATCCAATACCAAATCCTATACAGTGATGAACATTTTTTGTTGTTGTATAATTTTGCATCCATAGTCAAGAATAAATATGTCAGGCTATAATTTTAATAGTAGGTAGATATTTTTTAACTAGCGTCGTACTGGAGCAATGCAACGAACTATTGACAACAATCTGGGATCAAACCCGAAGAGATAGATCAAAGAACCTATCTACGGTAGAGGATCAGAGGATGTAGTCACGTTATTTTGAACCATGGTCAGATGACGAGGTCACACCCATGTTAAATTCACAAACTTTGGAGGCATCTTATTTATTCATTAATTACTGTATTAATTTAAAGTTTTTACAGCGTAATACTTGAAAATTTTTAAAGACTTTAACAAAGTTTCATAATTAAAAAAAATTCACCAAATTATAAATTAAAAAAAAAATTGAAATATTTTAGATAAAATATATTATAAAAAGTATGCATTTTTTTCTTCTACCTTGTGTTAAAGAGTTTAAAAGTGCTTCTTAAACAATTATAAAAAGTTTTAAGAATGTATCTCAAGTAGTATGGTCTGAGAAACAAGGCTTTAAACTTGGTATAACGTACGTCGCGGTAAAATAGTGCACCTCTACTTTTAAAAAATATTTAAATATACTTCCAATTAACGTATTTCTACAACTGAGGTATCGTAAAAAAAAGGACGATTCAAGTTTTCATAAACAGTAAAAATCTTAAAAAATGATTTGTTTTCAAATTTTTAGGTGATGGACCCCCAAAAAAATTTAGTAAACTAATAAAATTTTTTTCCCTTAAGGTGGTATGTATATATTAGAAATCACGAAAATCGGCCAGAATATCGACTTTTTTTTATGAATTCAAAAATTTTTCTAACATCTTTGCTTTCAAATAATGCCATGATCTTGTTTATATTCAAAATAATTTTCTAGTTACAAGAGTTTTCGTTAGGTACTATCACCATGTACACCCTTAAAAAAAACGACTCACCCGATCATAATTGCGCAATTTACATCGCAGAACAAAACGGAAGGTAGCAATCGATAGAGTTTAATGTTTTCTACAAATATCAATACTTAAAATTTGTCCAAAGGGCCGTCTTCATATTAAATTGGGTGCTTGTTCTAAAAATTTAAATACGAACCCCCATATTTATCATAAATTTAGATTATACACACAATTTCAGGCGGAAATAAAAATAGTTAATCAATTTTATTGTATTTTTCATCGATTTGTAAGTGTTTGAAAATTAGATCTAATGTTAAATTGGTGTTTCAAGGTTTTTTTGTTATATTTGCTAAAAACATTAATTTTCCTTTGAAATTGTTTTTCCATCCTTTGCTACCTAAAAACCCAAACACAATCAAAAAAACATTTTAACTATCAAACTAAATTTTACTATTTTTTACTGGTTATGAAATTAATATTCATAAAAATTGTGAATAGAAAACTGAGCAAGTTTTGACTCCATGCGATTCAACTGTTACTGAAACATCGGAATTTCAAATTTCAGCTCATCACGTGCATAATTAGTAGCGCAGTGAGACTGTTTGTTATTATCATCGTTATTGGGGATTGTTCACAAAGTGCAAACAGAAATTTCTACCAACAGATCCTGGGATTCAATCAGAATGGACTCTGACTTTGTCACCATCTTTCCATAACAAGGCGCGTGCAACAGGTCATTGACTGCGACGGCCACTGCACGTATTTATAAATATTTATAATATGATTGAACTCCATACATTTACACGCTCCCTCAATGATTTTTATGGATTTTCTCGGTCAATTTTAGTCCGTTTTTCATCAAATCCGCCTGAAATTATGCGTAGAATCCAAATTTGTGATAAAAGATGGGGGCTCGTATTGAAAACATCGGTAATTGGTAATTTTTAGTTAACGTCGTACTAGAGCAACACAACGGGCTATTGACGACGGTCCGAGATCAGTCCCTTAAGGGAAAGATCCGAGGACAACACCTCGTAATTTTGAACCACGGTCAGATGACGAAGCAACACTTGAGCTGGCACCCCACTCTCCAAATTTCCACGCCAACCCAACGTGAGGACTTTCGGCCACGACAGATTTAAGGTGCAATAGCCGCCTCTACGCCATACGCTTAGAAACATCCATGCCCGGACCCGGATTCGAATTAGAAACCTTCCGATCTAGAGACTAACACCTTAACCACTATAGAGGTTGGCCGCCTTGAAAATATCGGAGCAAGCACCCATTTTAATATAAAGGCGACCCCTTAGACAAATTTTAAACATTGGTATTTGTAGTAAACATTCACTCTTATCGATTGCTACCTTCTGTTTCTGTGATGTAACTTGTACAATTGCGATCGGGTGAGTCGTTTTTTTTTTGACAGGTGTACAATCGCGGAAAAAAATCCCGAACCGCCTTCTTTATTTCGAGCACAATTCCTACTTGAAATAAATCAAACGTATCATTCAATAGAAAATAACGTCTTCTACAAATTCAAATCCAAAAACGTTGCAAGGACGTCTTTTTGTCAAATTTTGTACAAACAACAAAAGTTCTAATGGAAAATGTTTTGATGCCATAATCGGATTTTGCATAGTTAAATTAGTCTAAATATAAAATTTCATGACTACTAACAATATATCTCGAGATATTCAATGTTAAAGTTAGTTTCAATTTCAGGGATTCTCACCATACAGAAAGACGCTATACGTAGATCGAGATTAATTGTAGTTATCGCTACCCGAATTTCAAATTTTACACTATTTCAAACGTATTTTTTAGCAATCTGAGAGTTATTATATTTATTTTGTAAGTGGAAACGATTTGAGAATTACATTATTATATTTACTATGCAAGGGCAAACGATCCGATAACAATTATCCGAGATTTGTCGGGCGTTTTATAAATGTTTGGTTTATCCCTACAGTCACAATAATTGGGAAAATTTATTGTAGCTCAAAAACTAATCATCGGAAAGAGCAGAAATTGTGCATAGTCATACTAGAAGTCATTCTGAAGCGATTCTAATAAAAAATATAATAAGGTTTCAACTCACAATTTTTCAAACATTAATTTACTAATTATTATTGAATACTAAACACTATTTTTTAAACAAAATACTTGGTAGATTGTGCGTGGGTTGTTAATCAGTAACATGGTGCAAAATATCAGCGCTATAGAAATATTTAGGAAGATATCTATAAAAGTCTAAGAAACTGATTTAACATTAGGAACTCCAATCTTTATGTCTTCATAACTTCGAAACGGCAAGTACTAATAACATGATCGTTGGTATCTGAAGTTAAAATGTAATATAGATTCAAAATTTTATGTTAAAATAGGGGTGCTCAATTTGATATGAAAAAAGACCCTTTATTCCAATTTTATGAATTTGAATTAATAGAATAATTTAGTTATTGTAAAATGCCATCTTTGAATTTGCTCTAGTGTTAAAATTGCTCGAATGAAGAGGGAAGGTTTGTGTTTTTCTTTTGCGACTATCGTTTTCTTCGACTTCCAAAACTTTAAACTCGATTTCTGAAAACTGTTTTTGCCATAGGATGCTTTGTTCAAACAGTGATAACTCAACAATGAATTGATCTATTATAATTACTTTTGTACCATCACTATCTGTATAACACAGCATATGTTTTGAACCTCAATCAAAGTTATTGGTGAAGAAATGAAATTTTTAGTCGATTTTTATGAGTTATAAATCAAGATTTTGTTCAAGAATTTCAAGACTTTGTTGGTGATAAAAATTGTCAAAAAACTGTTCTTTCTAGCAAGTAAGCGGAGGTTCAAAACATGAAGGCATATAGAAGGAATAATTTCCAACAGGAATTGTCTTTCTGAACAAATTAGAATTTGAGATATCACTGTTCAACAAACATGCTGATTAGCTCATTTTATTTAAATTAGATAATTAATAAAAAGTTAAATATATTTTTTTGGCACTGATATGAGTCTTAATAGAAACAAATGACCTACTGTAAAAAAAAAATTGTATTTCTTCGAGATTTTTACGCGAATTTGCCGTCGATGAGGGAAACTTGTTGGACTTTGGACGTGAACGGACGCAGAGAGCTGGTCTGCTCAGAGGAAACCGCGGAAATGTGATCAATTTTGTCCTTTACGTATTTAGCCTCGAAATTTCCCTAATTTGGTAATTTTGTAAATATGATACATATCTAATTAAATGGGCTGTATGTCTTAAGGCTGTTTTCAATTGCCAACTAGCCACGTACACGACGTTACAGCACACCATTTTGGTGTACAGCGGAGGGATAATAGTCTTCATCAATAGTCAAAAGTTTCATTTACTTTAGCGCGGTTTTTCGAGTTCCCTAGTGGTCATCCCAACCTGAAGAACGTTTCCTGTTCTCGATTTTTGATGGTCATCCTGTCCTGAAGAGTATTTCCTGTTCTTAATGTTTTGATGGTCATCCTATTCAAAAGAACTGCGTTTCGAAGTTGATGTCCTAAAGAACGTCCTGACCCTGAAGTCCTGATCCTGAGAAAACTGTTTCGGTAGTTGTTGGTAACCGTGAGATAAAGAAAGTATTTTCGATCATTGACGGTCCAGTGAAATTTGATTTCAGTGTCATCCCAACATACTAGTGAACACGCAGTTCCCGATCTGAGGATGCTGTTGTGCTGAGTTCCGAGTGGTTAGTCCTTGATCGATTCGACGAGAGTTTGTGATTAGACAACATCCTTCGAGGAAAGTGTGCGTGCCTCTTGGAAACTAAAGCGATAATGCCTCAACCCCTTTTATTCCAATTGTATTTATTTATATATCAAAAGTTTTCAATGTGCTTTACAGTTCTACTTGAAAGTATTTTAAAATGCCATTTTTAAATAAGGTAAAAGAAAGAGGATCTGTGGTGAAAAGTGAAAACTAAAGCCGCCGTAATTGGAAAGGAGGAGCTAGATAGGGGTAGTTATTTATTAGGGAATAGAACCGCCGCTTATAAAAGAAAGAACTAAAAAGGATTTTTCCGGAAGATAATCCCTAAATTCCATGCAAACTAGTTCTCAGGCAAAAGAAATAGAAAAGTAAAAAGAAAAAAGAAAAGAAAAAAAAAACACGGAGAGACAGGAAGGGGCAATACAGAGAGATGCTAATGAAAATGCAGAGGTGATTCATGTTGAGCTTTGTATTGAGGAGTAAATAAAAATTCCAGAAGTGGAAAACAATGCATTCGATTTATCTTTAATTAAGATAAGTCACGATGATTTCAAATGGGGTCAACGAAATAATTTAAAGAGATGTTTGATTTTGTGCTAGGAAGTGTTCCATCTTCGAAAAATAGGACATATTGCATGGAAAACGGGTTGTTGCTAAAACGACAAAATCGTTTGGGCAATATAAAGAAATTGGTTTTGAAAGTGTCAGTATGTTGTGATAGTACTTTTCAATCATGTTGTAATTATGTTACATTTAAAAAAATTTGACTTTTGGCATTGGACTCTCTTGAACGGACGCTGAGCTGGTCTACTCCGAGGCTCTCACTAGCTTCGGCAGGCATGTGACTGAGACGTTGATGTCTCAATATCTTACTTAAGAGGAAGCTCTCTATGTGCCAACACAGGTAGGCAAAGAGGCAAGAAATGTGAGGGTTGCCCAAATGAAAGTGGACAAATTTAATAAAAATAATACCTTTATTGGAAATCAAAAGAAATCGCCATGGGTGTTGTAACACAGGTCTCATCGTTTCGACAACAGGTCTATGCCTTTTCTGTAGGAAGATCGGGGTTGATTCTGGAGGAACTCCTGCACAGCTTCCTTCACTTGAATTGTGAATCCGAATTGAAACGTGTCCCCTGTAATGTTCTCTTAAGTGGCTCAAAGATGTGGGTTGTCACAGGGTGACAAATCCGGAGTGTACGCCGGGTGTTCCAACACTGTCAGGAAGCTGTCGCCAAATGGAGAGATTGGCGAGTGTTAACTGGAGTGGTTGGCGAGTGACAAGCGCGATAACCGGGGAAGGGTTGCCAAGATCAGGAGTGAGGGTTTTTTTTCCGGATGAAGTTAATCTGCGCTACCGTCGTTATATACTAGTCAATGATTTCTGCTTACGTTTTTTAAATGTTTTGTATCGTGTCCCTTTTCATGTAATAAATTACCTTGGGAGTAAAAACTGCTGACTTGACTTTTTATGATTTTGGAAGCAACAGAAAAAAACCCAACCAACTAACACTTCCCAACGGAATTTGTTAAAGGTCTTCTGGGTTTCACGGGAGTCGTGTGAGCGGGCATTGTCATGGAGAAGGATAACTTGTTGAGTGAGAAGGCCTGGCCGTTTGCTTTTGATTGCTTTCCGTAGTTTCGTCAGCACTATTGTGTTGAATTGATAGCGCTCCCTTGGGGCAAGAAATGAATCAAGAGTGGTCCACGGCATCAGAAACCACACCACCGCGCGTTGTTCCGATCTGGACGCATTCATGTATAGCACGACTTTACTTTCGATCCATTTTCTGTACCAGGAACAGGTTTCAATGTTGAACACCGTATGCGGTGCACACCTACAACCGCCCGTTATATCCCTATTCGGTGGCGCTGCTATAGCTGCAGTCATTCTGACGCAATCGCACGTGCCCACTTTTCATTTGGGCGACCCTTATATATTCCATTTACTACTATATGAATCTGCCCATGTATCACGTGCAAACTACTGTTCGCCGCTAGGCGTCATACACGGTATCGTGACCGCGACGAGTGTGCACTCTGCCATGCATCAGCAAAGGCTAGAGTAGGTCATAAGGACTAGGCAACCTACTCTTACTCTTAAGGTAGGTCCTAAGGACAGGCAAACTACTGTTCGCCCCTAGGCGTCATACACTGTATCGTGACCGCGACGAGTGTGCACTCTGCCATGCATCAGCAAAGGCAAGAGTAGGTCATAAGGACTAGACAACCTACTCTTACTCTTAAGGTAGGTCCTAAGGACAGGCAAACTACTGTTCGCCCCTAGGCGTCATACACTGTATCGTGACCGCGACGAGTGTGCACTCTGCCATACATCAGCAAAGGCAAGAGTAGGTCATAAGGACTAGACAACCTACTCTTACTCTTAAGGTAGGTCCTAAGGACAGGCAAACTACTGTTCGCCCCTAGGCGTCATACACTGTATCGTGACCGCGACGAGTGTGCACTCTGCCATGCATCAGCAAAGGCAAGAGTAGGTCATAAGGACTAGGCAACCTACTCTTACTCTTAAGGTAGGTCCTAAGGACAGGCAAACAACTGTTCGCCCCTAGGCGTCATACACTGTATCGTGACCGCGACGAGTGTGCACTCTGCCATACATCAGCAAAGGCAAGAGTATGCCATAAGGACTAAAGGAAAAGGTGAACCTTAAGTCCAGAGTGGCCTGTCCGAAGGGATGTAAAAGAAGGAAACCCAATAGGTACAAGAGTTCCAAGATCTGGACAAAAGGATCGGGAAAGAGCTCTACGGCTCGAGGTCGACTCTATCTCAACCCAAGAAACGACAGATCCTCTGTACGTTTACGAATGGCGAAATTGGGGCTCTCCGGTTGGCTGGTTAAATGAAGGCTGGTTGCCCTATCACACAGGACTATCGGTACCTACTATAACGTGGCGAGAATAATTGGCGAGTGGCTTTTAGGCCATTAAAAGTAGCTTTAAGAAAAACAGAATATTTAACCCTTACCTGCTGTGTCACAAACAGTCTCGTAACTAGTGTGGAGGGGTCTCTCAGACTCGCTCACTAAAGTGCGTATGAAGTTGATTAATATAATATATTAATGAAATATTCTTTCGATAATTATTATTTATACATTTTAAATTTAGATAATTCAATTCTTAACATGAAATATATTTTATATTACTATATAAGTTAAGTAGATTCCATGTCTCTTCAGGATCAGCTTTCAGACCTAATTTTGCAGGACGTTCCAACCCTGGAAATTGCAAAACTATGTTGTGTTTTGGTGTTCTAACGGCACGATTAGGAATTCCCCCCAGGCATCCCATTTGAAGTTATTTTTTCCGTAGAAATATTTTTCTTGTGAAGACGCACTTGAAATGTCTTCATCTTCATCTGCATAAATTTCCGAATCCGTTTCGTGTTCGCTTTCAATAATATTATCCGAAATTTCACTTTCCCAGTACTTTATTTCCGACCCATTATCAACAATATCCTGAATTTCTTTTTGTGTAAGATACACAGGTCGTTTTTTAGTAAATTTTGTTGCCATTTTCGGCTCTCGACCGAAATTCAACACTCCAACTTAGACGATTTCATTCAACAAGAACGGTAACGCAAATGCTGTGAAGGGGTCTAAGAGAGCACGCGGGAAATGCAAAAAGTGTAAAATACGAAATAGTTGGGGCAGCGAAACCAGTCTTGGAATGTGGCTTCTGTTGGACGTAGTAGGAAGGTACTGAATAGGATAGGGACTAATATTCACTTTAAAGGGTGGATACGACCTGTCAAAAATGACTCGGGGTCTGCGAGACCCATGACAGCAGTTAAAGGTTAATTAAATATTTAACATATTTACAATTAAAGGCAATTTCGAGACTAATATACGTAAAAGACCAATATGGTTTTAGTCCCACGGTTTAATCGGAGCAAACCAGTTATGCGTTCGTTCAAACTAAAAAGTCCAACGATTCTTCCTTTTTCGAGGGGACGGAACAAAGCGTCACTTCGCCGCCTGTACCTCGTTTATACGACGCTCGACTGTTCAAAATCGAGTGGCTACATCTCATTCCTCCTACATCCATCCGATAATAATCTCGGCAGCCGATTCCCTCATCGACGCCAAATTCACGTAAGAGAGGAAATCTCGAAGAAAGGGGACCATGACGCTACACTACCTACAGTACCGCCGAACCCTGAGACTCTGGAGTTCATGCGCCACAGAAGAGCTATGCATGATTGTTTTGATACTTCGTCCAACAATATCTGGTTAGTTTTACTAATAACGATGCATCTATTCCAACAATATCCGGTTAGTTTCAATAATGACGATACTTCTCCTTCAACAATATTCGGTTAGTTTTACTTATGACGATATATCTCTTCCTACAATATCTGGTTAGTTTTACTAATGACGATACATCTACTCCGACAATATTCGGTTAGTTTTACTAATGACGATACATCTCTTCCAACAATATTCGATTAGTTTTACTAATGACGATACATCTCTTCCAACAACATCTGGTTAGTTTTACTAATGACGATACATCTCTTCCAACAATATTAGGTTAGTTTTACTAATGACGATACATCTCTTCCAACAACATCTGGTTAGTTTTACTAATGACGATACATCCCTCCAACAATTTTCGGTTAGTTTTACTAATGACGATACATCTCCTCCAACAATATTCAGTTAGTTTTACTAATGACGATACATCTCTTCCAACAACATCTGGTTAGTTTTACTAATGACGATACATCTTCTAAAACAATATTAGGTTAGTTTCACTAATGACGATACATCTCTTCCAACAATATTCGGTTAGTTTTACTAATGACGATACATCTCCTCCAACAATATTCGGTTAGTTCTACTATTATGACGAGATGCCCCAACACGACAGTGGAAACGTCAGCCGCTGATTCCTTTTACAAGTAAAGCTTATTTTTGGAAGAATTTCCATAAAATCCCCTTTTTATATCCCCATTAGTGAAAATTTTAACAATTGGTGAAATTTCAGGTTGGTTTGATTAGTTAACTGCACAAAAATACGAACTTTATCTCTTTATACGGACACTTTTTTCGCTATACATTTCCAAACAATAAAATAAATTCGTCAAGTACATAAAAGAAATCCCAGCTATCCAAATAGAATATTTGTTTAGAAATTCATTCAAAATCTCATAATTTATCTTTAAAGGTCTGGGATAGAAATCTTGATAATGACACGATTACCATGCGATGAAATTTTAAGTTTCATTCCTGCTTCAAAGTATCATTTATTTAATTACAAAAAAGTAGCTAAACACAGATGGTAATAATTTTAAGTTTTAATAAGAATGCAAATATCCCATTCAGGAAAGTGAAAACTTTTTATTTTGCTAAACAGGCACAAATAAGCATTTTTCTTACCCTAAGATTTTTAAAAGAGGATTCGCTAAAAAGTCAAATGTTCATGTGAAATAAAAAAAGCAGTGGTAAAAGTCAAAATGGAAGCTTAATTGTTTTAAATAAGAAATGAATTTATTTAATAAAACTCGAGCCAATAATGGAAACCATATGAAATTCGCAGTAAGTTTTAATATCGCACCTCGGAAAAAATGGCAAATCATAGCTAGAATTTTTCCATAGCAACTTTAAATTCGCTCAAAGAAAAGCAGAATTTTTTTTACGGAACAGCTCCCCCAGAAATTTTGAGCATATATCGTGCCGCGGGACTAGGTTGGAAGAGTAACAGATTAGCAACCAGGGGTTGAGAGTTCAAGTCAAACAAAGATCGACGTGAATAAGGGGGCTAGTGCATGTTAAATCTTTTCATATTGGCGTGGTTTAGAGAGTGAGGTGATAGCTCAAGTGTTGCTTCGTCATCTGACCATGGTACAAAATTATGGGGTATTGTTCATGGATCTTTCCCTGCGAGTAGGTTCCCGGACCGTCGCCAATGGCCCACTGCTCCAGTGCCACATTTATTGAAATACCTACCTCCGAAGGATTTATATATGGACGGTCAGTTCATGTTAGGACAGGACGGTATTTAAATTAATGTCACACTCGAGCAACACACCGGGCTATTGGCGACGGTACAAGTTCAAACCTCGAAAGGAAAGATTCGAGGACAAACACGTAATTTTGAGCCATGGTCAGATGACGAGGCAACACCTGAGCTGGTAACTAATTTGTCGAGCGGGGTTACCAGATTTGGCGAGAAATCTAGGGTGACCGTACAGTAAAGGTCACCCAGTTTGAACTTAAGCAAGCGGTTCACTTTTTGACTACAACAGTTTAATTGCCTCCATAACCTCATAGCAAACTTTTATTAGTGCATTTCTTAACTTAAATAATTAATCTTTTTCCTTTTCTCACTTATATAGTCACCCTCACATTATGGGAAATTTTGTTTACCTTAAACCCAATAGAAGGATCGGTATTCCATAACGAAGTTAAGTCAAGTCATACCTAATCTGGTACCCCACTCTCCAAATTTCCACACCACGCCAACGTGAGGATATTTGGGGCCACGACAGATTTAACGTGCACCAGCCCACTTTGTACAACACGGTGTTTGCTGGATTCAAACTAGCCACCCTCCGGTTGCTAAACCGTTAGCTAGCCACCGCGGCCCGGGAATGATCGAAGACAACACCTCGTAAGTTTGAACCACGTTCATCTTAAGGAGGAATTTCAGGTCCTAGAAGAATCGGTACCATGACGCTATATTTTATTAGCGGTAGAAATAAGCGAAATTTACTCCAATTCACGAATCCAATCCCAATTCTGACGGAACTAAAGCCCATCTCGAAAAGTACCGCCTCCTACGTTCCTGGGATCCCAAATCTCTGCGAAACGGAAACGTCGACAAGCAGATCACTCGCTAATTGATATTCCGAGAAGTCTCCCCAAAAAACAACAGTCACGGAGACTGATGATACGCACATACAGTCCGAATGATGCAGTACTGAGTAATTGCGTCGAAGTGAATGGGAAATCGAAAAACAATTATTATCTGATCACCTCCGGGGCTCTCGGATGACGTTCGATATCCGAAGTGGGGGTGATTCGAGAGAAGATTAATTCGAATTCAATGCGTTGGACACGGAGCGAGAATCAATAGCGCGGAAGCTGACAGTTAAAATCAAGGTGGAGAGTTGTACTCAGGCGTCAATTAATTTAACAGTGGGCACTTTTCCATCGGACTTGCAGCATCGGGGACGTCGTGTAGGTTGGTGTTGGAACTTTGTGAAGATGAGAATATATATGTTTAATGAGCATTATATTTGATTCAAATTGACGTACTTCGCGCTGTGCGTGTCTCCGTGAGATTTGTTGGCGGAACTATTCAATTGGCGTAACATTTCATGTATTTGGCATGCGCCAAGAAAGTTGCCAACTCCTCAGTAATGTCTGATCTCTAGATCGAGGGTGTTATAAAATTAACCGAGGGTGTGCCAAAAAATTTTTTGGCTCCGCTGCCCATTCTACCTATACTTTCTTCAAATTTTTTTCATTTATGCACTCATTTTCTGATTAATTCTTATTTAATGACGAAGACATGGAGTCGTTGCCAGTGGATTCTCCGAAAATTAGGTCCACTATAATCCAGAGACGATTATAAGACACCTCGCTTGATTCACACTGAAATGAAGGTAGGTAGGTATTTTAATTAACGTCGCGATGGAATAACTCAACGGACTATGGGCGAAGGTCCTGGATAGATCCACAGAAGATAGATACGAAGACAACACCTCGGAATTTCGAAGCACGATCAGATGACGAGGTCACTCCTGAGGTATTAACTCCACTCTCCAAATTTCCACACCCACGCCAACGTGAGCACATTTGAGGTGACGACCAATTTAAATTGTACCATCCCTTATGCACACGACGGTCTCGGATTGGATTCGAACTGGCAACCACCGCGTTGCTATTCCGTAACTCTTCCAACCTACCTACAGCGACCCCCAATCATGACGGATTTCTACCAAATCAGGGAAAACATATTGGCAGACCTGATCATTGAAGGAAGACGATGTGACCCAAATGGCCGCTAAAGGTACGATTCCAATGTATAACGACTGAAACTACTATTTCTGCTGGAATGTAGCATCGCGTCGGAAAACGCTGCATAAAACCCGGAGCACACATCGGTTTTTCAACGTGCGGCACCGAAGTCTAACTATGCACACATAACCGTGAAATGACGCAAGTACTCATTTCGGGCCATTTGCGAAAAATATTCTATTAAAGACAACGTGTTTATTTCGCTTACTTGGTGTAAAAAAAGTATATTTTGAAGCAAAATAGACGTTACTGGATACAACCATTTATTAATTATTATTTATACTAGGGGGCCGCCACCTGCTCGGAGACCCCCGGAGAATCGCTTTGCTATCCTCATTGGTTTGCTGCGCGAACCTTGCTTGCTTCAATGAAGATATTGTTTACAAAATATGATATTCCAAAAAAAGTTTTTCAAATATAACTTTGTTATTCTTCAGAAAAATTATACAGTACCTCTGGAATTAGAACTCGAACAATTTGGAATTTAAATGAAAACTTTGAGCATATTTTGACTCGAAATATGAGCGCTGCTTTGGAAATTGAATACCCAGCATGTCGTTTATAAACTGCAATAACTCGACTTATATGTATTAATTTTTTCAATAAAACATTTTCCGATGACGCTATAAATTCAATTGAAGCGCGAGGCTTCGTTGTAAACAAACAATCGTGCAGTGTTGCCAAAACGCGATAACAAATAACGTTCTTTTTGCATGCCACGTAAGAGAATTATATATAGAGATTCCATTTATTTATGAAAACAAGGTACTTTAGACCGGAGACGCATGTACGGCGAGCTGCAGCCCCGTGGGGAACTGCGGTACAAATTGCACGCAAGTTGGACGTGCGTCACCGCAGCGGCGCCAGAGGCATGTGTGCACTACTCCTTTGGATCTAATGTATCTCTACTTGCGTTGCAGCAGCGGTTGAAAAACCGGATGTCTTAGTTAGACTGCAATAGACTGGAATGGCGTGAAGAAGTTTGCAGACTAGGGTGAGCTCAGTTGTTGATCTCGTCATCTGACCGTGGTTTCAAATTACGAGTTGTTGTCTTCGGATCTTTCTCTTCATTATTAATACAGGACCTTCTCTCATAGACCGCCGCGTTGCTCTAATGCGACGTTTATAAACTACTAACCTATCTCTCCAGCTGATTTCAGTGGAATTTGAGCACTTTAAGTTCACGCCTCTCCCGAAATGGGTACAGCTACACTCTACGTTTATGAGTGATGGCAACGGCTTGGCGAGTTTTTGTATTTAGTGTCATTGATAAGTTTCAGGGTATTCTTACCCGACCTTACTTAGTTTCTCTGCTGGTTCACAAATGTGTTTTGATATGTGCTTAAGCTTACTACTTTTTGTGAAAGTTTTTTTTAAATATACTTTTTTAAACGTTCTGAAATGTGTTTAAAAAGTGTGTTGTAAAAAGAAAAAAAAAATATGTGACAGAAAAAGAGTTAGGAAATAATTCTTTCCTTGGCGACTTTAGAAGTGCGCCAAAAAAAAAATCGCCAAGGCCGTTGCCATCGTAAACGTAGAATGTAGCTGTTCCCCGAAATGTACACTACACCACATTAATTGGACTGAAATAAACCCACACTTCGTTCCTCTTCGTGCAAAACAGAAATATCCCCACTTATCATATACGTAAAACTTACACGCGATGCTCACTCTGTTCGCATTCATATGAAATGTCAGAGAAACAGATAAGATTATCCCAGATTCCACGAAAGGCTACGTCAAATCAATCTGCGAGTCGGCCCACTTGAGAAACAACTCCAACTCCACTATGAAAGATGCAGAGATTGACCATGTTCTAAGCGTACGAGGGGTCTTTCGAATAAGTCCGTCTCTTGATTCGGGGAATCTAATTCCTCCGCCAGTCTGAAATATTCAGGGAATCCTCGTCTAAAGATATTCTATGAGGAAACAGCATAATGCAAAACAGTGCTGCTTAATATAGATTAATGAAATGTACTGATATGCTCCAGACTGGTGACTGGTTAAAGGGAAGGGATTTGCCTTCGTGGTTTGAAGTGCTAATGGTAATTTTTACTTAACGTCGTACTAGAGCAACACAACGGGCTATTGACGGTCCGGGATCAATCCCCTAAGGGAAATATCTGAGGACAACACCACGTAATTTTAAACCAAGATCAGATGACGAGGCAACACATGATATGGCACACACTTTTCGAACTTCCACACCAACCCAACGTGAGGACTTTAGGCTACGACAGATTTGAGGTGCACCAGCCGCTCTTCACTATACGCTTACAAACATACATGCTCTGACTCGTATTCGAGCCAGGAACCGGTTTGAAGTGGAGATCAAGGTTTTGGAAGCGTATGTTATTCATATAATAAATTATTGATGTATTTCGTTATTAAATTTTAGGTAATGATTTATTATCTATATTACTTTTTATACATCTTTTAAATAGGAACAGTGTACAGTGTGAACCCATACTTAAGGCCTTAAGGGCTCTGAGAACCCTTAAAATTGTCGAAATCAACCCTTTTGAGCTCATTTTCAATTAATCAGCGAAGAATGATTTAATTTTTACATTGATAAGATTCTAGACACACATAAATAATGAAGTGTGAAGATTCATAAACAACTTAAAAAAATAAAATATTAAATATCATATTTCAACTAAACGAGGGGGGGGGGTTCCAATAATTTCAATACGACCTTCGTATGAACCATAAGGCCATAGGTGATTGGCATCGAGACGAAAATTACTATTTAAAGAGCTTAATGAAGCCTAACAGTCCAGATAGCGTCAGAACAAGTTAAAGAGCTCCATCTCCTCAAAATTAATGGCAAGTAAATATGGGACGAAAATTATACTACTCTCTCTATTAATCGTAATTAGTATTGCTTATATTACAGTGTGACTATATCATACAATAAGGTACCTCTCTAATCAAATTATTCCTGCTTACTGATGCTCGTAATTTGAATTCGACTAACTTCCACATCGGACGACGACTTCTATCGAAATACGACTATCTTCAAGCACCATAAGGCTTTAGTTGAGAGGTATCGAGACGAATCTTATTTGTTAAAGAGCTTAATGAAGCTCACTGATCGCGTTACAACCAGTTAAATAGCTCATCTCAAAACACTTGGCAAGTGAATATGCGACGAAAATTCAACTATCATTCGTTCTTCGCAAACTCATAATAAATATTGCAGTGAGAAACTACCCTACAATAGAGCGCCTCTAATATAATTATTCGTACTTACTGATGCTTACAGTTTCAATACGATCTCCGCAAAAGACACAAGGCCATAGGTGAGAGGCATCGAGACGAATCTTACTTTTTTTAGAGCTTAATGGAGCTTAACAGCCTCGATCGCGTCAGAACAAGTTAAAGAGCTCATCTTCTCAAAATACATGGCAAGTAAATATGTTTCCCCACTCACCGAGCAGTGAGGAGAGGGGTAACGCCCACTTGTCGGACATTCCCTTACACGAATCACCCTCCCGTTTTCTTGCTCCTAATCCCGATTCCCGGAGAGTCTTAGAGGATTTGGAAGACTACCAAGTAAATGAGTTAATTAAGTTATCGGCTTTCATCAGGGAGATGGAAAAATGTGGGACGTGAAACAGAAAAGTGATTGCTGTTGCTCCGAGGAAGTTTAAGCCTCTTATCGTCCTCCAACTACGAGGGGATGCGATGTTGGTATGCCACTTTCGTTTTGGGGGACTCGTCTGCTATACCCTCTCCGGTTTGAATAGGTGGTTTTCGTGCGGGTAAATTAATCTTACGCTTATTAAGAGCCGCGAGGTTTCTGAAACTTAAAATGAAAATTCACCGAATTTTTAAAAGGAGTTCCATACAAAATCCCTGGTTATCCCTGTTCTGGATGGAAGAGACTTGTAGTCATTAGGTTTCGTCGTTTTGTTTTCCGATTCCAGTTAAAAGTGCTACTAAACCATCAGCAAAATTGGTTTGTTCTGGATGGACGAGATGTGTTGTCATTAGGTTTCGTCATTTTGTTTTCCGATTCCAGTTAAAAGTGCTATCAACCCATCAGCAAAATTGGTCTGGATGGACGAGATCTGTTGTCATAGGTCTCGTCGTTTTGTTTTCTGATTCCAGTTAAAAGTTCAACAAACCCTCCTGGCGGTTGTCCCGATGAGGTATCTAGTCATTAGCAAAATTGGCCTGTTCTGGATGGAAGAGATTTGTTGTCATTAGGTTTCGTCGTTTTGTTTTCCGATTCCAGTTAAAAGTGCTATCAACCCACCAGCAAAATTGGTTTGTTCTAGATGGACGAGATCTGTTGTCATAGGTCTCGTCGTTTTGTTTTCTGATTCCAGTTATAAGTTCAACATACACTCCTGGCGGTTGTCCCGATGAGGTATCTAGTCATTAGAAAAATTGGCCTGTTCTGGATGGAAGAGATTTGTTGTCATTAGGTTTCGTCGTTTTGTTTTCCGATTCCAGTTAAAAGTGTTACTAACCCATCAGCAAAATTGGTTTGTTCTGGATGGACGAAATGTGTTGTCATTAGGTTTCGTCATTTTGTTTTCTGATTCCAGTTCAAAGTGCTATTAACCCATCAGCAAAATTGGTCTGGATGGACGAGATCTGTTGTCATAGGTCTCGTCGTTTTGTTTTCTGATTCCGGTTAAAAGTTCAACAAACCCTCCTGGCGGTTGTCCCGATGAGGTATCTAGTCATTAGCAAAATTGGCCTGTTCTGGATGGAAGAGATTTGTTGTCATTAGGTTTCGTCGTTTTGTTTTCCGATTCCAGTTAAAAGTGCTACTAACCCATCAGCAAAATTGGTTTGTTCTGGATGGACGAGATGTGTTGTCATTAGGTTTCGTCATTTTGTTTTCCGATTCCAGTTAAAAGTGCTATTAACCCATCAGCAAAATTGGTCTGGATGGACGAGATCTGTTATCATAAGTCTCGTCGTTTGGTTTTCTGATTCCAGTTAAAAGTTCAACAAACCCTCCTGGCGGTTGTCTCGATGAGGTATCTAGTCCTTAGCAAAATTGGCCTGTTCTGGATGGACGAGATCTGTCGTCATTAGGTTTTGTCGTTTGGTTTTCGGATTCCAGTTAATAGTACAACTAACCCTTCTTTTGGTTGTCCCGATGAGGTATCTAGTCATTAGCGAAATTGGTATGTTCTGGATGGAAGAGATATGTCGCAATTAGCGGAAAATGTAGCTGATAGTGATCTCATTGTCTTAAAAGAATCGGCAATACCTTGATGATGAGATATCTTGTCATTTGAAAAATTGGTCCGATCTTGAAATCTCGTCGAAAACACTTTGAAGGTTAAAATAAAATTATACACGCACTAACGTACTAGTTAAAAGATTTAAGTCAGTATTAGAAAATTTTTCAAGTCAATACTCAAAAAGGTTAGTCAACTTTCAAAATATTCAAATCCATTCTGAAAAGACGCAATTCAATATTTAAGACTGAAGTCATTATTCAAAAGATTCAAGTCAATATTCAAAGTCGCAATTTTTCAAAAAAATACTCAAGTCTATACTCTAAAGACAAGTAAAAAATAAAATGCTCAGGTAAATATTCCAAAGGCGCAATTCAATAATTAAGACTGAAGTCAATCTAAATATTTAAATCAATATTCAAAAGATTCAATTTAATATTCAAAAGAGATTCACGTCAATATTCAAAAAGACTCAAGACGATTTTCAAAATACTCAAGTCAATACTCAAAAGACAAGTCGAAATAAGCGACTCGAGTCAATATTCAAAAGACAAGTTGAAGTAAACGCTACTCGAGTCAAAACTCAAAAAACAAGTTGAAATAAGCGACTCGAGTGAATAATCAAAAGGCCAATCGAAGTAAACACGACTCGAGTCAGTACACAAAAGACAAGTCGAAAGAAACGACTCGAGTCAATACACAAAAGCCAGGTCGAAATAAGCGACTCGAGTCAATATTCCAAAGACAAGTCGAAGCAAACACGACTCGAGTCAACACTCAAAATACAAGTTGAAATAAACGACTCGAGTCAATACTCAAAAGACAAGTCGAAATAAAAGACTCGAATCAGTATTCAAAAGACGCAATTCAATATTTAAGACTGGAGTCAATATTCAGAAGAAACCAATTAATAATTGAAAGTTAAAAATTTCTCAGAAGATACGTTAGTCAGCAGAAACAGGAACTAAAACTATTCGTATAAATGCAACGATGTACACAGGAAACAAAAACCGGCGAAATGAATTTCTACAACACCTGAATGCTTAATAAGCATTTTAACAGAAACAACCCTCACATTTAACAATCTTTATACCGAGGATAAACGTTCGACTCGAGCACCAGAGTTGATAGCGGAACTTAATTCATTTCCAGGCATAAAAATATTAGAATAAATTAGCAAAAGGAAGAAAAAAAAACTTCCTTACTTACAAATTTCCAAAAAGATAATAAGCCGCCTCGGGCCTTTTGATGTGAAACGAGATAAAAGGGGAAGTAAAGACGTGGAAAAATAATTTAGACTGCGGCAAAGAGAGCCAAGGTATGTATTAAAACTTGATATCGCTCGTAACATTCGCGTCTGCTAGGATGAAATAAATTATATCGCCTCTTTGGTTATCTTTATATTCGGAATACAGAGAAGGAAGAATTTCGTGCTTACTCCATTACCAGGCATTATTACTATAAAAACACTTCAACTATCTTTCAATTTTTAGTTATGCTTGAAGCATTAAAATGTATGGAAATAGTGCCAGGAATACGTAATGTGGATGTAGAATTTGCATGAAAATAGTACCCAAGAATTTAATAAAAGCTTTTACTTCTGGCACCAGAAATATATATCTAAAGAGCTGGAAACATGAATGAGAATACGAATCAAGGAGACTATCTCGAAACTTGAAATCAATAAGTACGTATATGTACAATTTATCAAACACTTTTCAACTTCCAAACATTTTTGCTGATAGAAAAAACAAGTCGAGTTTTTGAAATAAAATAGTGAATTCTTTTGCTGTCTGTATACACAGGCTTAAAAGTTGGTTGATTGTTTTGGGGTTTCATGACGGAAGGACTATTTTTGGCCAAACTGCGCCAAGCATAAATCGTGAAAGGGACGATGGCCCCGGAAGCGATTTTCCAAACCCTCATGGGTACTACAACTGGGGGCGGGGCTAACCGCAACGGCCAATGATCGCAAGCGCTGGATAGGAATCTCCTTCACTACGCTAAAGACAACTGAAATCCTGTCTGATCCTGTTTGCAGTGTGATAAATGAAACATGTTAAATTATTTTTCTGTTTTCTTCTTTTCTTTTCAGATCCATGGCTATGGGTGGGTAGAGGTGGGAGCCGAAAATTGTATCCTTTTATTATATAAGTTAATAATTATATAAGTTAGTGTTTTATGTGCTTTTTGTTACATCAGAATGGTCCTAAACCAGGGGTGGATATGACACCATCAGCAAGCAAAGGGGACGGCAGAGGGGCGGAAAAATATCAGCTGGTTGTGAGTTCAGGAGTGGTTCTTAGATTATTTATGTAAAATCAACGGAAGCTTGGAAAAATATAAAAAGGGTATTAAAAATTAGGAAAAGTAATTTAGAATCAAAAGGAATTAAATTGGATTTTTTTTTTATATAATTTGTGGAGGATCTAAAAATTTTTCCGCCAGCTGGGTTCGAACTCGGGAAGTCATCCTCCGCTGCCGACGCCAAACTGAAGGTGGGTGACTTTAGCCATTAGGCGATCGTTGCTTCACGAAAAGAAGCTCTTTAAAAGAAGACATCATTTATATTTGGTTGATTTAGTCTCATTGGCCGTTATGGTTAGCCCCGCCCCCAGTTGTAGTACCTGCGAGGGTTTGGAAAATAGAGCCCCGGAAAATGAGGAAACATTTCCATGAGAAAAGTGAACATGAAAAATAGGTATAATAGACCACGTGCAAGGACTCAACTGTGGTGTCTGGTAAACAGAAACTTCGAAAGAAACACGGGGTAGATTGGTTGTTTTTAGGTTTTCTGGAGCAAGGGCTGCATTTGGCCAAGCTGCGCCAAACACAAGACAACGTCAAGTAAAAAAATGTCATGAAAGGAAACCAAAGGGTTGAGAAATTGAGTAGTGGGATGAAATTTGAAAAAGATCGTTCGGGTATAACCTGGAAGCGTGATCCCTGTGTTTAGTAACCTGTGTGGCTGTAAACTACATGGGAATAGAAAAGATCTCTCGCGCACAGTGGGCCAGTGTAACAAGTACACCCAAAAAGTTGGTAGATATTTTAATGAACGTCGCACGGGAGCAATACAATGGTCTACTGCTGACCTCCTTGGATCAGGCCCTGGAAAAGATCCAAGGACAACACCACGTAAATTTGAATCACGGTCAGATGACGAGGTCACACCTGGCTCTCAAACTTCCACACTACACCAGCTTTAAGACATCAGAGAAAACGACAGATTTAACACGCATCAGCTCCTTTTGCACATGACGGTTTTTGTTTGGATTCGGACTCGAAACCCTCCGGTTGCTAATCCGTTACACTTGCAGCCGGGCAACCGCGGCCCGTGTAAACCGAAGGGAGATATGCCCCTGAGAGCGCCTGCGTAATTTGCAATTAATGGCAATTACTCTTTATAAAATAACGTATAAATTTTACAAAGTATATGAATTCACAACTTTAAATTAAAAAAGAGCTGAAATTAAGAGTTTTTTTGTGAATTTTTGAGCAGTGTCAAAAAATACGAGGTATTTTGTAACATTGCATCAATTGCGTTTATGTTAACTGCAATATATAATGTATAATTTTTGTGCAATATTGCTCTTAAAATAAATAACAAAACGAACTCTAGCTGCAAGAAGGCCATAACCAAAACAATCGATTTTGAGTTTTGAATGATTACGAATGCTTCATCTTGTGCCCGTCTCTTGAAGAGTTTCGTAACTTGTGTTCTGCTACCACTTAAGTTTTGCATTACGCGCTTTTCCGTAATAGCCATTCCAATAGACTTTGGTGCTAATTTGGCGCACTTTTGCTTGTTTTTAGGCTTTATTTATTTTTTGGTATATCTACCAGCTATTTATTTTTTGGTGCTATTTTAGCTTATTCCTTTGTTAGTGGAATGGATTGCAAGATTTGGGATTTTCCAAGAGATTAATATGCGGCAGCACTATTTCTTTCTAGGAAGAAATATTCTTTGCAAAGAACGATTGTCTTCGAATAAACATGTAATGAAATTTAAATGCGACTCTAAACCAAAATTGTTTGTAGCTTTCGTTTATGCCGGAAAGAAAAGGCGTCCGATTTAAAACGTGGTTTACTCATTACTTTCGTTATTGCCGTAAGATTAATTTATTTATAGTGTCAAGAGTTGATTTCTATTGAATTCTGTGAATTACAGCTTCAAATGAATCACAACGCAAGGGCAGTTTGCAGTAATTATACGCGAGAGTATGTGCCAATTGCAGCAACAAAGGAATAAGCTAAGATGACACAAAAAACAAAAGCTGGTTTGTACAAATAGCGCCAAGAAATAAGCAGAAAAGTGCCAAAAAACAAAAGCTGGTTTGTACAAATAGCGCCAAGAAATAAGCAGAAAAGTGCCAAAAAACAAAAGCTGGTTTGTACAAATAGCGCCAAGAAATAAGCAGAAAAGCGCCAAAAAACAAAAGCTGGTTTGGACAAATAATGCCTGGAAATAAGCAGAAAAGCGCCTAAAAACAAA
The DNA here is from genome assembly GCA_947359465.1 of Metellina segmentata. NCBI lineage: Eukaryota > Metazoa > Arthropoda > Arachnida > Araneae > Tetragnathidae > Metellina > Metellina segmentata. The sequence goes on from OX375882.1 coordinate 99,711,355, forward strand.
AGCTGGTTTGGACGATTAACGCCAAGATATAATCAGAAATGCGCCAAAAAACAAAAGCTGTTTTGGACAAATAGCACACAGAAATAAAGAGAAATGTGCCAAACGGACGGCGAAGTATGGGTATTACGGAAAAGTACCTAGTATTGTTTTGGAGGTGGCTGAAACCCATCAACCACGCCACTGTTCGTTAGAAGGAAAAAAAAAATCGAAGGACAGTTATCTCCGCTCTGAAAACATTTCCCACTAACCTATCTAATTCGCACACCGCTAAATCCTTTCTTTATTTTCATTCCACTCTTTTCCAAACAATACCGCACCCTGCGAAATTTTCGCAATTTCAATGGCGGACGTTCCGTGCGCAATTATCCGAGAACAGTTTCTTCTTCCGACTAATTTTCGTTCAAACAACCCGAAAACCGCAGCGAAAAGTTGCGAGTTATTTAAGGAGCCAGATAAACGCGAACCCCCATTCTTCTCAAGGCTCCGGAGAGAACGGATTGTTATGTTCTGGCTCATTACTTAAGACGAGAACGTCTGTTTTATGTCTTGGGTACACGAGCCCGGGTAATCTGCAAGAACAACAGGGAAGCTACGCCCTGTCTCTATTGCTTATTATCTCATTTAACAGACAGCGCCATCTGGTGGCTGACATGGCGCTCTGGGATTGACGTCCATGTTTTTGTGACGCTAGTCTCCTTTTTCTAATGCCCGGACATTCGGGTAACGTTTTAAGAATGTTCTAATCGGCAATCCTTTTTAATTGTAGGGATTCCCCGGCGCATTTTGTTTGGAAACTAAATGTTGATTAGTCGAGAAAAAAAGAGAAGCAAATTGTTGTGCAAAGGGAGCAGGGTTTGTATGTAAGCTGAAAAGATAGGTAAGCAGAGGAATTAACGTCGCTCTGGAACAACAAAACGGGTTATTGGCAATGGCTAGGTAATGGTAATAGTAATTTTAGTTAACGTCGTACTAGAGGAACACAACGGCTATTGACGACGGTCCGGAATCAGTCCCTTAAGGGAAAGATTCGAGGACAACACCTCGTAATTTTGAACCACGGTCAGATGACGAAGCAACACCTGAGCTGGCACCCCACTCTCCAAACTTCCACGCCAACCCAACGTGAGGACTTTCGGCCACGACAGATTTAAGGTGCACCAGCCGCCTCTACACCATACGTTTACAAACATCCATGCCCGGACCCGGATTCGAACCAGGAACCTTGCGATCTAGAGGCTAACACCTTAACCACTATACCGGTTGGTCGGCGGCAATGGCTACGGATCAAACCTGAAAACTGATAAAGGTAATTCATGCGAGCATTATACAATGTATCGCATTGTAGATAGCTAATGGTAAACACCAATTAGATTAAACGACAAATGTATAACAAAATGGTAACAATATTTTAAATGTAAACAATGTAAACAATATTTTAGTTAATTACCGAAATGTACCATTGGAGGGTATTTGGGTGGCGATTCGATTTAAGAAAAATTTCTTTCAAAAATATCCGGAAACATCTTGGAGTTATCTTTCCTTGTAAAAAAAATTCCAAAGAATGAATTCCAAATAGATAAGCAGGGGTCATGATAGCCTGTTTGGAAGAACATCGGATTAGCATCCAGGGGTTTGCGAGTTCGAATCCTACCAGAGACCGTCAAATACAAATAGGGCTAGTTCACGATCAATCTGTCGTGGACTCAAATGTCTTCACGTTGGCGTGGTGTGGAAGTTTGGAGAATGGCGTGCAAGTTCAGGTGTGACCACGTGATATGACCATGGTTGAAAAATTACTTAATAATGTCATTGGATTTTATCCAATTACTGGATCATCGCCAATAGCCCATAGTGTTGCTCCAGTGGTTCGTTCATTAAAATACCTTTCCACCAACCGAATCTATATATTTGACTGGACAACTCATACATGAAGCGCCAAACATCACCAAAGTGTCACTGTATAATATTTTAGGTAATGGTAATTTTAGTTAACGTCTTACTAGAGTAACACAACGGGCTATTGACGACAGTCCGGGATAAGTCCCTTAAGGGAAAGATCCGAGGACAACGCCTCGTAATTTTGAACCACGGTCAGATGACGAAACTACACAGTCCAGTCACATTAATGTGACCACCACCTACTTTCGACGTCAACGTGAAATAACCAATCACAAAAGGCAGGTGGCAGAACATTGCAGTGGAGTGTATATAAAGGATGTCCTAGGGCATCGGAAAGCATTTCAATCGTTGGCGTAATGCAGAAACGTAGCGATTTATCAGATGTCCTAAAGGGCATGATTATTGGCTTTCGGGCCATTGGTGGAAGCATTTCGGAAACGGTTAATTTTTGAACTGTTCGCGTGCCGCCGTGGTAAAAGTATACCGTGCATGGCAAAATGGCACTACCCAAAATCAGCGGCGTGGCACATGTGGTGCACCACGGGCTATAGATGACAGAGGCGAACGAAGGCTACGGAGATGCGTTCGGGCGAATAGACATGCAACTGTTGAGCAACTGAACGCCCAGATGAACCAAGGGGCTTCCAAGAGTGCATCCTCAACAACGGTTCAGCGAACGGCTTTTTACGATGAATCACGTTTTATGCTCCATCGGACAGATGGACGTTGGAGTATACGGCGTGAAACGTCTGAAATCAAACACCCTGCAACAATTGCCGGAAGGTTCCAGGCTGGAGGAGGGAGGTAATCTAGCGCAGCTGGCCACGGCACTGGAGTCGGCATGGCTCAACATCCCAGTGAACATCTTCAGAAACCTAATTGACTCTCTTCCTGCACGTCTCGCAGCGGTCCGCTCTGCCAAAGGTGGTTATTCTGGCTTTTGACAGGTGGTCACATTAATGTGACTGGACTGTGTATATTTTAGGATAACACTGATAAGGATCACGAGATAGCAATTGGGTGAACGACAGTAAAATCTTCCCTTTCCGTATGGTTTGTGGGAAGGTATTTAATTAACATCCCACTGGAGCAACACAGTGGGCTGTTGGCAACGGTCCGGGATCAACCCCCGAATGGAAAGATTCGAGGACAACACCATGTAAATTTGAACCACTGTTGAATAACGAGTTCACACCTGAGTTGGCACCCCACTCACCAAACATCCACACCACGCCAACGTGAGGATATTTGAGGCCACGACAGATTTAACGAGCACCAGCTCCCTTGGTACACGATAGTCTTTGATTGGATTCGAACTCGAAACCCTTTGTTGTTAGTCCGTTACTCTCCCAATCGGAATACGCGGCTCATAGTTTGTCAGTAAAAACACTGAAAATCCCTCAGAAACATATCAGTTTGAATGACTTGAAAGTAGCCATAAGGAACAAGATCCTTCACAACGAACGATGCCTAATTGCCCATCCGCACGTAAAAAAACAAGACCGATCATAAAACGAAACGCGCAGTGCATAAATCCTCGAAATTGAACTAACATCAGGCAGCGTGCGAAAGGGCGAGCAAGTCTTCAATAACGCAATGATCATTGATGAAAAACGATAGCCTGCGTGTGTGAGATAGCGTCATAAACATCGCTACCGAATCCGCGCGTCATAAATTGCATCAATGCGAGTTGTAAAATCGCGGCGACGACACGAAGAAGCCATTATCCCGTTTCCTCGAAGAGTCAAAGATGAAATAAAACCTAATGGCTGGAGATACAGATGATGTGATTGAATATGAGAGGACGGATGGGACCGTTTTGTGTGGGAAGCCTACGACGGCTTGGAAGCTGAAGTCGATGTGCTTAACTTCGTGCTTGCCGAAGGTGATGTCGACCAAAGACAGTGGGGGATAGTTCAGGTTAAATCTGTCGTGGCTTTAAATATCCTGCCTCACTTTGGCGTGTTGTGGAAGTTTGGAGAGTGGGGCGCCAGCTCAGGTGTGACCTCGTCATCTGACCGTGGATCAAAATTACGTTGTGTTGTTATCGGTAATGGTAATGGTAATTTTAGTTAACGTCGTACTAGAGCAACACAACGGGCTATTGACGACGGTCCGGAATCAGTCCCTTAAGGGAAAGATCCGAGGACAACACCTCGTAATTTTGAACCACGGTCAGATGACGAAGCAACACCTGAGCTGGCACCCCACTCTCCAAACTTCCACGCCAACCCAACGTGAGGACTTTCGGCCACGACAGATTTAAGGTGCACCAGCCGCCTCTACACCATATACGTTTACAAACATCCATGCCCGGACCCGGATTCGAACCAGGAACCTTCCGATCTAGAGGCTAACACCTTAACCACTATACCGGTTGGTCGGCGGTGTTGTTATCGGATCTTCTCCTTGGGAGATTGATCGCCATTAGAGCGTTATGATGCTACAGAGCGACGTTAGTTAAAACACATACCAACGTACCATCGATTTCTCTCTGAGATTTGACTCGGTCGATCTCGTCGTCCTGACGCTTAACCACAAGGATCACCTGCCACTTCCTGTATAACTGGTAGGTTTGCATCTGAATTAACGATTTAATGGAACAACATAACGGGCCATCGGCGACGTTCCGGGATAATCCCCAAGGTAGAGATCCGAAGACACCACTACCTCATTTTGAACCACAGTCAAATGAGGAGGTCGCACTTTAGCTGGCACTCCACTCTCCAAAGTTTCACACCACTCCAACATAATGACGTTCGACGCCATAACAGAATCAACGCGTAGCAGCCCCCTTTGTACACAAGAATGTTTGGATGGAGTCGAACTCGCAATCCTCCTTATTACTAATCCGTTACCCTTCCAATAGGACTTTCGTGGCCATCCTAGATAACTGGAAATTTTGCAGATTTTCAACTACTTTATACTCGGATACCCACATGCATTGAAATAAATTATTTGTGGTACTATTGAGTCCCTCTCTGTGTATCCATAGTATCTAGAGTACCATTTGACCAGATTACAGATGGTATACACTTATAAGCAAATATAGTCCATGAGCTGTACGATAACGCAGCGCAATTAATACGAAGTCAAATGATGTAGGTGTTGAACAAGTTCGTCCTTTTTCTACAAGTCTCCTTCCTTTTAAATGTACTTGGTCCAGCGGTTCACTAGCTTGCGTATTCTCTCCAACATTTTCAGTCAATCACTCAACCATTTAGGCACGGCTTCCCCACTTCTTTGTCTGTCTATTCTGCAGAGAACACATTACAGTGTCGCCAGTACCATTTCCCGAGCTTGCTGAATCTTCTCTTCAGTGGCGCAGATTGACGGGCGTCCTACCCCTTCTTTAGTGCATCACGCTTGTCCAGCCTCTCCTTTGATTCTCTACGTGGTAGAGCCCTGTCCATGTATTGTGTTGTGTTGTATACCTCCGATGGATTCCAGCTCCTGACACACCTTAAGATCCTAGAAATCGGATCACTGCTCTTTATGGTTCTTTCTTTCTTCACTGGAGTAGTACTCCCCATCCGTGTCACCCTTAATTTAGGATATATCATATTGTGCTGTTTGGCGTAGGGAGGTCCTCAAGTGGCAAGAAAGAGAGGAACAGGTCCCTGACGCTCCGATCGAAAAATCCTCTGACCGCCTTGAGGGGCTAAGTTGGGACGTGAACGTGGTCCCAGCGAGTCGGTAGACCTTGGAAACCAAGGTTGATTTGTCCCGCGGAAAACCTTTGGGACAGTTAGTGTTTGCTTCAAACTGGGGTGAATTCAACACTAACTCGTATCTGCCCCCACAAACCAGCTACGAGATCTTTTTCAAGATGTTTTGCCTCTGCTCTTTATGGTGCACAACTGCTAGCGAAGCGGCCATGTTTACACTGAAGGAGAAGCAAGGAAAAGGACACTATCTAGGTCAAACTTCAGTAGTTCCAACTCTAAGCATGCATGCGCAGAATGCAGTGTGACTCCTAAAGATATGTCATAGCGAAAGTGTGGAGGACTTTTGACTTATCCTCGTTATTCGACCACCCAGTGTACTTTTGCAATCTAAAATAGTCTCAACCTGATGAAAAATGAATTGTACTCACATAAGACGCTGAGGAAGACGTTTGTCCTGAGTGGTCTCGACACTGCAGAGTGTTCACCCACGCAGCTGTAGATCGAGCCGTTGTCGTCCAGTTTCGGAGACAGCGTAATGGAAGTAGAAGTGGTTTTCAGATTGGAATTCGACTCTTCTTCTCTGACGGGTGTGGTGTCTGGAAAGAAAAATTAACACATATTCATATTGACGTGGTTAAACGGTCCAACAAACAATAGTAGTACATTTGGGTTGTGTTCATGTGCTTGAACCTCCTGGTGGGTGTCACGACGAGATATCTCGTCATCAGAAAAACTGACGAGATCTTGATGGATAAGGTATCTCGTCATTAGAGATAACTAACAAGAGTTTGCTTTCATTATAAAAACAAATTGGTAAAATATTTGGAAAAAACCCGACCAGATCTCGGTGAACAAGATATCCCGTTTAAATCACTTGGAGGGTTAATGTAACCAAATAACCATAAGTGTCCCAGAGCTTGTCCTTTCAAGGACTTTACAGTTCGATAGGCACTCCTACGTTCTTTACATTTCAAGTGTTTCGACGAGATATATCGTCGAGACAAACCGTCCTATTACTTTAAGGGATATGAAGATCCAAGTAAGTTATTTGGTTGTTTGGGGGTTGTATGGCGCAATGGCCATATTTGGACACACAGCGCCAGTCATAAGACAGACAATATCATGTAATAGAACACACTCACAATACAAGTTTTACTGACACACAAGATATGAATACACCCAGTGATTAATACACCTGACAGGAATCGAACCTGTGCCACTAGCAACTCGAAGGTTGCGCAGTGGACATACGCACCGAGCCACGACGGCTCCTAAGATCCAAGTAGGTATAAACAAATTGTTTGCTCTGAACTGGTGACAATTTGAAGCAAGTTACTGTATTAGAGACATGCGACAAGCGAAGAAAAGCCAAGAGGATTGATAACCATAAACCCATTCACAGAAAAGTTGAACGGTGTTGTTACATTCCTTAAGCTTATTTATAAGCATTTAAAAATAACTTATTTAATCTCGCACTATCTTCTTGTGGATTACTTCGAGCCTGACGATGGTAGACGCTTTGCTTTGTCGAAACGTTCATTGACGATTTTTTTTTTGCATATGTTTAATCGTCATTGGCCGTTTTTTGTAGCTCTGCGTTTTTACTACAGGCTTGACTAAGGTTATTATTTTAACTTTTTGTAACCTTTTGTGCATACTGGAATTTTAAAATTATGCCAGTAAAATTGTACTTACAAAACAAACACCAGAAGTTTGAATAGATTAACTTTCAAACAAAGTACCTAAAACTAAGTACTCCCTAAACCAAAACATTATGTAGGGTCAGGCGGGGTAATTGTAAACAAGCTATAAAGGCGCACCCGTGGGACTCCGAGAAACTAAAAAGTTGTGAAATATGAAAGCCGGCAACCCTGAGGATGCAATATGGTGATCCCGTATTTCTTTGAACCACAGCTGATAGCAATCCGTTTAGTTGAAAAAATTGTGGTTGAAAAGTTTGGCTTTTAAAGTTTTTGTGTGTTGCATTTTCTGCTGCCCTCCATAATATATTCAAAAATATGTTGTTCTAATTCTTTACTACGGTGTACTAATCTTTCTATCGAACAGAAAATCATTGACTTTACATTCTGGGAACTTTAATGCATCTACAGTTGAATGTTTACAATTACCCTATATTTTTCAAGGGACGGGATAATTGTAAACATAACTTTGCCAATAGTTTCGTTCAATTTGGATGGAAAATCAATCTGTTTTCCCATATAATTTTGTATTTAATCGTATTTAGTACGTTTGAATTGCGTTTAATTGCATTTTTCATGTTCTTGGGGAGCAGGAACACCGATTTACTAAAAAGTCACATATATGGTGAACTGACCAAGTACTGTCACGCTTGAAGGAGGCAGAAGAGAAAAAGAACAAAAGTAAGTCGAGTGAGGAGAAAGTGAAAGAGCCAGGAGGGGGTAAGCAAGAAACCAAGAAAGGAGCAAATGGAAAGGAAAGCAGAACTCGAGGACAGCAATGAGGAGAAACTATTGCAAGAATTGACTAACATTGACGGTGAAGAGTTTGAAGTTGTCCAAACATTCAAGCAAAATATAGAAGACTAGCTTGTAGGAGGAAGTTAAATATTTCGGAGCCATTCATGGAAGACATTGAAACAACTACGTTTCTGCTTGTAGGTGATGAGAGGGGAAAGAGAATGAAAACTCATTTTTCGTATGTATGAAGAGTGGATGTCGTTTCAGAAGAGGAGTTTGAGATCACCGGACTCAAATGCATCGACTAAATTCGCTATGGTTGAAAAAGACTAATTCTGTGCTACCAAAGACCATGTCAAAGCAATTTTACCTACTCTAACCAGTAGGAAAGAAGGCCGAAAAGAAATTTTCCAATTTGAGCGCACTGTTAATGTGTAAGAAATGTAATGATTGCTTGTTTTTTGGTACTTAAGTATATATATTTCAATTTTTAGGTTTTTTTTTCTGTTTTTTACACTAAACACATTTTTTGTTCAGTAAATGTTTGAATTATTTATTCTTATGTATTCCTGGAAGTTCACCTCATGATCAATTCAACTTTCAAGTGTAACTATATTTTGCTGGTGTAAGAAGTGGGAGGAGTTTTGGTAAATATAAAGATCAAAACGGGGTTGTTGTAAACATGGTATTAGAAGGGTAAAAATACCATTGGAGTTCCTTCTACTGCCATGACTACTGCTCATGCAGTCACTTGTTCAATATTCAATATCACGAGGAAAATCGTTGTTTACAATTACCCCTACTTTCAGGGGTAATTGTAAACACGTGCGGTAATTGTAAACAGCCGAGTGCAGTGTTAAATATCTTTTCTGGAATCTTCGTACTAATTAAATATCAAAGTAGAATAGTGACAAGTTAGTTTAGTTGGGTGAACAATGTTTAATTACTTTATCAAGAGTTTGAAAGCGAACATGCAAATTTTGTTTACAATTACCCCGCCTTACCCTACACTTAATACATAAAAATTTGAATTTCCACTAAAGTAATGCTTTTCATTTCTGCGACTACGGAATTCCTTTTGCTGTCTGTATGTCGTTCTTGACAATTTAGTCAAATGAGCACACATTCAAACCGAGCACCCGCATGTAACTAAACTAACATAAATACGATCATTGAATATGAGTATCGAAGTAATTCCACACAATTTATTTTCATTCAAGTAGTACACGCCATTTCACTGAAATGTATTCGAAGTCGGTATTGTGTAGTTCGTTTCAAGGCAGATGGCGAATTGAAATTAGTGTTGGCATTCATCCATACTAACAGATGCGACACTAGATTCCAACGTCATTTTCGCAGCTGAGTGCATTTTGTTGACTGTCATTTCTGGATATTGTAACTGCAATCATCCGCACGTTTGAAATATAAAAAAAAACGGACATTCGAATAAAAGTTGGGAAAAGAAATTTTCAAATGTGTAACTGCCGAATTGATTTAAGAGGAAAATAAAAAATTATCCGCATTTAAATTTTTCAATTTATTTACGCAAATATAAAGATGTTTGGATATGTTATGTCTTTCCTAATTAGTCTCCTTCTTTTTCGCTGTATTTGGTCCACACTTCTGCGTAGTGAGCACTATCCTCGTATTGTGCTGTAAGCCTTCTATGAATTTCAGCCCCTGACACACCTTCCTACCTTAGAAATCGAATCACTGCTATTCATGGTACTAACTGTTAACGGAGCGGTCACGTTTACACTGAAGCAGAAGCAAGATAAAAGGCGCTTTCAATGTCACACTTAGGTAACGTCATCACAGTAGGATTAACTCTAAGCATGCATGAGCAGAAAGCAGTGCGGCGTACCTGAAGATGTGTTATAGGAAAGTGCGGATGATTTGTGACTTACCCTTGGCGATGCTTTTTGAGTTGAAAGAGATTAATTTAAAGGTTTGCTTTATAATTTTTTGGTACAAAATATGATATTTTGTACTGAAAAAAGATAAAGTAAACCTTCAAATTCGGATCCAAAACTTTATATAAAAAAATAAATATATATCCTTATGATTTCACGATAAAAACTGCCCTGTAGTGGCCAGCTTCTGGTGCAAAACGCGGTTAAACTCTCACCAGTTTTTGACAAGGGAAATTTGTTTTATCTATTTGGGCTATTCCATTTTTGGGGACACCTAGCATTGCTGTAATCATGTATTTTTTCAAATTTTTACCACAGGTAAACATGACATAGCAACCTTAAATCTCAAATATTATTTCTAATTTGCCCAATAGTTGCGGAGATACAAGAAATTTAAAAATTGCTCAATCTTACAAAATGGGAGCCATCTTGGATTTGCCACACTGTTTGTTCAAATTCAGTGACTTAGGTAAAAAATGGAAGGCAATTATATATTTCAGGATTATCATAGAATAATGGCAATTTAACATTTTAGTGGATGTTTTTTACAAGCAAAGAGGAAAATTCCTTAATCGAACAGTCGATTTTAAAGGGTTTTTGAAAAAAATGAGCCCTTTTTTTTCTTTCTGAATAGTTGTAAAAGTATTAACAAATATATGTGGAACAATTTAGAGGTAAAACTTTTGGTTTCTGAATACAAGCTATTCCAAAGGTAGCGCGGAAAACGAGCAAACAGTTCATAAAACGAGTGCGTGTGAAATCTGTTTCCAGGTGTGTTGCAAGTGACAATTTAGTGAATCACTCAACAATTTGGACACTACAAAAAATAATTTTCAATTATTTAATCACACAAGTTCTACAAATTAAAATACGTCAAGTATTTCAGTGATGGGGACTCAGATTAAATACAAAAAAGAAAAGTTTTAAAAACTATAATTTTTTTTCATAAAAAAGAGCATATTTTAAAAAGCCAAGTTGAAGCTTTTTGCCTCTTGTTATGAAGAGGGGCTTGTGGTGATATTGGTAGCACCATAACGTGTGTGGCTACAAAAGGAAGCCTTAAGCGTCCATGCAAAAATGCAATATTAGATGCTTTTGGTTATAAAACTTTACGCAATTCCATTAAAGAAATATATACTTTTTCGTAGCGAAATCAAAAATGGAAATTTCTAACATTCAATTAGTAAATAGGGACGAATATGCATTTACAAAAGAACAATAGTTAATCACTGTTTTACACCAATAAACTTAAGTCGCATATAGGTTTCCAAAGTTTTAGTTTCCTCAACAATTGTTATTAACCATGGAATTGGCGAAAACCAAACTATATATTCTAACATTCCATAATGAAAAATATATTGCACGTGTATATGGAATTTATTGTTGGATTGGAATGTTTTGGACTGCTGAGAAAAATATGATTGTAAAATTATGTTCTTGCTTCCTGTCCATGTTATGATGATGTAAAAGATATGAATGGCGAGGTAATGAAATCGTACTCAAAAACAAATCAAACGACATCATACTCGGGACACTTACAGGAAACACCGTATAGTCGCAGAAACACTTCCACCATCTAGGCTTAGCGAGACAGAAAAGCTACATTATTTATTTATCCTCGCAATAATGTCACTAACTCCCAAATATTCAGACTAATGCAAAAATCGCACATTCGTGTAGAATTCCTACCCAGCAAAAATTACGTTTTATTCGATAACTCTTACAGATTCCAAGCTTTACCCCATATCAACTAAACTATTACTTCTAACAAACCTATGTGTGTAAGTCTACTCCAAATCTCAGTCAAACTATTTTTAGACCGCATGAAGCTAATATTAGACTTTATGATACCAATATACACAACCCTACAATAATGGAACGGACAGCAGTATGTGATGGTATAAGGGAAATAATACATGCTTTAACAGGGGGATGGTCAACACGTGCTGCAATTACACTAGAAACACTTCTGAACATACTTTCAACAAGGTTTTGATACATAGCCATGGGTATTGGTGTCCATTCCTGCTGCAAATCTACAGCTGAGCTGTAGATTTAGGACGTGGTTCCCTGGTTCGTAAGCGTCGCTCTATCGCGTCCCACAAATGTTCTATGTGTGTTTAGGTCGCGACTATGAGCCGGCCAGGGAAGACGTTTTACATGCATATCTTGATACCACTGTTTGTCAGAGGCTGCAACATGACATGGAGCGTCGTCCTGGAAGAAACATTTGTCCATTCCATAAAATTACCAGAGGTTAGGAAGAACCTGATAGTCCAAAATGTTCACGTAGGAGTCGGCGTGAAATTGACCAGGCACAACATGCAAAGGTCCCAGGCCAAAACCACGAAAAACATCCCCAAACAAGCAGTCGGATTGTAAGCAAATCCGCTGGCGTCCGGTCCATTATTGTAGGTAGTGTATACACACATACAGAGAGAGACTTTATGGTACCAATATTATATAATTGATGATATAGAAGATATGATTGGCGAAGTGCCGAAATCGTATTCGAAATAGAAGTCAAGTGACGTAACTTTTGGGATACGTACATGAAACGCTTATCACCGCAGAAATTCTATCACCACCTATTGTTAACTTGACAGAAAAAGTTCAAAATACCACAATATTTTACTTATATTTGCAATTCATTCACTTACTCCCAAATATTCCAACTAACGGAAACACGCTAAAACCCCCAAACCCGTTTTCACTTCCCACACCGTCGAATTCATACACTGCTAAAAATTCCGTTTCACTCGACAACTTTTTCAGAGCCCCAGTCTTTCTTAACTATTACTTTCCAGAAAAATAAATTCAGATCGGCGGCCCTTATTCCCTCTTAAACTTTAAAAACTCTTCTCTATATTCAGCCGGATCCACGCCGGCCCCCATTACACCCGAAAGTCTGCGAGAACAGAAGAATAAACTCCGGTCCCATGAATACATCTTTTGGCCCGGAGTTTGAATTCTAAGAACCGTATTTTGAATGACCGATGAAATACGCCCCGGCACAACCATCAGCCCCAGAAAATAAATTTCATTTCCCCCAGCTATGTAATCCAGAGATCTCCGACTTGGCTGCAGCAGGCGGTCAAACAATGGACCGAAAAGCGCCGGGATCTTTCGGCGTTCGTGTATAAAAGCAAATGTACGCAGCATAACCGTTTGGAGAATCCGAAGGAGAGCAGAGTTCGATCTTATACATATTCAGCTTATATTTTTTGTGTGTTCGGTGTTAGAGGCTATCGGAGATGAAATGGCATGGACGGTGCGGGCGTTTATGGTGTTATTTAGGGCTTTTCGGCACCCGTTCAGAGAGAAGCGGGAGAGCCGATTCGTGCAGTATAATCTCCCCATTGTTTTTCGATTCCCGAAGAGGAAACACCTTTTTATTTGTCGAGGGATAAATTCGAGGAAATGTGAGATATACATACTCCGTTCGATAAAGGTGCTGGCTTTCATGTTTCAATAAAGGTTTGAGACACGCAATGTGGAGTTTTAGAAGCTATCCGGTTGTTTCTACCCTTGCCAGTCTATTGGGTTTTCCAAAGAAACAAAGAACTTTAGCCCAGAAACACACAGAGGAAAACATTTCAAACTCAAAAAAGGATAACATAGATGCGAAATGTAATCTCAACTCGTTCACTTTTCGCACCAATATACACTATCCTACAATAATGTACCGGACACAAGCTGATTTGCATAATATCCGACTACTTATTTGGGGTGATTTCGTTGTATGGCCTGGGACCTTTGCATGTTGTTTCTAGTCAATTGAACGCCGACGCCTACATGAACATTTTGGACAATCAGGTTCTTCCTACGCTCTGGAAATTTTATGGAATGGACGAATGTTACTTCCAGGACGACACCGCTCGATGTCATGTTGCAGCCTCAGCCAAGCAGTGGTACCGAGATAAGAATGTAAAACGTCTTCCCTGGCCTGCTCAGAGTCCCGACCTAAACCCCATAAAGCATTTTTGTGGGAAGAGTTAGAGAGACTCTTATGGACCAGGAAACCACGTCCGAAATCTACAGCTGAGCTGGCGACATTCTTGCAGCAGGAATGGGCACAAATACCCATGGCTGGTTTCAAATCCTTGTTGAAAGTATGCACAAAAGGGTTGCTAGTATAACTGCAGCATATAGGGGACCATTCCATAATTGAAGCATGTGTTTTGTCCCTTATACCATCACATCTTGCTGTCCGATCCACCATTGTAGTGTTATGTTACAATCTCCGATGCCCCTCACTTCCTCCTATGTATGTGCGGAACATGGGGATTCCCTCTGGATTGGAGAGAGGCGAAACGAAGCTCTTGTCCTAACGAGAAGGGGGTGCTTCGACCCCTTTCTGGCTTGCCTAAGAAGGAGGAGACGGCGTACGGAAGCGGACCGGACTGAGCTGTTCCTGAAAGGCACGGGCGACCCGAACCACAACTCCGGATACTACCCAGCTCTTACGACTGATGTCCATAGGTTCCCGGCGAATCCATTCCATCTTCATCTGACGGAAAGTCTCGGGTCTCTTGTCATGATCCAGCGGTTCCCCAGGTAAAGCTGATTTTGTCTATTTAACTGGACACCAATAAAGAAGAGTTTCTCAGGAACTTCTAGTTGCTTTCATTTATGAAACTGAATAATAACTCAACAGTAGGGTAGTGCACGTTAAGGCCGACGTAGCCTAGTTGAAAGAGTAGCGGATAAGCAACCGGAGAGTTGAGAGTTTGAAACTCGATCCAATCAAAGATCCTCCTGTACGTGTGGGTTGGATGCACCGTAAATATGTCGTGGCATCAAATACGATGTCCTCACAATGGCGTGTAGTTCGGACAGTGGGTGCCAGCTAAGGTGTGACCTCTACATTTGACGTCGATTGAAATGACTAGGTGTTGTCCTCGTCTCCTTCTCTTCGGGATTGATTGCCAACAGCCCGTTGTGTTGCTCCATTGACGTTAATACAGTTATGTACCTATCATGCAATACGATTTACCCTGATAGCAGGGATTTCTTTTTCCAGTCTTCAGTACTAATCCCCCCAGGCCAGTCGCCAGTAGCCCGTTGTTTTGTTCCATTGCGACTACCTATATCTCTTTCCCATCCCAGTACGCACATAATTTACTTACTGTTATGTTATGATCTTCGATGGCCCTCGCTTCATCTTATGTATGAGCAGAACTTGGGGATTTCCGCTGGATTGGCGAGTCTGGGAGGGGGGGGTAGGGAGTTCTTGTCTTAAAAAAGGGTTGCTTTGCACTCTTCAGCCTTTGCCTGATGAAAACAGAAGAAGAGAGTCAGCGAGTTGAGGAGGATCGAACTGGACTTTTCTTAAGAGGCACGATTGACTCGAACGTCAACTATGGAAGCTGGCCTCCGTCAATGTCGAGATTCATCCTCTGGTGAGAAGACCACATCTTCCGGGCGAGTCTATTCACTCCTCATCTGACGGGTAGGTTGGTATTTAAATTAACGTTGCACTAGAACAACACGATGGGCTATTGGCTACGGTCCGGGAACAACCCCTCAAAGGACAATACCACGTAATTTTGAATCACGGTCAGGATACGAGGTTTTAGATTACGATTGACTCGAACGTCAACTATGGAAGCTGGCCTCCGTCAATGTCGAGATTCATCCTCTGGTGAGAAGACCACATTTTCCGGGCGAGTCTATTCACTCCTCATCTGACGGGTAGGTTGGTATTTTAATTAACGGGCACTAGAACAACACGATGGGCTATTGGCTACGGTCCGGGAACAACCCCCCAAAGGACAATTCCTAGTAATTTTGAATCACGGTCAGGATACGAGGTTTTAGATTACGATTGACTCAAACGTGAACTATGGAAGCTGGCCTCCGTCAATGTCGATATTCATCCTCTGGTGAGAAGACAACATCTTCCGGGCGAGTCTATTCACTCCTCATCTGACGGGTAGGTTGGTATTTTAATTAACGTTGCACTAGAACAACACGATGGGCTATTGGCTACGGTCCGGGAACAACCCCTCAAAGGACAATACCACGTAATTTTGAATCACGGTCAGGATACGAGGTTTTAGATTACGATTGACTCGAACGTCAACTATGGAAGCTGGCCTCCGTCAATGTCGAGATTCATCCTCTGGTGAGAAGACCACATCTTCCGGGCGAGTCTATTCACTCCTCATCTGACGGGTAGGTTGGTATTTTAATTAACGTTGCACTAGAACAACACGATGGGCTATTGGCTACGGTCCGGGAACAACCCCTCAAAGGACAATACCACGTAATTTTGAATCACGGTCAGGATACGAGGTTTTAGATTACGATTGACTCGAACGTCAACTATGGAAGCTGGCCTCCGTCAATGTCGAGATTCATCCTCTGGTGAGAAGACCACATCTTATTGGCGAGTCTATTCACTCCTCATCTGACGGGTAGGTTGGTATTTTAATTAACGGGCACTAGAACAACACGATGGGCTATTGGCTACGGTCCGGGAACAACCCCCCAAAGGACAATTCCTAGTAATTTTGAAT
Organism: Metellina segmentata; assembly: GCA_947359465.1. Taxonomy (NCBI): domain Eukaryota; kingdom Metazoa; phylum Arthropoda; class Arachnida; order Araneae; family Tetragnathidae; genus Metellina; species Metellina segmentata. Next base: position 99,727,794 of record OX375882.1, read on the forward strand.
CACGGTCAGGATACGAGGTTTTAGATTACGATTGACTCAAACGTGAACTATGGAAGCTGGCCTCCGTCAATGTCGATATTCATCCTCTGGTGAGAAGACAACATCTTCCGGGCGAGTCTATTCACTCCTCATCTGACGGGTAGGTTGGTATTTTAATTAACGTTGCACTAGAACAACACGATGGGCTATTGGCTACGGTCCGGGAACAACCCCTCAAAGGACAATACCACGTAATTTTGAATCACGGTCAGGATACGAGGTTTTAGATTACGATTGACTCGAACGTCAACTATGGAAGCTGGCCTCCGTCAATGTCGAGATTCATCCTCTGGTGAGAAGACCACATCTTCCGGGCGAGTCTATTCACTCCTCATCTGACGGGTAGGTTGGTATTTTAATCAACGTTGCACTAGAGTAACACAATGGGCTATTGGCTACGGTCCGGGAACAACCCCCCAAAGGACAATACCACGTAATTTTGAACTACGGTTAGGAGACGAGGTCATACTTTAGCTGGCACCCCATTCTCCGGACTCATCTGACGTGTAGTTCCGGCCTCTTGTCATAGTTCAGCGAGTCCCCATCTAAAGCTGATGTTGCCTATAAACTGGACACCATCAATAAATGAAACTGTTTTGGAAAAAATTGTGTAGGCAAACTGTGTACGAAAACTAATCTCAATGCCACAATACTTCTCGCATTATCACCCAATACTATCAACAATACTCACTGTCACAACAATGGAGTTCCATAGGATAAATTACCCTTTCAGTAAAAATAGAATTTGATCAGCAGACGATGAAAAATTAAGAAATTTAAAACCAAGAACCGACATAACTTAGATTCTCTGAGAGAAAATAACTTGTCGCCGTTGCCCTAAACGGGTGAACAAGCGATAACGAATTGCATTAAAGCATTTCCCAGGCGTTAATGGCCTGGTCAGTATTTTCAGCCCGACCCCTGTCTAGGAGAGTACTTTTTTTACAACTCCGATCAGGGCCGTAATGGATGGCAGCAATTATCCAATCAGAAACAACAACAAACGGAAACTCGTTAGGACTCTTATTCTTCCACGGAAGGCATTAACCCCGCCAATCGATACACCGATAAAGATTTCTCTCAAAACTGAAAAATTAGACTCTAAAGGTGTGTAATTAATTACGCCCAAATTACCTCCCATCCCTAGTAATTAATAGACAACCGAAATTAGTCCTCTTCGGAGGGGGCCGCCATTTAACGAACGCTTGGAAGGTGCGTTGGTTCTGCTCGGGGAAAAACTTGCATGTGATGCGCTGAAAAGGTTTTTTTGTGACGAAACATAAGAACGACCTCTGTGTTAAAATTAGATACCATTTCAAATTAATTTGATTACTAAAACTTTAAACCCTTCGATTGGTAGACCGCGTAAGTTCGGTTGGAAGAGTAACAGATTAGGAACCGGAGGGTTGCGAGTTCAAATCCAAAAAAAAAAGAAGGAAAGTAGTGTACGAAGAGTGCTGGTGCTCGTTAAATATGTCGTGCCCTCAAATTTTCTCTCGTTGCCGAGGTGTGTAAGTTTGGAGAGTTCCAGCTCAGGTGTGACCCCGTCATCTGACCGAGTTTCAAAATTACGTTCAGTACTCGGGTCTTTCCATTCGGGTTTGTCCTCGGACCGTCGCCAATCGTCCGTTGTGTTGCTTCAGTGCGACGTTTATTGAAATACCTACCAAGTGGTTTCGATGAGATATCTCGCTCGCCAAGATAGTGTGACAAAGCATCCACTCTTTCTCACCCCCGATGGAGGCGTTAGACAATCCAGACACCATGGTGCTGTGCCGGTTCTCAAGAGAACCGAGGCTCTTTCATCTGTGCCGACGTTTCCGGGGGTCTTAAGGAATTGAAAAATTTGCCGTCTTGGCGGAGCTAGAACATTCTGGAATTTTTTTGAAAAGCCCGCCAACGTGAACTTTGGCCAATGGGAGACGAGAGGACCCAAACCCCTTTGGCCGACCCGAAGAGAACGAGGGGCAGACTACGCTTGGATTTCAACGGTGCGGTTGATTTTAGCGAGACTCAGAGGTCCCAGCAAGGGTACCGACTAAGTCCCAGTACGTGCAATTATGATATGAACTCTTCACGAATCTAAATATTGTAAAAAGTTTTTCTTTATTATATGCTCCAGTAAACAGTACAGACTTTGTACTTTTGTTTAGCAATTTTCCACCACACAGCTGTGGAGACGTCACGATATGATCAATTTTGCTATAGACGAGATTTATCGTCAAGATATTGCCCATTTTGTTATGATGATGAGATCAAGATCTGGTTGGCTTTGTTTCCGATTACAATATATCTCGTCCATCAAAATCCGGTAAGTTTTGCAAATGACGGGATATTTCGTCGAAACAGCCACCGGGACGGTTAGCAGCATTAATCAACCCACGCAGCGGCAACTAAGATTACAACTTGTGTCTTGGAAATGTTTTTTCCATGCTACCACTGACACTCTACACTTCATGCTTATACAACCACGACAACGTGAAGACGTTGGAGGCCAACGTGCACCGACCCTCTTTGTAAACGGTGGTCTTTGGCTGAATTGGAATTCGCATACCACCGATTGCTAATCCGTTGCTCTCCCTGTGGATATTATTCGAATCTTAGATGGCGTTGGCAACGCTGACGTCATGCACCTTCCCTGCTCTCCCTCACCTGCAGCCTTAGTCAGTGTCGAAGTTAGACTCTTGATTTGAATTTGAAAGAACCTAAGCGTTCTTAATTTGACTGATTCGATTTACATTAATATGTATTCTTTTTTTTTATATCTGTAAATCGTGAAAAAAGTTGTGAAGTTTTCGGAGCCTCACCAGGTTTAGGTAGGGTGGTTGGACACACAAGCGGTTCAATTAAGATTGTCTCAGTTACCTGTCTTTGATCTGATTCGTCGAAAAGAATGACGTAGTAATTCAGTGAAGAGGTTGCTAGGGTTACTATTTCGCCAAAATCTAGGCAACACTCTAGCGCCTCAGCGTACAGCGTAAGTGTCCGACAAGTTGACACTGACTGACTCCTCACATATATGTTGTATGGTTGTTGTTAGTAGTATTTCTCGCCAATAACCATAACGGCATGAGACTGAAATCAACCAAAAATAAAATGATGTGTTCTTTTAAAGAGCGTCTTTTCGTGAAGCAATGATAGCCTAATGGTTAAAGTCACCTACATTCAAATTGACGTCGGCAGCGGAGGATGACTTCCCGAGTTCGAACCCAGCTGGCGAAAAAATTTTTAGATCCTCCAAATTATTAAAAAAAAATTCCAATTTAATTCTTTTTGATACTAAATTACTTTTCCTAATTTTTAATACCCTTTTTATATTTTTCCAAGCTTCCGTTGATTTTGCATAAATAATCTAAGAAACACTCCTGAACTCACTACCAGCTGATATTTTTCCGCCCCTCTGCCGTCCCCTTTGCTTTAGGATGATTGTGTCGTATCCACCCCTGGTTTAGGACCATTCTGATGTAACAAAAAGCATACATAAAACACTAACTTATATAATTATTAACATATAATAAAAGGATTCAATTTTCGGCTCCCACCTTTACCCACCCATAAACACTATATGTGTGTAAACCACGTGCACAATAGATCTCATTAAGTATGGAATTTAATTGCGAAATTTGTGGTACAGGATTTTATGTCAAGCGATATTTGAAGGCTCATGAAGCAAGAGTTCATGGGGTGTCTTTGCAAAAAAGCAGCAACAAAAGTTTCCCCTGCAAGTCTTGTGAAAAAGTCTTCGGATCTATTATGGATGCCAAAGCAAAGAGCAATTGTCAAATCTGTGTAGAGATAGGCTTTCAAGACGCCAAACACCACGTGATTTAATCAGCCTATGAAACAACTTATGAGTTCTTGAAACGATCTCCTTTGAATCGCTTGTGTTGGACGGACACGGAGTTGGACTCCACGGGGGTCCACCTCTTGGGTGGGGAAATAAACCCGTTTGGAGAAGGGGAGAAAAGAGGACTTGCACGAAGGCCAGCGAGGAAGCCAGACGCGTTGGTTTGTGCTGGACAGCGATGGAGATTATTCCCGACAGTGTATGATAGACTGAATGATTTTGTCCACATAATTTGTATAGTAACTAATCAAGAAGTGGTGTAAATAAATGTTGAAATATGCTCGTGGATCAGTTCTACTGCTTGGGGGACGACAAGGCAGAGGATTAGGAAATTTAATTTAATTGAAGAATCTCTCGAATCGTCACTTTTGTATAGACCAAAAAATACCAACGAACCATTTGATATTAGAAATCCTGCCATTCTGCGTCACTCCGAAGTGAGCTACGGCGGCTCCTACCCAAATAAACACCTCATTCTCAACGTAAACTGAAGAGCTCTCTTTCCGCCAGGGCAATATCAATTCAATAATTCACTGAAGCCTCATCTGAGAACCTTTTTCATACGGAGAACTCTCGGAGTATAAAATAAAACGTCGCAGCAGTCAGTAATTTGCTCGAGTGTCGCGGAATGCGACGACGGCAGTGACAGCTCGTCAGACGGAAAGCGGTTGACAGGATCGGATGACATGCGGGAAGTGTCGTTCTACAGATACGCGATGAAAAATTGATGTCAACCTACGCGCATCTGCGGTTTCGTGGACAGACGTTTCCGTGCCCCCTTGTTAGTCAAAACCTTCTTGTGGTGCGCGGATCTATGAATCAACGATTCTCAATCATTCGGCGATTAAGCCTATTTGGTATGGTTGATTGTCCCACGTGGTAATAGTAGTAGTAGGTATTTTAACAAGAATATATCTAAAAGATCGGGCCACTCTTCCTTGTGTTACATAAAAATGGCGGAATTGAGCGATGGTAGATCGTTTGTTTACTTCTTTATTTTTAATATATTAAAGCAACATAATGTGCTATTGACGACCGTTCAGGATCAACCCCCTAAGGAAAATATCCGAAGAAATTGGGTAATTGGTAATTGTAATTTTAGTTAACGTCGTACTAGAGCAACACAACGGGCTATTGACGACGGTCCGGTATCAGTCCCTTAAGGGAAAGATCCGTTTACAACACCTCGTAATTTTGAACCACGGTCAGATGACGAAGCAACACAACACCTGAGCTGGCACCCCACTCTCCAAATTTCTACGCCAACCCAACGTGAGGACTTTCGGCCACGACAGATATAAGGTGCACCAGCCGCCTCTACACCATACGCTTACAAACATCCATGCCCGGACCCAGATTAAAACCAGGAACCTTTCCGATCTAGAGGCTAATACCTTAACCATTATACCGGTTGGTCGGCCCGAAGAAATTGGGTAATTTTTAACTAACGTACTCGAGCAGTACAACGGTCTATTGACTGCTGTCCGGGATCAATCCCCTAAGGGAAAGAATCGAAGACAACACCGCGTAAATTTTAACATCGGTCAGATGACGAGATAACACCCGAGATGGCACCCCACTCTCCAAGAGATTGTGACGTCACACCGATAAGGATCTCTTCGCAATTCGATTGGTAATTGGTAATTTTTATTTAACGTCGTAATAGAGCAACACAACGGGCAAGTGAGGACGGTCCGGGATCAAGAAGCAGATTAGCAACCGGAGGGTTGGGCGTTCGGAAGTCGGCCTAGCCAAAGACCGCCGTGTACGCGAAGGCTGAAAACAAATCTGACACGGAGTTCAACTTTCTCACGTTGGCGTAGTGGGGAATTTTGGGGGAGGTGTGGTGCCAGCTCAGGTGTTAACCTCGTCATCTGACGGTGGCTCAGAATTATGTGGCGTTGTCCTCGGATCTTTCCCATCGGGTTCGATCCCGGATCTTGCGTAGTGCAGCTACAGTGTGACGTTTATTAAAATACCTACCTGTTAGAGCCGCGGTAGCTCAGTTAGTAGAGCGTCGGGCTCGCATCAAAAGGGTTGTGGGTTCTGTCCTCGGCGGAGCCTGTAATTCTGATGATTGCGAGATCGGCGGTTCGACCTGGCTAAAGACCGTCGTGTTCACTAATGGTGACTGGGGCACGTTAAATAGGTCGCGGTCACAAAGTCCCCCCATGTTCTATAACCAAATCAATACCTCTGGGGGTACCTGATCAGGGGGTTATCGGCCACTGATTGGGATCTAAATTACGATATGTGTGAGTAAATGGATGTATGAAAGGGGCCTTCCTGTAAAACGGATGTGTCATGTATGTCGAGAGAAGTCGGACTTCCTCCCAATGGGGCTCAATAACATGGAAGGCGCACCCTCTTGCCGTCTTCGACGGGCCTGGCACTCCTCTGGTCTGCCAGTGTAGGCATGAGAAACAACAGCAACAACAACCTACATGTTTCCAGGGTGTGAACATGAACCACGAGAAGGTTTAATCACAGACTTGTTTTATATTCAACCGACGCACTAGCCCCTCCTCAACCTGGGGGCTCGATTGGAAGAGTAGCGGAACGAAGGTTACGAGTTCAAATCCAAACAACGACCGTCGTGTACAAAGATGACTAGTGTACGTTAAATCTGTCGTGGCCTCAAATGTCTTCTCGTTGGTGTGGAACTTTGGAGAGGGTGCTGGTTTAGGTGTTGATCTCGCCATCTGAAGGTGGTTTAAAATGACGAGTTGGCACCGGATTATTAGGGATGTATCCCAAACATTTGACAATAGCCCGTGTATTGATTCAGTACAACTTAAAATCAACTACCTCCCATTTTTCTTTTCTGCACGAGCGATACTTTCCTTGTATGTGTATATTCATTATTTGACGTGTCCATCTTGTGTTTTGCTCAGGTCGGCACTATATGTGGTTTATGTGCCATAAAAATCCAACCAACTTTCAACGTCGCAATAGAGTACTGTCTATTGATAACGGTACGGTATCCATTCCGAAGTGAAAAGATACTTGGACAGCACTTCGGAAATTTAAGCTATAGTCTGATAAGTAGGTTAGCACCTGAGCTAGCACCACACTCTTTTAACTTCTTCACCAGGGCAACATTACGTACGTTAGTGAAATATACATAGAAAGGATATATTAATATGTGATAAATAAATATGTGCGACAAAAATGCTTAATAGTCTATATAGATTATATGTTTATCTTGCCAACGTATCCCATATGTATTACTTTAAATCCAACAAAAATTTCTTTTAGCCTTGACATATTGTAATCGTCTTTGCCAACGTATCACATATTTATTCACCTTGAAACCCCAAAACCAACCACATATTTACTTTAAATCTAGGATAGGTAGATATTTTAATTAATGTAGCATTCTTTAAATCCAGGGAAAATACACTATCCTACAATAATAGACCAGACACCAGCGGATTTGCATAAAATCCGACTACTTGTTTGGGGGTGTTTTTCGTGGTATGGCCTGGGACCTTTGCATGTTGTTCCTGGTCAATTGAACGCCGACGCCAACATGAACATTTTGGACAATCAGGTTCTTACTACTGTCTGGAAATTTTATGGAATGAACGAATGTCACTTCCAGGACGAAAACGCTCCATGTCATGTTGCAGCCTCTGTCAAGCAGTGGTATCAAGATATGGATGTAAAGCGTCTTTCCTGGCCTGCTCAGAGTCCTGCCCTAAACCCCATAGAACATTTGTGGGACGCGTTGGAGCGACGCTTACGGACCAGGGAATCACTTCCGAAATTTACAGCTGAGCTGGTGATATTCTTGCAGCAGGGATGGACGCAAATACCCATTGCTGTGTATCAAAACCTTGTTGAAAGTATACCCAGAAGGGTTGTTAGTGTAATTGCATCACGTGAGGACCATCCTCTATTAAAACATATATTCCTTTCCTTACACCATCACATCTTGCTTTCCGGTCCATTATTATAAGGTAGTGTATCTCAATCTAATTGCATTGCATCCCCTATTGCAAAATTACAGTTATTATTTTAAATCCACCAAAAATTCTTTTTAACCCAAATACATCGAATCCATTCTGGATCAACGTATCACATATTTATTCATCTTGAAACCCGTATTCCAACCACATATGTACTTTAAATTCAGAGGAAATGTCTCAATCTAGATACATTGTATCCATCTTTGTCAATGTATCACATAATTATTGCTACAAATCTAGAAAAAATTCCTTTTGACCTAAATACATTGTGTTCATTATTAATCTACGTATCACTTATACTTAAATATCAAAAATTCCCTTTAACATGTATACACTGCATCATTCTTTTCCAACGAATCACATACTTACCAAAGCTTTGAGTCTAGTTTAAAAACAAGGTATAAAGGTAACAGAACAAATTAATAACATCATTCTCAACACGAGAGCCTAGAACATCGGTCGTCGAAAACGCCTTTTAACCCAGATGCATTACATCTATCTTTTCCAACATATCACATATTTATTACATTGAATCCATCAAAAATTCTTTTTAAACTAGATATATAGTAATCATCCTTGACCAACGCATCACATATTTATTCACCTTGAAATCCCCAAACCAACCACCAATTTACTTTAAATCCAGTGAAAATGTCTTAATCTAGGTACTTTGTATCCATCTTTGCTAACGTATCACATACTTTAAATCCATCAAAAATTCCTTTTAAACTAGATACACTGTACCCATCTTTTCCAAAGTATCACATATTTACCAAAGCTTTGAGTCCAGTTTAAAAGCAAGGTATTCCTGAAATAAAGGTCGCAGAACAAATAAAATCGTCATCCCATCCCCCCCCCCCCTTTTGAATCTCTGTCCACCGTAAACCGCAACCTACACCCCCCACCCGAAGTGATATTGTCACCAGACGCCTTGTCGACGCATAATGGATAAGGATTTCATATAAAACCCCTCCCTCCGATAAATATGTATGAACATGCATCTTTCATCGCGCAATCTATAAAATACATCTCTTGAAAGATCAACACAACAAAAACCCAGAAGGAGGAAATAACCACAAGAGGACAGCCGCATTTACCCGGGCGTCCATGAACATAAATTATGGATCCAAGAGTGCAGGCCGTAACTAAATTATTCACTGCGGTAAGTAATTTGAGTAACATCCCATTTTAAAAACCTGTACCTTTGGTGATGTCCTGGCCGTTTCGCATCCACTTGAGCTTGGTGGCCGGTTTGCTATTTTTCGCCAGGCACTGCAGGGACAGCTTCTGTCCCTCTCGCATCTCCACCGTGCTGCCATTCTTGTGGCCCCGTATCTCCAGCACCCTCGGCGGAACTACAAAAGAGAGAGAGAGGGTAATTACTTATGGGGTAGTTTCTTACAGGCTGCAGAACCATCCCGGTTTGGGACGGGGGGAAAAACTCGAATTCCGACATAAACTATTCATGGTGGTTTTAAAAATAGTTTGGATGAGATTAGGAGAAGAGTAAGACTAACAGAAATAGGTTGCTGCGGCAGGAAATGTTTCTGAGGGCGTTTCGTAAAGAAAAGCACAAACGACATCGGTATAATAAGGTCTATATATTGATATCATAATCGTAATACTGGTATCATAAGGTCTACATATTGGTGTCATAAATGTAATAGTGGTAACATAAGGTCGATATAGTGATATAAATATATAATACTGGTATCATAAGGTCTATATGGTGATATAAATATAATTCTGGTATCATAATTTCTAAAAATAGTCTGGATGAGATTTGGAGAAGAGTAAGACTAACACAAATAGGTTGCTGCGGCAGGAAATGTTTCTGAGGGCGTTTCGTAAAGAAAAGCACAAACGACATTGGTATAATAAGGTCTATATATTGATATCATAAATGTAATACTGGTATCACAAGATCTACGTATTGGTGTCATAAATGTAATAGTGGTATCATAAGGTCTATATAGTGATATAAATATATAATACTGGTATCATAAGGTCTATATAGTGATATAAATATAATTCTGGCATCATAATTTCTAAAAATAGTTTGGATGAAATTTGGAGAAGAGTAAGACCAACAGAAATAGGTTGCTGCGGGAGGAAATGTTTCCGAGAGCGTTTCGTAAAGAAAAGCACAACAGACATTGGTATAATAAGGTCTATATATTGATATCATAAATATAATACTGGTATCATAAGGTCTAAAAATAGTTTGTATATTTGGAGAAGTAAGACTAACACGAATAGGTTGTTGCGTGAGAAAATGTTTCTGTGGGCATTCACACAGAGAAGCACATAAAACACATCGGTATCATAAGGTCTATATATTAATAACATAAAGTCTAATATTGGTATCAGAAGCTCTAATATTGTTATAAGGTCCAAAATTGGCACCATCAGTTCTAAAAATAGTTTGGATGATATTAGACGTAAAACTAATACAAATAGGTTGCTGTGGGAGGAAATGTTTCTGAGGGTATTCATACAGCGAAGGACATGGAAGGCATTAGTATCAAAAACTCTATATATTGATATCACAAGGTCTATTATTGGTATCACAAGGTTTATTATTGGTATCACAAGGTCTATTATTGGTATCACAAAGTCTATTATTGGTATCACAAGGTATATTATTGGTATCACAAGGTCTATTAGAGCCGCGGTAGCTCAGTCGGTAGAGCGTCGGGCTCGCATCGGAAGGGTTGTGGTTTTTGTCTTCAGCGGAACCTGCAATTCTGATGGTTGCGAGACCGGCGGTTGGACCTGGCTAAAGCCCGTCGTGTTCGCCAATGGTGACTGGGGCACGTTAAATAGGTCGTGGTCACAAAGTCCCCCATGTTTCCATACCAAATCGACACCTCTGGGGGTACCGGATCAGGGGGTTATCGGCCTCAGATTGGGATCTAAATTACGATATGTGGAAGTGAATGGATATGTGAAAGGGACCTTCCTGTAAAACGGATGTGTCATGCATGAAGAAGTCCAACCCTCCGAGGCAATGGCACCCCCAATAGGGCCATATATGGCCCGCACGACAACAACAACAACAAGGTCTATTATTGCTATCACAAGGTTTATTATTAGTATCACAAGGTCTATTATTGGTATCACAAGGTCTATTATTGGTATCACAAGCTCTAATATTGGTATATGGTCTAGAAAGGTTTTTGATGATATCCGGAGAAGACTAACACAAATGAGTAACATTGGGAAAAAATGTTTCTGAGTGCGTTTCGTGAAGAAAAGCACAGAAGGCATTGGTATAATAAAGTCTATTTTATTGATAGTATCAAATGTAATATTAGAATCACAGGGCTAAAAATAGTTTGGATGGGATACAAAGAAGACCAACAGAAATACGATATTGTGAGAGGGAAAATGTAGATTGCCTTTATATCATAAGGTCTATAAAACTCTTATAAGGTCCATATATTGATATATCATAAAGTCTAAAAACATAGTTTGGATTAGATTTAGAGATAAAAGATATTGATGTATGGTTAGTTTCTTAGTGACGAGTACATCAAGAGACAACCACAAGGAGGTTTAAAAGAACGTTCGTATTTAATGGTACTCGATAAATCAAGTTTGGCGCTCTTCCTATATTTTAACCTGCAGTTACATTTAAAAGAGAATCCTAAACTCATTTATATGCATTTAAAAATGTAGTAAAACTTTAATGTATCTGGACTCCAGATATCACGCGTTATGCGGTATTGCTCTTTTCTATGTCCTCCAATGCATTTTAGTATTGCATACAGCAAAGTAAATCTTAATCTGCTTCTTTAGAAATATTTCTTCAAAGGTTACTTACTTCAGATAGTTGTTGGCCTCGGTAGCCCAGTTAGAAGAGTAACGTGTTAGCAACCGGTGGGTTACGAGTTCGAATCCAATAAAAGACTGTCGTGTACAAGTGCTAGAGTATATGAAATATGTCTTGGACTCAAATGTCCTCACTTTGACGTGATGTTATTTGTTTGGAGAGTGGGTGACAGCTCAGGTATGACCTCGTCATCTGTCCGTGGTTCTAAACTACATGGTTGTTGCTCCAGTGTGACGTTAATTAAATACACATACAAATACAATGCATACTGAGAAAGGTTGGTATGTAGCTGAATTGAGAGAGAGAGAAAGAGAGGAAATTGCATTATTAGTTTTAATAGTATAATCTGATAGGTGTCCATAAAATGAATGGTATGATATGGTATTTTAATTTATATAACACTGGAACAACACAATGGGCAATTGGCGAGGGTCCGGGTTCAAACCCGGTGGTAAACATCCGAGGACAACATCATGTCATTCTCAACCACGATTAGATGACGAGCTACAGTATCTACTTAGGTTGAATATCCATTGCAGTGACCTCTACATCTGTGGTATGGAAGCAGACCCTGACCACTACCTTACCACCTGCCCTATCACATCTCGTCTGCACATCAAGGAACCAGCACCTCAGTACTATGACGCCTGGCTGTTCATCCCTTGCTTCAAAGGAAGATAATACAAATGGTGCAATTTGTGGCCTCCAGGGAGTTTTAACCTAAGCAAGCCGTTTAGGTTCACTTTTTGACAACAAGACTTAAATTGCCTCTCAAACCTCATAAAACTTTACCTCATAACAAACTTTAATTAGAGCAGCACCTACGTATGCATTTCTAAACTTAAATATTCTGCTTTGCATCACACAAAAGTATTTTTCTTTATCCTTTTCTCATTTAGTCACCCTCACGTTATGGGAAATTTTGTTTACGGTAAACCCAATAGAAAGATCGGTATTCCACGACGGAGTTCCGTTAAGTCACACTTGAGCTGATATCCTGCTCTCCAAACTTCCACACCACGCCAACATGAGGACATTCGAGGCCAACACAGATTTAACTTGCACCAGCCCCCTTTGTACACGACGGTCATTCAAACTCGCAATCCTCCAGTTGCTAATCTATACTTTTCCATCCGGGATACCGCAACCCCAACGTTAACGGCGAACGGTTCTTATGACGGTTTGATAAGCACCCTGTAAAAATAGCATCGTTTTCAATTCGGCTCATGGGGCTTGAAACCCCAACTACGCCGACCCTGTAGAATGCATTCTGCTAGCGAGGGGATTGACAACATCGCGCCAAGGAGACCCTTAAAAATTGAAAATGGCTCTGAAAAGAATTGACGTGTACCACATTATGTTCAACAAGCACGTACCACTCGTCAACTGAATGTTCATGTTCGGTGTACATTCCTACGGGAACAACGACGTTCCAATAAATATCCAAGGAGGATATTTTCGCATACGGCATAACTTCGTAAATCACATTTTTGAAGTAGCAAGCTACAAGTCCGATAGGATCTATCTGCAAAACTAAATCGATGAACTTCGATTGGAATGTATGCATCATTAAAGTACATTAGACATTTTTAATAAACAGGTAATGGATGAAAATTAGGTAGTATAGTTCATCCAACTTGGTTCTAATTGACTCTTCTGTCAGTAAAACTTTCCTTGTGCGTGTATGTTCATTTCTTTGACATTGCCTTGTGCTTGACAGCCTGCCAAATATGACCTATGTGAACCATAAAACATAACAATGAATATAGTTGGTCGTGTATAAGAATATTGTTTGATTAATGAGGACTATTTATCACCGCTAAACGAATGGGAAACTCCTCATTTAAAAATTTGTTAAGTATGTACTTTAATTAACGTCGCACTGGATCAACACAACGTGCTATCGGCTATGGTCCGGAATCAAACCCGAAAGGTAAGATCAGAGGACAACAGCACGTCATTTATAACTACGGTCAGATGATGAGCTGAGCTGGTCCCACTCTTTAAACTTTCTTACCACGCCAACACGAGAGCATTTCAGGCCATGATTGATTTAACAAACACCAGCCCACATTGTAGCCGACTTTCTTTGGTAAGATTTGAACTAGGATGGTAATGGTAATGGTAATTTTAGTTAACGTCGTACTAGAGCAACACAACGGGCTATTGACGACGGTCCGGGATCAGTCCCTTAAGGGAAAGATCCGAGGGCAACACCTCGTAATTTTGAACCACGGTCAGATGACGAAGCAACACCTGAGCTGGTACCCCACTCTCCAAACTTCCACACCAACCTAACGTATTTAAACAAGGAACCATTTGATATTTGGAATTTAAAAATTTTATAATGGATTGTAGATATTAATAATCATATATCATTTGATGATTGGAAGTTAGATTTTTTAAGTATCGTCGTATTGGAGAAACACAACAGGCTATTGACGACGGTCCTGGATGAATCCCAAAGGGAAGGAACCCAAAACACTACGTAATTTTTAATCCCAGTCAGATAACGAGGCATTACCTGAACTGATTTGACATTTAGGCCGTGGTAGTCCGGCTGAAAAAAGCAACAGAAGGGTTGCGAGTGAAACTCGACCCCTCCCAAGACCACCATGTACGTGGGGCTGATGTACGTTAAATCTATCGTGTCATCAAATGTCCTACCATTGGTTTGGTGAGGAATTATTGATATAATTTTTTATGCACATTCGAAATAGTGTTTGCTAGAACATGCACTAGAATCAAATTGATATCTTTATTTCTTTTCTTATTTATGAGCTTGCATTTCAATATCAATGTTGCAAAATGGTCAAAAATCCTTTAACAATTTTTCAATGCGTCATAAAACCTTTATTTTTTAAATATCTTTCTACTTCTATTAGAAACACTAGACAACATCATGAAATTTACTCCAATCATGTTATTTTGATGATAATTTAAATTGCATGCCCGGTATCATTTTTCAAAATTTCGAAAAAACTTCAAATTTACACACAAAATTTCACTTTTTGTTAAAAATATAAATTTTTTAAATTTTAACTGTTGATAGTGCAAAATTAATTTTGAACACAAATAATTATAAAAATAATATTAAATTGATTCTGCATAGCATTTAAAAAAAAAGTGCTCCGAACGTATGCAGATACTTTAAATTGGTAATCCTTATTTTTCGAACCTTTTCTCTTTTCATTTAATTTAATTGTGATTGAATTTTAAGATCAATCAGAGTGTACACGTAGTGAATTAAAATAAACTATCATCTATTAGGCTGATATAAATTTAAGTTACTAAAAGTACACCATGACGAAGTCTTTAAAAATTCAAACTAAAATTCATTTGTTATCTTTTGAATAAATTATAGTTAAGATTAAAATATTACAATCGACGCATAGTTATATTGAAGAGTAAATCTAATAACTTGATCGAAGAGATCAAGTAAGCGGGTACGTGATCAAACAAGTGAGAGCGGGAATTAAAGAGGAAATACTGATACAACAGATTGCACCCGCTTTTATAATAGTATGAAAGACCACGATTTACATAATCGTGTTAAGATTTGCATAAAGTGCGAATCAAATATGTTGGCTTAGTAAAATTCAGAAAAGAAAGGATTTTCCTAACAAATTATTGCCGACCAACCGGTATAGTGGTTAAGGTGTTAGCCTCTAGATCGGAAGGTTCCTGGTTCGAATCCGGGTCCGGGCATGGATGTTTGTAAGCGTATGGTGTAGAGGCGGCTGGTGCACCTTTAATCTGTCGTGGCCGAAAGTCCTCACGTTGGGTTGGCGTGGAAGTTTGGAGAGTGGGGTGCCAGCTCAGGTGTTGCTTCGTCATCTGACCGTGGTTCAAAATTACGAGGTGTTGTCCTCGAATCTTACCCTTAAGGGACTGATTCCGGACCGTCGTCAATAGCCCGTTGCGTTGCTCTAGTACGACGTAAACTAAAAATTACCATTACCTAACAAATTATTATTATTAAAAAGGACACAACAGAAATGACATTTGAGGTGGCGACAGATATAACGTACACCAGTCTCCGACAGTCTTAGATTGAATTTGAACACACACCCCTCTGGTTGTTAATCCATCACTCTTCCAACCGGATTACCACGGTCCCACTGGACTTGATTCAACACGTTCTCGTGCAGCAAAATACTATTGTAATGTAATCAAACCAACCCCCAAACCCATGATTCAACCTTGCACGGGTTGTTCATTTCAATTGCAATTCAACCCGAGAAAACTCGGGCCTATACCGCCGACACTCAACGTATTCGATCCACATCTTCCCCGCTCTTCATAAATACACGCACGCAATTTCAGTAAGCCTTTCGCCGGTAGGTGTCGAAAAATATTTTGGCCTCGCAAGTGGTTTCGGGGCGTAACACGAAAATACGTTCGGGATGCAGGCTGGAGCACCCCCCGGAGGCAACGTGACTCGAATCAGGACTTCGAGCAACAGAAAATATTCAACAGGCGGCTTTTTCAGGGAAGGCTGCCGGAGAAATTGCAAGAAAATAACAAAAATGTTCGAAGAAAGTTTTCGTTTGGGATGGAGTAGGAAAATAAAGAAAGCGAGCAGCAAGTGAGTAATACATACGCGATAGGGCTGGAACTTTGGAGAAATTTTGACTAGATGGAGTGCTGGGTGGTACGAAATGGGGAAAGAGATAGGATTTTCGTTTTATATACATTTCGCATTTATTCGAATTTTCCAAAATCGAGGATTAAAATAGGGAAATATATGCATCATATATGTAAAGCAATGGTAAATGGTTGGTTTTGGGTTTTCTGGCGCAAAGGGCCATATTTGGCCAATGTGCGCCAAACATAAGCCAAGCAATGTAGAGTAGTTGTGGAAAGAAAGGATGGAGGTAAGACAAATACCGCATGGACATCATAGGTAATGGTAATTTTAGTTAACGTCGTACTAGAGCAACACAACGGGCTATTGACGACGGTCCGGGATCAGTCCCTTGAGGGAAAGATTCGAGGACAACACCTCGTAATTTTGAACCACGGTCAGATGACGAAGCAACACCTCAGCTGGCACCCCACTCTCCAAACTTCCACGCCAACCCAACGTGAGGACTTTCGGCCACGACAGATTTAAGGTGCACCAGCCGTCTCTACAGCATACGCTTACAAATATCCAAGCCTGGACCCGGATGCGAACCAGGAACCTTCCGATCTAGAGGCTAACACCTCAATCACTATCGGCGGTTCGGAATCAAACCAGAAGGGAAGTTTCGAGGAAAACTCCGCCGACCAACCGGTATAGTGGTTAAGGTGTTAGCCTCTAGATCGGAAGATTCCTGGTTCGAATCCGGGTCCGGGCATGGATGTTTGTAAGCGTATGGTGTAGAGGCGGCTGGTGCACCTTATCTCTGTCGTGGCCGAAAGTCCTCACGTTGAGTTGGTGTGTAAGTTTGGAGGGTGGGGTGCCAGCTCAGGTGTTGCTTCGTCATCTGACCGTTGTTAAATTTACGAGGTGTTGTCCTCGGATCTTTCCCTTAAGGGATTGATCCCGGTCCGCCGTCAATAGCCCGTTGTGTTGCTCTAGTACGACGTTAACTAAAATTACCATTACCATTACCTATTGCTAGTCCTTTGCTCTTCCAACTGTGCCACCGCGGCCCAAAGTTGGTAATTGGTAATTTTAGTTAACGTCGTACTAGAGCAACACAACGGGCTATTGACGACGGTCCGGGATCAGTCCCTTAAGGGAAAGGATAAGCCCAAATAAAGGATGGACAGAAGAGAAAGACCATTTGGGGCATCATAAGGTCGTGGTATATGTGGTACTTTAATCAACGTCGCATTGTAGCAAAAACAAGGGGCTATTGGTGACATTCCGGGATCAATCCCGAAGGACTCTACACCACGTAATTTGGAGCCACGCTCATTTAACGAAATACCTGAGCTGAAAACCTACTCTCCAGATCTCCACACCACGCCAACGTGAGGATATTTCAGACCATGACAGATTTAACTCGTACCAGCCCCTATGTACACGACGGACTCTGGTGGGATTTGACCTCGCAACTCTCCGATTGCTAATACATTACTCTTCTATTCTGGCTACCACACCCTCACAACACGTAAGAGAGAAATAGATCCAGAGAAAGTTGCAGGTAATCGTAGTAGCCTGGAAAACAATTCACCAGGAACACGACTTTTTTGAATAGCCCGATGTATTGTTTCAGTGCGACGTTAATTATCTACCTACCAACCAAAATCCTCCTCGATTCTGGAAGGTAGATAGGTATATAATAACGTCACATTGGAGTGACACAACAAGCTATGGGAGACGGTCCGAGATCAAACCCAAAATGGAAGATACAAGGACAATACCACGTAATTTTGAACCAGTCAGATGACGAGGTCACACCTGATATGGCCCTATACCCTCCAAACTTCCACTCACTGCCAACATGAAACGTTTATGATTCAATGCTCTGACGTATAACCGTTATTCTAACTCGCTTCACAAAATGTTCGTTTTTTCAAGTAATTATTATTGTAAAAATTGCGAGATATTTCAAGCGTGTATGTAAAGTATCACTAAACTCTACTATTAATCCCATTTTAATCACATTTCTTTCAGGGGCTACATTTTTTAAAAACAGTAAAATACTTTTTTATCTACTGTCCCATGATTTCTAAGAAAAAGTCTTCGAAGTGCACAGTCAAACAAAGACAAGAAACATAATAATGCGAACACTTGTCACGAAACGATACAAATGAACGGACGCGATACGAAGGAACAGATGAAAGCGAATAAACGTCTAGAAAAAGAACAGACACCAATAGAAGACACGAGGCAATAGAACAAACGGAACAAAATAAGGAAGATATAAGCGAAGAAAATGAACAGAACGGAGCGAAACAAATTGATAAAATGCAACTGACAAACAGAACATAATGAAATGGAATGAATTCGAAGTAAATTGTTAGAAAAGAGTAAACGAAACAAATTTAGCTCCCTTCTCTCGTTTGATTTATCTCATAAACACTTTTATTCTTCTTATTTGTTCTCTTCTAGTTCATAAAAGCTTTCGTTGAATGAACCAGTGAAATACATGTTAAAACAATAATCGTACCAGCGGCAATCTCAAGCGTTCTTCTGAAATTGATTGCAAGAAAAGTTACATGGTTATTTGCCAGTTTGTGACTCTTACACCCGCTTGCCGACACACTTAACTTAATATTTACAACTGGGGATGGTTGGATAGGACTTGCTTTACTATGGTCTATGCGTAAATAAAAAGGAATGGTTTGATTTAAAAACACCCGAATGAAGTCAACCAAGAATACATTTGTACCATGATAGAAATGTCAGTACTTGCCCTTTCGCCTGAAACTTTGAAGGAAGGCGAAGGCAGCACTTAATGGTTTTAAGGGCTTGCGGTAGCCCAGTTAGAATAGCAAAGGATTAGCAACCTTTACGGTCATATTCACAAGTCTAGACTTAACTCGTCAGAGTTAAATCGTGGATCATCAAGAACCGCATTCTTAAACGGCGGGTTAACCCTTCTTTGCATGATTTTTTTCTTTATTGGTGAAATAAATCAAGGTGATATAATTCATGTTCAAAATTAAAGGAAAAATGGTTAAAAAAATCTTAGCATATATTTATAGTACAAATTTAGCAAAAAACAATAGGATGGTATCATGTGGTATTTTTTAAATGAAACGCAAACTTTTTCAGAAATTGCTCTAAAAATAACAGAAACACATGTTACAAACCTTTCTTCCACTCATTTTCACTTTTTTAGCAATAGAAACTCAAATATAATAAAACAAAATTTAAAATTAAATCATACGTTTATTGCAACTACAACAAACAGCGGAATGATAACTTCAAGCTCGTTTTATTGATAGTGACACTTGCTTATTTTTGACAGCTATGTTTTATTTTATGCAATGGACATTAAAAAGATATCCAGACACGATCAACTTAAAGTGAACTTGTTCTTTTATATAATTTTTGGGCATTCAATATTATGATGGAAATTTCCACCATTATGCAAAGAAGGGTTAAGTGATCCAAAGATTAAAATGATATGCTCGCTGTGATTGGCTACCATCGTCTCCTCACGAACACGTGATATTGTTAACATTTGTTACAACTCCTGAATCTGCATTCATACTGATCAAGCACGTACTTCGCCGGCATAGATTCCAAATTGTGATTAAATAGAACGCATACGGCATTTTCTTGTGTATTCTCCAGCTAATTTGTGAATAGATAAATGTTTAATATAAAAAAATTCTTCTATTCGAACCTTGAGAAACCGGTGTGTTGCTCGCGCAATACTAACGTTCCTTCTGTCATTGGGTTCTACTCTGGCGAGACAGAGTTTTGTTCGAACCAGAACACATCTGGGCATATCGATTTTATAGAAAGCGCAATCACGTTCTTGTTCCAATTCATATAAATATCAGTTGAATACGCGTCGTCGCAAGAATACTGTTATTTAGCACAAAATGAAGCGTGTCGTCCATTTTGTTTCGTTCGCTTCTTTCGAAAAAAGATAGAACTGCGCATGCGTGACACTCAACCGAGAGTTAATTCGCCGATTTCGGAGGATCGAAATGTAACAGCGAAACGGCGGTCTGAACCACGGATTATGAATACGGTTTTTTCGATTACTCGGACTTGTGACTACGGCCGTTAAAGTTGCGAGATCGGAACTAACCAAAGACCGTAGTGTACGCGGAGGCTGTTGCAAGTTAAATCTGTCGTGGCCTCAAATGTTCTCACGTTGGTGTGGAAGTTTGGAGATTGGGGTGAGAGCTCAGGGGTGACCTCGTGATCTGACCATGATTCAAAATTACATGGTGTTGTCCTCGGTTGGCACAGATATCGGACAACCACCAATATCTCTTTCTGTTGCTCCAGTGCGATTATTATCAAATACCATGGACATTTTATCACAATTTGAATTTTTATTCTTATGTGTATTTATCTGAATTTCGAAGGTTAAGCTGTTAGAAGTAAGCCAATTTCTACTTTAAAACTTATCATAAAATCAACAACCCTTTTGCTTCAAAACAAAATCTGCGGCTTTTATCCACATAAAGCGAAAATCGGCAACCCTTGGATGCGATTGGCGCTACTATGTCTAGTGCAATTTATACATTCGATTATGGACTTGCCTTTATACAGTCGGGGAGTAGTCATAAAGAGCCCATTTGCGCCACCTGTTGCCCCATTTCACTTAAGATTAGTTAAATGGGTTAACAAGGCGGTATTAAAATGGCATTTTGACAAACAGCAGCTTTTGATTGATCTTTAGACAAAATCGTTAACGAGGCCTCGGTTTCCCGGTTGGAAGAGCAACGGATTAGTAGCAACCGGAATTAGGTCCAGCCAAAGACCATCGTATACGTGGGGGTGGCGCACGTTAAATCTATCGTTAAAAGTATATCAAGTCATTATTATCCTTGTTTGCATAGGGGAGAGCAATTATGCTCAATTTTTGGATATAACTGTACTTGCCACTAGTTCTACATGGGACTATTCATTTATGGAGAGCGGTAACATTATTACATAGCTGAATGACAAGGACTAAACATGGGTCATACTGCAAAAACAAACCCTTCTGTCAAAAAAAATATCCTATTCCTAATGAATTCTTGATTACACTAAAAATCGAAAGGTGAGAACATTCCAGTGTTCCCCCTAAAAAACCAAGAGCAGGCATTCCACTCGAATCCCAATTGTACTTTGCAAGTGATTTGGATTTACCATTGGGTTGATCCGCTTGGCAACGCTGGGTGACAACTATCCATCATTCATTTGAACTTAGTCTCTATGCGAATAGACGAGGTAAGATAGTTTTTGGTTTCAGCTTTTAGGGGGAAAATGAGCGGTGTAACAACTGTTGTTTTGTCTGCAATGAATGACCTTGGTCACAATCACTGATAAATTGAATGCAATGGGATATTTGAGAATTTCGAAAAGAAAAAGGTGAATTATTCAGAATCGCATCTAAACTACGCTAATTTTGGGTTGATGAAAAGGTTCGTCCCATTTATTAACACTAGATGGCATTGCATCGAAAAACTGAAGTGTTATCTACTTCACACGTGTTGTTTCCATGTTGTTGGACAAAAGGAATTCCAGCGAGGTTGTAAGCTTTAAATTTTGATAAGCATTAAGAATGGCAGATAATAAGGAGCATTTTCGACTTATTAAGCTTTTCCAGTTCCAAAAAGACAAGAATGCAGACGCAAAATATGTTTTGAGTGGGGTGAGGATGCCGTTGACGATTGGACTACCGATGCGACATCGAAGTCGATGTTTTATAAAAACATCGATGTATTTACCATCGATTTATTGGAGTCGATGTTTGTTTAACAACGATGTTTTAACATTGTCGATTATCTGTTTTTGAATGAAAAAAGTACCATAATAAAAATTAAGGGACATAAAATTAAGGGACGTACCATCAGAAAGAGCTTTTCCCTAACTGGTGAGATAGTTAATGAAAAAAAAAGTCGGCTTAAGGTAGAAAAAGTAAACAAACTTTTTTTTTTACCAACTGTAAATAATAGATATTGGAGCACATAACATTTATTGGCCCCAATATTTTTATTTGCAGTAAATTTATATAGTTAAGAATGGAGTGTTTGTTTGTACATTGGATATTTTCGACCCATTCAAGTTTTCTACCCGTTTTGGACACTTCTGATGCCGTATCCGCCCTTTTCGCGTTTGGTGTCTGTCTGTCTGTATGTGCCCTATACACGTCCACACGGTTTAATATATTTTAATGGAGATTTACATACAGTGAGTACTTATCTTCATTTGAGTGGAATTGGTTACGAAAGTCTGTCTGTCCGTCTTTCTGTTCTATGTTCGATTTTGTGTTTGTGTGTTTGTGTAGGAATCACATGAATTGTATTCCACATATTTGATTACGATGTGATTTATTTTATACATTATTTATTAGTTTAGTGAATGAAATATTAAACATTTATTTATTGTTATATTTAGAAGAGTTTCATGCTAAAACACCTGAGTAAATATACTTAAATCAGCCAAAATTTGGTAGTTTTCGAAAAAGTGGAATGTATTTTGAGTATTACGATTACTTTGGTTTGCTTTACCAGTACTGCTGAAAAACCAATTATTAAAAAAAAAAAAATTATGATGAAATTTTAGCTCTGATACTTTATTTATTTTGAGTCTTATTTTTGTTCTTTTCGCAATGTAAACGATTTCCAAACATTTGGGACAGACGATATTTTTCAACGAACGGGAATAAAACGGAAACTCGTGTTTCTTTCGCTCTGAATTAATTTCGCATTTCTAAATTTTATACACTTTTTAGTTGTAAGTTGTGGCAACTGCAAGTTCAAGAGATAAAAAGGAATCACAAATTAATATCTTTAGAACAACTTTTAACCGACTTATTTTATTTTGTTTCATTTCGCAGTTTTCTTTTCAAATATTTATTATTTTAATCAATTGTGTTTCTTTTTCATCACACGCAACACCACCACTAAATATTCGACTAAAAGTAGCAGGTAAGTCAGAATAAAGTAAATTGTAAGTGTTAATATGCCATTATTGAAAGAATAATGCTGTTATTGAAAGAATAATAATGTTTACAAAATCCGAACTAGAACTTTTCAAACATTAAAATATTCTTTGTTATAAAGACAGGAGAAAATTGCGAAATTCCACCATGCCATGTTGTCGCATGCCGGATACAAGAGTGCCACAAGTAAAAAAAATATTGTTTTGTTGACTATGAGTGCCAGGGTACTCGCCGTAAATCGTCGTGTTTATTAATTGAGTTGAACATGAAAAGAACTTAAGAAATGGAATTCCAAATCTCCCTCAAAATCGTCTTTTGTAGTAGAAACCTTAGTGTCAGCTTTCGTCATTTTGTACCATTGTCATACAGCAAGAGTGCGATGTATGTGAAATGTGTTAGATGAATAGATATGCATGTGTAGAATTTGTGTCCAAAGTAAGTTGTAGAAATTTTAAAGATGGCGAAAGGTTTTAAAATATTATTTCATTCTACGAAAAGCGTAAGTCATTATATATTTTCATCATCTCTTCAATCTAGAGTAAACCAATTCAAACCGAGTGAAGTCGGGTATTTTACTAGTAAAAAATAAATTTGTTATGTTTCTACCCATAAGTTGATAATAATTAATAATAACTAACAGTAATTATTGTTATGTGCCTACCTAATTATACTTACAGTTTCTAGTACCTATTTCAAATTGTTGTAAATATTATTTTATATTATTCAATTCAAAAATAAAAGATTTGTTAATTATTGTTATTAATTTTTTTGACAGTTAAAAAAATCTTAGTTATTAATTAATAAACACAGCAAGTGACAAATTAAATCCCCCCCCCATGTCGAACATTAATATTTGAGGTTACTAAACCAGTTTTAAGAAATGTGAGAAAAAGTTGTAATACACTGATGTTCAAAAACATATATGGTTTTTGGGCGATGTACTATCAACATCGATGTTTTAATATTGAACATAGATCTTTCAAAACATCGATGTTTTGCTGTCAATGTCACATCTCTAGATTGAACGTGCCGGTTCTGAAACTTTAGTCACCATGATCAGTTCTTTAGCCAGAAACCTCAGAACTTGTACGAAAGCGGAATGAAGCAGCTACCAATGAAAATCAGATCGAGCAGAACTGCACATACCATATTGATTCAGTGTGATTTTTACTAAATAAAATAATTTTTCTTCAATTTTTGTCCAAAAAAAAAAAAAAAAAACGAGGACGAACTTTTATATCAAACTATTATTTACACTCGTTGCCATAAAAATTTGCGCACCAAGAAAAAGTCGTCAAAATGAAACGAAATTTTACACATGTAAGTAATACTTTGATATAAGTAAGTGATTAGAAAATCAAAGAAAAAGGATCATTTATTGCAAAAAAAAGTACAAATGAACGGAAGTTTTAGTACTCTGTTGGACCCCCTCTAGCGCGAATGCACGATGCGACACGAGCGGGCATTGAGGCATACAAATTCCATATGATGTCCTGAGACATCTCGTTCCACAGTTGCTATAAACGCACCTCTAGTTCAACCAAACTCGTAGGGTGTCCAACTTGCCGCCCCAAAGGATACCGGATATGCTCGATTGGTGACAAATCTAGGGATCGATCAGGCCATGGAAAGGTGGTAATGTGGAGGGGGCAGTCTTGTGACATCCTTGCTGTGTGTGGCCGAACATTGTCTTGTTGAAAAATGGCTCCTGCGAGCCCTGCCATGAGTGGCATCACATGTGGCTGAATGATATCATGGACGTACGGCTGTGCTGTCACTGTGCCATGAATCAATATTAGGGGTGACCATGTATCGTAAACAATGGCACCCCATACCATCACACCAGCTGTGGGAACGGTGTGTCGCTGTAAAGCGAAGGCAGGATTGAGGCGTGCACCACGGGGCCTCTACATACGAACACGATTGTCATCGTTGCTCAAATTAAATCTAGATTAGTAGCTGAAGACGACCTGGTTCCATTCGGTAGCAGTCCAATCCCGTCGTGCGCGTCACCACTCCAAACGGAGACGTCGGTGAGTGGGTGTCATTGGCAGCACACGTAATGGGCGCCGCGATTCCAGATGTCCTTCAGCCAGGCGCCTTGCGATGGTTCGGGAAGACACAGGGCCAGTAGTGAAGATGCTGCCTGTGTCTGGATATGAGGCAGTTGGCTCTACGCGTGCGTTTCGTATGATGTCACGGTCTTCTCGACGGCTGGTCTGTCGAGGGCGTCCTGAGCCTGGTCGCCGTGAAAATGACGTCTCTTCTGTTCACTGGTCCCAACACCTCCTCACAGTAAAATCAGAACGGCCTTCTTGACGAGTTACTCGCCGAGCTGACCACCCAGCTTCCATCATCCCGATGATTCTTCCCCTCTTGAACTCTGACAGCTGCTTATATTGTCTTCGATGGCGGCGTAACGGCATGTCTACCTTAGCGTTTCCTTTGCAAAATATTAACTGGACTCAAACAAGCTCTGCTTACCTGTTTTATACTCAAAGGAGAACGAAGTTCAACGCCCTCTAGTGGCATTACGCAATACGTAATCACGCTGCATTTCTAATAATTTGCATACCTGGCCGACATGTATCTTCATGCCAAGTTTCGTTACGATCCCACAATTATTTCTGGGTGCGCAAATTTTTATGGCAATGAGTGTAGTATGATTTGGGGAGTATTTCCATTATCAAGTTCCAATGGCAGCGACAAAAGTCTACTTCTTTGAGTACGGAGAAAATGCGACTGTATGACAGAGAGGATCTAAACCTACTTGTCTCAACTATTCAATTCCTTATGAATTCCTCATAACCCTCAAAAATGGAGAGATGAAATCATTCGAATGTACCCGTAAAAAGCAAGAGCTGGCATACCGTATAAATTAAAATTTTTTGTTCGCGATTTTGGATTTACAGGTATATGACAGGCAGTATGATATAGAGAATATGATCATATATTAAGTTATAAAGGCAACGACAACCGCCTACTTTGAGTACGGAGAACAATTGAATGGCAAAATGGATCGTAACGGGGCTTAACTGCATCCAAAACCCTATTGTGACTCAAATATCATGTTTCTAACGAATTCCCAGTTACTCCCTTATTCGAAAGGTGAGATCATTCTTGTTTACCCCTTAAAAAGCAAGAGCAGGCAATCCGTATGAATCTCTAGTATACTTTGTACATGATTGTGGATTTACTATTTCTAGTATGATATGGGGATTATTACTATACTCAAGTTCCAAATGCAACGACAAAAGTCTACTTTGTTGAGTATGGAGACAACACGATTGAATGACAGAAAGGATTAAGACGTGGGCCATACTGCCATCCCAAACCCTCTCGTCTCAAATATTCCATTACCCCCAAAATCAAAAGGTGAGATCATTTCAGTGTAACCCCTAAAAATCAAGACGAAGCATTCGGCATGAATCTGAAGTATTCTTTGACTATGGATTAACTATTTAGTAAGATATGGGGGATTATCACCATACTCAAGTTCCAAATGCAACGACAAAAGTATACTTCTTTGAATACTGAGATAACACGATTGAATGACAGAAAGGATCTAGACGTGGGCCATGCAGCCTTCCCAAACCCTCTCGTCTCAAATATCCCATCTTAATGTATTCCTCTTTATTCCCAAAATCGAAAGGTGAGATCATTTCAGTGTACCCCCAAAAAGGAAGACCATGCATTCGGCATGGATCTGAAGTATACTTTGTACATGATTGTGGATTAACTATTTAGTATGATATGGGGGATTGTCACCATACTCAAGTTCCAAATGCAACGACAAAAGTCTACTTCTTCGAGTCCGGAGATTACACGATTGAATGACAGAAAGGATCTAGAGGTGGGCCATGCAGCCTTCCCGAACCCTCTCGTCTCAAATATCCCCTCCTAACGAATTCCTCATTACCCCCAAAATCGAAAGGTGAGATCATTCCAGTGTACAAAAAGGCAAGAGCGGGCATTCCGCATAAATCTCAATCTCGCTTTGTAGGGAAACAAATCTCGTCTCGGGGAGAATAGCGAAGAAAAAGAAAACGCAGTCACTTTGCGCGGACAAGACAAATGGGAGGACATAATAGATAGGATTCCTGTTGCTGTCGCTCCAGCTCAGCCTCGTCTCGTGGGAAACGCGATCCCGCGAGAATAGGCACAAAAGAGAGACGTGTTAACGAAGTTGGTGGGAATGGGAATAAAAAAGGGAAGTGAGGACGGAAGGATACGTTATGGACAATCGAGGAAAAACAAGATCTCTCCCGGAAGGGTTGTTCCTTCTTGTCGAGAGGAGGCTTTCGCTAATAAAATAACCGGCCTAATAAAGTGTTCGTTGCAGATTTGTTGGGGCAGATTGCTTTCTTGTACACAAATCTAAGAAATTTATATAGGGGAAAGCGATCTAATATGAGATACTTCTTTTGAAATTGCGTTGGTGATTGTA
The DNA here is from genome assembly GCA_947359465.1 of Metellina segmentata. Classification (NCBI taxonomy): domain Eukaryota; kingdom Metazoa; phylum Arthropoda; class Arachnida; order Araneae; family Tetragnathidae; genus Metellina; species Metellina segmentata. The sequence continues at coordinate 99,755,488 of OX375882.1, forward strand.
TGATGAGAAATTTGTAAAACATATCTTTATGATTTTAAGTTGTCACTGAAGCTGTTTCGAAGTACTCATGTTTGTTTTGTTGGCAAAATCCAGTTCAAATGTAAGCAAAAAGCAAGTTTATAAAATGTTTCGAATCATCTGTATTAGGAAAACCGCGCTTTCGAAATATTGTGCAATCACAATGACAAAGAAATACTAAAGTTTAATATAAAACTTATTTATGTGAAAACTTTTCAATTAACTTTACAACTTGCCTTATACGTCTGCAGACCAGTCACAAAGATGTCTTCCAAGCTCTTAAAAGGAATGTGCCACTATAGGTTCTTACTGAAGTATGGGTCGGTTTGTAATGGGGAAGGTTATGTTTACATTGACCCTGCGCCTTCCTGGCTAATAGTTCATGACACTTCCAGTAGACGACGACCCCGTACGCGATTTTCCAAACCTTCATAGATACTACAACTGGGGGCGGGGCTAACCGTAACGGCCAATGATCGCGAGCGCTGGATAGGAATCTCCTTCATTACGCTAAAGACAACTGAAATCCTGTCTGATCCTGTTTGCAGTGTAATAAATGAAACATGTAAAATAATTTTTCTGTTTTCTTCTTTTCTTTTCAGATCCATGGCTATGGGTGGGTAGAGGTGGGAGCCGAAAATTGTATCCTTTTATTATATAAGTTAATAATTATACAAGTTAGTGTTTTATGTATGCTTTTTGTTACATCAGAATGATCCTAAACCAGGGGTGGATACGACACCATCATCCTAAGGCAAAGGGGACGGCAGATGGGCGGAAAAATATCAGCTGGTAGTGAGTTGAGCAGTGGTTCTTAGATTATTTATGTAAAATCAACGGAAGCTTGGAAAAATATAAAAAGGTTATTAAAAATTAGGAAAAGTAATTTAGAATCAAAGGGAATTAAATTGAAATTAAAAAAAATAATTTGGAGGATCTAAAAATTTTTCCACCAGCTGATTTCGAACTCGAGAAGTCATCCTCCGCTGCCGACTCAAAACTGAAGGTTGGTGACTTTAGCCATTAGGCCATCGTTGCTTCACGAAAAAAAGCTCTTTAAAAGAAGACATTTTATATTTGGTTGAATTCAGTCTCATTGGCCATTATGGTTAGCCCCGCCCCCAGTTGTAGTATATGTGAGAGTTTGGAAAATAGCACCCCGTACGGTAAAGATACAGGAGTATCTCACATTAGGAAAGTATCTCATATTAGGTCACTTTCCCTAACTTAGAATTCACATTCTTGGTTAGTTGTGTTTAAAAGTAGCATATCACGTTGTGAGAAAATAGATACTAATCCTATGAAATTTTTTTAAACATAAGTGTTTTTGATGCTTTATGGCCATATTTGGACAAGCTGTGCCATACACAAGACATACAACACAATGAGGGAGGAAGAATTAGGTGAGGGTAAACATGAAAGACGTTAAAGATCATACGGGCACCTCGGATAATCTTTCCTCCTTCTTTCAGCCCGGTTGGAATACTAACGAATTAGCAACCTGTGGGTACGATTCCATCAAAAGACCGTCGTGAACAAAAATCTGTCGTGGTGGAAAATATCTCACTTTGGTATGGTGTGGTAGCTTGGAAAGCGAGGTGACAGATCAAATGCCTCCTCGTCATCTCAACGTGGTTCCAACTTACGTGGCGTTGTCGGAAATTTCCTTTCGGGTTTGATTCTGGACCGTTGCCAATAGCCCGTTGTATTGGTCTAGCACGACGTTTATTAAATGCCTACCTACTTAATTCCACGGTAAGGTAATGATAATTTTTTTAGTTAACGTCATACTAGAGCAACACAACGGGCTATTGGCGACGGTCCGGGATCAGTCCCTTAAGGGAAAGATCCGAACCCACGGTAAGGAGAAAAAAGTAGTAGAACGATTCAGTGAACTATATGGATGATTAAAGTTCCAGATACGTTTCGTTTTACTAAAAATCTGTGAGATATCAATAACTGCACTTCAATAATAAAAACACGGAACGTGGCAGCCCAGTTGGTAGACTCGCGGAATCAGCAACCGTAGGATTGTGAGTTCGAAACTATTTTTTTTATTTCCAATGGCTGGGGCACATGAACAAGAAAAGAAAAAAAAAACACGAACAGAAGAATAATAAAAAACATCAAAAGTTTAAAGGATAGCCGAAGGCTATCACCCCGAGTCGTCTATCTTCCCAGTACCAGTTTCTCCATGGAGAGCTCCATAGACACGCAGGTGATGTTCGTCCATAGACTCGTTTTTGTCACACAGGGGGCAGGCAGCTACATTAAGAACGCCAATACGACACAGATGCGCAGCAAGGCAATCATGCCTGATAAATAGGCGAAAAGCAGTCACTGCCTCCAGTCTTGGTCTATCAAGGAACACCCAAGGAGCTTTTTTTCCATATCTAGTTTCCATTTTACATAGGAGTTCATCCTGGTACGTCGACCGCATAAATTGTTTTATAAATAGTTTAGCAGTGATGAAAGAGGTTTCTTGTTTCATATAGTGTAGCATAGCATGTCAAAAAAAATCTGCCTGATCGTTACCATATCAATTGCAATGGCCAGGCATGCATTGTAAAACAACACGTTTATGTCCAGACCTCAAGAAAATCAACAACTCTTGACATTGGGAAATCTCATTTGTTGGTGGAGCCTGAATAGAGCTGATGGACAGAATGACACCCTGCGAGTCTGACAGCAATATTACATTGATTTCGAAACTATCGAACCAAAAAATAAATTATCGTGTCGGTGGGTGCTGGTGCACCTTAAGAACCAGTTGTGACTTCAAGATTCCTCACGTTGGCGAGGTGTGAAAGTTTGGAGAGTGGGGTGCGAGTTCAGGTGTTGATCTCATCATCTGAACCACGTTTCAAATTTACAAGGTGTTATCCTCGTTTCGTATCCTTCGAGAGTGATCACAGACCGTCGCCAATAGCCCATTGCGTTGCTCCATTTAGACAAATACAACTAAATTACAATAATAAAATATTTACATTTTTTGGTGAGTAATGGATTATAACCAAACCTGAATGGTATCGCAGAAAGATTTTAACTCTTCTGGAAATATATTTTAGTTGTATGTTTTTATCAGATTGTATCATCACGTAAATTTACGTATAACAAGTACAGTTTATTGGTCAACACCGGTTTTCACAGCTTTTCTGTGTTTTGTTTCTTGTAAGAAATTTAATTCACTATAGAACAACTATTAGTTTATACAGTGATTCTCAACCACTGTGCCGCGGCACTTTTGTGTGCCGCCGAATTCGCAGAGTGTGCCACCAAATTTTAGAAATGTATATAGTAAAAATTATAATGCTTTTTTTATAACAAGTTAAGTTTGTTTAAATTAAAGAAAAGTGCTCTGTAAAAGAAAACTGTTGTTTTAACAGTTAAATACCATATTTTTAACTGTTTTTATCTTCGATAACTGTGACCTTTCATAAAGTGAAATATTCGTCCCAACGTGATGCAATTATCCCATGATAGCCAAAAAAGCTTTTTAAATATTATTACAGTTTTCTACATCTTATTTGTGTGAATTCGGATTTTCAGTATTAACCAACATAAAAACGAAAAAAAGATCGAAACTGTTAAATGTAGAAAACGATATGAGAGTAACATTGTTAGTTTTACGACCAAATTTAAATAAAATTATCAGAAAACACATCAAGCTCAAATTTCTCATTAAAAGTATTCTTATTATTACCTTGTAATTAATCCCTTAATAAACGTACTGTTGTTTTTGTAGAACATATAATATTATTTTATTTTACATTCAAAATTATTATCATAAACTATTTTACACAGTGTATTATAGGCGAGTAAACAGCTTTTAAACTTATATTTTTGTTTGTGTGCCGCCAAATTTTGAAATCGTTAAAAGTGTGCCGCGACAAAAAAATTGAGAATCACTGGTTTGTACATTTGCGAATGAAAAGAACAAATTAGCATGTTGTAGAAATTTGTGTTGTAATAATTAATTATCGTGTCCGCATTGTTTTCTAAAAGTGACACAGTTACATGCATATTTTTATGCGGGATTATTATTATTTTTAATATATATATAAAGATATGCGTCGGTTCTGATTAAACTCGTTATATTTTTCAAAATAACGCTCAACTTAAAAAAACTTTTTGTAATCTTTTTACTGAATAAAATGAAAAAAAAACCCTCCTCCCCCCTCGTCACATAAAACCAGTCTCGTGTAGAAAATAAAGGTGTTGTAAGCTACTCGAAACTGACGGATGGGAAAAAAAAGGGAAAAGTTTTATAAATATGAACATAAATTAATATGTAATCCATCATATACTATGTCAATTATAACGACATGCTGGTTTTTGCTTCCCGTCTATACGAAAATCCAACAAGTAATTACACTTTTTATGCTTTTTTTGTATCACGGGTAAGTTTTATTTTTGACGAAAGTTACGAACTTTTCGTTTACCAACGTTAATGCTGTGTAGAGGAGTTTTGAAACCTGACGTCTAAGCTTGAGTCCTAGGTAAGTATGTATTTAATCAACGTCATACTGGACCATCACAACGGGCTATTGACGACAGTCCTGAATCAAACCCGATGGGAAAGATACAACATCGCGTAATAATACAACGGTCAGATGACGATCATCCTGAACTCTCCAGTCTTACACACCACGCCAATGTGAGGACATCCAATGCCACGACAGATTTAACACGCACAAGCCCCCCTTTGTACACACGACTGTCTTCGGTTGGATTCAAACCTGTTGCTAATCCGTTACTCTTCCAACTGGGCCACCGCGACCCCGAAAGAAAAGGTGACCTATCGTAATTTAAAACCATGGTCAGATGACACACACGCATCAGTTTGAACGACGGTCAATACCTGAACTGGGACCCCACTCTCCAAACTACACCGTGCAAACGTGAGAACATTTGAGGACACGAGAGATTTAACGTGCTTCAGTCCCTGTCGCACACGAGGGTATTTGGTTCAATCGAGTTTCGAACTTGCCACCCTCCGGTTTCTAATCCGCCACTCTGCCTACCACGGTACCCAAGCATTCAGTTGGCAAATAATGAATAGTTTGATAGATGAGAGCATTAAAACAGAATTTCTTACCTATGACACTGACTTTGGCATGAGCCCTGATGGGTTGATTATTGGGTGCCGGTCCGACCTGAAAAATAAACAGTAAAACATTTCAATTGATCGGTTGGTTGCTTTGGGGTTTTATGGCGCAAGGCATACAATATCAAGTGATAGACATACACACACAATGAAAACTTTTACTGGCAGAGAAGAGAGAAATACACCCAGGGACGAATGCACCTAGCATTAATCGAATCTGCGCCGCCTACAACTCGAAGGTTGCTAGCGCAGTGGACATACCAACTGAGCCACGACGGCCACTTCAAGTAATTGGACACCAATAGTGTGCATCAGATTTTAACTAACGTTTTGACTACGGCTATAGATATAACAAGCGGAATTCTTTCTTGGCGCGATTCTTATAAATTTCAAGGCACAACTGCTGTAACGGCCGTAGTCTAAATTCTTTCTTGTCGCGATTCATGAGTTTCAAGGTACAACTATTGTAACGACCGTAATCTAAATTCTTTCTTGGTGCGATTCTTATAACTTTCAAGGTACAACTGCTGTAACGGTCGTAGTCTAAATTCTTTCTTGGCGCGATTCATGAGTTTCAAGGTACAACTATTGTAACGACCGTAATCTAAATTCTTTCTTGGTGCGATTCTTATAACTTTCAAGGCACAACTGCTGTAACGGCCGTAGTCTAAATTCTTTCTTGGCGCGATTCATGAGTTTCAAGGTACAACTATTGTAACGACCGTAATCTAAATTCTTTCTTGGTGCGATTCTTATAACTTTCAAGGTACAACTGCTGTAACGGTCGTAGTCTAAATTCTTTCTTGGCGCGATTCATGAGTTTCAAGGTACAACTATTGTAACGACCGTAATCTAAATTCTTTCTTGGTGCGATTCTTATAACTTTCAAGGTACAACTGCTGTAACGGTCGTAGTCTAAATTCTTTCTTGGCGCGATTCATGAGTTTCAAGGTACAACTATTGTAACGGCCGAAATCTAAATTCTTTATTGGAGCGATTCTTATAACTTTCATGGTACAACTACTATAACGGCCGTAGTCTCAATTCCTGCTTGGCGCGATTCTGATAACTTTCAAAGTAAGACTGCTATACTGGTCGTAGTCTTTATTCCTTCTTGGCGCGATCAAACTACAACTGTTTGTACCGGTCGTAGTTTTTAAGAGGTTAAAGTACAATATATTCAGATATTCCATTCAATCAATAGAAATATCTAAAATTGATATACCTGTCAACTTATCTGAAATCTATAGAAATCCAATTCAATACCGGGGCGCAAGGCGCCCATATTTAGCCAAGCTGCACCAAACATCAGATAATCAGCTGCGAGGGACACAAGAACGTCCAAACCAGCGTCAATACAAAATTGACTCCGCGTGGGTCTTTTTTCAACGCTAAAAATTTAAGTAGGTAGGTTTCTAATTAACGTCGCACTAAAGCAACAAAACTGGCTATTGGTGGTAATCCGAGATCAACCCCCGACCAGAAAGAATTGAGGACAACACGACCTGATTTTGAACTCCGATCAAATGACGAAGTCACATCTGAGCTGGCATCCGATTCTCCAAACTTCCACACCCCGCTAACGTGAGGGCATTTGACGCCACGATTTAACGTACACCAGCCCTCTTTGAATACGACGGTCTTTGATTGGATTCGAAGTCATAACCCTCCGATCGGTTGTCTGTTTCTCCTACAACCGAGTTACCGCCCCCCCCCCTAGAAATTTATCAAAGTGTTTGTTTAATAAACGTTAAAACAAATGACTAGAGCCGCACTAAGTACGATCGATATGCAATACCAGACCGCCTTCCTCTCTATCTCGTTTCCTATCTCCTTTTCGGACCTTTATTTCTACTTAGATTGTGAGGATACCATCACTAACACTGGCACTGATGTCTTTGAGATCATACGCCAATTAAATCAATATATACGTTCTATGGTTTTCGTAATGCTCCTAGTGTTTTCGCTGAGATATATCTCGTCAATTTCTGATAAATATCTAGATGAGTTTTGCTAATGATGATATACCTCGTCATCAAGACACAGCCGATCTTTTGATGATGACGAAGTGAAGATCTGGTCAGTTTCCTATAATAACGAGATCTCTCTCATCCATCAAGATCAGTTTTGTTAGTGACAAGATACCTTGTCGGGGCAATCACTAGAAGAGTTAAGTCGCATATGATCACCAAAAACAAATTCATAATCAACTATCGAACATAGCTTTAACTACATATATTTCCGTTTATGTAGTTAGAGCTAGAACGTGTGGAACCTTTTCTCCCAATACTTATCTCTATGATAAATGAAATCGTCTATGAAAATAAATTCCCTTTATATGTTGTGTATGTTTTCTTACTTTTTCTATGATCTGGACTACTATTGCAAAACTTTAAACCTAACTGCCTCAAATCTATTGGGTTGATGCAAAGTTCGTCCCGTTTAATCCGACAAAAACGGAAGAGATTTTATCTTCTAAAAATACCATTTTATCAATCTAGAATGTGCCGTTCTGTTCTATGACATTCCTTCATCTCTTCGCACCATCCCGCGCTTATAGAAGTTCTGCGGATTCTGGCTGACCATCAACCGCAACTTCACCTTATACAACACTACTGGCTAAAGACTGGATCCAGAAGGCGAAACTTTCTGAAACACTTACGGCACTTGGAATCGTCAACGGATCCCTCATCCTACACAATACGCATTTTCTTTTGCGTCTGAGAAGCATTCTTGGCTTTTCGAAAATAAAAAAGGACAATATGTCAAAAATGCTCCTCATTTTCAGCCAATTTTAATGCTTAACACACTTTAAAAAAAAGCGACCCAATAACAATGATTTTACCCAATTACTGAATGAAATTCCTTCTTTTAAACATACAAAGCTTACACTTGTGAAGCAGATAAAACGTTTTAACGAAGCAATGCCATTCAGCGCCTTAAACGGGACGAACTTTCGCATCTACCAACAAGGGATGCGACATCGATATCGATGTTTTCAAAACATCGATATATTTAACAACGATGTATTGGAGCCGATGTTTTTGTAATATCGATGTTTATACTTGTCGATGTTTTTACGATGTCGATGTTTTATTTTTAAATGAAAAAAGTACCGTTATAAAAATTTTAAAAATAACCAAGTAGCATAACTTTTATAATCAGCAAATTGAACATACTTTTAGAAAAAAGTGACCTCTCAACTATCCCAAATATTCCACCTCGCCAATATTAGATGAATGTTACGGACGGTCGGAAATGTTTACTAACTGGCCACCTGCTGAGTCGCTTTCTCTTACCGGATGGTCATCCGGGGCGACCCACTTCAACAAGTCCTAAACTGCCGGATAATGGAAACACTCGGCGTGTAATTTATTAGTGATCGCGACTATCTCTATGGGTAATCAGATACCCTTCCCAAGGTCATCAATGGCAGATAAAAGATCAGTCGTTAAATCTGCGTTCATCTTCGCACCAAAAGCTGAAACTGAAACTATCTTACCGGGGCTAAGGGCTAAATTCGAATGAATAATGAATAGTTGACACACAGAGTTGCTGACAAGTTTCTTTGTCACAAGGAAATATACGAATTCTATTGTTTTATAGTTGTAAAAAGGGTGTTTTTTAAGTATGGAGAAGCGACGAATATTTATTTCCACTTACTATGCTCAGTTCGTGGTCCATTCTCTATTCTTTTCTTTCTGGACAGAATCTGGCAATATGTGTATCCCTTACCACAAATATTACATTCTTTTCGAGTTTGCATTTTTGGGGTAATAAATTATTAAATAAATAAATTAACGTACGAAATGGGGTGGTATATATATGTAATGGCTATATTATCAATTTCACTATTTTTTAAAGTTGTCGAATGATTTTCTACCACTAAAAAATAGCCCATTAGAAGGAATATACCTTGCACTCCTTGCATAATGAGGTATTTGCATGTGCCAGTGGTTTGCTTACAAATGATTTTTTCTAGTATTTCTAAGTTTAAAAATTCTTAAATATTGCGTTTAAACTTTCAAAATAATTTTGAAATGATTATAAAATCAATTTTAATTTTGTTGAAAACGAAACAGAGTCACGTGATCCGAAAACAGGCCGCCATTGGATGTGACGTCATTGCGTATAGCTGAGCTTTTGTTTACATCTCTCATCTATGCTCCCTGTATACTCGCAATTGCTCTTGTATGAAATCGACACGTGTCTATATTGATTCGCAAATATATTTCATAAGCAGCAGTAAATAAGATAGTAACTGTTTATAAAAAGTACTTCATGAACCATCAAATCGCTAGTACAAATACTGTTTCCAAATATGCAATCATAAAAAATAAGCAAGTGAAAGGTTCAATTAATAATTTAAAATATTATGCAGAACAGAAACATTCGAAGAGTTTTGGAAAAGGTTTTAGAAATACATAAAGCTATTTTACACTAAGTATCACTACTGAACTTGTCCAAATTATAAACATTTTGCTAAATGCAGCGATCAAGATGGAAGCAAATTAGTTCTGTATTAATTATGAATAAGCGAAAACGAATGTAAACAACCATAGCAACGCCTCCGCAGTGGGTTACTATATGCTGTGACGTCACAGAGCAGCCATTACGAAATTCCTGTTTTTCCCGCCAATACCGGAAACGAAATTTAAAAATTAATATCTCGGGGAATAGTTTTCCAATTTCAATAATATATACGTCCTTTTTCATGGATTTTCATCCTCTAACATAATAAAATTGAAACAAAAAAGGTGAAAATACCTCATTCTAATGGTTTAAACCAATTTTGACCACAGTGTATTCCTAATTCTTCGTCTAATGTTTGCATTAGTTTATCAGTAAGCCTACAACTTTCGAGAGCATCTAAATCTTTAACTTTCCTTAATTTGCAAGAAAATTCGAAGTTAACGTCGACGTGAACTGTATACACGTAATTTATCTTCCGCTTATTGGTCCATCAGTTTTCTTCTGATGACAAGATATCTCGTACATCAAAATCTGACCAATTTTGCAAATGACGAGATACCTCGTCATCAAGATACTGCCGATTTTTTGACAGCGAGATCAAGATTGCATTAGGTTTCTTCTGATGTCGCGATATCTCGCACATCAAGATATGGTGAACATTGCTAATGACAAGATACTTCGTCCATTAAAATCGGACCAATTTTGCTTATTGCGAGATACGTCGTTATCAAGATACTGCTGTTTTTTTCGATGATGACGAGATCAAGATATTTTCTACAAATGACGAGATATCTCGTCCATCAAGATGTGGTTAGTTTTGCTAATGACGAGGTGCCTGGTCCAGAAAACCACCACGAGAGTTAATGCTGCCTCTTACGCTTCCCATTATTTCATTAACTGCATCAACGTTAGAAACTCGGATCATCTGGATACCACCAGGCCTCCAAAAAGCATATCTTCTGTTCCAGGAGAATTAGAATTGCAAATTGCACTCGGAAAGTTCCCCCGATTTTCCTGGAAAAGAAACCAACAAAAAGCTCCAAATTGTGAAACCACCGGAACCAATTTCCGGTTCTCTTAAGTTTGGTCAATAACCTCTGTTTGTTTCCCCCAATCTTTTCGTAATCGATTTGAAGAGAGAAGAGGGATCTTGAAAAGTTTAAAATAAAAAAATTACCACCACCTGCCATTCAAAAGAACTCTTGAAAATGTTCTAGAAGAGAGGGGGGGTTCGAATATTATCGCTTCCCAGCTAGTATCGGATTCTAACGAACGCTATATCAGCGGCACGTTAGAAAAATCAAGAGATTTTATCACACGCAAATCCTGAGCTGTCAGTCAAACTCGGCTGGGTCTCAAGAGAGGCGAAAGCGAAACTTCTTCGAAAGAGGCATCGCGGTGAAACAAATTAAAAGTTGTTTAATTTTGTATCGGGATACAGAAATCAGTTTTCTTATTGTTTTCCAATAATCGATGGGCTCATGTGATGTGAAAATGACTTGTGGATTTTATGAGAGTACCGCTTTTGTGTTGAAATAAAGGTGGCGCTTTTCTGGGGTAAATAAACCACGGGATAAATTTCTAACTCTCCTGCTGGTTTACCTTCGAGTCGAAAACTCTGGCCAACCTCTGGTGCAAAACCATGTTTCAAACTGTCACCAGTAATGGGCAAGGGAAATTGCTGTTATACTTGGATCTTCATCACACCAAGGCAGTTTTGTCTCCAGGAGTTATCTTGTGCTTAGCAAAATTAACCAGACCGTTGACAAGATATCCCATCAAAACACTTGGAGGGTTAATAGAAGACGTAGCTCCTACTTGGATATTCATCACCCTTGGAGCAGTAAGGCAGGTTTGTCTCCACGATATATCGCAAGCAAGTAAAGCAAAATTGACCAGAACAAGGACGAGATATTTTGTCGAAACACTTGGAATGTTAATAGGAGACGTAGCAATTCTACTTGGATTTTTATTGCCCTTGGAGAAAAAAAGAGCATTTTTGTCTCCACTATATGTAGCCTGCAATGCAAAATTGACCAGATCATGGACGAGATATTTCGTCGAAGCACACTAGGAGGTTAATAAAAAGCGTATCTATGGTGATGGATGACCCCGAGCACCAATGCCTGAGGGGCGGCATTTTAGGAGTGTTGATCAAAATACTTTGTTCTTTTTCTGGGTAGGTAGGTAAGTAATTGAATTAACGGTACACTGGATAAACATACTGACTGTTGGTGACGGTCTTTGAATCTGTATTTCAACGTGACTTGCTTTTACAAGTGTGTATATGCATAAAACGCTTCAAGTTTGTTATCTTGACAATTTTTACCAGATCATTTGTTTTTAAAGCTTTGTTTGGGTTGAGCTGGGATGTGGAACGCTTCTGTGTGAAGTAATGATAACTTATTGCATGGGTGGAGCACTTTTTACACCTGCACTGCCAAAATGAAAGTCTTACCATAATTCTTTGAAACATCTATATACGTTTTAGTCTAAAACCCTTCGCTAAAACTCAGAAAGAACAAATTGTTGAATCAAACCACACCACACAATGATTTCAAAACCTCCAGTCTCAAAACTGTTCAGTTTTTAACCCTGGTGGTAGTTGTCTCCACGATGTACTTCGTCATTAGAAGAAACTAAACAGATCTTGATGGACGAGATATCACGTCATTAGAAGAAACTGAACAGATCTTGATGGACGAGATATCACGTCATTAGAAGAAACTGAACAGATCTTGATGGACGAGATACCAAGTCATTAGAAGAAACTGAACAGACCTTGATGGACGAGATATCACGTCATTAGAAGAAACTGAACAGATCTTGATGGACGAGATATCACGTCATTAGAAGAAACTGAACAGATCTTGATGGACGAGATATCACGTCATTAGAAGAAACTGAACAGACCTTGATGGACGAGATATCACGTCATTAGAAGAAACTGAACAGATCTTGATGGACGAGATATCACGTCATTAGAAGAAACTAAACAGATCTTGATGGACGAGATATCACGTCATTAGAAGAAACTGAACAGATCGTGATGGACGAGATACCAAGTCATTAGAAGAAACTGAACAGACCTTGATGGACGAGATATCACGTCATTAGAAGAAACTGAACAGATCTTGATGGACGAGATACCACGTCATGAGAAGAAAACTGACCAGATCTTGATGGACGAGGTACCACGTCATTAGAAGAAACGGATCAGAAATGGATGGATGAGGTACCACGTCATTAGATTGTATTGCCGCAAAGTCCAAAAGCCGACAAGCTGCGCCAAAAAAACACAGGATAAAAATAAATAAAATCTATGTATATATAAAAACATTATAATAAAAGCTAGACGGCGTCATTAGAAGAAAACTGACTAGATCTTGATCTTATCATCAAAATACCGACAGTATCTTGATGAGGTAAAACGTCATTAGAAGAAAACTGACTAGATCTTGATGAGGTAAAACGTCATTAGAGAAAAACTGACTAGATCTTGATCTTATCATCAAAATACCGACAGTATCTTGATGACGAGGTCAAACGTCACTAGAAGAAAACTGACTAGATCTTGATCTTATCATCAAAATACCGACAGTATCTTGATAACGAGGTCAAACGTCACTAGAAGAAAACTGACTTGATCTTGATCTTATCATCAAAATACCGACAGTATCTTGATGACGAGGTAAAACGTCATTAGAGGAAAACTGACTAGATCTTGATCTTATCATCAAAATACCGATAGTATCTTGATGACGAGGTAAAACGTCATTCGCAAAATGTGCCAAATTTTGATGGACGAGTTATCTTCTAGATCCACCACCTCCCGACTCCCCGTTAGGGTTTAGAGTCATGTAATTGGGAGGGGAGAATAGACTTCCAGTCGCAAACCCGCAGGACGCATCCACCCGCAAGATTAATTAAATCCAAAAAAGGCAAAAAGAAACACACCGAGTCCCGGTAAGCAGAACAAAGGCACAAGAACAGCATGAAGGGTATTTGTTTTTAAAAGAAAGGCAAACACATATTTACCCTGGAATAAATGGTGGTTTATGTAAAGACATGAGTGAGTGAAAGGATGGCATGAGTGATCAAACAACAAAGCCCCAAAATATCTCCAAAACCGAGATTTCACCCACGACAACAAACTCAAGTATTAAAGTCATCAAGTAACAAAACACTAAAATTTTCTGTGAAACTGTAAAGTAGTCTCGCAAACACAATACAACCCTAGAAAACGAATTCCAAATAAAAAGGGAGGTGTCTCAACCAGGTAAAAACAGAATATATATAGTTAAAATTTTAAAAATTTAAAATGTTTAAAATGTGGGAGACCAAGTTCTATATCCCCACATAAAAGGCGCCGGATCATCCAATCACAACCAAATTCAGTCCTCACTGTCAGCCACCCCGGCCGCCGCCATCACGCATTCCCTCACCCTAAATTTAGATATATTATTGTTAAGAACCGATTTTAACCACAAGTTCTTGTTTTGAGAGCTTGGTCTTCCAAGATGGTGGCGGGACGAAACAGGGCAATCAAACAAATAGTGATCAGGATCTCCCATGGCGCCACAGCTACAACGATCATTATCCCTGAGACCAAATCGGTTTAAGTAACTCATGAACGGACCATGACCGGTCAGAAACCAGACGAGATGTCTGTCCGTGACCAGCGTATTACAATTGATCTCAGGCATAAACTCCTTCAGCCTGAGACCTTTAGGACGAGTTATCTTGCCGAAAACACTTGGGGGCTAACCTTCCTGGTGGCTGTCTGTACGAAATAACTCGTGTATAGCAAAACTGACTTGATCTTGATGGGCGAGACATCTCGTCCATGTGAAAACCGACTTGATCTTAATCTCGTCATCCCAAAAAACTCCCGCCGACCAACCGGTATAGTGGTTAAGGTGTTAGCCTCTAGATCGGAAGGTTCCCGGTTCGAATCCGGGTCCGGGCATGGATGTTTGTAAACGTATGGTGTAGAGGCGGCTGGTGCACCTTAAATCTGTCGTGGCCGAAAGTCCTCACGTTGGGTTGGCGTGGAAGTTTGGAGAGTGGGGTGCCAGCTCAGGTGTTGCTTCGTCATCTGACCGTGGTTCAAAATTACGAGGTGTTGTCCTCGAATCTTTCCCTTAAGGGACTGATTCCGGACCGTCGTCAATAGCCCGTTGTGTTGCTCTAGTACGACGTTAACTAAAATTACCATTACCATTACCCAAAAAACTCCGCAATATCTTCATCATTCAATATTCAACCAGTATTCTTGATGGTGAGTTGTTTGGCAGGTTTTATGGCGCGACCGCCTTATTTGGCCAAGCTGCGCCAAAGACAAGACGGAGAACAGGATGAGGGAGGTATTTTATTTAACGTCGGACTGAAGCAACACGAAGGGTGTATTGGCGACGGTCCCGGATCAAACCCGAAGAGGACGAGGGAGAAAAGATGTCTTTACATTAGCACAAGTTGTCATATCTCGATGGACAAGATATCTCTTCGAAACCACTTGGAAGGTTAAGACTCAATTCAGCTAGAAAATCGATACACTTGACAGATCACTTCAGCAAAACTGCAAATAAAGCAAACACCCTCCATAGAAAAAACTAAATCCACCACGATTGTACACCATTTCTTCATATTTCCACAACTCCACCGGACGATAATCTCTCCTCCATCGCTATTCACTGCAGAATCCCGAAGAATCCCCCTCCATTCGACGAGATATTCCTGCCTAGGGGATATTGATTCGAGTTCAAGCTCCGAACAAACCGCCGAATCCGATTCTGCTGACGTCTCCGATATGTTCCGAAGAGCCCGATGCATTAGCATTGCTAATTCAAGAGATAAGATTTCAGAGCCACGGCATTCAATGGGACGGGGAAGAAATAAACAAAAATGTATATAAATACACGGGCGGTGGTAAAACTTCCTATCGATAAGTTTCGAGAGGAAATGAAAAAGTATGGGGATTCGGATATAGGGGGTATTGGAAAGAAGTTTTGAAAAATTGTTTCCTGATGAGGTGTGGAGGTTTGGGGCGTTTTTGGAACTTTCTAGGGCGAATTCTTCGAAGCTGTTTACATATTCTCTTGAAAAGTTTAAAGGGAGATAGAATTGCGATGAATTTTGTTCAGTTTCGTATATTTAATTTGTGTCCGCTTTCATTTAATTATTTACCATTAAAACCGTCGTTAAGTTTTTGGTCGTTTTTTTTACCCTTTTGATGGTTGTCATTAGCGAAACTAACCATATCTTTGTGACGGTTCTTTCTTTAGGCGGATTTCTTAATCCTATCGCGCAATAGCAGCTCGTGTGCAGCGGAACAGTTCCACAGTGATGCGAGTTTGGAAGCAGTGAACCGACAAGCACCGGACAACTCGAAAAACTGGGAGTGGACGACGGAAGGTGACGTAAGCGCGCGATGATAGACACCTGGTCCACATGGCGGTGAATGACCGTACAGCTTCCTCCAGGCAGTTGGCAGCACTTTGGTGTACTAATGTAGGCATCGTCAATTCACCGACGTCTGCTGCACCGTGGACTGCGTGCAAGGATTCCTTTATACAGGATTCAACTCACACCAAACCATCGACGGCTGCGTCTGCAATGGGCTGATGAGCACATAGCCTGGTTCGAGACTTCTTTTCAACCCAACACATGCAACTTCTTCCTTGGACTGCTTATTCGCCGGATATGTCGCCTATTGAGCACGTGTGTGATTTGGTTGGTCGGCGTCTCGCTCGTGATCCGCGTCCTACAGCTTCAAAAGACGAACTTTATGTGTGCAAACAAACAATATGAAATTCTCTTCCACCAGCAGACATTCAACATCTGTTTAACTCCATGCCACGTCGTATAGCAGCACTTATTGCTGCGCGTGGTAGCTATACCAAATACTCATTTCGGACACTTAATATTGTTTTTTTTTTGCTTTGAAAATTTATTCGTTTATTTGTATTAATACAAGCCGTTTGTGTATAAAATTTCATTTAACTCTGATGACTCCTTCATGGTGTTGCATTTTTTACAAACAACAGTATATATATACAGGAACATTAAGTTCATCATACAGGGTCGCGAAAAATCCCAATCCCTTCCCAGCACAAACCAACACGTCTGCTTTCCTCGCTGGCCTTCGTGAAAGTCCTTTTTTCCCTTCTAAAAAAGGCTTCCTTTCCTCATTCATGAGGAGGACCCGCGAGGTGTCCAACGGTCCTACACAGATCAGGTGAGGTGACGGGGAACTTCACAATCTTGATGGACGAGATATCTCGTAATTCAAAGAAAACTGACTATATCTTGATCTCGTTGACATAACGAATAAAAAACAAGCTGTATACCAGTGTATCATAAATTGTTAATACCGTCGCATTACCGGTGAAACACACTAAATCAAGAAACATAGTTTGGAGAAAACAAAGGGGACAAAGATCTTCTTACCAGCTTCACTCACTAAGCGTTTTTATCAAGAAATCCCACCTTCTTGCAGGAAGCCTGGTTGGTAGAGTAACGCATAAGCAAGAGGAGGGTTGCAAGATCGAACCCCACCAATGACTATCGTGTGGAAAGGAGGCTGGTACACGTTAAATCTGTCGTGACCTCAAATGCCCTCATGTTGGCGTGTTGTGCACGTTTAGAGAGTGGGGTTCCGGATCAGGTGTGACCTCGTCATCTGACCATCAAAATTACGTGATGTTGTCCTCAATCCCGTGAAGGATTGATCCCGGATCGTCGCCAATAACTTGTAGTGTTGCCCCAGTGCAAAGTTTAAATAGACCTACCTACCTACATTTATTCAAAGGTAATTGGTAATTGAATTAGCGTCTCACAGGAGGAACAAAACAGACTATTGGCACCGGTTGAGGATAAATTTCGAAGGGAAAACCTCGGAATTTTGAACTGCGGTCATACGACGAGGTCAAAGCCTGAGCTTGGAACTCTAAACTGTCACACAACGCCAACGAAGTACATTTGAGGCCACAACAGATTTCGTGCGCAGCAGCCCCCGCGTACACAATGGTATTTAGTTCGACCAAGTTTCGAAATCGCAACCCTCCGTTTGCTAATCGGTTCCTCAGTCAACTGAGCTACTTACCACTGGCATTAAAAAAGCAATAAAGAATTAATCCCATACCTTGACATTTGGATTTAGTGATGTTAGTCGATGATATGAGGCTATCAGAGCAAGAGTGGCCTAACCCACAAACATACTCAACGGAGAAAAACTTGCGTTTTTTCTTGCTTCCATTTTTAAAAATATATTTTATTTATCTGCAATGTGATTTGAGATTCTGAAAATTTATTTATCAGTGATCAATAAGTTATTTTGTAATTTTAGACGACTTGAACCTACGCATTTCAAAAAGTAAAAGGTCGTTAATAAAAAGGTAGTAATAAAATTTTGGACGATTTTGTGGGTTAGGCCACTCTTGCTCTTATAGCCTCATATATTATACTAGGAGGCTCCGCCCCCTGCTCGCCAGAATATTATCTGGAACCAAACTGAAATTTCTAAAAAAACTCGACGAGCTGCAAAAATTCACGTTGAGAGGTACTCTAAAAAAAATCACGACTGAAGACTGAAAATTTCTACGTCCTTTGCTCAATCGCGTTAGAAATTTCGCTTTCTCAATTTTGACATTTAATAAACCCTAAAATAATAGCCACATCGGAAAAATCTTTAAAATTGTCCAGGGAACACGATGCAGAACAAACCATGTTAATTTCGTAATTTTATGATCCGTACTTTCTCGGGAAACCGTCTAAGAATAGAGAGAAAAACCCAGTTTTCAATCCTGCGACAGCGTAGGCAAATTTTTTTTTAATATAAATAGGGTTGGTCTTTTTTTGTAAATTTGAATGCAGATGGCAACAGTGTTTATGTGGTGAAATGTACTTTTTGTACGTATTTCGTTCGGGAAAACCTGCATAATAATCCTCGTCTTCCGGTGGTTTGTTTACACTGGAAGGTGGGTATTTTAACTAACGTCCGCACTGGACGGTGACGATCCAGGATCAATCCCGATGGGAAAGTTCCAAGGTCACGACGTAACTTTGAACCACGGAACCACTCCAAGCTTCCACGCCATGCCAACGCGAGGACATTTGAGGCCACGACGAATTCAACATGCACCATCTCCCTTTGTGCACGACGGTCTTCGGTTAGATTAGAACTCACAATCCTCCGGTTGATAATCCAACGATTGCCAATCAGGTTGCTCTTCCAACCGGGATTTCACTGCCGATGTTTTCATGGAAAATCCGTCAACACCAAAGCTATTTTGTTAAAAATAAATATTTATCATAAATATTTATGTGTTTGCATCTCAGCATTCTTACGAATTTCAGTATCTGAGGGTTTGCAACAACCACAAACCCCATAATAAGTTTTCCCCCTTTTCTGCTTCTAATGAGCTTGAAAACACCAAACATTTATTTTGCTACACCTTTTTCTTCATCTCAAAGAAACCTGGATGAATAACTTCAATATAATCAGATCGATGAACGCATTCAATTAAACTGAAAACATCTCAAATATATCTCCGAGCTAAAATTTCGGAAAAAAAAAATCGTTGTTAAAAAAGCAAGGTACCCCAAGTGTGCCAAATTAATCTCCAATCTTTTTAAAAGAGGGAACCTGACAGAAAAAGTGCCTTTAAAATTAATTTAAGCATTTAATACCACCGACACTAAATTAGCTTAAGACAGTCACAGAATTTTAATTTCCTCTTTTTGCTCCTTTTTCCATCAAACAAAAACAAAGGCGCAGAATGTTTAAGTGGAATAAATCCCGAGATGAAAAGATGAATCAAAAAATTAATTAAATATAATTTATGAACGTGAGAGAAATGGCGACGATGTGCCAAGAAAAAAGACAGATTCAACTCAACTCTGTATACCAGTTTTACTTTTCAATGTAATCGAGGATTGCCATGGATTAGTATGACGTTTTTTCTGTATTTGTTTAAGACTATTTTTTACGCCGATTCTAAATCTCGAGTGTAATTTAAAAAACAAGCGCACTGTTTTTTAGAGTAACATCTCGAAAGATGTTAACATTTTCTTTGAAGAACACTCATACATAAAGTTTAAATAAGCCGAGATTTATGTACCACGAGAAAAAATGTGTACTCTAAATAAGGGGTAATAGCGAAATTTTCGTTATGTATTTCTTTCAGGCGTGTTTTAGTGAAGTTCCGAATGCCATGACAAGTTTCATATTCATTTTGGAATGTTACCGGTATCTTAGATAGGTAGCTAATTAATGTCGCACTGGAGCAACTTAATGGGCTATTGGCGATGGTCCAGGATCGATCCCCTTGAAAAACAGTAATTTTGAACCACGGTCAAATGACGAAGTCACAGCTGGACTGGCACCCCACTCTCCAAACTTCCACGCAAACTCGTGAGGACATTTGAGGCCACGGCAGATTTAACGTCCGTGATTTTTTCGTTTGGTAACACTGCCGCATGCTATCTTCAGTTTTTTTCTTACGTTGGACGCGTTTCGGGCGAAATCTACGTGCATGCCCTTGTCATGTCAGATGTTGATGGGACTGAATTTTAAAATTATTTATTTTCTCTTTCACGAAAAGAATGAGGCGACTTGCCCATGTCATGTTGGGTGGTGGTGGAACTACTTATTACTTAAATAATTTCTGTTCTCTATCAGGGAGTGAAATAATGGTTGGTAGAGCAACGGAATAATAGGAGGGTTGTGAATTCAAATTCAACCAAAGACTGTCGTGTACACAGGGGGCTGGTGCATGCTAAATTTAGGTGTGTGTGGGGGGGGAGGTCAAATGTCCTCATGTTGGAGTGGTAAGTAGGGATGCGACATCGGCAGCAAAACATCGATGTTCAAAATTAAAACATCGATGTTGTTTATACATCGTCCCCAAAACATCGATATTTTTAAAATTCAGTGTATTCAAACTTTTTCCTCCATTTCTTAAAACTGGTTTATCAACTCGTGATGCTGTATCGACAGCAAAACATCGATGTTTTGAAACTTTGATGTTCAAAATTAAAACATCGATGTTGATAATACATCGCCCCAAAACCATCGATGTTTTTAAATTCAGTGCATTTAAACTTTTTTCCTTATTTCTTAAAACTGGTTTAGCAACTACTGATGCGACATCGTTGCACTGGAGCATCACCATGGTGTGTTGGTGAGAGTCCGCGATCAAACCGGAAAGGGAAGATCTAAGGACAACCCGCGTAATTTATAATCACTGTCAGATGACGAGGTCACACCTGAGGTGGCACACTATTCTCAAAACTTCCACACTACGCCAACGTAAGGACATTTGAGGCCTATTCAAATTTAACGTGCACCAACCCTCTTTACACATGAAGGTCTTTGGCTGGATTCAAACTCGCAACCCTACAATTGCTAGTCCGTTACTCTTAAAACCGGGCTTCCACGGCCATGGCGTAGTGTGGAAGTATGGGAAGTGGAGTGCAAGCTCAGGTGGAACCTCGTCATCTGACAGTGATTATAAATTACGCGGTGTTGTCCGCGTATTTTATCTTCCCTTTCCGGTTTGATCGCGGACTCTCACCAACACACCATGGTGATGCTCCAGTGCAACGTTAATTATAATACCTACCTCCAAATTTCGAGTTCTATTTTTATGTTCCATATCGTGTTTGTTCCTCGTAGCATTTTTGTTAAGCATTTTTTAGAAACACGTCTATCTTATACTTTTAAACAACACGAATTCATATTATATTTTCTCCACAAAAAAAGGTTTACATTTTTAGATCGTTAAACTCCAATACATCAGACACAGTTCTGAAATTTATAAATTATTAATGATAAAATCGAACACTTTAGTGTTCTATGGAACATTCCAAACGGGTGCAGAACTAATCAGACTGAGACGTGACAACGGACAAAATTTCAGAATCCATGGTGGAACCAATGAAAGCTCTGAAATAATTCTCTCAGATAAGCGATTGCTGGGAATATAGCATAAATTTTAGACATTCAATCGATATGTTAATATTGCAGGAGAATACTCCAATATCTTATCACTAATGTGACCTATGACCATCTTTGTAATTAGTTTTGCATAGTTTTGAGACAGTGCCCATCTAAGCGACGAGACATTTATGATGGCGAAATCAATTTGGCCAGGCACTTAAACAAGTGTCAAGTAATCAATGAAGATTGCCAAACTTTTCAGATTTGTATTCTAATAGGCTTATGTTAAATTGATTTAGGAAAATTGAGGTAGTTCAAACATGAAATTCATATTAACGTAAGATAAAGAGTTCTGGGGTACAGGTAGCTTTCAATTGAAGCATCTAATCTCTTTCCCAGAGAAGCTGCTTTCAATTTCCTAACCCAAGAGGCTGACCAACCGGTATAGTGGCTAAGGTGTTAGACTCTAGATCGGGAGGTGCCTGGTTCGAATCCGGACCTGGGCATGGATGTTTGTAAATGTATGGTGTAGAGGCGGCTGGTGCACCTTAAATCTGTCGTGGCCGAAAGTCCTCACGTTGGGTTGGCGTGTAAGTTTGGAGAGTGGGGTGCCAGCTCAGCTGTTGCTTCGTCATCTGACTGTGGTTCAAAATGACGAGGTGTTGTCCTCGGATCTTTCCCTTAAGGGACTGATCCCGGACCGTCGTCAAAAGCCCGTTGTGTTGTTCTAGTACGACGTTTACTAAAAAATTACCAATTACCTAGCCCAAGAGACTTTTGGAATTATGAGTAAATTAGCGCAAAAATATACACATGGACATTCACCCAAATCCGCGATTTATATTTCATTGAAAATCCTTAACATTAACCAATTTAATTCGCCCCAGCAATTTTTAATAACGGGTTTTCTTTCGATGGTGATCAGGGTAAGGCGAGGTTAAGTTTTTATTTAACGTCGTATTAAAGCAACACAACGGGCTATTGACGACAATCCGGGATCAATCCCCTAAGGAGAAGATCAGGATTGGATTGGATTTTGGGATTTTATGGCGCAAGGTCCAAAAACGGTTAAGCTGCGCCAAACGCAAGATAAAAATGAACAAAGTGAATGTAAATATAAAAGTGTTGTAATAAAAGATAGATGTAAGTCTTGCGCAAGTCAATTAAAATGCCATAATTAAAACATATAGATCAAAATGGGAAAAAAATATAAAATTATAGAAAGGTATGATATAAATATGGTGATGGGAAAAAGTACTATATGAGATTTAAGAACCCAATGATAGTTAAAAAAGGGAAAAGATTTGGATGAGGGTTTTCCCCAATCAGATCGTTCAAATTTAAAATCAATGTTTAAAAAAATTTTAAACGATGATAATTAAAATTAGGGCAGTCAATTAAAATGTGTTTGACGGTAAAATCTAATGAGCATGTATGAAAAAAAGATGGACTTTCGCCCAACAAAAGATGATGATGGGTGAATCGTGTGTGCCCAATGCGAAGGCGAGTCAGTTTGACATCCGTCCCTCGCATTCGGCCAAAAGGAGAAGATCAGAGGACAACACCACGTAATTTTGAACCACGGTCAGATGACGAGGAAACACCTGAGCTGGCTCCCCACTCTCCAAACTTCCACATCAACCCAACGTGAGGACTTTCGGCCACAGCAGATTTAAGGTGCATCAACCACTTCTACACCATACGCTTACAAATACCCACTCACAGACCAGGAACACACCAGGAACCTTCCAATCTAGAGGCTAACACTTTAACCTCTTGACCGGTTGGTCGGAGGAGATCAGGGTAGGTAGGTACCTAATTAAAGCCACACTAGAGCAACACAATGAGCTACTGTCGATGGTCTAGGATTAATCCCTCAATGGGAAAGATCCGAGGTAAACACCACGTAATTTTCAACCACGGTCATATAACGAGGTCACGTCTGAGCTGGCACCCCACTCTCCAGATTTCCTCAAAACGCTAACTCGAGGACATTTAAGGCCACTACAGACTTGCACACAGCGGTCTTTGTTTGGATTCGAACTCACAACAATCCGGTTGGGGAGAACTGGATTGATAGATATAGTAGATGCATTTAATTAACACCGCACTGGAACAATACAATGGGTTATTGGCGACGGTCCGGTATAGAACCCCCGAAGGCATAGATCCGAGAACACCACCACGTAATTTTGATCCACGTCATCACCTGATAAGGCATCACCTGAGATGGCACCCCACTCTTCAAAGGGAGAGCTCTGGTGGAGAAAGGTGTCTGTTTACGGGATAAAAGTCCGGAGTGAAATTTAATAAATGTGGGTATCTGAGCATACAGAATGAGTGGAATCTGCCTTTTCCCGTGATGCAAGAATGTTCAAATGCAAGGATGACGAGACAGACCAATCAGCGAAGCCCAGGTGCAGAATTTCATTCATGTTCTGCTACATAACTCCAAGCAAATGCAATTGTTCTGCTGGCATTTTGTCTGAATTTTGAAAACTGCAGTAAAATCAAAAACAGACGTAAGACACAACTATCGGCTAAATATGTATTACATATTTTTATAAAATATATATCAAAATTGATAAAATTTATTTAAAACCAAGGCATACTTTCAGAAATTGCAATTCTGGTCGATAACAGCAAATTAAATATTTTGTCATTGACTGGACTGGACAATCACTTCCGGAGTGCCTACTACAATGCAGCTTAACTCCCCGTCATCAGGTAACATAAAACTGATTTGCATAATTTAAGTGAGAAATTTATTTAGAAAAAAATAAATTAAATTGTCTGGAAAAATTTAAAAAGAGTTTTCAGCTGAACGAAGTTCTGAAAGATGGGGCGCCACCTCCTTAAGCGAAATCAGCAAATCAGTCGGTTTCCCTTCCAAGTTTTTGTCATTGACATAGAGTATGTGTTATTTATAAAGTTTTTGTGGTAATTTGGGCGGTGTAGGGAGGTTGTTCTGTAGCTAGAAAAGAAAAAAAGGTGTGGCAAGGAGCGTGCTTTGTACTACAGAACATCGTAACTTTTCATTAAAAAAATAGGCCAAAAAAAATTTCGATAAAATTAAGAAAACATTGTTCTCCAAAGACTTTGTTGTGACGGACATCGCAGTTGTAAGCACTTTCTGCTACCTGGCAGCGAAGCTGATCTCAGACGGAGACGAGAACCATAAAGGAATGCATGGGATGTTGCAGTTTTATGGCGCAAGCTACAGACACGGACAAGCTGCGCTAAGCGAATGATAAAAATATACAAATTATGTTGATATAGAGAAGTTTCAAAAGAAAGCGAGGGAGAAATTGAGAATTTTTATAAGATCAAAAGTTTTTAAAACCATGTTCGAAAAATTGTTTTAAAAATTAATGCACTAAAATGATGATGTAAAACATTTTCACTATATAGTAACATGATGTATAACATAAAAGGTGTAATTAAAAGCATTCAATGAAATTTAAAAAACCAACTAAACGTAAAAAAGCGAAAAGGTTTGAATAGGCTTTTTTCCCAACCAAATCTTGAAGTTGGATCAGTAGTATAATCTGAAAAACATGAAAAACAAAACGATGGATTTTCGGATAATAAAAAATAATAATGAGTAAATCGATTGTGCTCACTGCAAAAATGGGTCAATTTGACTTCAGTCTCTCTCAATGAGCCAGATGGCCATGGATGAATAAATAGTTTGAATGTAGTTTATTGTTGATTTGCAAATCCCAAGAAACGTTCCACAATAAATTGAAAAGTTATTTTGAGGAGTTCATGATGCCAGTTAAAGGAACGGCCTGCTGCAGTGGAACAGAGGCTGTTTTCGCAGCATTGTCAGCAAGCTTGTGCTTTTGATGCCCTCGTGACTAGGTACCTAACAGAAAAGAATATCAAAACCAATGCTTTTCAATGTGCACCAGTAAAAAAAAAACGACTCACCCGATAGCAATTGCACAATTTACATCACAGAACAAAACGGAAGGTAGCAATCGATAGAGATTAATGTTTTCTACGAATATTTGTGTCATATTACATTGAGTGCTTTCTCCGATAATTTCAATACGAACCCCCATATTTTATCACAAATTTGGATTCTACACACAATTTCAGGCGGATTTGATGAAAACATTATGTAAAACGGCGTAAAATTGATCGAGAAAATTCATAAAAACCATTGAGGGACCGTGTAAATGTTCGTTCAATCATATTATAAATATTAATAAAGACGTGTAGTGGCCGTCACAATCAATGACCTGTAGCAGGCGCCTTGGTATGGAGTTTATTAAAACGGTGACGATGGGAATTCGAACTGGGAATTTCAAATAGACCTCGTACAACTGATATTACCATCGCCGTAAAACGACTTCGAATAACATAAACAAGATTCAAATCCAAACGTTCTCATCTCAAATTCCCCAAATAGCACATAATCCAGTTCAAAAACCAAACCCACAAGGCACAAAAAACATGCAAATAAACGTTGGTTAAAAGCCACGGAAACCGATATAAAAGCAAACTTCAAACGCCCAATTAATCGAATTAATCAACTCCAAATCAGATACCACTACAGGCGAAAAACACTCACAAAGTCACAAACGCTTGCCTCCGACCTTTTAATTGAAAATTCTAATCAACCTCACCCGGTGCTGGCTTTCAATTTTCAAGCCAAATAGTCTTTGCATTATGAGCAAATTAGCATAGGAATATGCCCTGTGGACCCACGGCCATTCGCTCAAACACGCGATTTACATTCCGCAGAAAATTCTTTACATCAGCCAATTTAATTCGACCGCGCCATTTTCAATTCGGGGACAGCGGGTTTTCTGTGTTTGCGAAAAGTCCAGAATGAAAACTAATAAATATGTATGGGGATTGTATTCGAAGGAATCCGTGTCACAGCCGAGACAGAATGGGAGTAGCGCTAAACGAAATCCGGCTTCCGAAGCCCTGCTAAGTAAATAAACAGGAGCATAAATTCGGAGAGGGGTAAAACGGGAGAGGACAGAATGCTTCGTCTTGTGGGTCCGGTGGATTTTTCTGTTGGAGATGTAAATATTGAGACATGCGGATGGTTTCCGAAAGGAATGTATTTAAAGCATTGTTTTCTGATTTTTTGTTCGTTTCGCGTGTACGATGGCTTAGGTGAAGATAAATTCGAATTTTATTCTGTATTCGACCGGGATGTATTCAGAGGGAGGTACAGGCATCCCCTTAATATTTTCGGTGTTTTAAAAATAGATGCAGGTGTACCTTCTTCATGGGTTCGATAACTCACCTTGGGCCTTAGTATTCTTGATGATTCGATTTCATCTTGACGTGTTTATCAGCAATAGTTCTCCAGTTAGCTATTCAAACGCTGAAGTTCTTGTACTACCAGTCCAATACAACTAATCTTTGGTCTTCCTTAAAGCCTAACTCTGATTTGCCTGACCGGCACAATTACTTTAGTTACCCTTCATCTAGCATTTGAGTGATCCCCAAATCATCTTATTATCTGTATTTGGTATTTTAATAAACGTCGCATTGAAGCAATACAATGGGCTATTGGCGACGGTCCGGGATCCATCCTGAAGAGAAGGACCTGAGGACCAACAATGCCTTGTAATTTTCAATCACTGACGGATGACGAGGTCCCACCTTCCCGGGCAAAACCTCAAAGCCTGTTGGTGAGCTGGGAAGAGGTGAGTCTAGAGAGGTCCCACCTGAGCTGGAACCCCACTCTCCTAACTTCAACACCATGTCAACGTGAGGACATTTGAGGGTACTGGAGGGCGATTGGTGACGGACAAGTATCCATCCCGAAAAGAAAGACTCGGGACCAACAATACATTGTAATTTTCAATCACGGTCTGATGACGAGGTCCCTCCTTATCGGGCATAACCTCTAAACCTGTTGGTGAGCTGGGAACAGGTGAGTCTAGAGAGGACCCACCTGAGCTGGAACCCCACTCTCCTAACTTCAACACCATGTCAACGTGAGGACATTTGAGGGTACTGGAGGGCGATTGGTGACGGACAAGTATCCATCCCAAAAAGAAAGACTCGGGACCAACAATGCATTGTAATTTTCAATCACGGTCTGATGACAAGGTCCCACCTTTCCAGGCATAACCTCTAAACCTGTTGGTGAGCTGGGAAGAGGTGAGTCTAGAGAGGTCCCACCTGAGCTGGAACCCCACTCTAACTTCAACACCATGTCAACGTGAGGACATTTGAGTCCATGACAGATTTAACGTGCTTCAGTCGCCTCTGCACATGACGGTCTTTGGAGAGATTTAAAATTTCAAATCTACACAGCTTCCAATCTGTTAGTCTTCCAATCGGCCTTAAAGTTAGTAAAGTGTTCATATCAAAATTGAATGTTACATTTCCTGGTTCCTAGAAAGCACCTATTCAAGGGAACTTTGACTCATCTCAGTTGAAATAAAAGAAAAGAAGTTCAAAGACACAAATTCTGAAAAATGCTTCTTTCACGAAAATATTTTGTATCTTCGGGAACCAGGCTCGCTGGGCATTATAAATAGCGAAACGCGCTCTTCGCTGGAATTTACGTTTCTCCAAACCCCAGAGTAACGCGCGGAACATAAATCCAGCCCAGAAAATGACGCTTACTCTTGCCATTTCACGCCCTAATGGCCTAACTAGAATGGTGATGCTATATTTTAACTTGACAACTGAGCTGTATGTGCTTTTTGCTTTGGGCTGTTTTCTTTCCGTCCCTGTGGTTTTTACGTTTTTAAGGAAGATAGGAAAAAAGAAAGGCAATATTACTTTCAGTTGGACCGAAAACAAAGCAAAATTGTGTATATCATCCGGATTCAGGCTGAAAGTGAATTAATAAAAGCAGCTGTAGCTACTTCAATCTGGATACTCTCACGGCCGTTTTCACAAGTTTCGAGTTAATCCATGGATCAGAAAATTCAATCATCAGAGTTAAACTAGAGATTGATTATCAAAGAACCGTGTTTACTAAACACGACGTTGGGTTGGCGTGGAAGTTTGGAGAGTGGGGTGCCAGCTCAGGTGTTGCTTCGTCATCTGACCGAGGTTCAAAATTACGAGGTGCTGTCCTCGAATCTTTCCCTTAAGGGACTGATCCCGGACCGTCGTTAATAGCCCGTTGTGTTGCTCTAGTACGACGTTAACTAAAAATTACCAATTACCATTACTATACACGAATAACCGTGCTTATTTTATATTCTGTATTTTAAATGTAAGACAGTTGAATATCTGAATTTGAAAAAGAAATATTGGATGAATAATTTCTAAAAGAATTCGGTTCAATTTTATTTATGGGGCCGCAGTGGCCTGCTTGGAAGGTAATGGTAATTTTAGTTAACCTCGTACTGAAGCAACACAACGGGCTATTGACGACTGTCCGGGATCAATCCCTTAAGGGAAAGATTCGAGGACAACACCTCGTAATTTTGAACCACGGTCAGATGACGAAGCAACACCTGAACTGGCACCCCACTCTCAAAACTTCCTTACTAAACCAACATGAGGACTTTCGGTCACAACAGATTTAAGGTACACCAGTCGCCTCTACACCATACGCTTACAAACATCCATGCCCGAAACCGGATTCGATAAAGGTAATGGTAATTTTTGGTAATTTTTAGTTAACGTCCTACTAGAGCAACACAACGGGCTATTGACGATGTTCCGGTGTCATTCCCTTAAGAGAAAGATCCGAGGACAACACCTCGTAATTTTGAACCACGGTCAGATGACGAAGCAACACCTGAGCTGGCACCCCACTCTCCAAACTTCCACACCAACCCAACGTGAGGACTGTCGGCCACGACGGTTTTAAGGTGCACCAGCCGCCTCTACACCATACGCTTACAAACATCCATGCCCGGACCCGGATTCGAACCAGGAACCTTCCGATCTAGAGGCTAACACCTTTACCACTATAGCGGTTGGTCGGCGGCCTGCTTGGTAATGGTAAAGGTAATTTTAGTTAACGTCGTACTAGAGCAACACAACGGGCTATTGACGACGGTCCGGGATCAGTCCCTTGAGGGAAAGATCCGAGGACAACACCTCGTAATTTTGAACCACGGTCAGATGACGGCGGCCTGCTTGGAAGAGTAACGGATTAGCAACTGGCGAGTTCGAATCTAACTAAATACCGTTGTGTGCAAAGAGGGCTGGTGCATGTTGAATCTGTCGGGGCCTCAAATGTCCTCAAGTTGGGGTGGCCTGGAAGTTTCGCAAGAGGGGTGACATCTCAGGCGTGATCTCGTCATCTGATCGTGGCTCAAACCTATGTGGTGTGGTCCTCGATACTTTCTCTTCGGGTTTGTCAGTCGCCAATATCCCTTTGTCCTGCTCCAGTGTGACTTCAATTAAAATACCTACTTAACAACCTTATTTCAGATTTATTAAAGACAAGCATGAGATCGTGAACATCGTGTTTAATGTCTCTGAGGAATGATTTCATGGATTCGATGCTTGACGGAAATGACTCCCTTTCTCAGAAGACGAATGTCAATTGATTCTTCGGAACTCAGTGGATTAAAGAATTAATGATTTTCGTTTTAGAACTGAGTTAAGCGTTATTGAAAAGGAATTGGTGCAAAATAAGGAAGTGAGATGGGATTAGAAATTGAAACGAGAGTGGATTGAATGTTTGGGTTTTATGGCTCTACGTCCAAAAGCTGACAAGCTGCACCAAACGCAGGGCAGGATACAACCCAATAAAAGTATATTTAAGTATTGATATAGTAAGATGATTGTTCATTTAATGGTTTTTCGCCAGTTGTGGAATTTTCTTTTTATTATAATTTTTTTCACGGTACAGTTCTGACGTATCAGGTTGTATTATTTCTTGCATTCCGTTAATACTAATTACTTTCTTTTGTAGAAAAAAATTTCAGTTTAAGCTTATTACTTTGTGCGGACATGCCGACCAACCTGTCTAGTGGTCAAGGTATTGGCCTCTGGATTGGAAGGTTCCTGGTTCGAATCCGGGGTTAGGGCATGATGTAAATTGTGCTGTCCTTTGTTTGGGACAATGATGGTCCACCCACTGGGTGCCCCTTCACAAGTGACCATCACTTCTGGCCTTGTATAAGGCTAAAATGACCTCGGTCAACTCTGTACTTTGTATTGTATTGTATTTGTATTTGTCTTCGCAATTGTACTGCCTTGCCATTGGAAATAAAAGAAATATTCTGTGCGGACGTTTAAAAAATATATTTTTCAAAATGTTTAAGAATAGAGCTTTTATTTTCCGTTGTAAAAAGAACTTCTGTAAAAAAAATTTCAGTTTAAGCTTATTAGTTTTTGTGGACGTATTCAAAAATATATTTTTCAAAACGTTCTCAAATGTGTTTTAAAGCTATCATTTTCCGTTGTAAAATGAAAAATATTTGTGAAAGAAAAATATTTTTGAAGTAATTCTTTCTTTGGCGACTTTTGAAGTGCGCTAAAAAGAGTCGCCAAAGCCGTTGCCACCGTTATAAACGTAGACTGCAGCTGAACCAATTGAGGTTTGAGTTTACTCTATCACCACTTGTTATTCAAACCTTCAAGTTTTTAGTTGTCGTTTATGCACCATATTATAAACTTGTAGGTATTTCACGTGAAGTTTCAAATTGTTCAAATCGACTGTAAATCTGAAAGGCGCGGAGAGGGTAGCCTTATCCCGGTCTCGTCGAGGCCACGTCTGTTTATTGAATTTTATTGCAGCTGTAAATAATAACGACATGCCTTATCTATTTTATGTTCCTAGTGTTTTATATTTCCCACCTCCTGAGAGTATCAGTGTGAATAAGTCCAGTTTATGGACCTTTAAATCAGAAGTCTTTCGTACTGTTTTGTGGATTTTCCAACCACACTTCACAACTACTAAACCGCTTCCGGATATAAATTGCCGCATCATAAATGATACTCGATTTGGATGTACGAGTTTATGTCGAAACAGAGTTTACAGAAGGAGGCATAAAACTGCTGCTGGTTCGTTGTCAAACTTGATAAGGCAAGTTCTCATTTCGTGTCAGAAAAAGGTGTGTATTAGATACATATAAATTTTGACAGAATACAGAGTGTTTTTTGAGGGATTTTTTTTCAAGAATGATAAATATATATTCAGGTGTGATGCAATCTTTTCAATTGAGTAACTATTTCGGTTTCATTACTTTCGGCTGTTCGTTTTGAGGACGAACCTTGATTTTGTATTTGTCAGAAAAGTTCCATTTAGGCAATCACAATTCATTCATGCTGTTTGATATTTACCAACGACACTTCACTACTGAATCGCTCATGCATATTGTACCGTCATGTAAGAATTAGACGGACAGCTGGTTTAAAATTAAACTATTTATTTACATAAATTAAATATTTACAAGACAATTTAAAAAGATAATTAAGGGCACAGCCATCGACAACCGAAACCTGCCTGAAGCCAAAGTAACAAATGGGAAAACAGAGACGTCTGTTTCTCTTCGAATCTCGAAACCGAATCCCTAAAATCCACATTCGCTTCGCTCCACAGAACCGCCGCTGACAACGAGAGGGGGGTGAATTCCGAGCCCTCTAGAGATGTTTATGTCCTCTCCAGAACAGAAACAGATGCGAAAACCGTCTGTCATGCCGACTTGAGTCCCCCACAGCAAAACTTGATCCCAGACATGGGATTAGGGAACCGACGGAAACTCCAGCTGTGTATGGATCAAATGGAACGCCGGGCCGCCGATGAGCCGCACGTGCAAAGTCTGAAGTTGTTTTTGCATTTCGAAACATTCCAGCGTCCACGTGTTAGGCAAAAGGGTCGGCTAGTACCATATGGTACAATATAAATATTATCATAAATAATACTTGGTTTAGATGTATAAGTTTATGTCAAAACAAAGTTTACAGATGGCAACATAAGACTTCTGCTGTTCATTGTCAAACGTAATAAGACGTTAAGATAAGAAAAGTTCCGTTTACGGAATATTAAATAAGCATAAATATTGATAGTATATAGTAATTTTTTATGTATATTTTTTCAGCTGTGATCTGTTCTTTTGAATTGGGAAATATTTACTTTTCACTACTTAAATCACACCTCATCCGTATAGAAACTGCTTTAACAATTTTTTCACAGCCTCCAGCATGACAAAATTGGTTCACCATTTTTTTTCACTGATTTTAACGTTCTAAAAATATAGTAAATAATTTAATGTTAAATCTCTCAAGGTAGGTAGTTGAATTAATGTCACACTGGAGCACCACAAGGACGGTCCTGGATCAATCACGAAGGGAAATATTCGAGGACAACGTCATTTCGAACCACGTTCAGATGAGTTTACATGCAATATACACATATTGTTTCCAAAGATACCATTCTACAAAATTAACGTTTCTACATAAACGCGTCCAAAGTTTCGATGCTTCGGGGAAATTCATGTCAGTATAAAACATGAAATGTGTGTGATGACGGAGTAGCCGACCAACCGGTCTAGCAGTTAAGGTGTTGGCCTCTGGATCGGAAGGTTTCCGGTTCGAATCCGGGGGTCAGGGCATGAATATAAAATTGTGCTATCTATGTTAGGATCAATGATGGCCGCCCATTGGGTGCTCTTTCACAAATGGCCATCGCTTCCGGCCATTGCAATGTATATGGATTGAATTCCAATACGGTCATATGTTAGAACAAAAAGACTTGGAGTAACACAACGGGTATTGACGATGTTCGGGAGATCCGAGGACACCACAGCGTACTTTTGAGCTACGCAGAGAGGTGAAAATCGCCAAAAGGCAGATTGGTGGTAACGATATGCGTATATACAGATATTATGTATATATACAGATATTATGTGTATATAGATATTATGTGTATAAACACACGGATTGTGCCTAGTACTACAAAACGGATATAACACGCTTTCGTACTGTTTGGTTTACTCAAGGATGGAATAGATTTCATTTGATTTCTATATGCAAGGGTCGATTAAACACAGAATCTACCCAATAACCGGAGTACCATTTCACATATGGATGACAATGAGCACGGAAGCCACCGGTTTACTGCGAGCTTCACCCCCTCTCCGATTGTAAACTTCAACGCATAACACGCAACAGTGGATGCTGATGAATAAATGTGCCAGGTACATCGGAGTTGACTGCATTGTAACTGTCTCCTTAATCGTGTATTCGCATGTAAAACTGCAGGATTGAGTCCGGATGACTAAGGGATCTACCGTAATATATGCACCCCATGTAGTACGTACTACAGGAATTTGCACAGCCACAACCTAGTTAGAGTTGGGATGGGCTTAAACTCTCAGTGGTTTCCCGACCACATACCTCGTAATTAGCTAAACTGAGCTGATTACGATGAACGAGATATCTCGTCGTCATAAAAAAATGGTTATATTTTGACGGACGAGGTATCTCGTCCAAAAAACTCTAAGAACGAGATATATGAGATGTCTCGCCATTAGAAGAAGCTGAAAAAATCTCGATTTGCGAAGTATATCGTCATAAGAAAAACTGATTAGATCTTGATGGACAAGATATTGGATTGATTTAAAGCTTGCCTCGTTAATTGTAGAAGAATTGAAGAAAAATTATTTTATTTACTAGGGAGCTCCGCCCCTGCTCGCAATCGCTCGTCGACCCCCGATGATTGCTACGCAATCATATTTATTTCGCTTCGCGAGCTATACTTTTCAACAATGAGGCGGAGGGGATTGCTTGATAATCCATCACCATTTGGATCTCTGCTGGATTAATTCCGGACGACCTCTAGTAAGACTATTGAAGGTTTCCTTCCCTTACCATTGCGATATCTATCGCATGGACCCGAGTAACGGAAAATCACCTACTTTTTTTGCGAGATTGGCGGATCCATATATAAACCGCATCCCGTACTTAAGACTAAGAAAACGTCCCAAAAATTATCGGCTTATACACGGATATATACGGTAAATAAAAGCAAAATGTTTTTTAAAATGTCAAGAACAAAACATTTCATTTCCAAATAAAAATAAATAAATTATTAAACAAATAAAATATCGTTAAAATTCAGAGGAAATCTCATCATAATTTTAAACGTTTTAGCTAATCCGTTTTGTAATAGTAGTTTTTAAGATTTTCATATTCGACTGTTGCTATGGAAACGGCAACCGAATTTGCCGGTTCTTCTAAAAGCATTGCAAAACTTTCTAGCGCATACTCTCAAATTTTATGAATGAATTAATTAAAAAATATAACTGTGTTTATCGTATGCGCGTGCTCAAAATTCATTAGCCCGTTGAACCACAAGACTCGCTATCTACCAATCACAAAGCGAATAAAACTAAAAAAGACCGTAATTTTTTTTAATAATAGAAAGATATACTACAAATTACATTTAATCAATAGAGTATGTGCTGTTCTATTCGATGACTTTCTCCGTCTTTCCGGAAACTGCATCATCGCGTGCTCATGGAAGAACACGTACTTTCATATAGGTTTGGCATATATCTAGGGAATATTCTTATATTAATATATCATATGATAGATTAATGAGATGAATTTGATCGATCTATCACTAAGAAATGTGTTAGGTCTCAAGGTCCAATCCTAAAAATATTAACCGGTATAAGTGGTCTTTTTCCTAGCAATTGATTGAAATGCAGAAATATGTTAGTTTACAACAGTTTATCTGTCAGTTTCAAATCGATACCCTCATTATGAAAGTGCTTTGTATTAATTTATTCAACGTTTTTTTCGATGCATGTGCCTATTTCTTCTTTATTATTCGTTTGATGCAAAAGTTCGTCCCATTTTTTGAACGAAAAATTATTTTATAGACTAAAATTTACATTTAATTAATAGAGTATCTGCCGTTCTTTTCAATGCCCTGTCTCCCTCTCTCTGGTAGCTGCATGATAACGCGATCATAGATGACATAGAGGTTCCGAGGTTTCTGGATGAAGAACGAATCCAGTTGACGAAACTTTCTGAACCACTTGTGGTCCTTGGAATTGTCCATGGAACCCTCTCCCTACACAACATATATCTTCTTTTGCGTCAACGAACCATGTTAATTTCGTGATTTCCTGATCGTACTTTCTCGGGAAATCGTCTAAGAATCGAGCTAAAAAAAGCTGTTTTCAATCCTTCGACAGCGGCTGCGGTAACTTCTTTTAATAAAGAGATATATTTTTTACTTTTTAAAGAATTTCTGAGTGTTCTTTAAAGCTCTGTTACACCTACCACCGAACTTCACACATATATAAACTTATTTTATTCCTGCCTCGTGATGGTAATTACGCGAGATTTAAGAACAGGCTCATTTGTAAAGGTGCTTGGAACACGTTATTTGTGGATAATAATCTACAAGATGAGGCTTAAGAAAGCAAATCTAAAACATTTTTACACTTATTATTTAAAACTACTGCGTGTTTCTTTGAAAATAAAAAGCCCCCAACAAGCATTTCGAAAAAGGATAAAGCGGGAAATAAAAAGATTACGTCCTTCTGACAGCGGGAGTTGAGATTTGGTCCAATCGAAGAACATTTTTTTCTCAAAAGGACAGACATTTTGAAAAGAAACGAGGAAAAAATGGTACGTCATGCCGGCTTTAGCTTTCTTTTCCTGCCTAAGATCCTGTCAGATTTTCTTGTCTGAAAAAATGTCCGGAAGAAAGTTTTCCTGTCGCTTAAGTCTTTTATTTTTGCGTTACGCAATCAACTTTGAGTGAATGTGTTCCAAGAATGAAATGGCCATCCTCGGCTTTTTTTCAATCCCTCTTGAAACTAATATCTAACTGCAATGCATTGTGGGATACCGCTTGACGTAGTTTGCTTTTGCCCAGCATTGATTTTACTATTGATTGTCACTTTTTTGATATTTGATCTTGTAAGTTTCTGTCTTCGGTTAATTGAGTTGCTTTCCGTCAGATTTTTCTCGTTTCTTTTAAGTTTTA
This sequence comes from Metellina segmentata, assembly GCA_947359465.1. Taxonomy (NCBI): domain Eukaryota; kingdom Metazoa; phylum Arthropoda; class Arachnida; order Araneae; family Tetragnathidae; genus Metellina; species Metellina segmentata. The sequence continues at coordinate 99,791,929 of OX375882.1, forward strand.
TAGAAACTTTAACTGTAGTTTTTTCTTTTAGAACTTTTTGACCTCCAGATGGCTGTCATTTATAGGTGGAAATTGGACAAAACAGGTTACTTCGGATTTAATGGCTTGTTATCCAAGTCTACAAAATTAATTTTAATCCCTACTCTTAACAAGTAATTATCGCTTTAAGTATTACAGTAATTCATACCTTTTTAAGAATTAACTGCATCTTGGGACAAAAGAACGCATGCATTATCCTAAATATGTAGGCCCATAAATATTGAGTCATACGGAAAGTTCTACGCGTTTTCAAATCGAAGCTAGCTTTGTTGTTATTATTTTGCTACCGCTGATAAGGAATGACATCGATTGAAGCAAATGTTTAAATTCGGTCATTTCTGCGTACACTGCACAATTATAGCATGTGTTGTGGTATAATTTTTGTTTCACTGCAATGCTAAGCATGGAAGAATATGCTTGCTCGAATTTCGGCATGCGATTCTTTGCTGAAACGAAATGAAAAAACTCCTTTTTTGAAACTGCTCATAACTGGAGATGAGTAGTGGATCCTATACAAGAATGTTACAAGGAAAAGATTAAGTCAAATGAACCTCCCCAAGTAACAACAAGAGGGGGGGGGACTACATCCCCCAAAAAAATTGCTTTCTGTATGGTGGGACTACAAGGGAATTGTTTATTATGAATTGTTGCCACAATATCAGACAATAAATTCGGAAAAATACTGTTCTCAAATGGCAGTATTAAAAGCAGAAATCGAAGCAAAGGGGCCAGAGCTGACCAATCGTCGAGGTGTAGTCTTCTAGCATGACAATGCTGTGCCCCACATTTCGCTGAATGTCAGACAAAGACTTATTGAGTACAGCTGACTGCCACCAGACCTTGACCCTCAGATTTTAACCTCTTCAGGTCATTTCAAAATTATGTGAACGGCTGGAGTTCAATTCTTTGAAGACTGTCAAACAGCACCTCGATAACTTCTTTACAAATAAGCCTAACGATTAAAAAAAAAGGGGAATTTTACAGCTGCCAGAAGGATGGCAAAAATTCATAGAACAAAATAGGGCTTATGTGATTCAATTAAATTTTCTTATGTTTTTGTACTGCTTCGTTGGTATTTATCTTAAAAACGCGCAGAACTTTCCGGATGACTCAACACATGTCATTTCATTTAGGTACATGATCTTATTTGTTTTCTTACTAATCCGAGGGCCACGGTAACCTATTTGAGAGTCAATTACCGACCGTAAACTCGATCTATTTAAAGACCTTCGTGTATATGGGGGTGGGAGGTGGAGCACACTAAATCTTTCGTGGCTCCAAAAGTCTTCCCGCTGGTGTTTAGTGAGTTTACAGAGCGTGATGCCAGCTCACGTGATGGCCTCAACATCTAACCGCGGCTCAAAATGACGAGGTGTGACCTCGGATCTTTTTCTTCGGATGGAGGACCTCGGTAGCCCGTATGGAAGAATAATGGATTGGCAATCGGAAGGTTGCGAGTTCAAATACAATCAAAGACCGTCGAGTGCAAAGGAGGGTGGTGCACGTTAAATCTATCGTGGCCTAAAGTCTTCTCACATTGGAGTGGTGTGGAAGATTGGAGAGTGGAGGTGCCAGCTTAGGCGTAACCTCTTTATCTGCTCGTGGTTCAAAATTACGTGGTGCTGTCCTTGCAGCTTTCCCTTTGATCTCGGACCGTTACTAATAGCCCGTTGTGTTGTTGCAGTGTGACGTAAGTTAAAAGACTTCCGTAAAGTTCTTCCGTATGGATTCCAGATCGCCACCAATAGCCTTTGTGATGCTCCAGTGCGATGTTAATTTACCCATCCACCAAGTACTCAATGTTTACTTAACTTGGACTCAGAATTGATCTTCGCTTCTGCTCATGGTATGAAGATCTATTATTAACCTGACAATCACTAGAATCTCCTAGGGCAAACTCCAATCATTTAAATCGGAGAACCAAGTCAATTTTTAAGTCACCTGATAACTACTAGTCGTCATGTTGTTCACACGTTTTGAAGTTCCTCTCAACAAGAAATGCTCAGTCAACTTAAATTTCGCGTCTATGGCCTCCCTTCTCCAAATTTCCACACCACACCCACATGACAACTTTTGAAGTAGGTATTTTAATTAACATCACTGTGGAGGCAACACAACGGGCGGCAATCCGGGATCAAATCCAAAGGGAAAGATCCACGGTAACATCACGTATTTTTTAACCGCTGTCACTCACGATTGAGCAGGCCCAGGCCCAACTCTTCAAACTTCCACACCACGCTAACGTTAGGACATGTACGAATAGACACGACAGATCTAACATGCTCCGTCCCCCTGTGGTCTTTGGTTGGATTCGAACTCGCAACCCTTCGGTTGCCAATCCGTTATTCTTCCAACCAGAGTACCGTGAAAACATTTGAAGCCATAATAGATTTAACCCTTCTTTGCATGATTTTTTCTTTATTGGTGAAATAAATCAAGGTGATATAATTCATGTTCAAAATTAAAGGAAAATTGGTTTAAAAAAAATCTTAGTATATATTTATAGTATAAATTTAGCAAAAAACAATAGGATGGTATCATGTGGTATTTTTTAAATTAAACGCAAACTTTTTCAGAAATTGCTCTAAAAATAACAGAAACACATGTTACAAACCTTTCTTCCACTCATTTTCACTTTTTTAGCAATAGACACTCAAATATAATACAACAAAATTAAAAACGAAATCATACGTTTATTGCAACTACAACAAACAGCGGAATGACAACTTCAAGCTCGTTTTACTAATAGTGACACTTGCTTATTTTTGACAGCTATGTTTTTTTTTTATGCAATGGACATTAAAAAGGTATCCAGACACGATCAACTTAAAGTGAACTTGTTCTTTTATATAATTTTTGGGCATTCAATGTTATGATGGAAATTTCCACCATTATGCAAAGAAGGGTTAACATGCACCAGCCCTCACGTACAAGATTGGATCGAGTTTTGAGCTCGCAACCTTCATGTTTCTAATCCGCGATTCTATCAACTGGACTACAGCGGCTCCATTGAACACTTGGGAAGACATTTATTTTTCACGAGAGAAGCATTATCTAGCTTTGTTTGGCAGTAGAACTTAAGAGTTCAAAGAAATTGAATACAGCCGAGTTTGAATGTATACTGAGCAATGGATTCAATTCCTCTCCCTTCCCTAAAATTACTTTTGACACCCCGTATGGTTCTTCGCTTCTTCCTTGCGTGGGTGTATGGAATACGTTGAAGCATTTCTTCTCTTGATAAGAAACTTCCATTATTTGACATACAGTAGCTTTTCGTACTTAGCTTGTGAAAGCGATTTTTATGATTAAAAAAGAAATACTTTTGTGCGTGTTCTTATTTTCGAAAAATGACAGATTAGTTTTTTGTATTTAATGTTTTCCCTACAACTTCTTTTAATTTGCTAATTTAAACTCTCGTTTTTAAAGCTTAATGTTTTTCATTAAAAATTTTTAATTTGTTCATAGTAACTTTTATGTATGCATATTAACTTTAATTGAACAATTATTTAGATTTAGTGTTTTTTCATTTGAGCTTGCATGCCTTCAAAGTTCTTAAGTCTTGAGAGAGAATACGATTATTAGGCTCCTTGTAACGTACTTGTATCGAAGTGGCACAGTGCGCTATAAAAACGTCGACAGATCAGAAGTTCGTGTGTAAAATAATCATTTAGTCACACGTCATTAGCAAATCTGTTCAGATCTTTATCGGCAAGATACACTACCCTACAATAATGGACTGGACATCAAGATGTTATGGTATAAGGGAAATAATACATGCTTTAATATGCGGATGGTCCCCCTCGTGCTGCAATAACACTAGCAACCCTTCTGGGTATACTTTCAACTAGTTTTTGATACACAGCTATGGGTATTCGTGTCCATTCATGATGCAAGAATGTCGCCAGGTCAGTTGTAGATTTCGGACGTGGTTCCCTGGTCCATAAGCATCGCTCTAACTAGTCCCACAAATGTTCTATGGGGTTTAGGTCGGGACTCTGAGCAGGCCAGGGAAGACGTTTTACATCCATATTTTGATACCACTGATTGACAGAGGCTGCAACATGACATGGAGCGTTGCTGTCCTGGAAGTAGCATTCGTCCATTCCATAAAATTGCCAGAGAGTAAGAAGAACCTGACTGTCCAAAATGTTCAAGTATGCGTCGGCGTTCAATTGATCAGGAACAACGTGCAAAGGTGCCAGGCCATACCATGAAAAACACCCCCAAACAAGTAATTGGACTTTATGTAAATCCACTGGAGTCCGGTCCATTGTTGTAGGGTAGTGTATCTTGTGATTTTCAAAATTGTCCAGATCTTCATGGACGAGAAATCACGTCGAAACCACTTGGAGGGGGTTAAGTTAAATAGAAACAATCAAGGAAAACTTCTCTCATAAAATATAGCATTGCTTTAACTTTAATGGTACTTTCATGTATTATTCTCAATTCGTTTTCTATTAAAGATCGCAAAAAAAGACTCCATTTTACAATCTCATGCCCCTAGCACCATATTACGCCCCAAATAAAGTCCGATGCACGGGGTCCTTAAATCTAAAACGAAAGTCTGACTATTACTTATTCCCCAGACCAGCAAAATCCCCCTTATCAGCACACATCAGCAAATAACATCCCCTTATCATTTACAAAACAAAAACCCGGCTGCTTCAATTACCTTCCTCGTAAAGAAATGGGATAAAACTTGCGGCGGTTGCAGTTACGACCGCGTTAAATTGTATATTCCGAGGGCTTAGACTCGGTGAATGTAATTCTTGATTCGATCCCCTTTTCACGATGGCGAATTTAAATTGAATTTATTACGATTACGATTGCGATTGTCGGAGAATGGGATTAGGGGGTGCGCGGACAGATAATTCCGGGGCTAAGCACTTCCGTCTTGGTTTCGAATCCGACTAATTTAGTTCCCGACTTTGGGGGGTGGCGGCAAAGGGACGCATTCGAACAAAGGACTCTCAAACATTTTGCCCCGAAGCTAAGCATTTAATGAAATCGGAAAGAGTGTGAGGAATTGGTGAGGTAATCCCGTCTTTAGGAACGGGGAAAGTGTTGCAAACTTGTTTCAGGTCACAATTAAGGGAACAAATTTGTTTCTTCGAGTGGATTAGGATTGTTCGTGGAGCTTAGGCCACAAGTAAATTTATGCTTTTACTACTTTATCAAGCAAATTTAGCGTCTAATAAATCACAACAAATAATAGAATCTCGTTACATTACGAGTTTAAGTCACAAATTATCCTCACTTTCGCTGTAACACACCGTTGGCTTTGTCACACTGTCTTCTGCGCATGCATGCTTAAGGTATCCGGACACGTTGGAGGCCTTTTTTTAAAAATGTGGTATAGAAATATTTTCATGATATATTTATGTTTAGTATTATTAAAAAATAGCATTGAGCTATAAATATTTAAATTATATATTAATAATTTTGTAAAACTGATAAATATGTATGAAAATTTAAGGAAATTTGTCAAAAACTTCAAATGTGCTACATGAAAATCTATTCAACTTATTTGAAAAATGATGCTTCCAAAATAAACTACATGCATTTGTCTAGGCCATAATTTGAAAGCTCTTTAACTCATCATAATTATTATAGTTCATTCCACTAGAGAACATTATAAACAAGTTCTCAAAGTTTTACGAGAATCCATCAATAACTTTTTTGTGTTTTTGTTTTGTTTTGTGTTTTTGTTTGTAACATTTGTGAAGTGAAGAAATAATGCAAAAATATCAATTTAGAGTAAAAACAGTTTGAAGTGTATCGTTTGCTCTCTCTTGCTCTTACTGTTTGTATAAACAATTTTGTTCCTCCCTTCTCTTAAAAAATTTTCTCACTATTTCCAAAAGAGAAACCATTTAAACATTTGGCAAACCTTTCTAAAATTATATTTGCAAAAATAAAGTACGTTTTAAATTTAAATTTTGAAGGTTTTTGTGTTTAGTGGCAACTTTTTATGGCTTCCAAACCTACTTCCTGTTTTCCCGCCTTGATTAAAATCGTAATATCTCTTCAAATAATTAACTTAGAGAAAAGATCAAATATACTTTGGAAAGTCAAATAAATACTCTATCAAATAAGATTAAAGACTGCTTTTTGAGTATTTGGTCAATATGATATTTTCAACGTGCTCGGATACCTTAAAGTTTATACTACTGTAGTCACGTTACTGAGGCGTGACCTCGATAACGTCATTTTTCTTTCTTCTGCTTCAGTGTAAAAATGGCCGATTCAATAGCAGTGATCATCATAAAGAGTAGCGACCTTATTTCTAGGGTCGGAAGATGTACCAGGAGCTGAAATCCATAGAAGGCTAGTTGTTTGATATTTTCTTCAAAAAGTTCAGTTTTTCATTGGATTTTATTTGTATTTTAGCCCTATAAAATGAATTAATGTTTTGCAAAATACTTTTGATCACTCTAACTTGCCTTTGCTATAATCTTATGTTTTTACATTTCAAACATTTCAGTGTATAAATTTGCAAAAAATAAATGCAATCGTTACTAGGGATGCGACATCGATGTCGATGTTTTCAAAACATCGATGTTTTTAACATCGATGTATTGGAGTCGATGTTTTTGTAACATCGATGTTTATACTTGTCGATGTTTTTACGTTGTCGATGTTTTTTTTTCAAATGAAAAAAGTACCGCTATAAAAATTTAAAAAATAACCAAGTAGCATAATTTTTATAATCAGCAAATTGAACATACTTTTAGACCAAAGTGGCCAAGGGTGAAGGGTCTGAAAAGTAGGGATGCGACATCGATGTCGATGTTTTCAAAACATTGTTGTTTTATAAAAAAACATCGATGTATAGGAGCCGATCACTAGATACTAAATCAGTTTTAAGAAATGGGGAAAAAAGTTTAAATACACTGAATTTTAAAAACATCGATGGTTTTGGTGCGATGTAGTATCAGCATCGATGTTTTGATATTGAATATCGAAGTTTCAAAACATCGATGTTTTGCTGTCGATGTAGCATCACTAGTTGCTAAACAAATTTTAAGAAATGGGGGAAAAGTTTAAATAAATTGAATTTTAAAAACATCGAAGTTTAAAAACATCGATGTTTTGCTGTCGATGTAGCATCACTAGTTGCTAAACAAATTTTAAGAAATGGGGGAAAAGTTTAAATAAATTGAATTTTAAAAACATCGAAGTTTAAAAATCGAAGTTTCGAAAAATCGAAAAATCGAAAAAACATCGAAGTTTAAAATACAAAACATCGATGTTTCAAAACCTCGATGTTTTTGGGGCGATGTATTATCAACAGTGATGTTTTAATTTTGAACATTGATGTTTCAAAAATCGATGTTTGCTGACGATGTCGCATCACTAATCGTTACTAGTCATGAGCTTTTTAATTGAGTTATTTATATAGTTGGTTATACCTTTTCTTCTATTTCAGAATTATTATTTTTTTGTTTTAATAGAAGTTTTTAGTACAATGGACAAATAGTTTTTTATATCGTCCACAAAATAATGTTTAATTGACTGAGAATAGAAATCCTCTTCATTCATTTCGAATATTTGTTCTGTAAAAGTAAAGGAAAGCTTCCATTAAAGAGGTTTCGTGGAAGAGAGAAAAAAATCACACAAACCTCCACGGACATCGGGCGCTCAGGGAGAAGGTAAAACGGATGTATGACTCATTTTCAGCTGTCAATGCCTGTTATACTCGAGACGGTTATGGCCAGGGTCTGAAATGCATCCGAGGTTTACAACACAATACTAGGACAGTGTTCGACCACGTAGAAGTTTGTATAGTGGATCGAGAAGCTTGAAAAGGGTCAGACCAGCGTGATACACGAAGAAGGAGGACGCTCGTCAACTCCCACCACTGACGAAAATCAGTCAGCTCGAGAAATGGAACTGGCAAACCGACGAGTTACCATCGATATTGTAGCGTGTTTTCTGCAGAGTTGACGGACAAAGATGTGGGTAGTTGGTAATTTTAGTTAACGTCGTACTAGAGCAACACAACGGGCTATTGACGACGGTTCTGGATCATTCCCTTAAGGAAAAGATCCGAGGACAACATTTCGTAATTTTGAACCACGGTCCGATGAGACAAAGATGTGGGAGAAGCGGAACATAAATAGTTGGGAAAGAAAGGAGAGTATTTAAAAAAAATTTGAAGAATTTGTTCAACAACCATCAATGTGTAAAGAAATTTTAAAATGTGGCGAGGATAATTGGTGACTTTCCTTCGTATAAAGCAATCCTCAACGTCCCTAAATACGACTCTAATAGTGCAATGTGGTCTAAAAGAGAACCTTCGTTTAAATTGATGTGTGGGTGTCAAGGTTTCGTTAGAGAAGTTTTAAAGGTAGGTAAGTATTTTAATTAACGTTGCACTGGAACAACACAACGAGCTATTTGGCAACGGTCCCCGAAAGGAAAGATTCAAGATCAACGACTCAGAATTTTGAACCGAGGTCAGATGACGAGGTCACACCTGAACTGGCACCCCAATCTCCACACCTCTACACAATGCCAACGTGAGAACATTTGATGCCACGAAAGATTGAATGTGAACAGGCCACTTTGTACACGACGTTCTTTGGTTAGTAGAACACGCAACCATGAGGCTTCTAATGCATTACACTGTTCAACGGGGCTACCGTAATCCATCAGGATTAAAAGTTGATATGTCATCCTAATTTCCAATAAATTAGAATGACAAATAAACTATTCCACATCCGAATTGGGGTGGCATTAACTCATCTAGGGTAAGCGAATTAACAACTGGAGTGTTGCGAGTTCGAATCCAATGAAAGTTACATGTTAAATCTGTCGTGGCCTCAAATGTCCTCTAGTTGGCGTGGTGGCTAAGTGTGTAGATTGCGTTGCTAGCTTAGGCGTTGACCTCGTCATCTGACTGGGGCTAAAGATGACGATGTACTGACCTCGGGTGTTTGCCTTGGAGATTCAACCAGGACCATCACCAAAAGCCCGCTGTTTTGCTCCAGTGCTACGTTAATTCATATACCAATTACCTTGAGTTTTTTTATATGTTTTTATATTTAAGTATTATTATATAAATATGCAAATTCCATAAAATGTTCTTTAATATTGTTCTTTTTTAAAAATTTATTGCGACCTGTTTACTTCAAAGAGAAATTTGGATGGAAGATAAAGAACAACAAACAGGAAAAAAAAAAGAGGCAAATAAGAACTGGAATTCGAGACGAGAAACAATACGTTGAAGTAGACAACCAAACAGAATGGAATGCTGAACGTCCTAAATAATTCATGGACTTGCGTCTGCCTATACGGGTTCTACTCTGCAATGCCCAATTAACAAAAAATGTTCCTTTGTTAAAAAAATATCGAGAGTTATTGCACCAGACTGAAAAATTTCCTCAGATCTCACCGAATTAACGAAGTTGACCTTTTCGTTTAACCTCCTCAGATCCGACACAAAAATAACAACTGATTTTCCTCAGAAATGTTTATACGTAACTATTCCCATCATTGTAAGTGAAAAAAAAATCAATTTTACTTTTTTTGTTAGGGGTGGGGGCAAGTATCACAAAGTGATACTTCAGGGTTAATTTACAACAAAATCAAAAATTAAGAATTAAAGGATTATATTCAAATTAATTTAATTTTTACAAGTTACACAAATCTTTATATATGTGTGTGTGTGAATGAGAAAAAATTCAGAAACATAAGTATTACAAGTAATACTTCTGACATGATGTAAAACAACATCGCATGTAAAACAATATGCTCAGTTAACATGGAAATAAGATCTATGGAAATAAGGTAGGTAAGTAATATTTAAGGCCGTATTGGAGTAAGAGTGGGCTATTAATGACGGTCAGGGATCACACCCAAAGGGAAAGATATGAGGACATTACGTAATTTTGAATCACAGTCAGATGACGTTGGCGTAGTGTGGAAGTTTGGAGAGTGGGGTGTCAGCTCACACGAGACCTCATAATTTGTTCAAAATTACGTGTTGTCTAAGCATTGTCGAAAATAAACCGTTGTGTAGCTCCAGTGCGATGTTAATCAAAATATTTACGTATATATGGTGTAGGTAAGTAGGTACTTTAATAAACGTCACACTAGAGCCCAGACTGGAGCCTTGGGCCATACCTGCTTCAATTTTACGTTTAGTTGAGAGTGTACTTCCATGTCTAATGTGAAACTTTCTATTTAGTAAATGTAATAAAACCTCGATTATCCGAGTTTCCGATTTAACGGAGCTATCAAATATTTCTAGGATTTGTTTTGGTTCTACTTTTTTAAAACTACCAAAAAAAATTCTGAACTTGAACTCACAAACACTCAAGAAAACGAAATCCGTGACTGGATAAGCGCTGACGAACAACAAGAGATTTCAGATAAAATGATTGTCAATAAGGAAAATGAATCTACCGATGATGACAGAGAGAGAGAGAGAGAGAGAGAGAGAGAGAGAGAGAGAGAGAGAGAGAGAGTGAAGACTGTGACGATGAAAATAGACATATGAAAATCTGCCATAAAGATAGACTAAAAGCTATCGAAAGTTCTATTGAATATATAGAACAATAAACGACACCAGCAATCCTGTTACCCTTAAAAAAATGGCGAAACATTGCTGCAGAAAAACGCCAAAGTAACGTAAAACAAAAAAAAATTAAGCACTTTTTCAAGTAAGAACTCTTTTATTAACGTAACAATATGAATCGCATGTGGTGTATCTGCATAACTTTTGTGTGTGTTAAAATATACATTTAAACCTACACGATTTATTTTATTTACAATTTTCGCTTTCGCCGAGTTTTTCGGTTATCTGAGTTAGTCTGAGTCCACATTAACTCGGATAATCAGGACTCTATTGTACGATTGTAATATCGTAACCCGTCATTGTACTATCCAAATAGCAGTTTAGTGACGAATCCCTTATGCACGGTGCACATATCAAATATTTCAACGTGCGGTGCCACTGCGGCAACGCAAGTGCGGTCCGAGATACATTAGGTTTAATGGAACAGTGCACACATGTCTGCGGCGACGCACGTCCAACTTGCGTAGAATTTGTTCCGCAGTTCCCCTCGGCGCCGCAGATCGTCGCACACGCTTCTCCGGTATAAATTACCTTATTTTCTTAAATAAATGGAGTATAAATAATAATTAATAAACCGTTGTATCCAGTAACGTCTATTTTGTTTCAAAATATTCTTTTTTTTAACACCAAGTAAGCGAAATAAACGTTTTCTTTGATAGAATATTTATCTCAATTGGCGCGAAACGAGTAATTGCGTCATTTCACGGTTATGTGTGCATAGTTAGTAGGGATGCGACATCGATTGCAAAACATCGATGTTTTGAAACATCGATGTTCAAAATTAAAACATGTGCGACGCAGGATGTGACATCGATTGCAAAATATCGATGTTTTGAAACATCGATGTTCAAAATTAAAACATGTGCGACGCAGGATGCATCGATGTTCAAAATTAAAGCATCGATGTTGATAATACATCGACCCAAAAACATCGATGTTTTTAAAATTCAGTGTATATAAACTTTTTCCCCCATTTCTTAAAACTGGTTTAGCAACTTGTGATGCTACATCGACAGCAAAACATCGATGTTTTGAAACTTTGATATTCGAAATTAAAACATCGATGTTGATAGTACATCCCCCACAAAACCATCGATGTTTTTAAAATTCAATGTATTTAAACTTTTTTCCCCATTTCTTAAAACTAGTTTAACAACTATTGATGCGACATCGACAGCAAAACATCAATGTTGATAATACACCGCCCCCAAACAATCGATGTTTAAAAAATTCAGTGTATTTAAACTTGTTTCCCCATTTCTTAAAACTGTTTTAGCAATTAGTGATGCGACAGCGACTCCTATACATCGATGTTTTTTTTTAAAACATCGACATCGATGTCGCATTTCTACTTTTCAGACCCTTCATTTTTGGTCCCTTTGGTCTAAAAGTATGTTCAATTTGCTGATTATGAAAATTACTTGGTTATTTCTTAAATTTTTATAACGGTACTTTTTTCATTTATAAATAAAACATCGACAACGTAAAAACATCGACAATCATAAACATCGATGTTACAAAAACATCGACCCCAATACATCGATGTTAAATATATCGATGTTTTTAAAAAACATCGACTATTAGGGACCGACATCGATGTCGCATCCCTAACAGTTAGGCTTCGGTGCCGCACGTTGAAAAATCGGATGTGTGCAAAGGGCCTTAGTCGCTTTTTTGACGATGGGCCGGTAAGTAGATGTTTTAATTTACGTCCCGTTGTAGCAACACAACGGGCTACTGGCGACGGTCCGGGATCGACATCCGAAATAATAGATCCCAATGGAACACCCCGTCATTTGAACAACGTTCAGATGACGAGGCAGCACCTGAGCCGAAACCCTACCTTCAAAACTTCCGCACCACGCCAACGTATTTCTTACTCACGATTTGATTCCAAACCGGACAGACTAAAAATAACTAATTCACAGAAATATATTTTTGAATTAAATACTACAAAATTTGATCACTGTTTGCATAACACCCAAACTGCAGCTCTAGTGCTTTTCTACCTACACACGCAATTAGTGGGTAGATTTACGGAATTAATTAAGCAACTATTTCTGTGAAAACGATGTTTTCATGTCTCGAGTAAAACAAATACATTTAATAGAACGAACGAAAAACAGCAACGAGGTTTCAGTTTACAGAAACTTAATTTAGGAATAACGAGTTCTGACAATCATATACCATCGAACAGGAATTTGTGAGGTAAAATATTTAATTAGGAGTTTAAAATGTAATGAAATTTTCGGGTTTCTTTTATTACCCAAATGTATTTCCGAAATTTGGACTGTCATGAACTTAATTACGCATATATAAAAAGATAGTATCAGTAAAAAGTCATAATCTAATTATAGAATTCTGGTTTTAATAAATTTTACTTTATCTACCACAGGAGTTTACAAATACTTATGTGACATTCTTCCCGATCAGTCGGTGTAGTGGTCACAGGATCGAAGGGTTCCTGGTTTGACTGTAGGTGTGGCAGGTATTTTAACTAACATCGCGCTGGAGCAACACAACCGGCTATCGGTCGGTTTGTTGGCTCACGGGTAATAATTGGCCATACCGTGCCTATCACAAGACATACAATATCAAGTTATAGACAGTCACAATGAAAGTTTTTTCTTACCCAGAAGAGAGAAATACATTCAGGAAGCAATTTAGTGCCCAAGTGCAGAATTATATTCAGTGTTCTGCAACACAACTCCAAGCAATTGCAATTGTTCTGCAGACATTTTGTCCGAATTTTGAAAATTGCAGTAAGATCAAAAACAGACGTACAACACAATTATCGCCTAAATATATACAGTACAAAGTCCCAAATCCGGACGTCTAAAATTCTGAATTATCTAAAATCTGGACGTTTTGCTCGCCAGCGGTTCTTTTTTGTTTTTCACACTTTTTTTCCATCTTTCCGGCAATTTTTAAAGAACAAGGAGTTAAACCTGGACCTAATTGATGAAACTACGCAAAGTAACGGACGTGTTCAAAGTAATTACCACAGAGAAAAATTAGATGATTTACAAGTAAAATTTGTTGTATTGTATTAAAAAGATTTTTTCCTTCTAAAAAAATTATTTCTATTTACACAGTCCAGTCACATCAATGTGACCACTACCTATTTTCGACGTCAAATAACCAATCATAAAAGGCAGGTGGCAGCACATTGCAGTGGAGTGTATATAAAGGATGTCCTACGGCATCGGAAAACATTTCAATCGTTGGCGTAATGCAGAAACGTAGCGATTTATCCGACGTCCAAAAAGGCATGATTATTGACTTTCGGGCCAAGGGTGGAAGCATTTCGGAAACGGCTAATTTTGTGAACTGTTCGCGTGCCGCCGTGGTAAAAGTATACCGTGCATGGCAAAATGGCACTATCCAAAACCAGCGGCGTGGCACATGTGGTGCACCACGGGCTATAAATGACAGAGGCGAACGATGGCTACAGAGATGCGTTTGGGCGAATAGACGTGCAACTGTTGAGCAACTGACCACCCAGATGAACTAAGGGGCTACCAAGAGTGTATCCTCAACAACGGTTCAGCGAACGTTGCTGCACATGGGCCTCCGCAGCAGACGCCTGGTTAATGCTGTTCATCGGCGACGAAGGCTGGAATTTGCACGCCAGCACCGCAACTGGACGTCCACAGAGTGGCGACAATTGGCTTTTTCCGATGAATCACGTTTTATGTTCCATCTGACAGATGGACGTTGGCGTATACGGCGTGAAACGTCTGAAAGCAAACACCCTGCAACAATTGCTGGAAGGATCCAGGCTGGAGGAGGGAGGTAATCTAGCGCAGCTAGCCACGACATTGGAGTCGGCATGGCTCAACATCCCAGTGAACACCTTCAGAAACCTAATTGACTCTCTTCCTGAACCTCTCGCAGCGGTCCGCTCTGCCAAAGGTGGTTGTTGTCGTGCGGGCCATATATGGCCCAATTGGGGTGTCATCGCCCCGGAGGGTTGAACTTCTTCATGCAGGACACATCCGTTTTACAGGAAGGTCCCTTTCACACATCCATTCACTAGCACATATCGTAATTTAGATCCCAGTCAGAGGCCGATAACCCCCTGATCAGGTACCCCCAGAGATATAGATTTGGTATGGGAACATGGGGGACTTTGTAACCACGACCTATTTAACGTGCCCCAGCCACCATTAGCGAACACGACGGTCTTTATCCAGGTGGTTATTCTGACTTTTGACAGGTGGTCACATTAATGTGACTGGACTGTGTATATTGTCATTGGTAAAATTTGTCAGATCTCGATCGAGGAGATATCTCGTCACTGGTACAGTTTGTCAGATCTCGATGGAAGAGATTTCTCGTCACTGGTAAAATTGATCAGATCTCGATGGAGGATATATCTCATGGACACTTGAAGCAAAAAAGCTTTCCTTGGAGCATTATGTCAGTTTTATCTCGTAGAGATTTCTATCATAGCAAAACATCGGTTATGGTTGGACGAGATACCTTTGTGAAATCATTTGGTAGATAGTCATCTTAAATAACGTAGCAGTGCGAAGCACAATGGGCTGTTGGCGGCGATCCGGGATTGGATTAGATATTGGGGTTTTATGGCGCAAGGTCCAAAAGCGGACAAGCTGCCAAAGGTGAAAGTCAGGGGTCAAACCCGAAGAGAGATTCGAGAACACCAACACATAATTTTGAACCACGATCAGATGACGAGGTCACATGAAATGGCACTGCACCTCATCAAACTCTCACACCACGCCAACGTGAGGACATTTGAGACCTCGACAGATTAACCAGCTCCCTTTGTAAACGATGCTCTTTGGTAGGATTCGAACTGGAAACCCCCCGTTTTCCACCTTCTAACCACTTGGAGCGTTATGAAATAGCATAACTTAAGCAGCAATGTAAAAGGCTTGTATGCACAGCTTGTGTAAACATCGTGATTTGAAGTCGGTTTGAATACTCAACGTAACAAAAACAACGTATTATCGAATCGTATTTCTAAAACGTCTGTGAATCAAATCAGTAATAAGTCACGTATCACGGTCTCAAACATTGAAATTACTCAGGATTGTTGTCTTTGCGTTCGGAACACTAAATTTCTCAAATGTCTAAGTATCTGTTGCACACTAATTGGAATTCCCTTTCCAATTTTTCGATTCATTAAACAAATTTTGAATCAAGGGAGGTAAAAATTCTATGTAAATAATTTCCGCTTTTATCCGAGGCGCACTAAATTTTGCTTTAAGTCTAGCAATCGAATTGTTTTATTTGTACAAAACGCTATTACGTATAAGCTCATTAAACTGAATATCCAGTTATGATGACATTCGATGGTTCGACTCACGATGAGGAATTGCCAATCCAATTAATTTGCGCTTAAAGCAAAAGCTGTTTCAAAGTTTCCTTGGTGATAGTCATTAAAAAAGTGCACGCGCATTTTCTTGAAGATTAACTCAATTAATTCAATGCATTGGAATATCAGTGTTTACAGTCCTAGATTAAGTATATCAAAGAAAAGGGAACTTTTATTTTTGGTTTCATGTCGCTGGTTGGTTAGGATTTGGCATTTATATTACCGCTTTGAGCTCGTTCGTTTATGACTTTTAAAATGCATTGCGACGGAATATTCGACAGCTGAGCTTAATTCAAAATGGCGCGATAGATATGATAATTTTAATTTGTCTCAACATGACATCTTTCCAAAATAATCCCTTGCTTCTAAATTTAATGTTGGAATTTTTCATAGCACCATAAGAGATGAATGTGATTTAATTTTAATTCCCGTATTGCTAATACAGGAACATTAACTAAAGAGAATCAGTCGAAGTGACTAATTTATGACGTTTGAAATTCATGTTCCTGTAGGCTATTAATTAATATTTTTATTTACACCTAATATATCGTCGACTTGTAAGTGAAACGCACTAAGGCAAAAGACAGTTTTGAGGAAACGAAGGGGTCTTCTCGGTCTTTTAAAATTGTCTTAAGCATTAATAATAGAAGAAAATAAGGAGCATTTTTGACATATTGTGCTTTTTTAATTCCATAAAAGCCAAGAAAGCTTCCCAGACGCAAAACAAGATATGTGTTGTGTAGGATGAGGAAACCGTTGACGATTTCACGTGCAGTAAGTGGTTCACAAAGTTTCGACTCCTGGATAAGTTCTTCAGCCAGAATCCTCAGAACTTCTATGAGCGTGGGATGGTGAGAATAGATGAACGAATGTCATCGAACAGAACAGAACATACTAGATTGATAAAATGTTATTTTTAGAAGAAAAAAAATTATTTCGTTCTAGTCAGATAAAATAAGACGAACTTTATAGCATAAAACCAATAGCTTTGAGGCAGTTAGGTTCAAAGTTTTGCAACAGTAGTCCAAATCATAGAAAAAGTAAGAAAACGTACAAAAAAAATAAAGCGAATTTATTTTTATAGACGATTTTATTTATCATAGAGATAAGTTTTGGGAGAAAAGGTTCCACAAGTTTTAGCTCTAACCACATAAACAGAAATATATGTAGTTAGAGCTATGTTCGAAAATGGATCATGAATTTGTTTTTGGTGCCCATTCAATGTATCAGGTGTAGTAAGAAGTTTTAAAGTATGTGTCAAAGAAATGAATATGTAATTTAGAGCTTATAATAATACTTTTATTCATCGAAATAATCTCCATCTATATCTAATACCTTCTGCCCTCGGTCATTCAGTTCACGGATGTCAGCAGTATAGAAAGATTCCTCTGTTGACACAATGAAGTCGTCAACGCATTTTCGTACGTCGTCCACTGTCCGGAAGTTTACAGAAGACAAGGCATTCTGCATAGACCGAAACAAATGATAGTCCGAAGGGGCTATGTCGGGGCTATACGCCGGGTGTTACAAAACTTCCCAGCCAATTGTTACAAACGAATACCTTGACCACTTTTGCAACATGCGGCCGTGCATTGTCTTGGAGCAATTTGGCGGGCCGCAAACCTTTGCCAGTAAACCGACGTTTTTGACCGATTTCCTGTTGTAATCGCAGCAGTTGTTGTTTATAGCGTTCAGCAGTTAGACTTACACCCGACTTCAGCAATTTGTAATAGAGTACTTCCTTCATATCCCACCAGATGCATAGGAGAACTTTATTGCAGTGAATGTCTCTTTTCGGCGTTGATGTTGTTGCTTCACCGGAATTCACCCAATATTTTTTTGCGTTTCGGACTGTCATAACAATTTTATTTTTCATCTCCTGTCACGATTTTTCACAAGAAAGATTTTCTGTGTTGCTTGTTTAGCAAATTCATGCACTTCAAGACACGGTCGTCCTCAATGCATGTGGCACCCATTTTCCTGCCTTCTGAATCTTTACAATTGCATATAAACGATTAGAAATCGTTTTTTGTGATACTCCTAACTGTTCAGCAAGTTCATTTTGCGTTTGAGAAGCATCTTTATCGAGAAGTGTTTGCAAATCGTCATGGATACTCTTCAGTGGAACGCCGCTACATTGTCGATCGCTAACCTCAAAATCGCCATCTTTAAAACGTTGAAACCAATACTCACATGTACTTTTCGATACGATATTCACCCCTAAATCAGAAGAAATTGATTGACATGCTTTTGCAGCACTTTTGTGATGGTTAAATTCGTAACGAATGCAGTGACGAATGAATGTCTTATCATATGACATCTTTCACCTTCAAAATTTCAACATTACGTTCACTTTTTCCCTAGCTTCTGCGTCGGTTTGATATCTCTAATCCGGTTTCTATCTCATGACACAATTACGCGGTGTACTGATTGGTATGCTATTTTGCAGTAGAAGTCATACAAAACTCGCTTTAAAACTTCTTACTACACCTAATACTTTTGTACCGATTCAATGTAATTTGGCACCGATTCAATGAAAATTTTAGTAAATAGAATAATGTTTCTTAAATTTTGTAAAAAAAACAAACTGGGACGAACTTTAGCACCAACCCAATAGTCACCAGCAAAACACTCGATCACGTGAGGGTGGGACATCCCCAACAGGACCCACCTTTACTTCTTCGGAGCACCATCCTCGGGAAATTCCATAAATCAGAATTATTGCATTCCCTATCTTCCATGGCAGACCATTAATTAGATTCCTATCAGCCCGGAATTTATTAACAGAACTCGCGTCTTCGCGCACAGAACTCATTCTTACCAAACTCCTCTTTTCTCGGAAACGGAGGTGCACAACAAATTCGGGGGGCCAGGTGAGAAGCGAATCTGATTCAAACAATAAATTAATTGCCCGGAGTAATTTATTTTCGGTGTAAACTGCTGAGGGTGATTTAGAACGGGTCTTCTCTCCCTTCCCCCATTCGCTTGGAATTGTCTCGGTGGAATCTAATTAACGGGAATTAACGCGAATTTAAGCTTTTCGCAGACTCTCGCTCGCTGGCCCGAATTTCGTGTTCTGCTTTTAAGAATTTATAGTCTTACTACGGGAGTATTGGGAAATAACTGCAGAAATGGAATTTCTGCTTTGACTTCACATCTGCGAGGCGTTATTTATGGACTTCGGGGAATATCGGAGTTAACGACTCTCCACGATTTAATGGGGGGGGGCTTAATCTTGGAATAATATTCCAAAATACTTTTAATTAATGCTTTTTTTCCTTCTCCCGAAATCTAACGGATTTCGGGAATGAAAATTCTCATATTAAGCGACTTACACTTGTCTGCGTTGTTAACAAAAGTATGCGTCGAATTTGCGTTGAGCGGGGAGGGAAGAAAGGGTTATTACTGTCCTTCAACTCATAAAGAACATATAAAATGGCGCAAATAAGGTCACCATGCGTTCTCAATAGCTGATTCTACTGCGTTCCGAAGAAATTAGTGGGTTATTGTGTCTGTATATTCGCTCGAGGATACGTATTTTAATAATAGGTAGGTAGGGGTATTTTAATTAACGCACTGGAGCAACACAACGGAAAGGAATCAAACCCGAAGGACAACACCACGCAATTTTCGAATCGCGGTCAGATGACGAGGCAATACCTGAGATGGTGTCCCACTATCCAAATCACACCACGCCAATGTGAGGACATTTGAGGCTACGACAGAATTATCGTGCACCAACCCTCTTTGTACATTGTTTTGATCGTATTCGAACTTGCAACCCTCAAGATGGTAATCCGTTACTCTTCCAATCAGGCTCCATGGCCCTTTTAATGGTACGATCCATACGTGGGAAATAAACTGATGTAAAGTGAGCATTGTTTCTGATAAGAGCTTCAAAATGTGTGTAGTGACTGTAGTCTGGTTGGAAGCTTAACAGATTAGCAACCAGAGGGTTGGGAGCTTGAATCCAACAAAACACCGTCGAATGCAAGGGGGGCTTGTACACGTTAAATCCGCCGAGGTCTCAAATGTTGGCATCACGTAAACGTTAAGTGACAACGGTGGACGTTTGGAGAGTGAGGTGCCAGCTCGGGCGTGACCTCGTCATTTGGCCTTGGTTGAAAATTACGAGTTGTCGTCCTCGGGTCTTTTTCTTCGGGTTTGTTCTCGGACCATCGAAAATCCTCCAGTGCGACATTACTTAAGATACCTACCCACGCTGTTCCTATAACGGACGGAACCATCCGCTGTGTGACGGGCTCTTGGTAAACACACAGTATTAGAGCTGAAGACGAATGCTCACGGCACTCCCCAAATTAGTTCCATTTGTCCCAAAAGGTACACGTATCTCACGTTGAAAACTCCCGGTACAAGTTCTCACCACAAGTTCTCCACTTTCTCAAGATCGGATTCATAGACTTGGTTCACCGCCATTTTTTTTTCTCCAGATATCTGGATCGTTCAAGATTCACAAATGTCACATCGGCTACATAATAGTACAACAGTAACACATAACAGAGTTCCTTAAAAAAAAACAGGTGGTATTCAACGGGTGGTTATTTTTTTGTAACCAACTTACTTGACACTGGTATTCCGCTTCGTCATCCATTTGAACGTTGTGTATGCGGAGATTGTATATTCCTTTCGAAGTATCCACAATCATGCTATACCGTACATATCCTGGAATGTTAGCGTCGAAACCTACAAGTAAAAATACATTATCAGTCAAGCTCATAGCTGAGTATCCTTAATTATTGAAAATGTAATTTGTTTACAAGAACTGATAATTTTAAATAAGCTAATGATAGGTATGAAAGTGTTTACTTAGGTGGATAAACACTATTTTTGGAAGACAATTGAAACATTTATAGTTAAATTCTTTACATCAGTGGTTTTTTAACTTACCAGTCAAATGCCCTATTGAAAATTAAAAAAATTGATGTTACCTTTATATTATTACTTGAATTAGGGATCATCAGAACTGCATAACTATTATAAGACAATTCTTCACGCCTCTTTTTGGCTTAACTTCTTAAGTAACTTCTCTTGATGACCTAAATTAGGCAATCGAATTGACGTAGCACTGGGTTAACACTACGGGCTACTAGCGAAGGCACATACTCACGACGGGAAATATAAGAGGCTGGTTGGAAAGAGGGTTAGTTCATTAATTGTCACCCTGGAACATCACAGCGAGCTATTGGTGGTAATCCGGGATCGACCCTCGAAGGGAAAGATCCGAGGATCACAACAAGTAATTCTGAACCACTGTCAGATGGACGAGGTCACACCTGAGCTGGCACCCCACTCTCCAAACTCCCACACCACACCAAATTGAGGCCATTTTAGGTCATGCCAGATTTAACATACACCAGCTTCTTTTGTACACGAGATCTCTGGTTGGATTCTAACTTGCAACCTTGCGGTTGCTAATTCGTTACTCTTTCAACCGTGTTGCGTCCGTAAAGTTCCGAGGGTAACTCGTAATCAATAATAACGTGGCACTTTATTATCTGATGTTTTAGTTTTTTTTTACATCAGTAATCAAACGTAACAACTTTTCACGGGTCAGCAAAAAACTGTTCGCTTTCACATCACGCTTACTTAGTAAAGATTGAAACCTTTTTTCCATTGGGTCTTTTTTTGCCATCACTTAAAGAATTCATCGTTCAAGTCAACTTAAAACTTGAAAAAAATTGTACTTTAACGTAAAAAACTTAATTAAATTAACGTAATTATGAAAACAAGAGAAAATACCTGTAACTCAATACAACCTTTACAATTTGGAACTTTAATTACTCGGTTATTTTAGACTTAAAAAAAAAGGGTATAGATCGTTATTCTATGAAATAACTAGATGAACCATAGAATACATGTGAGTTTTAAATTTTCACTGACTTGATCAGTTATTTTATGAAATAAATAGAAATTCTAAGAAATAACGTATTTCCTACTTCAACGCAAACATATACATAGACCTGAAGCAAATAAAGGTTGGCAAATCACTTTCTTTCGAGATTACAAAAACCTCAGAGCAACGGAGGCATGAAAAGACGATGTATTTTCTCAAAAACGGAAAAAGCAAAATTCCGGATCATAAAACTCAGTCGGAAATTCATGGAGAGCCGACAAAACGGATATTTAAATTATATCTCATTCACTCACAGAAATCGGAACGGAATAAAACTATTAAAATATCCCCAACAATATTAGCTCGCATAATAACCCGCTCAACTCTTTCCAAATCCGCAAAAGAAAAGCGGAAAAAAACACCACCCCAGAACGAAAACTTCCGATGTGTTTTAATGTGCTCCACTGAGTAATCCGTTGCCACCGTCAACATCTGCTTCTACCGACATATGCACAAATCCTATTCATTCCATCTCAGGAAAAAAAGCGTTCTTCTGGGGTGTAGAGAAGGGCGGAGGCGCAGCACTTTCGAATCCAACATGGTCTAAAAAGAATTGACGAGGCGTGTTAAATCGCATGCAAAGTCAGAAATCAGCACTTTTTTTTCCCTTTCTCCTTGCGAGAGAATTTGTACGTTTCAACAATTTCGAAGAATATGCGCCCGGGATCATTTTCTTTCATTCTCTTTTTAACGCTCCCCTTCTGGTTCTCTCTTTTTTTAGAATTTTCGGGGGTATTTTTGTTTTCGGCTTTCTCTTCTCTCCCTCAAACAATCGTCTGAGATTACGAATCGCTAAACCAATTAAAGAACTACAGTAGCCGAACGCGGAGAGAGCGAACAAAAAAAACCAAGAAAATAACTCTTTTAAATCTGCGAAAGGAATCAAAGAAAATGACCCGGAAGAAGAGGCAGTTGGAAAATTTTCGGAATTCTCTTCGCCTTGTGATGCATATTCCCTCGTGACTCCTGCATCAAAAGCAAAATGTTTTCGAGTTACGGGATTCTGAATCAGCAGTCTTATGTTTGGAGAAACGTCTTTTGGAGAGAAGATGTTTGGGAAGGTTTATAACACAGGTTTAAACGGCTTTCAATAAACGTTAGAGCGGATTTAATTTTTTAAATTTTATTTCCGGTAGCTGGCCTATAGGATTATCGAGGGAAAACCGAAACTATTTCAATTTCTTCGGAAATTATTTGGCATTCCTCACAGAATTCGAAGCAGTTTGTTCATTTTTATACCTTGAGTCGTAGAACGTTAATTCAACCAAACATTTCCGCATATCAAGCAGTGTTCTGTGAGGTTATCTCTTTATACGAGCGAGATATTTTGTCCATGAAGATCTGATAAATTTTCCTAATGACGATATATCTAGTCAAGATATTGCCAATTTTTCTTATGATGTTGGAGATGAGGATATGGTCAGTTCTTCTAATGACGACCAGACGACTTGATGGACGATATATTTCGTCCGTCAAAATCTGGACAGTTTTGCAAATGACGAGTCAACTTATAAAGGGCTTGGTTCTGAAAAAAAATGACAAATTCCTCCTGTTGCTTCCAGAATATGTTAAATAATCTAATCTGCTCCCCGAAAGAAAGCTTTTTTTCCACACAAACTATAAGATATACGCGTCCACTTAAACTCAGGCCTTTTATCTTTAGTTTCCATCTTTATATTCTGTCTGTGCTTGTTCAAACTTCTCTCTGTACCCCGTATAGAATCTTCACTTTATTGGCACAACCGATACAACATAATGTAATAAATTTAATCTGCACCACACAAGAAAAATCTTTCCATACAAACATAGAATTACACGCGTCCATTTAAAGATAAAATATAAAGATGAAAGGCTTCGTTTTATCTTCTGTCTATGCTTGTTCAAGTCTCTCCATTCTCTCTCTCTCTCCATTCTCTCTCTCTCTCCATTCTCTCTCTCCATTCTCTCTCTCCATTCTCTCTCTCCTTTCTCTCTCTCCATTCTCTCTCTCTCTCCATTCTCTCTCTCTCCATTCTCTCTCTCTCTCCATTCTCTCTCTCTCTCGAATTTGCACTTTAGTGACACAGAAAACACAACATAATGTAATGCACGCAAAAGAAAAAGATTTATTTCTACAAACTATTAAGTACACGCCCCCACTTATACCCATGTCTATATTGCATTATACGTATATCCACGCTTTTTCAAGGCTCTATATTCTGTAAGACTTCCACTTCAGTGACGCAGCCAACACAACACGATGTAATTCATTTGATATGCACTAATGAAAAAGCTTTATTTCTACACAGACTATGAATTATGCTACTCCAATTATACCAAAAGGAATTCATCTTTGTATTTGTCTATGCTCGTTAAAGCCTCGACACTGTAGATTCTATACTTTTGTCAAATAGGCAACAAAACATTATGCAAATAATATAATCTACACACACGGGAAGGCAGTCCCCACTGTACCGAAAGGTTTAGATCTTGAATACTTTTTAAATGGGTCGCTGTTAAAATGAGGAAGGATGGTTATTTGGTATCATTTTGTTCATTTGGAACTGCTCTTTTAACAGGTTAATGTTTGAATAATTGATCTTAAGATTAAAGATTAAGATCTTAAATTGATTGAATAATTGAACTTAAGCGTGGCAGTTTGGCTTCTTAGTGAAATCTTCGACACGTCGTCACTCCACGCAATTTCTACACAAATGGTTCCAACTGTCAACTAGTCAAATGGAATTGTAGAACTCTTTTCAATTTAAGCACGCACTTGACACGACCCGTCGATTAGAACTGAAGGTACAGCGGTTAAACAGGCCAGCGTATGCACGAAATGTGACTCATTTCCCCCACCACACGGTATAAAGGTCAATAGGAGGAATGGATTAGTGCCTCATCTTCCTCTACAACAATAGTAGGTCATTTATTTTCATAGGCGGAATCCTCCTTGTTGGTTGGTTTGGGTTTTATGACGCAAGGTCCAATAGTAGACACGTTGCGCCAGACACCAGAGGAATCTTCCTGGAGTTGGTGGCTTCGACGTATCAACACTTTTCGTGACGCGCAATTTTCTACTGTCAACACCCATTCATGCGTCTTAGACCCCCGGACCAATTTTAAAGACGTATTCACGTCAAAAAAAACTTTCTTTCAACATAAACTATGAGTTATGCTCGTTAACTTTAAGCCCAAGTCTGTATTGCATTGTATAAAAAAAAATGCCCATTCTTTTTTAAACCTCTATACTGTAAGATCTACAGTTTAGTGACACAGCCAACACAACATTATGCAATCAATCTAATCTTCCCCCAAAAGAGCCTTTCCACGCAACCTATACAAGTCATACTCGTCCACTTAAACCCAAGTATTCATCTTTATCGAATATTCCTGCATGCGGGATACTCTAATCAATGGACGATATCCCACGAATTCGGGCGCTAAATGCGTTCAGCCATCTGTTCCGGACACCACCAGCAGAAACAAAGGTGCCGAGAAGAGAGAGAGAGAGAGTAAATGGAAAATGTTGCCTTATATATTCCACTAATAAGCCAAATCGATTCAAGAACTGGGAAATGTTAAAACAGTTCTTCATTGATTCCTTCAGCCAGAACCTTCCTCTTGGGGAGCCCGAAATCACGCATCCGTAAATTGGGGCCAAATTACACCCGAGTCCGATTCCAAAAGTGCCCCAGGTATTTGTGCTCATTGATTATTCGGATTAGAGGGCACTTCCATGAGTTGTATTCTTTCGGCTGTGCCGTTTCGGCAACCTGTATTTGGGACGTATGCAAGCGGGAAATGTTTGTACTGTTTTTTGTACCTCGATTCAGTGCGATGAGGGATTCGACTTTTGGCTTATTTGTATTTGATCTGTGGTGGGACCCAAACGGAGTCTGCCGTTTGTCTTTTATCGATTTTATGGGAGAATTGTTAGTTGAGGTTTAATTGTTAATTAGGTGAGTATCTTCAGTTTCAGAGTATGTTAAAGGAAATTTTGGATCTTGTATGATCTGGGTCCATTGAGGTCTAAAAACGCAATTTCGTGGATTTGTTGGTTGATTTAGGTTTTATGGAGGACTGTCCAAAAATGTAATTCTGGGCCAAATCAGTAGCATAGTTCGATTCCGAAATTACCCATAAGTCCTTGTACTCATTGATTATTCCGAATTCAAGGTACTTCCATAAGTTCATGAATTTCAGTTCTGCCGTTTCAACAGACTATGGGGCCATGGTAGACCAGTTGGAAGAGTAACGGATTAGCAACAGAATGGATACAAGTTTGAATACAACGAAAAACCGTCGTGTACAAGGTGGCTGGTGCACGTAAAGCAGTCGTGGTCTCATCTGTCCTCACGTTGGCATGTGGTGTAGAATTTTAGAGAGTTAGGTACCAGCTCAGGTGCAATCTTGTCACCTGATCGTGGTTAAAAATTACATTGCCTTGTCCTTGGATCTTTCCAATGTGGTTCTATACCAAACCGTCGCTAATAGACCGCGGTGTTTCCCCAGTTCAACGTTTATTTAAATACCTTCCTAACTGGTTGATTTGTTTCAAGGACGTAGGTATTTTAAATAACGTCGAACTAAAGCAACATCGCGGTCTATTAGCGACGGTTTGGGATAGAACCCCAATGTAAAGATCCAAGGACAAGACAATGTAATTTTTAACCCCGATCAGGTGACAAGATCGCACCTGAGCTGGCACCTATTGGCCACGGTCCAGGATCAAACACGAAAGGAGTTTCGCGGAGGACAATGCAAAAAATGTAAGATTGGTAAAAATTAAACCCAGTCCTGTTCCAAAATTGCTCTATAAGTCACGGCAGCCTGGTTGGAAGTTTAGAGGATTAGCAACCAGAGGATTAGGAGGTCAAATTCGATCCTAAACAGAAGACAAGTCATGTACGTTGGGATTGGTGCACGCAATACCCGTCGTGGCCAAAAATGTCTTTACGTTGTATGAAGAGTGATTTGCCAGCTAAGATGTGACCTCGTCATCTGGCCATTCTCGTCATCAAAATGACGAGGTGTTCTATGATGTTACCCTTAGGTATAGTCCCCATATCGTCCCCAATAGCCCGTTGTGTTGTGTACCAGTTCGACGTGTATTCAACTACCTATTCAAAAGCATTTCTATGTACTATTTGTATTCATTGATTATTAGCATTAGAGAGTAGGTAGGTAAGTAGTTAATTAACGACGCACTGAAGAAATATAGGACTATTGGCGACAGTCCGCGAGACAACTTGAGCAACACAACAGGCTATTGACGACGGTTCGGGATCAATCCCCTTAGGGAAAGATCAGATGACACCTCGTAAATTTAATCCACGGTCAGATGACGAGGTCACACCTGACGTAGCATCCAACCCTCTAAATTTTCACACCACGCCAACGTAAGAACATTTGAGGTCATGACAGATTCAAGGTACGCCAGCCCCAATGGTTGGTTGGTTGGTTTTGGGGGTTTTATTGCGCAAGGGCCACAGCCCCAACGAATACGACGGTTTGTAGTTAGATAGCTTCGAACTCGAAACCCTCCGGTTACTAATTCACTGATCGTCCAACCGGACTTCCGCGTCCTCGTCAGGTAATCGACCTACACAAACAAAGTATTTGGTATTTTTAATTAACATCAAACTGGAGCAACACAACGGGCTATTATAGAAATAAGGAATGTTTTGTTGATGCACAAGACAAAAATAGACCCAGGGTGAGAAACTTAACTTTACTCTATCATGGGCTACCTACTCAGAGATTGGGCTTACGGTAAATAAAATTTCCCATAACGTAAGAGATGACCAAATGAGAAAAGGAAAAAAAATTGTGCGATGCAAAGCAGACATTTTGAGTTAATAAATTCACACGCAAGTGCAGATCTAAAATTTTTTTTCTGTGAGGTTAAAGAGGCAATTGAAGTGTTGTAGTCAAAACGTGAACTTAAACCGCTTGCTTTAATTCAAACTGGAGGTCACAAATCCCACAACTTGTATTATTTTCCTTTGTATCAAAGTATGAACAGCCAGGCGTCGAAGTACTGAGTTGCTGGTTCCTTGACGTGTAGACGAGATGTGATAGGATATGTGGTGACATAGTTGTTCAGGTCTGCTTCCATGCCACAGATGCAGAGGTCACTACAATGGATATTCATCCGAAATTGATACTGTAGGAATGGGCCAAGGCCCGTGTAAAAGTGTGAGAGCTCTGGGGTGGAGATGAGGCGCTTTGTGCAGACCTTGGGGGAATCTAACTTGAGTTACCAACTTACAGATTGTTGTCGCAGAGGTTAAATTCAGTGACAGGTGGTTGGATGCAGAGGTCACTACAATGGATATTCATCCGAAATTGATACTGTAGGAATGGGCCAAGGCCCGTGTAAAAGTGTGAGAGCTCTGGGGTGGAGATGAGGCGCTTTGTGCAGACCTTGGGGGAATCTAACCTGAGTTACCAACTTACAGATTGTTGTCGCAGCGGTTAAATTCAGTGACAGGTGGTTGGATGCAGAGGTCACTACAATGGATATTCATCCGAAATTGATACTGTAGGAATGGGCCAAGGCCCGTGTAAAAGTGTGAGAGTGAGAGCTCAGGGGTGGAGATGAGGCGCTTTGTGCAGACCTTGGGGGAATCGAACCTGAGTCACCAACTCACAGATTGTTGTCGCAGTGGTTAAATTCAGTGACAGGTGGTTGGTTTGGGGTTTTTATGACACACGGGCCATACTTCGATATGCTGCGAGAGACACAAGACCTACAATTCTAAGTAAGAGACACATACACAATGAAAGTTGTACTGACATAGAAGAGAAAACAACACCCACGTAGAAATGCACGTAGCATGAATCGAACTTGGGCCGCCTATAACGCGAAGGTTGCTAGCGTAGTGGTTAAACTCATTGAGCTACAACGGCTCTAATGCACTGAGCAAGTGTACATTCTTGACTTGGGATTGAATAGAATAAAAAAAAGTGAACTACTTAATATAACTTATCTCACATTTGTCAACAGTTTGCGAGGGAAAAAAGTAACTCATAATTACTTCTAAAAGAATAGCATAAATTAAGAAAAATATACTCTTAAATCTTGAAGAGTAAGCAGAGGTTAATTAACAGCTACTGCTAGAAGCGCAAAAAAAATATTTTTTTTCCATTTAAATTAATTCCTCTTATAGTAAAACTTACGCTACATTTACCCTCGGGGTAATTCGTTGAGCCATTGATTTTAAATAAGGCTTTATCGTCGCCCAACACGTGCTTGATATCATTAAGTTTTCCCACAAATTACCATCAACACTCCTGCCTGAAACAACACCAACTGGTGATATATTGTTCAAACTAAACAGCGCCGCAATTATAAAATTTAAGTATCACAAAGAGAAAAAAAAAACCTCGCATGCTTGTTTGAAACAGAAGTCATTAAACGACATTTTGATGCATAAAAAAAATTGTTTACACACTTTCGGCACATTATGTTACTGATGTAAAAAGCTTGTATATTAATTTTTGTTTTCGCTAAAACTTAAAAAAATAGTATGTTGTGTAGAAGACACAAACCGTAGTTTTTTGAGTACGTGAATACTCGGGCTTGATGTTGGAATGAATGAAGCAAACAGATATATTCTCAATCACTGTTTCAGTAATTACTTCTACCAAATCACTGTTAATTTGATGTTTCAGTAACAGGTCAGAACTGTGATTTAAAAGTATCTCTGATTGACTACCAGTTCTGCGATTCGCTTAACATCCCTACCTGATATAGGATTGTGGAATGAATGAAGTAGGTACAGGAAGTTTGAACGATTGTTTATTGTAAATATTCACAACAATTAATTCAGTTTGAATCATTAAAGTGCAGTTGGATATTAATATTAAAGATGATTTTATTCATTGATTTTAAGTTTTTATGATGGAAGGGAAATTTGGTAGCTTTCGAATGAAAAAACAATTTCCCATTTTTCATTCCATACAATTCAAAGTGACACTGGCCCAAAACTTGCCCAGCACCGTAGATTTTAGACCTATTGCGGGACCATCTCCAGTGCGCCTGCGCACTACGTCCGACGGTCATATCAGGTACTGAAATCCTTTGTCAATGCAACGCTGTATTTATATATTCTGCATGTTTCTTCTTGTTCTAAATCATAAGATAAAACAGCTGTACTGCTTGACTTTTTATGCATGCCCCAAGTACTGCTCGATTTTGAAGATATGTTCGAACAAAACGCATGAAATGACTACATTCCTTTTCATTCAATAGTATCGACTCAAATAGTTCACAAACTTAAAACGGCATCAATTTTAAAATTAAAATGCTCAAACGGACATACATTTTTGATACAGAAGTCACTAAACCAGAATCTGACGAGTAAAAATTTATTTACAGAAATTTAACTTCTCTAAAAATTTTGTTATTGATTCTTACATCTAATTTTATTTTTCGCCGGAAAGAAAAAAAATAACATAGAACAACCTTGCTCTTTTTTGTTCATTGCTATCGAATCATATTTCTCAAATTAAAAAGTGTCACAATTTTGAAATTTAAACATGAATACTAAAAACGTGTATGCTTGCTTGAAACAGAAGACATTAAGCGACAACTTGACGCGTAAAAAGTTTATTTACACACTTTCGACAGATTGTTAGTGATTGTTTTTTTGATAGAAAAGGAAAAACACAAAAACTGACTACATTCCTTTTCGATCATTGCTATCGACTCAATATAGAAAACTTCGCAATTGTAAAATTCCAATATCGAAGAGAAAAAAATAGCATTCTTGTTTGAAACAGACGTCGTTAAATGATAATTTGTCGAGTGAAAGTTTTATTTGTACACTTTCGACGTATTGTTAGTGTTTTCAAATTCATATTTTAATTCTTTCTTCGCTAAAACAGAAAAACATGAAAACTGTCTACATTCCTTTTCTTTCATTGAAATCGGCTCCAAATGAAAGCATCCCAATTATAAAATTCAAATATGAAAGAAAAATTGTTTGAAACCTAAGTCATTAAACGACTATTCGATGCATAAGAATTCACGTACACACTTTCAACATATTGTTAACAATTTCGATTCGCTAGAAAGGGAAAACACGAAAAACGACTACGTTCCTTTCCGATCATTGCTATCGACTCAGTATAGAAAACTTCGCAATTGTAAAATTCCAATATCGAAGAGAAAAAAAATAGCATACTTGTTAGAAACAGAAGTCGTTAAACGATAATTTGTCGAGTAAAAGTTTTATTTGTACACTTTCGACATATTTTTAGTGTTTTCAAATTCATATTTTAATTCTTTCTTCGCTAAAACAGAAAAACATGAAAACTGTCTACATTCCTTTTCTTTCATTGCAATCGGCTCCAAACGAAAGCATCCCAATTATAAAATTCAAATATGAAAGAAAAATTGTTTGAAACATAAGTTATTAAACGACAATTCGATGCATAAGAATTCACGTACACTCTTTCAACACTTTGTTAACAATTTCGATTCGCTAGAAAGGGAAAACACGAAAAACGACTACGTTCCTTTCCGTTCATTGCTATCGGCTCAAAACAGAAAACGTCGCAATTATAAAATTCAAACACCAAAAACAAAAACCTCGCATACTTGTTTGAAACAGAAGTCATTAAACGACAATTTGACGCATAAAAATTTATTTACACACTTTCGACACCCTGTTAAGCAGTGTCACTGATTTTCGAAGCTTACATTTGATTTCTTTTTTCGCCAAAGAGAAAAGAAACACATAAAACGAGCGTGTTCCTTTTCGTTCATTGCTATCGGCTCATCGATTCTTCAGGCTGTCCTCCGTTATTTCACGTCACAGATTGAATGGAAGGCAAAACTTTATGAAATGCTTAAAGTCGAAAATAAATGATTAATGACGAGAAGGGGGGGAGGGGTACACATAAAAATACTCCATCCCTCAGTAATGGAGATTCTTTTTCGGATGTTAAATACGAAATGATTTTTTCCCAGCCTCCTCCAGTATTCATTTGTTTCCATTTCTCCCTTGAAAATAAAAAAAACAAAATATCGTTTATCATAAAGAGAGAAAAATTCCGGAGTCTATACTGGAAACATATTGTAATGGTAACTTGGAAAAACTTTTTAATGACTTTTCGGGGGATTATGCTGGGTTCCGAAATTGCGTTCATTGATATATTGCAGGGTTTTTACACTGGCACATGCCCCTGAAGTTCAAATCATCGTAAATTCTAAATGGATTCTCTTTTAATACGCGAGGCTCCCGCTGCCTCGTCGCTCGCCATGACGACTATAAATTTTTAATATTTTCAGTCTTCCGAGCGCACAAAGGGATGTGTTGTTAATAACAGAGCGTTTTAATAGCCCCGTGTTGAATGGAGAACGGAAAAAAGTAGCTGGGGAATGAGTTTAAACTTGAGACGGAAGGGGGAATTAATGTTCGGGAGAAGCTCAAAGTCCCATCAATCATGATTCTTTATAAGAATTTGAAACAAATTTATCAGTGAGGTCATTTTTCTTGCTAATCTCGCTGGGACGATTCAACTACGCTCGGCAGATTTTACGCGTTCCGCACTCTGAGGGTCCCTACATATCTGAGAAGTGTAACGTTGCTTTTACCCCAAAGCACACCTAATGACTAAATAACCATATTTCAAAAGAATCGATGGGTTATTTCCAAAGTTAAAAAAGATTCTATTGGTTCTAAACATTTGGAAAATTCTACTGATCCTTAACTAGAAATGAAATATTTTGGAACGATTTTATTGTAACATTCTGTAGAGTAAAATTCTAGGGAAAAATTCTATTGTCATTTTCTGTAGTGTGAAATCCTTTGAAAAGCTTCTATTTTCATTTTATGTAGAGTACATTCCTTTGGAACGATTCTATTGTCACTTTCTGTAGAGTAAAATAGTTTACAGCGATTTTACTGTCACTTTCTGTAAAGTAATATCCCAAGGAAAGAATCTGTCACTTTCTGTAGAGTGAAATCCTTTGAAAAGGTTCTCATGTCACTTTCTGTAGAGTACATTCCTTTAGAACGATTTTATTGTAACATTCTGTAGAGTAAAATTCTAGGGAAAGATTCTACTGTCACTTTCTGTAGAGTAAAATCCTTTGAAAGGATGCTATTGTCACTTTCTGTAGAGTAACATCCTTTGGAACGATTCTATTGTCACTTTCTGTAGAGTAAAATCGTTTATAACGATTTTATTGTCACTTTCTCTAAAGTAAAATCCCAAGGAAAGAATCTGTCACTTTCTGTAGTGTGAAATCCTTTGAAAAGGCTCTCTTGTCACTTTCTGTAGAGTACATTCCTTTGGAACGATTCTATTGTCCCTTTCTGTAGAGTAAAATCCTTTGAAAGGATGGTATTTACACTTTCTGTAGAGTAAAATCCTAAGGAAAGATTCTATTGTAACTTTCTGCAATGTGAAATCCTTTGAAAAGGTTCTCTTGTCACTTTCGGTAGAGTAAAATCCTTTGGAACTATTATATTATCACTTTCTGTAGAGTAAAATCCTTTGGAACAATTCTATTGTCACTTTATGGAAAGTAAAATCCTTTGGAAATATTGTATTATAACTTTCTGTAGAGTAAATTCCTTAGGAAAGATTCTATTGTCACTTTCTGTTAAGCTCTTTATAAAGATTATCTTGTCACTTTCCCTGTCTTTCAGTTTCGTTCAAATATTTTAAGCTTTGTGGAAGTAATATAAAACCGGGTCAAAATTTCGAAAACGAAGCAGGAATTAATGGTCCCACGCGTATTTATTTTTCATTTACTGTCAAAATTTAATTCAAGTGATGGTTTATATACGTATAAATCAGATTAACCCTATTTGGTAAGTGTATTACTCATTTCCGTTGCACATCTCCAGTAATCCCCTGTTTCCACCTTCTATTCAGTTCAACGACCCAAGTGTCTTTTAAAGTTCGAAAATGGACTGTCTTTTTAAATTGTGCATGCAAATTCTACACTGGAATTAAAACACTAAACATTAATTACGATCACAATTAAAGTACATGGCACCAACCGTTGAATTGACACGAGGTAATTATCTAAAAGCTATCGCTTTATTTTTTATGAGTATTCTATTTTCAGTCGAGGTAGTTGCAACTTTCGACATAATGTTACGCATCGATAAACATAGAATCAAAACTACATTAGCTCATCAAACCGCGTTTTCGCAATCGCACGCTCCAACATCCCATAAATCGAGCCAATGTGATACAGTGCAAATACAAACTTGCCCAAATAATATCACAAAATTGAAACTCTCGCTCATGCATAGCTAAAATTCAACATGGAAAAACATTCAAAAGAAAAAAAAACATATTACAAAATCTTGCCAATTTTATTGAATACAACGATTTTAGTGATTTCGAACATAGGCCTGATAACGTAATGATATACCTAACAAAACAATGTCTATAGTAATAATTCTAATGCAACTCACGAGAAATGGATGCATTTGTCGTAAACCAAAATATTTAAATGCCTATGAACTGTGAAATGTTAGACTAGGAATGTGAAAATCAGAACAGTTAATTGTGAATCAGTAATAAAATCTCCAATGATAAATCATGATGTAACGGACTGAGCACTAGACGCAATTGCAAGTAAATACTGATACTTCTCACGCATGCGTAGTGGCGCACTATGAGTCAGTTACGTCATAGATCACGGGGTGAGAAACAAATGAATCTGCGGCTTACAATTGAAACCAACGAATCAGAGCGCTTACAATTTCCCCATGTCTTCTACTCCAGTAAAGGTTGGTAATATGCCTTCCCAGACCGTCTTCAATAACCCGTTGTGTTGCTCTAGTGTGACGTTAATAAAAAAAGTATTGTATATATACCAAATCCCATCTTAACGATTGCATAGTTCAATACATTCTCAGAATTTACACGGATAGAAATTTCACTTGAATGTCAAAGGATTGTTCTGCAAACGCTGTTCTAATTTCGAATTGATAACATCGAATTAAAGTGATTAAACGCAGTTAAAAAGGAACAAAAGAGCCTTGTTGAAGCGTGGATCGATTAAAATTCTTAACATTATCTCTTGCAGCCAATCAAGGGATATGAATTTTACGTACCCCAGTGTCGTAGTGTCGTAGAACAAGTATGCAGAACCAATTGTTCGAATTTTACATTCAGTAACTATACTTATTGTTCGTTCCATCAGTTTATAAATGTATGTTGTTCATTGTGGATATACAAGGCTCCTGGTGGGATCTTTTGAGTGAGAATAATTTAAATTACAAAAGAAATTCATCTTTTAATGAAGCCTAACTATGCACACATAACCGTGACATGATGCAAGTACTCATTTCGGGCCCTTTGCGGTAAATATTCTATCGAAGAAAACGTGTATATTTCGCTTACTTGGTGTAAAAAAAGTATATTTTGAAACAAAATAGGCGTTACGGGATACAACCATTTATTAATTATTATTTATATATATTTATTTATGAAAACAATGTACTTCAGACCGGAGAAAAGTGTGCGGCGAGCTGCGGTAAAAATTGCACGCAAGTTGGATGTGTGCACTACTCCATTGGATTTAATGTATCTCAGACCGCACTTGCGTTGCAGCAGAGGCGCAAAAGAAGAGGATGACAAAGTTTGAAAAATTGACACAGAACAAAATGAGAAAACAAAAAACAAAAAAATATGAAACCAAAGGGTTGCGATTTCGAATCCAACCGAAGATCGTCGTGTAGACGGGGGATGGAGGGGCTAAAGGGGAAGGGGCTAGGGGAGGGGCTGGCCCGGAGCAGAAAGTGCTTAAACTGCGATGTTACGTCTCAGAAGAAAATCTTCGAACAATTTTTCCTTAATTTTTATCAAATTTTGGCCGTTGCTTTTCAATTGAAAGTAATGATGTTCTACATTGCAAAGCGTGCTCCTTGCCACACATTTCTCTATTATCTAGGTACGGAACAACCTGCCTACACCACCCCATATTACCACAAACATTTTATAAATAACACATCTTCTATGTCAATGACAAAATATTTAACTTCAAAACTTATCGACAGAATTACAAATTCTGAAATTATGCCTTGGTTTTAAATAAAGTAACTCAATCAATTTTTATATTTTATATATATTATAAATATGTAATACATATTTAGCCAATAATTGTGTTTTACGTTTGCTTTTCATTTTGCTGTAGTTTTCAAAATTAAGACAAAATGCCTGTAGAACAATGGCAATTGCTTGGAGTTGTATTGCAGAACACTGAATATAATTCTGAACCTGGGGGAGGTAATGGATGCGTTAAATCTGCCATGGCCTAAAATACCATTCCGTTATGGAGAGTTGGGTGCTAGCTCAGGTGTTGAACTCGTCATCTGACCGTGGTTCAAAAAGACCATCGTGTTGTCCTCGGATCTTTCGCTTTGATTCCGGACCGTCACCAACAGTGCGCTGTGTCGCTCTCTAGAGCGAGGTATCTTGTTATTAGCCAAATTGAGTAGATCTTGGTGGAGTAGACGTCTCGTCTCGAAACCAAATTGAAGGCTCTAAATAAAATTCAAACTCCCGCGACAGCAATATGAAAATTAAAATTTACCTAGATAATCGACATACCAGACAAAAAAGTAACTCATGAATATCTATCAGCAACATATGTTACAAGATCTTTTTTTTTAAATTCCAGGTTGGCTATTCCGCCAGAATGCAAAAAAGTATATTTCAAGTCTTATGCGTTGAAATACTGTAAGTACATGCATTGTGAACTTCCGGGACTGATCAGAATTTAATCCATGTGATTCTTTAACTAGACTTGGAAAGTAGTTAGATAGTTAATTAATTAACATCGCATTGGAAACACAACGGCTACTAGCGACTAGCGATGGTCCGGGATCAATCCCGAAGAGATCTTAGAACAAAGCCTCTTAATTCTGAACCACGGTCAGATTGCAAGGTCAACACCTGAGCTGGCAAGCCTCTCCAAACTTCCATAGCACGCCAACGTAAGGACATTTGAGGTAACGGCAAATTTAATGGGCACCAGTCCCCACGTGCACGAACTTCGGACTGGACCTAGTTTGTAGTCGCAACTTTTCGCCTCTAATCCATTAGTACTTTCGATGGACTATGAAAATCCAGTGTTCAATCAGGAACAACGTTCAATCAGAACAGATGTCCCACGAAACGATCGACGTCGTATATATCAGTTTACAATTGGCTTCACTTCCCACTTGGCACTCATATCGAATATTCGTATCTGATCTCTACTCCTCTTAGGCCCGGTGCACACATCCGGTTTTTCAACGTGCGGCGCCGCAGAGGCAATGAAGCCCAATTATGCACACATAACCGTGTAATACCGCAAGGACTCATTCCGCGCCATTTGCGATAAATATTCTATCGAAGAAAACGTGTTTATTTCGCTTACTTGGTGCAAAAAAAAAAGTATATTTTGAAGCAAAATAGACGTTACTGGATACAACCATTTATGAATTACTATTTATATTCCATTTATTTATGAAAACAAGGCACTTCAAATCGGAGAAGCGTGTGCGGCGAGCTGCGGCGCCGTTGGGAAATGCGGTACAAATTACACGCAAGTTGAACGTGCGTCGCCGCAGCGGTGACGGAGTCATGTGTGCACTATTCGATTGGATCTAATGCATCTCAGACCGCACTTACACTGCGGCAGCGACGCCGCACGTTGAAAAACCGGATGTGTGCAACGAGCCTTATATCGTTGACACCACGCCAAAGGCACCAATCTTCACAATTGACGTTTCTACAAGAACGCACTCAAAGTTTTGATGCTTCGGGAAAAATTGAGTCATGACTCAAAGGTTCTTTTCTAGTGAAAATCGGCATTTCTACTAAGAATCAATACGATTCGTGGCTTTGTCGGTGTAAAAAATGAAATGGTGACTCGTAAACTGCAGTTTGAAAATTTGTAATATGTAGATAAGTGCTTTTGGCGTGGTCGTAGTGATATGTTAATAAAAAAATACCAACAAATGCCATCACATGGAGTCTAATTTGTCCGTTACTAAAATCTACATTTTAGTCAGTTTTGCAACATGTTGAAGCATGCATTTACATTCTGTCTACACATAAATTTATAAGTTCATATTTGAGGTATGTTGGTATTATATGGGTCATTCTTGCAAAATAGGCAAAATTCATGTCCCTTCAAAATTTATAGAATTCTATCACTCTGAAGATTTTGTCAACTTTCAAGAATAGTTTAGGATCACTTTTATAATCTACAGAATTAGAAAATTAATGACATATTTTTTTATTTTATACATTTTTAAAACTTTAAAATATCAAATATCATTGTCCTGGCATGTCCCTGAGTGAAATTTTACAATTTCTTCATTCATTAGGGTTTTAATATTTATTTATATATTCTTGTAAATAATTTATTCTGCTTCTTTATACATTTGAAAGGTTATTAGTTACAATAATGGAAATAATATTGCAAAAATTTCCAAAAGTAACTTCAATAACTATTGTCCCAAGTAATATCATCATTTTCCTGGCATCTCAGATATCATTATGTGGGCAATTAATAGATGACAGCACTGAGTAAGAAGAATACTTTTCAAGTAATCTGGGGATGAGGTTATTTAAATAAATAACTGCCATTTTGAAAAGTTATCAACTTTTATTTTGGTCAGCACATACAAGTTCAGAGTTCAAGGTTTATGTATATTGAAGATCATTTTCCTGGCTTTGATAAAAATTAAATGTTTGTAGTAAATTTTTAATTTTTTTTATTATCAAGTGTATAAAAGATATTTCTTAAATGTGTGTGAAATTCAAACTGAAATTTTTAAGGGTTTATCCATTAAGCCCTGAACAAGCCTATTTCATCATTATCCTGGCCATCATTGTCCTGCCTTTAACATACCAAGTCAATGATGTCAAGACAGGAAAATTATGTTTTATGTTCAGTATTTTATAAATATTTAAATTATTAACTGAAGACAAATATATTCTTTACTTTTAATTATTTACTTCTGATTATTTGTTATCCATTGTAATTTTTTTAATAGTAAAATACCTTATAATGGGCTTGAAATTTTGAAACTTATTTGTTTCTTTTATTTAAAACATAATGTTTTTGTCATTGCACCTAAAATGTTTAGATATTACTAAATATCCTTTATCACATGCTCTTTTTTATAAGTTGTAAACAATATATGGACAGATATGAGTGGTAAAAAGAAACAAACATATGAGGAAAGGTTGTTAAAGAAAAGGTTAGCTCAGAAAAGTCGTCAGGAGCATATTAAAAAAAAATTCCATAACGTTTTATACAAGATAAATTGAAGAGGCATGTGAAATATATGTTAACCAAAAGAAGAAAAGGAGTGGTAAAGCTAAAATGAGTTCGAGGCAAAAAAGGGGAATTATAAAAATAGGAAAGAAAATTCAAAACTCTATCGCTTAAACAAGAAATTGTCATCCGATAGAATTGGCTACCCAAACCAAGTGAAAGTGGTATAGATATTCAACTTTCAGGTTCTTCAAACCCAGACACAGCAAGAGATAATAATGTTAAGAAAAAAAGTTAGTGAAAAAAGTTAGAAGAGATAGAGCAAAGACCTACATTCGTATAAAGAAACTGGTAGAAGAATTTAAAAAATATACAAGGCAAATGGAAAAATACAAAAAGAAATACTACAGATCAAAAATAGCTGAGAATTGATTGCAGTAATTTAACACCACACAGCAAAACATGTAATCTGTTAAAAAAGCATAAAAGTTGCAGTAATCACTATCCACAATGTTCCTACTTTCTAATAATACTTAAATATTCGGGAATCCATAATTTCCTGAAATGTCATGTTCCTAGTAATTTTATTTATGTACTTAATCAGCTGAATTAAAAATACATGGTCATATGAAATGTTCAACAAGAAATTTATATATATTTTTCTATTTTCATCATTGTCCTGACAGGTTCGTCATTGTCCTGCCTTCCAATATTTTGAAATATTTTTTTCCTTAACAAAATGTTAATAATTTAGATTGCTGATATTTTTAATTTACTTAATGAACATGGTAGAAAATTATTAGGCCAAAAAAATAAAGTTTTAAAAACCTTCGATTGAAAAAATTTTAAGAAGCCAATTTTTCCTATTTCACAAGAATGACCCATATACGAGGTACGATTTCATTATTCTTGGTCAGTTTTGAAGAGGGTGATAGATCCAGAAATCCTAAGTTTCAAACAAGCTTATTGTGAGATTTAATTGGACATTAATATCTACCGTGTCAGTGCGAAAGGGATTATGTATGACTTTTGATGGGTCTGAATGACTCGAATACATCCTTATAATTTAAAAAGAATGTGTTTAAAATGTAAACTAAATTAATCTACGTACCTAAATTACAATGATTTATATCCTGGCATGCTTCGTTTTTTTCCAGGATATTCGTGAGGAAGAGTGAAATATCCAACTTACGATTCTCAAAGGTAGCCATTTTGACTTAATCTCTTGGCCTGACATGTATAATATATATTACTTCTTGTTTAAAATAATTAAAAGAACTTACAAATATTTATTGTTTTCGGAGAATAAATGCTCAAGTCAGCGATCCATGTCTTCAAAAGTTTA
This sequence comes from Metellina segmentata, assembly GCA_947359465.1. Lineage (NCBI taxonomy): Eukaryota > Metazoa > Arthropoda > Arachnida > Araneae > Tetragnathidae > Metellina > Metellina segmentata. The sequence goes on from OX375882.1 coordinate 99,832,386, forward strand.
ATTAATTCAAAAATATTAGTCAATTTTTCTAAATATATCTATTTACCTTATGAAAAGAACGCACATCACAAAAATTCCGAAGAATTATCCAGCTAGCTGACGATAAATTCTAAAAGAAAGCGAGCGCGGTTGCTTAGCAACGTGAGAGTTTAGTTGCATGGCCGCACGCTTGGTAATTCTACTAGTCTGCGCTCCCAGTTCTGCGAGTTTTTCAATAATATAAAGTCTGCGTCTCTCTCGCAATAAGCTTGATTGTTAATGAACTCAATATGGACACCATTTACAAGTCCTACAGACATCAAAATGAGATGCCACATCAAATCGCAATTCGATCACAAAATCAACATAAATCGGAGGTTTCTTTGGTAAATGATAGAAAAATTGAGTCCTATACTGTGATCATGTGATTCATGAACACGTATTTTCATAACGGTTTGGCATATATCTGGGGTTAATATATTCTTATGTTAATGTATTATGATATACTAGGGGGCCTGCCCCCTGCTCGCTAACGCTCGCCAACCCCCGGAGGATTGCTTCGCAATCCTCATTGGTTCGCTGCGCAAACCTAAGCTCGCTTCGCTCGCCTCAATGAAGACATGTGTCCTAGCAGAAAGTATTGTTTACAAAATATGTTACCAAAAATTTTTTTTTCAAATCTAAATTTGCTGTATTACAGAAAAAATATATACAGTATCTCTAAAATCAGAATTCAAATGAAAACTTTGTGCAAATTTTGACCCGAAATGTGAGCGTTGCTTTGGAAATTGAATACCCAGCATGTTGTTTGTGTGTACATTTTCCCAGCACTCAAACGACCCACACGTTTTCATTGCGTTTGTTGCCGAAAGTTGTAGTGCAAGCGTCTTGTTGAACTGTAATTGTTGGCCCTGAAAAGGACCGTTTTTTAAATGGCCCTGAAAAGATCCTCCGCTTTCTTTAATTTCTATTATAAACTAACTGCAACAGCTCATTAAAATTTCCTTTTTCTTTTCAATAAAATTTCATCCGATAACGCTATAAATTCAATCGATGCGCGAGACTTCGCGATAAACAAACAATCGTACAGTGTTGCCAAACCGCGATTACAAATAACGTCTTTTTTGCGTGCCACGTAAGAGAATTATATATATATAGATTAATGAGAGAAATTTTATCTATCTATCATTAAAAAATGTGTCAGGTAATTTGGTAATTTTGTAATTAACGTCGTACTAGAGCAACACAATGGGCTATTGACGACAGTCCGGGATCAATCTCCGAAGGAAAAGATCCGAGGACAACACCGGTCTCCAGGTTAAGTCCAATACTATAAATATTAACTTTTATAAGTGGTCTATTTCCTAGCAGCTTGATTGAAATGTAGAACTATGTTAGTTTACATCAGTTCATCTCTCGGTTTCAAATTGATACCATTTTTATGAAGGTGCTTGGATTTCAATTTAGTCAACGTTTTTCGATGCCTGCCCATTTTACTCTACAATTGGGTTGATGCAAAAGTTCGTCCCGTTTTTCGGACAAAAATTGAAAAATTATTTGATACATTAAAAATTTCATTTAATCAATATAGCATGTGCCATTCTGTTCGATGACCTGTCTTCATTCCTCTTTTGCCGGCCAACCGGTATAGTGGTTAAGGAGCTATATTCTAGTTCGGAAGGTTCCTTGTTCGAATACGGGTCCGGGCATGGTTGTTTGTAAGCGTATAGTGTAGAGGCGACTGGTGCACCTTAAATCCGACGTGGCCGAAAGCACTCACGTTGGGTTGGTGTGGAAGTTTGGAGAGTGGGGTGCCAGCTCAGGTGTTGCCTCGTCATCTGACCGTGGTTCAAAATTGCTAGGTGTTGACCTCTGATCTTTCCCTTAAGGGATTGATCTCGGACCGATGTCAATAGCCCGTTGTGTTGCTCTAGTACGACGTTAATTAAAAAAATTACCTTATTACCATATCTCTCTGGTAGCTGCGTCATCTCGTGCTCATAGCTGGCATAGAAGTTCCGGGGTTTCTGGCGAAGGAACTGACACAGGTGACGAAACTTTTTGAGTCCCTTACGGCATGTGGAACTGCACCCTCACCCAACACAACATACATCTTGTTTTACGTCTGCGAAGTATTCTTGCCTTTTCAGAATTACAAAAGCATAGTATGTCGAAAATGCTCATTATATTATGCCATTTCTAATGCTTAACGAAATTTATAAAACGCAGCCCAGTAACACAATTCTTTTTCGAAGTACTCGCTGAACATTACACGTACGAAGTAGATAACACTTAGGTATTGCAATTCAACGCAATCTAGCACCAAAAACGGGACGAACTTCTGCATCAATCCAATACCATACATATGTACGCACACCACACCCCTCACAAACGAAAACTATTCTTTACCCAAGAAAATAACATATTTTACTCTAATATAAGGACTGTACATAGTATAATTCCTGTCATCTAAAAATAACAACTTGTGCAACGATACGGGAACTTTTATAACAACTCCCGTTACAACTCCAAACAAAGAATTTGAGGATATATATCATCCGAGTATCCTTTTACAAAAATGTTATTTCCGTATGCTTCCATTAAATGCGTGCGTGAGTTTTATTTCACTCTAGAGAAATTAAACAGGTTTCATTCTCAGTAATGACGAAAAATGGAAGACGCTCCATACAAACTATGTACTTCCGCCAGTTTTAAAATATTCCCCAACAGTTTCAAGTTTCCTGGAACGGATGCTTGCAATTACGGGGTAGTTCTTAAAGAAAATATCTTTTAATTATCTGAATATGCAGACGAAGATTAAATGCGTAAGCATATATTCTCCCATCATTACATTCGTTACTTGAAAACAATCAACTTGCTGACGAATCATAATGCATGCCCATGGATCAGAAAAGGTATATCAGATCAGTAGTATATCAGATTATTTGTAGGTAGGTAGTTGAATTTACGCCGCACAGAAGCAACATGATGGGGTGTTTCATTTATTTGCGAGAACCGCTGTTTCATAATGTATGCGAAGAAAATCGGCATCTAATGCGGATCAAATAGAAACAATTAAGTAGGTATTTTAATGAACGTCGCAGTTGAGCAATACGGGCTATTTACGACGGTCCGAGATCAATCAATCAAGGGTAATAGTAATGTTAATTTTAGTTAACGTCGTACTAAAGCAACACAACGGGCTATTGACGACGGTCCGGGATCAATCCCTTAAGATGATAGCTTCTAGATCGGGTAAATGGTAATTGGTAATTTTTAGTTAACGTCGTACTAGAGCAACACAACGGGCTATTGACGACAGTCCAGGATCAATCTCATAAAGGAAAGATCCGAGGACAACTTCTCGTAATTTTGAACTATGGTCAGATGACGAAGCAACACCTGAGCTTCCTATTTAGAGGCTAACACCTTAACCACTATACCGGTTGGTCGGCGCTTCTAGATCGGGAGGTTCCTGGTTCGAATTCGGGTCCGGGCATGGATGTTTGTAATCGTATGGTGTAGAGGCGGCTGGTGCACCTTAAATCTGTCGTGGCCGAAAGTCCTTACGTTGGGTTGGTGTGGAAGTTTGGAGAGTGGGGTGCCAGCTCAGGTGTTGCTTCGTCATCTGACCGTGGTTCAAAATTACGAGGTGTTGTCCTCGGATCTTTCCCTTAAGGGACTGATCCCGGACTGTCGTCAATAACCCGTTCTGTTGCTCTAGTACAACGTTAACTAAAATTACCATTACCATTACCATCCAACCAGGTGATCGCAGTCCAAACAAAATTGGGTTCTAAGCGTGGTATATGTAACATAAACACATTTCCAAACTTTCTTTTTCACACACGACAAAAAAAAACAATGGAACATAAAAATGTAAATTGCCATCTACTGCATACATTAAATTTAATAAGTTATTTTAAGAATGTAAAAGCCAAAAACTCAAAATGCTGCGAGAGCCCATTAGATTTTATAATGCACTTTAAGGAAAAAAATCGAATTTATTCATCACGTGGAACTTTGGAAACAACGCAGATAAAGCGGGGATAAGTTCAATCGATACGCTAAAGGCTGAAAGTTTTGTCACTTTTACTTAGTCCGAAAATGAAAACTGGAAAAAACGGATCGAACTGCGAACAAGAACTGTTTCGTAACTCAATTAAAACTTCGGCATCTTTTGTAAATAGATTATATTTTGCGACAAGTTGGGAAAAATGGTTTTGTCTTTTTCTTTTGAGGTGATGACGTACGTACATGCAAGTAATTCACGTTTTCCCAAAAAGTAATTCTTATGATTTAGTTGCAAAAGATAACGTCATTATTTGCGGTAATTGTCTGGCATCATCTCATGCTATATCTATTGTAAAAATAGGTTTGTAATTTTAATTACCGTCACACTGGAGCAACACAACGGGAGGTGGTGACGGTCCGCGATCAATACCAAAGGGAAATATCCGAAGACAATACCACGTAAATTCGAAACAAAGTCACAGGAAGAACCAACGACTAAGCTTTTAAAATAGGTACTTTTTTGGTAATTTTTAATTAACGTCGTACTAGAGCAACATAAAGGGCTATTGACTACGGCCCGGGATCAATCCGAGGACACCACCACGTAATTTTGAACCACAGTCAGATGACGAGGCAACACCTGAGCTGGTAACCCATTTTCCAAACTTCCACACCAACCCAACGTGAGTACATTTTGCCCTCGATATATTTAAGGTACACAAGCCGCCTCTACACCATACGTTTACAAACATCCATGCCCGGACCCGGATTCCAACCAGGAACCTTCCGATTTAGAGGCTAACACCTTAACCACTATACCGTTTGGTCGCCCATAAAAATAGGTAATTGGTATATTTTTGGTAATTTTTAATTAACGTCGTACTAGAGCAACACAACAAGCTATTGACGACGGTCCGGGATCAATCCGAGGACACCACCACGTAATTTTGAACCACAGTCAGATGACGAGGCAACACCTGAGCTGGTAACCCATTTTCCGAACTTCCACACGAACCCAACGTGAGGACATTTTGCCCTCGATAGATTTAAGGTGCACCATCCGCCTTTACCCCATACGTTTACAAACATCCATGCCCGGACCCGGATTCCAACCAGGAACCTTCCTATCTAGAGGCTAACACCTTAACCACTATACCGGTTGGTCGCCCATAAAAAATAGGTAATTGTTAATTTTTTGGTAATTTTTAATTAACGTCGTACTAGAGCAACACAACGGGCAATTGACGAAGGTCCAGGATCAATACCCTTAAGGGAAAGATATGAGGATACCACTACTTAATTTTGAACCACGTTCAAATGACGAGGCAACACCTGTGCTGGTACCCCACTCTCCAAACTTCCACACCAACCAAACGTAAGGACTTTCGGCCACGACAGATTTAAGGTGCACCAGCCGCCTCTACACCATACGCTTACAAACATCCGTGCTCTGACCCGGATTCGAACCGCAACCTTCCGATCCAGAGGGTAATGGTAATGGTAATTTTAGTTAACGTCGTACTAGAGCAACGCAACGGGCTATTGACGACGGTCCGGAATCAGTCCCTTAAGGGAAACATTCGAGGACAACGCCTCGTAATTTTGAACCACGGTCAGATGACGAAGCAACACCTGAACTGGCACCCCACTCTCCAAACTTCCACGCCAACCCAACGTGAGGACTTTCGGCCACGACAGATTTAAGGTGCACCAGCCGCCTCTACACCATACACTTACAAACATCCATGCCCGGACCCGGATTCGATCCAGGAACCTTCCAATCTAGAGGCTAACACCTTAACCACTATACCGGTTGGTCGGCCGATCCAGAGGGTAAAACCTTAACTATTAAAAATAGGAATCGATGTTAAAAAACAAAATTATTCTGAGGGGTTTGGGGTCGGAAGGTTGCGCGTTCGAATCAAACCAAACACCGTAGTGTACGAAGAGGGCTTTTGAACGTTGAATCGGTTGGGGCATCAAATGTGATCACGTTGTCGTGGTGTGGAATTTTGGAGAGTGGAGATACTCAGGTGTTGCCTTGTCATCTGACCATTGTGGTGTCGTGGCTTCTGGAGAGTAAACGTTTCACCCCCTACGTGGGAATTTCCACGAGAAGGGAGTCGATCCCCGTGGTAATTACTGAGGTCGCGGAAGGCTGAAAATCTCGTTAGGGTCGACGTCCGACTCTTTTGCAATAGCCCGTTGTGTTGTTCTAGTATGACGTTAACTAAAATCACCATCACCATTACAATTACCGACTGTTTTGCACTTCGATTTTTTGCACCTGACACCTGACTTTCTAACGGTTCCGAGAATCAAAAAAAGGAGACTCCTCTCACGTGCGGGATTTGACACCCCTTGAGTGTGGCAGGTAGCATTTTGGAAAACAACCGACGGAGATTCCAAGAGAGAGGCATCACGTTGGGTTGGCGTGGAAGTTTGGAGAGTGGGGTGCCAGCTCAGGTGTTGTTTCGTCATCTGACCGTGGTTCAAAATTACGAGGTGTTGTCCTCGGATCTTTCCCTTAAGGGACTGATCCCGGACCGTCGTCAATAGCCCGTTGTGTTGCTCTAGTACGACGTTAACTAAAAATTACCAAAATTACCAAATTACCAAGAGAGAGGGGAACGCCCCCGAAGAACATTAAAGGGGAATCGAGGCGAGAGAAGCCACAAAGGAAAGTGGTGTAAGAAATAGCTCTCGAGACAGTAATTCCGGGAAGTCAAACCCATTGGAAGCAAAAAGACAACTTCAGGAACATTAGTTCATTAAGGCCCAGTGCACACATCCGGTTTTTCAATATGCGGCGCCACTGCGGCACCGAAGCCCAACTATGCACACATATTCGTGAAATGACGCACGAACTCATTTCGCGCCATTTGCGATAAATATTCGATCGAAGAAAATGTGTTTATTTCGTTTACTTGGTGTAAAAAAAAATATATTTTGAAACAAAATAGAAGTTACTGGATACAACCATTTATTAATTGTTATTTGTATTCCATTTGTTTATGAAAATAAGGTACTTCAGAACAGAGACTCACGTGCGGCGACCGTGCGGCGCCTTGGAGAACTGCGGTACAAATTGCACGCAAGTTGTACGTACGTCGCCCTAGCGGCGCTGGAGACAGTGCATTGCTGCATTGGATCTAATGTATTTCATATTGCAATTGCGTTGCGGAAGAGGCACCGCACGTTTAAAAACCGGATGTGTGCACAGAGCCTAATTGTGTTGTGAATATAGGCGTGTAGCCAGTTGTGAATTCAACCCTTGTAAGTGTAATACAAAAATTATACAGGTATTCGACTAAGTACAACTCTATTTTTATTGCTGTGGTACCCCCAAACACCACACCCTGTTTCAAAATGACGTGTTCTTGTCCTGGGATCTTTCCCTCCAGGGGTTGATCCCAGACTATCGCCAATAGCCCTTTGTGATGCACCAGTATGACGTTAATTAAATACCTACCTATCTACACGAGGTCTTTGAGTTCCAAATTTGCATACAGTGAGTACTTATCTCCATTTAATGAGTGAAAGTGGTTGCGAAAGTCTGTCTGTCTTTCTGTTTTATGTCCGATTTTGTGTTTCTGCAGGCATCACATAAATATTATTTCAGATATTGGATTTAAATGTGTTGCATTTGATACATTATCTATTATATTAGTGAATGCATTATTAAAAAATTCCTTATTGTTTGTTATATTTAGATGTGTTTCGTGCTAAAACACGTGAATAAGTATGCTTAAATAAGCCATAATTTCGTAGTTTTGGAAAAATTGGAATGTATATTGAGTATTACGAAAACTTTGATTTGCTTTACCAGTACTGCTAAAAAAAACAATCGTTCCTCAAAAATTTTTTTTTTTTTATGAAATTTCAGCTTTGATACTTTATTTATTTCGAGTCTTATTTTTGTTCTTTTCGCAATGTAAACGATTTCAGAATATTTGGGACACACGATATTTTTTAACGAACGCGAATAAAGCGGAAACTCGTGCTTCTTTCGCTCTGAATTACTTTCGTATTTATAAATTTTGTGCACTTTTTAGTTGTAAGTTGTGGCAACTGCGAGATCAAGAGATAAAAAGGAATCACAAATGAATATCTTTAGAACAACTTTTTCCCGCCTTCTTTTATTTTGTTTCATTCCGCTGTTTTCTTTTGTTTTCTGTTTAAAATATTTATTATTTTAATAAATTGGTGTTTCTTTTTCATCACACGCAACACCACCACAAAGTATTCGACATTAAGTGGCAGGTAAGTCAGAATAACGCACATTTTAAGTGTTATTATGCCTTTATTGAAAGAATAATGCCGTTATTAAAAGAATAATAATATTTAAAAAAATTCGAACTGGAACTTTTCAAACATTAAAAATTTTTTTGTCATAATGACAGAAGATTTCGAAATTTCACATTGTCATTTTGAACCACGACCAACGACGTATTTAACGTGCACTAGCCAACTTTTTACACTACGGGCTGTGGCTTAATTCGAACTCGTAGCCCTCTGTTTGTTATTCCGATGCTATTCCAACCCGGCTACTCGTTAATGACGAGATATCTCGTCTTCAAGATATTGCCGGTTATGAAGAGATCAAAATGCGATCATTTTTTCTAATGACGAGATATCTCGTCAATATCCGACCAGGTTTGCTAATGACGAGATATTTCGTCGATACGACTAGCAGGAGTATTGATGTTTATATCTATTGATGTCAAAGAGACATAACTCGAATTCCATTGAAATCGAGTAGTAAAGCTTTACATTTATTTTATTGCCCGATTTCAAGAGTAGAGGACTAATAACCGGAGAGTTGCAAGTTCGAATCCAACCACAGACCATAGTGTACGAAGAAGGCTGGTGAACGTTAAATCTTTCGGGGCATCAAATGTCTTACCGTTGGCGTTGTGTGATTTGAAGAGTTGGGGTGCCAGCTCATTATTGACGCTCAAAAACTACGTAAAATACATTTCCCTTTAACTGCTGTCATGGGTCTCACAGACCCCGTGTCATTTTTGACAGGTCATTTCCACCCCTTAAAGTGAGTATTGGTCCCTGTCCTATTCATTACCTTCTTACTACGTCCAACAGAAGACATATTCCAAGACTGGTTTGGCTGCCCCAACTATTTCGTATTTCAAACTATTTGCATTTCAAACGTGGTCTCTTAGACCCCTTCACAGCATTTGCGTTACCGTTCTTGCTGAATGAAATCGTCTTAGTTTGACTAGGGAATTTTGGCAGAGAGCCTAGAATGGCAACAAACTTTACTAAGAAACGACCTGTGTATCTTACACAAAGAGAAATTCAGGATGTTGTTGATAATTGGTCGGAAATAGAGTACTGGGACAGTGAAATTTCGGATAATATTAATGAAAGCAAACACGAAACGAATTCGTAAATTTATGCAGATGAAGATGAAGACATATCAAGTACGTCTTCACAAGAAGACTATTTCTACGGAAAAAACTACTTCAGATGGGATGCCTGGGGGGAACCTAATCGTGTCGTTAGAACACCAAAACACAACATAGTTTAATAGTTTCCAGGGTTGAAACATCCTGCCAAATTAGCTGAAGCCTTAATAGACATGGAATCTACTTAACTTATTTTGTAAGATAAAATATATTTCATGTTAAGAATTGAATTATCTAAATTTAAAATGTATAAATAATAATTATCTAAATAATCTTTCATTAATGTATTATATTAATCAACTTTATACGCACTTTAGTGAGCGAGGTCTGAGAGACCCCTCCACACTAGTTACGATACGGTTAGTCACACAGCAGTTAAGTGTTAGTACTTAAAACCTTTGTAAAGTTGAAAATATTTTCTGAGAACACATTCGATTCCTAAAATTATTTATACTACTGTGGATGAGTATATGCAGTTCAAAACAGACGTACAGAACTTAGATCTAACCACAAAACATAATCGAAAACAATATATATCGTGAGGAAAAACAACTAGATGTATATACTGCAACGAAATTTCTTCACCGCAACGCCAAGCAGAATAAATCCCAATCTTCATCAATTCGAAGAACAAAAAGAAACGGAAGAAAACAGAACTACCTTACTCCTAACACAGACTGAGAAGATCCATCTTATCTTCATTTAAACTTTAGAATTCCCCGCAAAGAAAGTTATTCTTAGGTAAACACAAAACGACTGTTGTGGGGTAACTTCTGACGGAGGTTTTATCTATGAATAATACATATGCTTAACCTCATGCTGTTATTGTTTTCCATCCGAACGTCGATGGAATTCGAACAAAAACGAAAAGGCGCGCAGAGAACGAAAGCAAAACCGTTCCGTGTCACTAGAAAATAGGACCCCATTAATTTATCATCCGGGAAAACAACAAAGATGCTTCCCTAGGTAAAACCACTCGGCAACATCGGGAATCCCGAGTCAGGTTATTTGATTTTTCAACGCAATTTCCAAGAAAATGCGGTATTACAAAACATCTGTAGGAGACCAGAGATTTAGTTTAGACTTTTCGAGAGGCTTGTTTTGTTTCGACTTGGAGTAAGCTCTGTAGAGTATGAGACGAAAGGAAACCGTATTGTTTCGAAAACTTTATTGGGGGAACTTTGCTTCATTACCTTTGGTAATAGAATAGCAATGGCTTGCTCAAGGAGTCTTTCAAATGTAATTGTTGTTTGGGTAGACAAACACTTTTAATGGCGTCTGGAGGGAATTTCAATGGAAGCAAACAAACCAGACTGAATGGGAAGATTTTATTTACACTGCACCAATGCTCTCGCATATAGGGTGTACTTTCACCTCCTGGTGGTTAAAGTCCGTGAATGAGGTATCTCGTCAGTAGCAGATCCTGATGGACGAGATATCTCGTCGAAACACCACTTGGAGGGTTAAAAAGAAGGCTCTCATAGTTTCGGCGACATTTGGAGTTCACAGTTTAAGTATCATATAAATTAAGAATTCAGTCTTCGAATTTAATAATATACACTGCGGCGCTTAGATTTTTTTCAATCGTCTCCAGGAACGGCTAATTCGCCTGCATGTCCAACCCCCCTACCTATTTACCTAACTCAGGCCTCGAAATAGATTTTTTAATGCAGGTGCACCTTGTGCACCTAAGTTTTTAAATTAGGTGCACAGGTTATATTTTAGGTGCACGTTTATAAAAAATACGTAATATAAGGGCATTAATGTAGTGTAAACTACTGTATTATTTGGGTATGTTTATATAGGTTAGTAGTAGATATTAAATAACTATATTTAAACACCTAAATTCTCCTGCGCACTGCTGTCGCGACAGTCGCTTCAAAAGAGCCATCCAGCAAATGTTTCGATCATCGGAAAGTTCTGGTGGTTGTGGCACAAGTAAACCTTCCTCCTGTATAAACCCGTTGCGGCCCAGCTATTTGGTTTTCACATAGCGTGTATTTAGGAATTTTAATTACGTTCCTTTAGAGCTAGAGAGGTCATTATTAATATTTTGTTCAGACATCAAAATAACATAACTCGTTTCACCCCATTTTTTTGACGTTAGGTGGCACTGCGTGCATCTTGCGGGAAAAATTAGATGCACAATTTTATTTTCATGTGCACCTGTGCACCCGGGTATTTCGAGCCCTAACCTAACTTGAGCGATAGAGCCTTGAGTGGCATTTACGACTGACGCTTTCCTTTCATAGTATTGAGTGGCGTATATCACCAGAGCGACCTTCTGCCTTTCCCCCAAAGCGTTCACACCTCACGGTCTACAGGGTAGGGTACCGAAATGAAGAATAAACCCTCTAGAAGGTCAGTCGCTGGAAGCTCGTCAATGGTGATCGTTGTCAGCGGTCACTTAAAAGGGGGGGGATAACATCCACCGTACATAGATCTATACCATGCCGCTGGTGTAAACGAAATTGTAGTGGTAACAATTGTCTACCTGTGTCGTATCGTAAAGGTGAAGTGAGAGAGGTGCTGAAATCGTCAGGTGCTATCTACTCTAAGCATGCATGCGAAGAAGGCAGTGTGACGAACCTAAAGATGTGTTATAGAGAGAATGCGGATAATTTTTGACTTATCCTCGTAGATCAAATTACAAAATCGAAACCAGTAATTTTAGAACAATTAAGTTTATTTTCAATGCATGAATCATGATGGATCGGTTGAGATTGATGGTAAACCTTGTTGTGATTAGGATGGGTTATATTTGTAAGGGCCATATTTGTCCAAGGTGCTTCAGACAACGCCAGACATACACACAATAAGTTAGTAGTAGAGATTATGATTGTACTTAAATCTTTCGTGTCAGTGGCACGTCTCTTGTGTATGTAGATGTCTGTTTCCTTAACGGTAAACATATCGGAGAAACTTGGCCAAATCTGATCCTTGAGCCTTGAACAATCAACCCCTCAAAAAAATAAGCAGTCTCTAAATTCTAATGATTTCAAAATCTTTGAAATGAATTTTTTTACTGTAAAGATTAAATCTCTTTTTATAAGAATTAGAAGAACGCACATTAAAAAAATGTGCTAACTAAAACCTTCTCTCATCAGATGCCAGGTTTTATTTTTTACTAACCAAACTAAATATCTTCCGTAATGACCAAAGCAGAATGAAAAATAATATCTTCTCCTGTAACAATAATACAAGTGCAAGTCCCAGTTTACTGAACAACAAAGAATACCACTCAACTTTTAAAATGAAAAAGTGGATATCTAAAGATTTTAGACCAAAGAGAATTTCGCTTTGAAGCTACAAGACAATATCCCCCTATTGATTATTAAGTTCTTATTCATTTTATTGTCTGGAAGTTGAAAAGAAACGACGCTCTGATCGGACGTTCATTTTTAAAGGAAAAACATCTCTCCAGTGAAAAATAGATTTTCCAAATCCCATTTAAGATTTTTCCATCCGAGTTTTATTTTTTGTGTTTGTTAAAAGAAGTTTACTTTTTCAGTTGTCTCAGAACAAAAGAAGATTGAGAGATTTCGGTGGTGTATCTTGGATCAGATGAAAATTTGAGCATAAGAACCCATTCTAACAAGCAGAAAGCATCGTAAAAGAAAACGAAAAGATTGGTTTAGAATTGTAGTTCTACTGATGATTTATGGGCCAGCCCTTTACATTTGTTAAAATACAGTAAAAAATAGCTTGGCTATATTTACGTAGGTATCACAACTTGATACGTAAGAAAACGAACTGAAAATATAACACATCAATTCATATTTTGCGGAAATTTTTTCGAAATTGCATTTTGTTATGATCTATATTTGTTGAAATGAAAAAAAACCTTAGACATATTCAGAGACATAACATAACATGTAAGAAAACGAATGGAAAGATCAAAGAATTCCCGTTTTTGTAAACTTTCACAAACATATCTGCATAACAAAAATAAATACTTGTTAAAAACATTTTGTAAAAAAGTTTAGAAACATAATTCATACACCTGTAACACTAATTATTGATGTATTTTGCAAAACAATGCGTTTTCTTATATTTGTTAATATTCCATTATTTGCAATGGTCGATATTGCGTGTTTTATGCTCGTGGAAGTACTATAAAAGTTTGCTTGGCTATATTTAGGTAGATATTACAACTTGATAAGCAAGGAACCGAACTAAAATTAAAATACATCAATTCGTATTTTCGTAAACTTTTTAAAAGTATCTACATGGCATAGAAACAAATCCTAATAGGTAGATATTTTAATTAACGTCCCACTGGAGCAACACAATGAGCTATTTGTGACCGCCCTGGACCAAACCCGAATGGAAGGTTCCGAGGTAAACACCTCTTAATTTTGAACCATGATCAGATGACGAGGTCCCTCCTGATCTTTCACCCCTCTCTCCAAACTTCCACAACACTACAACGTGAGGATATTGAGGTCATGATAGATTTAACGTGCACTATCTCCCTTTGTAGACAATGGTCTTTGGTTGGATTAGTACTCGCCACCTTCTAGTCGCTTATACGTTACTCTTCCAACCAGGCTACCACGGTCACACAAATCCTAATAATAGAACTGCTTTGCTCAGAATTCTAAAGCATCATACATATATAGCAGAATGTATTAAGTAAAAAGCAATTAATATGTTTGTTTATGCACATACATACTTTTATATACGTCTCCTCTTATATATGGTAATATGAAATCGCTGGTGAGAAGATTATTCCAATCAACAACGTAAATCAAAACACGCTAAAATCGGAATTCCGTTGAGAAGAAAAAACAAAAGCAACATAGGTATTAGGACGAAAAACGCAGAATCTGTCCTTTCTTCAATGTGACGTCAACTCCGTGAGTGACGTCATAACTTGGTACATGTTTAAGGTCGAAAAATGCAAAAACCTTTCCTCTCTTCAATCGAGAAGATATGACGTCAGATTCACAAAAAGAATAAAGGATGAAAAAATCTAATGAATCAAATGAAACATTTTCAAAATTAAATTTTAAAATTCCGGGTGGACACAAAAATTACAAAAACTTAAAGCTACCTGTGTGCCAAATTTCATTATTGTAAGTTCCATAGATTCGTCAGGACACTGCATACATACACATACAGAGAAACACTTCCTTTACATACATAGTAGAGATACAATGTATATGTACATTCCTATATGCATATACATTGTATTTTTTAAGAGTACCTACAATGTACACTACCCTACAATAAGGGACCGGACGCCAGCGGATTTGCATAAAATCCTACTACTTGTTTTGGGGTGTTTTTTTTTGTGGTTTAGCCTATACCTTTGCATGTTCGTGGTCATGTGAACGCCGACACTTACATGAACATTTAGGACAATCAGGTTCTTCGTACACTATGGCAATTTTATGGAATGGACGAACGTTACTTCCAGGACGACAGGGAACTTCTGTCAAGCAGTGGTATCAAGATATTGCATGTAAAACGGCTTCCTTGGCCTGTTTAGAGTCCCGACCTAAACCTCATAGAACATTTGTGGTAGGAGGTAAAGCGACACTTACGGACCAGGGAACCACGTCCGAAATCTACAGCTGAGCTGGTGACATTTTTGCAGCAGGAATGAACACAAATACACATTGCTGTGTATCAAAACCTGGTTCAAAGAATGACCAGAAGGGTTGCTAATGTAATTGCAGCACGTCGGGGGGGGGGGCCTTTCCCCTATTAAAGCATGTATTATTTCCCTTATACCATCACATCTTGCTGTCCGGTCCACTATTGTTGGGTAGTGTATCTATATACTCTTATACATATTTATTGATATCCCATGTTTTTGTTGAAATACAACAAACACGTGCTTACAGAGATACCACAATTTAACGTATAAGCAAACGAACGAAAAGCACAATACATCAATTCCTATCTTTTTATCAAATTTTACAAAATATCTGTACGACAAATAAATGCTTTCACCCATATCGTTTCTGAAAACATTCTTAAAACGTAGTTCATGCATCTATAGCAAGATATGTTTATGCATTTCATAAAACATGTCTATGTATATTTGATTATGTTCCATGATTTATGTTTGTCGATGTTTTGTTTGTTAAAATACCATATGTTTGTTTAGCCATCATTGTATAGATACTAGATTTCGATACGTAAGAAAACACGAACTAGTATTGCTACGCTTCAAGTGGTCTTTTTGTAATCTCTTACGAAATATATGCGTTGTAGGAATAAATCCTTACCTAAAAAACATTTTTGCACAACATTTTAAAAGACCAGTTCATACAGCGAGATCAATATGAATTGCTATCCATGATTTACTGGTTGATTTTGGTTAAATGATGGACTGGGAATGTCTTTTGTTAAAGATTTTGGTCTTGTTTGGGAAGCGTTTTCAGTCAAGCCAAGTATAGGTTGATTGGATTTTTATGGCACAACGATCAAACATGGCCAAGCTGCGCCAAACATAAGACAAAAAAACTCTGGACAGACTAAAGACTGATATAAACTTTATACACTACCCTACAATAATGGACCAGACAGCAAGATGTGATGGTATAAGGGAAATAATACATGATTTAATAGGGGGATAGTTCCCCACGTGCTACAATCACACTAGCAACTATTCTGGGCATACTTTCAATGAGGTTTTGATAGACAGCTAAGGGTGTTTGTGTCCATTCCTGCTGCAATAATGTCACTGTCGATTTCGGACGGGGTTCCCTGGTCCGTAAGCGTAACTCTAACGCGTTTCACAAATGTTCTATGGGGTTTACGTCGGGACTATGAGCAGACCACAGGAAAGACGTTTTACATCCATATCTCGATACCACTGCTGGACAGAGGCTCCAACACGATACGGAGCGTTTTCGTCCTGGAAGTAACATTCGTCCATTCCATAAAATTGCCAGAGCGTAGGAAGAACATGATTGTCCAAAATGTTCATCTAGGCGTCGCTGTTCAATCGACCACGAACAACATTCAAATGTCCCAGGCCATACCACGAAATCCCTCCCCCCAAACAAGTAGTCGGATGTTATACAAATCCGCTTCCGTCCGGTCCATTATTGTAGTGCAGTGTATATTTGCAATTTTGAACTAAGATTAGTCCATTATATAAAACTTGAATAAAATTCAGAAAACCGATGTCAAACATTAACGAAAACAAATTTTTAACGTAAGGTCTTCCCGATAAAGTCTTTTATTTTTAGGTTTGAAACTCCATATAGGATTCCTCTACACAAATTGAAAGCGCTAAATATAGGAGGCAGTAGTATTTCTATAGCCTAGCTTCTTTCTTTCATGTATCCCGTTCGTGAACCTCTCTTGGCTTGCTTTTCGAACCCGATTTCAACACCCTACTCTTCCAAACTTCCGCACCACCCTAACGGGAGACACATTAGAGGCCACGATAGGTTTAACATGCACCACCCCCTTTGTACACAACGGTCTCTGGTTTGATTCTAATTGGTAATTTTTTAATTAACGTCGTACTAGAGCAACACAACTGGCTATTAACGACGGTCCGGGATCAATCCCATAAGGGAAACGTCCGAGGACAACACCACGTAATTTAGAACCACGGTCAGATGACGAGGTCGGATTCTAACCTATTACTCTTCCAACGGCCCTCTTCACGGAACAAACCTTTGAAATATTCATATGTTGCTAGATTTTCCAAATCGCTGGCTTCCGATTCACGCAATTTGTATGTACAATCCTAAAAAGATGGTGCTTTCCCTTTTCGCAGAGGCGTAATTTGTATCGGACAGAGCACTAGGCTAAAACGTCCCGATGCGTCTTATACGGGAGTACTCGCAAAAAAAAAACCTTCCTTCTCGTTTGAAATAGAAGAAATCGGTCACGTGTCACAGTGTCCCCCGGGAAGAACCAGATCCGGAACCGTGTCCACTTATTCTAACAGGGGCAGTATTTATTTTGTGCCAATTGCCCCGCTGGCAAGCTCGGCGTGACAATGTTGGGTAATGCGAAGTCTAAGGAAAGCGACTTCTTTGAACACGAAAAGAAAGTGAAGGAAAAGAAGCCGGGAGTGGAGAGAAATAAGTTGAATCTATATCTATTTTAACCAGAAGCGAATTGGGGGCACAGGCTTTTTCTGCCCAGTTGAATATAGGTGGCGGTAGTGTTCTTGTAGGGAATGTACGTGTCCACGATGTGACGTCACTTGGATTGTTTTTCGAATAAGGTTTCAGGACTTCGTCAGTAGATATCTCGAAGAATGTGTTCCGAATTCATGATTCTTATTCACCGGGCAATCTCTTGGAGGTTGGGTGGACGTTTGGGAGTGGGATGCCAGCTCAGGGGTTGACCTCGTCATCTGAGCCGTCACGTTATAAATTCGGGTTGATTAGAGGTTTTTATGGTGAAAGGGTCAGCATTTTTACCATGCTATTCCAATCAAAAGTCATACAATAACAAGTTGAAAGGTTTACTGACTCGGAAATGCGAAACACATCCAGGAGGAATCCAATCTGTGCCGCCTACAACTCGAAGGTTGCATGAGCAGTGGGTATGTAGGTATCTATTTCAATTAACGTCATACTGGAGCACAGAACGGGCTATTGACAATGGTCCGCATGGATTGCAAAGAGAAAGATCGGAGGACAACACCACGTAATTCTGAACCACGCTTAGATGACGGGGCTACACCTAAGCTGGTACCTCACCTTTCAAAACTTACACACCACACCAACGTGGGACAGTTGAGGTCACAACAGATTAAACGAACACGAGTCCACCTTTGTACACGACGTCTTTGGTTGGAATGGAACTCACAACCCTCCGGTTGCTAATCCGATGCTCTTACAACTGGTTTATCGTGGCCCAGCAAGAGCAGTGGAAATACTCAGAGTCAGAACGACACTGATGTCGAAACCATTTCGAGAGCTAGAGCGAATGAACGAATCCAACTAGCAAGAAAACATTGGTGGCCCTCAGATAAAATTACGCAACCCTTTTTAGGGGTACTATCCCTACTTTCGAAGTTAAATTTTAATAAATAATCATCCTATTCTTTCACTAATCGCCTCCATAAAAGCAAAATAATTCAATTCCCCGTGATCACAATTCCCGAGATATTTTCTCCCCGACCAAAGCCATGCATTTTCGATTTTTGTTTCCGCCGACCTTACGAAGGAGAGCAGAGCATCGCTGCTGCCCCTACCCCCGTCCTCAGGCGCATCAACAGGTGCCTGTGGATCGTCTTTTCTTTTTTGATCCTCCCGCATGCCCTATAAATCGTGGATGAGGAGAAAAGATTTGCGATGCTCCTATCGAGTCACCAATGGAGTGTAGAGAAATGAAGGCGTTGGAGAGATCCAACAGACGAAAGAAAGATAGGAAAGGACTGGTAAAGATAATGTATTAATTGAAGGAATAGATGGTCGGGGTGTCTTGGGTTTCTGCTGCGAGGGCTGTATTTGACCATGCAGCGCGAAACACAAGACAATGTAAGGTAATTCTGAAAATAAAGAATGAAGAGAAGAAAGAAAAAAAGGAGTACATTTTCCGGGGTCAGGATTCTTATATTTACCAGAGGCCTTTCCATAGGAAAAGAAGATTACTAGGTGTGGTGTGAATATTAGGGTACCAGCTCATGTGTAGACCTCATCCTTTGACCATGACTCAAAATAACGAGGCGCTGATCCTGGGTATTTCCCTTCGGTATTGAACCCTAGACCATCACCAATAGCCCCTTGGGTTGATCCAGTGCAACATCAATTAATTAGCTACCTACCTATTATTTAATGAATTTCGTGTTCATTGCTGCAAACTAGAGTGGAAAGGCATTGTATCTTCAGTTTACCAAAATGTACTTGATTGGGTTTTAATGGCGTGTGCCATATTTGACCACACTGTGCCAAACCAAACAGTTGACGGCAAGTAAGCTGTAGAGTTGGAATTGGTTGTATTTCTATACACGATGGCCAGAAAGCGATTACAGTAATCATATCTCTCGATTCCTTATCCACAAATAAACGTAGTTCCGTCTGTTTTCCGATTCAATGCAACATGGCCAAACATGGACACTGCGCCATAAAACCCAACCAATCTATTGGACGTGGAATAAATACTGGATATATGCACATGAAGTTGGGTTATCTTTTGTCCATTATAATGCAAGGTGTCTTCAGATTAAAAAGATCTTTACAATGACGAACATGCTTAATTTCGCAGTAGGTATATAGGTACTTCATATTTCATACGTCATAATTGACGTCATACGGTGGAGCATACAAAAAGCTATTGCGGAATGTGCGGGATCAATCCCGAGGGTAAAGATCCCAAGACAATACCGCGGTCAGATGACGAGGCCACACCTAAGCTGACAGCACACTCTCCAAACTTACACACCACGCCTACGTGAGGACATGTGATGCCACGACAGATTTAAAGTGACCTAGCCCTCTTTGAAGACGATGGTCTTTGATTGGATTCGTACTCGCAACCCTCTGATAATCCGTTACTCTTATGACAGGGCAACCATTTACATGAAACGAAAACGTAAGTATAACGTGGCAGAACGAGCAATAGCGTTTCTATATGGGTTTCGAGAATAACAGTCATAGTCCCTCTTCTAATATTTATTTGAATGCTGGATTCGTTCTTTAGGGCAAACTCAGAAAATGGTAACAAATTTCGAAGACCCAAGTGCATCGATAAGACGAGCGAGCGCCAGTTAATATCGAATTCAGTTCAGCTTTCAGACCCCATGGGATTATTCTTGGCATTAATGAGCTTGAGAAGGGGGGGGGGGCGTGACACTGCCGATTCGCTGTTCTCTGTATCCCCAGAGGAAATTCCCTCCTGCTCGAATTCCATTTGCGAAGAACGAATGGATGGTACAGGAACAATGTTCTGACAGTTTCGTTTTACTCGGGAATGGACAATCAAACACTAAAATACACTTATCTACACTTTAAGCATCTGAGTGGTTTCGACAAGATGCCTAGTTTAAAATATGATTAATTTTGCTAATGACGAGATATCTAGTTCATCTAGATCTGGTTAGTTCTGCTTCTTATGAGATGCTTAGGAAAAATTGCAGCTCCGTCTTGAATTTAGACCTTCAGGTAGTTTCAAGGACTCAGGTTTTTCTCGTCCATTAAGTTCCGATCAGTTTTGCTTAAGACAAGATATCTCATCATAAAGATTTGTGTTTTTATGACAAAATAAAAATCGAGCCTGTTTTTTCTATCAATAACAAAGTACATCTCCATCTAGCACTTTATCCTACAAGCATTTTCAACTAGATATCTCGTCATTAAAGTGTTGCCGATTTTTTTTATGATGACAATATCAAAATCTGGTAAGGTTTTTCGTAATGACGAGCTATATCATCCATCAAGATCTGACTAATTTTGCTCGAGTCAAGACATCACATCATCCAGACTTGTCAATATTTTTTTAACACAAAATCAAATCTCCTCTGTTTCTACTAAAAAACTAGATATCCCGTCCATCAAAATCTAGTAAATTTGGGCAATGACGTTATACCTCGCCGAGACACTGCTCCAGGAACGGATTAGCTACCAGAGGTTTGCAATTTCCAATCCAACCAAAGACCGTCGTTTACAAAGAGGGCTGGTGCACTTTAAATCTATAGTGACCTCAAATCTTCTCAGGCTGGTGTGTTGTGGAAGTGTGGAGTGTAGTTCCAGCTCAGGTATTGCCTCGTCTTCTGAATGCAGTTGAAATTACGTGTTGTTGTCCTAGAATACTTTAATTCAGGTTTGATCAAGGTTCTTCGCCAATAGTTGTAGTTGCCAATAGACGAGTGTTGCTCCAGTGTGGCGTTAATTAAAATACCTGCCTAATTTCTAGCTGCGAACAAGAGTTTTCGTCGCTTCTTCAGATAAGTCAAGATAAGTTTTTTGTCTACAGCAATTTCGTTGTATTATCTCACAACTTTTTTTTAAATCTTTTTCCGCTTCACACTCTTTTGTTCTTTCCTCTTACCGATTGCTCGATTCGTGAGGGCTTTCGCTTTTTTTTCTATTGATTCTAGTTTGATTAATTATTTTCCGCATAAAGTATTACATAAAATTTTACTTCCATGGTTCTAAGGGAACCACATAGAGCGTTCGATATAATTGCGTTGACCTGGAAATTCCAGACGCGATAAGCTAAGCAAATTTCGAGTCTGTAGCCTCGTAAAAGATTATCTGCAATATGTCTGAAATAGAATTAGCGACTATTGTACTAAACGTACAAGTATTGTACTAAAGTACGAGTAGTTTCGGTGATTACAAACTACTTTTTAAAGACCTGCAGACTGAAGTCTTCCTTGCACGACTTTTGACTGCCATTTTGAATTCTTGGCCAATGCAATCTTCAGAATAATTTTTTCAGACAATAGCTTAATATATCGTTCTTATGCGAGTTATGGGGAATTGCAATGCTGCACTGTTGGAAAATATCATGACGCTTGGAGGGTCTAAAGGCTGTGCGATTTGAGAAAGGCATTGATTTTATTAAACGTAATTTAACAAAAGTTTTGTATTCGTTTGTGGCGGCTAGTGGTGTTTGTCTTGTAGACTAACCGTGATTCAAAATGACGATGTGTTATCCTCAAATCGTTTCATTCTGGTTATAATTCTGGACCTTCGCCAATAATCCGCTGGATTGCTCCAGTGCAAAGTAATGACCTACAACTACCTACTTCTAGTTTTGGACATCGTGACCTATAGAAACTTTCCAAGCATATATGTATTTTAACTAACGTCACACTGAAGCGACAAACGAGCTATCGGCGACGGTTCAGGATAGAACACGAAGGGAAAGAGGTCAGAGGACAACGCTTAGTATGTCTGAACCACCATCAGATGGCGAGGTCACACCTCAGGTGGCAACCCACTCTCCAAACTTCAACACTACCAAGGTGAGGACATTTGAGATCACGACAGATTAAACGTGCACCAGTTTCCCAGACACCCGACGGTCTTCAGTTGGATTCGAACTCGAGTCTTTTCTTAGAGTTTGTCAACCATCCTGTGATGTAATAACTATTACATCGAGTCCAAAGTTTGCACATCTTAAGGTTGCATGTTCAAATCAAATTTAAGTCCAATTCCAGTTCTATTTTAACATCTATTTATTAACAAAGACAGGACACTAACACAATGACAATGAGACAAAGAGAATGGATAGGTCCATTCCAACGTAGTCTTCCTTCGACTACGTTCCAAATCAATCTGGCGAATCTCCCATCGGGTAGGGGCCGACCAACCGGTATAGTGGTTAAGGTGTTAGAGCCTCTAGATCGGAAGGTTCCTGGTTCGAATATGGATCCGGGCAAGGTTGTTCTTAAACGTATGGTGTAGAGGCGGCTGGTGCACCTTAAATCTGTCGTGGCCGAAAGTCCTCACGTTGGGTTGGCGTGGAAGTTTGGAGAGTGGGGTTCCAGCTCAGGTGTTGCTTCGTCATCTGACCATGGTTCAAAATTACGAGGTGTTGTCCTCGAATATTTCCCTTAAGGGACTGATCCCGGACCATCGTCAATAGCCCGTTGTGTTGCTCTAGTACGACGTTAACTAAAATTACCATTACCATTACCCATCGGGTAGGGAAGATGCGCGTTTCAAATTCTATTTCATAGGGATTATAACAAGATCTGTGGCTAAATTGCCACACATCCAATGACAACACCGCGCAACTTGGAACCACGAGATCACATCTGAGCTGGCACCCTACTCCTCAAATTCCCACACCACCAACGTGATGACATTTGAGGCCACAATAGATGTAACGTGTTCCATCCCCTGTACACATCGGTCCTCAGTTTGATTTAAACTGGGATATTTCCGAAGAGTCCGTCAACCAGTATATGCGGTCATTTAGCTACACGTGTAGTTGGGGGAAAATCAACACTACCCTCCTTTAAAAATTCCGTGACGTTGAAAAGATTAAATGCTTATAAGGCTTGAGAAAGGCAATGATTTTATTTAACATAAAAAGAAAGATAATTTATGTTTTTTTTTTGTTCTGTGACAGATAAGGTGTTGATCTCATCATTTGACCGTGGTTCAAAATTACACGGTGTAGCTCGCATTTTGCACTTTGGTACTAATTCCAAACTCTCGTCAATAGCCCGTCGTGTCATGTGAACCTAATTACCCAACTACCGTCTTAGGCCAGTTTTGACACTGACTGATCATTCCCAAGTCTTGTTAAGTCATTATTTGTGTTTCGGGGTTTAAGCAACACTACAATGCTAGGAAGTCCCGTTACGTTCATAAGGTTAAAAGCTTATGTGGATTATGCATTGATTTTATTTAACGAAAAGGGAAATATAACAAAATTGTGTTTTTACTTATGACAAGACAGTTCCCAAGTACATTACACTCAAGGCGAACCATTTCCAAATGCTTTAAAAACAGAACCTAAGCAATTCACACTTGTTCATCCTCCTCCAATCTCCACTCCGGAGTGGGCACCAACGGAATCGGGAGGAAAAAAAGGGAGTTGGAAACCAAGAAAAACGACGGAAATGACAGCGGGTGAAGTGGATGAAAAATCCCCACTGCAAAAAGAAAAGCAGAACTGTAGGAAAAATTTCTTTTCAGAAAATAAATATACAGAAAAAGTATTGCAGGCACCGAAAACGGGAGCAGAAAAAGTAAGATAAGACGAAGAGGAAGAGAGGGAAAGGGATGCCACGCATACCCCTTCGTTTCTTTTCGAACAATGGAACAGTCGGTCTGATCCGGGGGTGGCTGTGCAACAGAGCGTGAGAAAGTGACCATTAGGAGGCGGCTAAATCGCGACCACTTAGAAAGAAAGACTTCCGAGATGTCAAGAATAGAGTGTACTCTCCCAGAAGGCACGGATGGTTGCTTGTTATGTGCCACACTCCGTCTCACGGCTCCTCACTTATCTATCTATACAACGCGTAATCTATCCCTTTCTATATCTATACTCGTCTATATTTAGATAGAAGTGGCATGGGGAAACCAAAAATGTATTCGACTGTCTGCTAAAACTTGCAAGTCGCTACTAAGCATTTTCTTGGTGAAAAGATAGAGTGGGATGTGAAACCAGCTGTCAATATCAACAAGCAGCTCTGCAACTTAAAAAACACTAAACAATCGACCTTGTAGTGGATTGATGCAAAAGTTCGTCCCACTTTCTTCGACAAAAATTGAAGAAAAGTTATTTTATTTCCTAAAAATGACATTTAATCATTATAATATAAGCTGTTCTTGCATGTCTAAGCTACCATGAATTTTCTTGTCTTACGACAGAGTGGGATATGAAACCAGTTGTCAATATCAGCAAGCAGCTTTGTAACTATAAACACTAAACAATCGACCACATATTGGATTGATGCAAAAGTTAATCCCGTTTCCTTTGACAAAAATTGAACAAAATTATTTTTTACTAAAAATGACATTTTATTAATATAATATGAGCCGTTTTGTTCGATGACATTTCATCTCTGAGTGTAAGGCGATATCTAAGAAGTGTACTACTGCTTTCAGCCAATGGGTAAATTACCGCATCTGGTTGGAAGGAAGAATCCTAGGAAAGATTGTATTGACCACGAAAATCAGAACTGGTCAGAAACTATTTAGAGAAGACTGAATGTTGCAGAAAGAATGGATGTGAACTCCTCACAGGGTTAAATGAAAGTTTCAATTCGGTTCTAAGCTCTGGTAATATAACAATTCTATGTCGTTATCTCTAAAAACGCTGTTTAGAGAGCAGATTGTGAAAACAAAACTGTGATAGACTATCAAATATAGACTAGAAAATATTATGTGCCTAAGCTAACCTATATTTGGCTTAGTTAAAACGAGATATAAAAATACATATAATCGCTGGTCAATATCACTAAGGAACTTAATTGAGATGAATATATTACACTTTCAATATCCATGTTTACGTTTGGGAAAAAAGACGGTTTTATCTGGATTGTGCAGCTTAATCCTTTAAGGCAGGGGTTCCCAACCTTTTAGTAACTGCGTACCACTTGAAATTTTTGGCGTACTACCAGTTTTATATTTTTTAGAAACATGTATCTAATGTCAGAAAAGTGCCCAATGGCTTGTTTTATTTTAATTAAAATACTAAGAAAACTTCATATTTTATGATTAATACACTTGCATTTCGTATTAAGGATGTTTTAATAAAGGAAAAAATAAAACGATTATTGAAAATTACAGTTTTATTTTTTACTCACAGGTCTAAAAACAAATCATTTTAAATAATTTGTACAAACTAAGCAAACAAAGATTAACATAATTAAAAGTCCATTTTAGTGCGAAACTTGTTGTTTGTCTTTTATTAAAATATCAATATCAGGAGCAATGGAGCTTAACTTCACTCTTAAATCCTCTTCAACACTTACACTGTTTCTATATTTATTTTTTGTATACAAAAGTTCAGAAAAACCACTCTCACACAAGTAACTAATAACAAATGACATAAGAAATAGTATAACGTGTGTGGTTGTACATACTAAAAAATCGAACAAACTTGGTAGAATATTTGGGTCGCTCGTATATCCTTGCGTACCACCTGAAACGTTGCCGCGTACCACCGGTTGGGAATCCCTGCTCTAAGTGGTTTTGACGAGATATCTCGTCCATCAAAGATCTGACCAATATTGCTTATAACGAGATTTCTTATTATCCGATTGCCAAATTTTGATTATGAAAGAATCCAGATCTGGCTAGTTTTGTTTCTAATGACGATATACCTGGTCTACCATAAACTGGTCAATGTTTTCCTTATGACGAGAAATATCTTCAATCAAGAACTCGCCAATTTTTATAATGAGAAAATATCTTGTTCACAAAGATCTGGTCAGTTTTTATGAGAAAATATTTTGCCCATCACGACCTGGTCAGTTTTTATGAGAAAATATCTTGTCCATCACGACCTGGTGAGTTTTTATCTAATGAGATCTCGTCCATGAAAATCTTCAGTTATTTTTCTAATGGAAAGATACCTCGTCCTTCAAGATTTGGTCAGTTTTCATAATGAGAAAATATCATGTCCAGCAAGATCTGGTCAGTTTTGTCAGTGAGAAGGTACCTCACCAAGCCAACTGCCTGGAGGATTAACAGTTATACACAGAGCACTTTATAACCTAGCATTTTAGCATTAAACCCCCTAAAAAGCATCAGAAATACATATAAATATAAAAGCAGAGCACTTTTATATGAGACACCAACACATCCAACCTCGATCATTTCCAACAGCATCCGAACTCTTTCAAACCCACCAACACAACACAGTGTCCAATTCACCTGGGTTGCCCGTCGCCTGTTGCCCTGTAATCTACTGTAAACACACGTGCTTTTATCGGGGAGTTTGTTCCCCCTTTTATCCTATATATCATTTTCTTGCTGCTTTCGATGCGGGCTTCAAAGACATGCATACGTTTTCTTGACAACCCGGGAGGTTCCAGCTCTCTTTGAGCGTGTCGAAGATTTATTTTTCGGCTCTTTCTGTTTAGGTTTTTTTTCCCTCCTTTCATGAAAGGGATGTTGGATCGCCTCCTGTTTTTTTTTCAAAGATCGGTTGCTAGAATAAATACGGGTGAGGTTAATAAGTGGTTTTTCTTTTCCGTGCTCTTTTGGGGATTTCGGCATTAAAAGAAGTGAATTATTTTGTCTGGTTTCATTTCGTTCGGGATTGAATGGGGAGTGGTATTTTATGCTGATGTGATTTCTGGATGGGTATTGGGTTAGATTTTTATGGTGCAAGCGTTATATGTAGCCAAACACAAGGTAGACAATATAAAAAGTAATGGACATATAATCAAAGAAAGTATTATACATGGAAGAAATGTAAAAGTAGAGGAAGCAATGTGGTACATTTTTATGTGCCTAAGATCATGTGACTAAAACTTTGGTGACGTGACACTGCTTTCGTCTGCTGGGTGGTACCAAATATTCGTCATCTGTTTTGGTCCACGGGATTCAAGAAAACGCCTGTCATTTACAACGATAAGTGTTTGGTAGGAAATTTAATCTAAATGTCCTACCTCATTCAAAATCTCGGTTGAGTGGTGAATTGGTCCGGTCTTTGTCCACTACACTATGAAGACACTCCAGT
Organism: Metellina segmentata; assembly: GCA_947359465.1. Classification (NCBI taxonomy): domain Eukaryota; kingdom Metazoa; phylum Arthropoda; class Arachnida; order Araneae; family Tetragnathidae; genus Metellina; species Metellina segmentata. The sequence goes on from OX375882.1 coordinate 99,859,886, forward strand.
TCGTGAAATTAGACTAACGCAAAGAAGACAGGAACAGCGATCAAAAGTTAAATGAGGTATTTGCATGTGCGAGGGTTTTGCTTACAAATGATCTTATCTAGTATTTCTAAGTTTAAAAATCCTTAAATATTGCGTTTTAAACTTTCAAAATAATTTTGAAATGATTATAAAATCAATTTTAATTTTGTTGAAAACGAAACAAAGTCACGTGATCCGAAAACAGGTCGCCATTGGGTGTGACGTCATTGCGCATAGCTGACCTTTTGTTTACACATCTCATCTATGCTCCCTGTACACTCGCAATCGCTCTTGTATGAAATCAACACGTTTCTATATTGATTCGCAAATTTATTTGATAAGCAGCAGTAAATAAGATAGTAACTGTTTATAAAAAGTACTTCATGAACCAACAAATCACTAGTACAAATACTGTTTACAAAAGGACAATCATAAAAAATAAACAAGTGAAAGGTTCAATTAATAATTAAAAATATTATGCAGACAGAAATATTCGAAGAGCTTTGGAAAAGGTTTTAGAAATGCATAAATCCCTTTTACACTAAGTATCATTACTGAACTTGTCCAAATTATAAACAGTTATAAACTTGTCCAAGTTATAAACAGCCATAGCAACGCCGGCGCAGAGGGTTACTATGCGCTGTGACGTCACAGAGCAGCCATTATGAAATTCCTGTTTATCCCGCCAATACCGGAAACGAAATTTAAAAATTAATATCTCAGGGAATAGTTTTCCAATTTCAATAATATATACGTTATTTTTCATGGATTTTCATCCTCTAACATAATAAAATTGAAACAAAAAAGGTGAAAATACCGCATTAGAATATAATTGAAAGTATTAATGTATGTACATATAATTTAGAAATACAGAATGACAGAAAAAAGAAGGGAATCCTAACTGCTCGTATCATTAGTTTTTCTTTAGAATATATGCCTCCAACATCGCAACAGCGTTGCCATTCACAGTTGCGTAGTAGTTTACTCAGAGTAGTACTCGAATTATTAGTTTGTTTTCGACAACGACCATCTATTTAGTAATATTCTGATTGTTGTAGTCTGGCAATTTCACCAATTTGTCGCCACTCAATAGAACCACCACAGTTTCCGACACCTATGACTTTACCTCGTAAAATGAGACAATAAGATACTAAATCGGCCTCCAATAGTCCGTTGTTTTGCTCCAGTGCGACGTTAATTAAACTACCTATCTAGGATTCTATTCGTCAAGAAGCTGGGTTTGAAGCCTCGTAGTTAAAATTGCAAGTTATGTGGAAGAATAATGCGCCACTCAAAGGGTTAAAGTTTTTAAAATTTTGAGACAATTTTCATCAATTTGAAAGACGGAATTTAAAATGAGTTGCAACAAAATAAATTTGAAATTGTTGTAAAGATCATGAAAATAGACAAACCCAGCACCAAGATAAAGTAACAGTTAAAAAGAGCTCTATAGGATTAACTTAAATCAACACACACATTTAAAATCAATGACGGAATAGAATGAGATTAGGTGTATAGTTTCACCTAGGGATGCGACATCGATGTCGATGTTTTCAAAACATTGATGTATTGGAGCCGATGTTTTAACATCGATGTTTATACTTGTTGATTTTTATTTTTAAATAAAAAAAGTACCATTATAAAAATTAAAAAAAATAACCAATTACCATAATTTTCGTTATCAGTAAATTGAGCATACTTTTAGACCTAAGTGGCCAAGGGTGAAAGGTCTGAAAAGTAGGGATGTGACATCGATGTCGATGTTTTTAAAACATTAATGTTTGAGGTTGCTAAACCAGTTTTAAGAAATGTTGAAAAAAAAAGTTAAAATACACTGTGATGTTTAGAAACATCGATGGTTTTGTGGGGATGTATTATCAACATCGATGGTTTAATTTGAACATCGATGTTTTGCTGTCGATGTCGCATCTCTAATTTCAACGCGACAAACTACTTATAATAATTGTAACTATTTTACTCCTCTATTGAATAACTTACAGCATGCACAACAGTCACTATTTTCGAAAGTTGGAAGGAAGCAAAATTAAAGTTAGAATCCAACAAGAACAACTGAGTGTGAAAAGAATTAGTTAAACGAATCTGTTTCAAATAAATAACCTCGTTTCGCCTCACTTCAAATGTAGCAAAAAGATTCAAACGATAAATTTCGAAGATAATAAAAACAAATTCTATCGCATGAGAAGTCAAAGTGCATAATTAGAGCACTGAAAGATGCGATATTTGCCGCAAAATAAAATATTCCGCTATTTTGAACTTTTACTGTTTCTAAATTCTTCTCCAGTGAGTCATTAAAATTGTTCGAAACTAATTGAGTAGGTGCGCAGAGGAACAAAATTTTATTTGGCTCAATAAATTTAGATATGTATAAATATTTTATTCTAGTTCAATATAATGAAGCAATGATTTTGTACTCTCTCGGGAGAAGATACATTTATACCTGCACAAATTGTTTCTCATTTTAAAAATGGTACTAAATACCACTATTAAAATGCATCCAAAAATAAAATCATTGATTTAGAAATTTAATAGCTTTGTTCTAAAAGAGACCTTAGGAATTTTTTATTCGCTTCGAATACAGTTTTAACAAATTGATGTAGTCTATATTACATCGATATAAATAGTCTGTGTTACCATTGGTGTACATGATTTCAATAAGACTAAAGATTAAAAATACTTTGAATTTGCCATCTGCAAAACAAATTTAACACGCCGAGTTACGTCACATCCGGAAAAAAACAGGAAGTCCATAAAAAGATTAGTACACTCTGTATTTAACCCTCCAAATGTTTCGTCGAGTTATCTAGTTGATCAAGATCTGACGTATTATAGTAATGACGAGATATCTCGTTATCATGGTTTTATTGATTCTTTTATGGTGACGAGATGAAGGTAATAAAAACAAATTATCTTGTGTGAGAAGTTAAAGTGTATAATTACAGCACTGAGAGGTATACGATTCGTATCAAGGTAATAATAACAAAGATTGAGATCAATAAAAGATCGAGATTGAGAAGAAAGGATCGAAAAAAATAAAGATCGAGATAAAGATCAAGATTAAAAAAAAATTATATCGCATGAGAAGTTAACGTGCATAATTATAGCACTGAGAGACATTCGACTTTTGTCAAGATAATAAATACAAAGATTGAGATCAAGAAAAGGTGTAAAAAACAAAGATCGAAATCAAGAAGAGATCGAAGAAACAAAGATCAAGATCAAGAAAAGGTGTAAAAAACAAAAATCGAGATCAAGATTGGCAATTGGCAATTTTAGTTAACGTCGTACTAGTGCAACACAACGGGCTATTGACGACGGTCCGGGATCAGTCCCTTAAGGGAAAGATCCGAGGACAACACTTCGTAATTTTGAACCACGGTCAGATGACGAAGCAACACCTGAGCTGGCACCCCACTCTCCAAACTTCCACGCCAACCCAACGTGAGGACTCGAGATCAAGAAATAGATCGAAGAAACAAAGATCGAGATCAAGATAATAAAATCGAATTCTATCGCATGAGAAGTTAAAGTGCATAATTACAGCAATTTTAGGTATACGATTCGTGCCAAGGTAATAAAAACAAAGATCGAGATCAATAAAAGACCGAGATCGAGAAGAAGAAAGGATCGAAAAAAAATGAAGATCGAAATCAAGATAAGAAAAACAAATTATATCGGACGCGAAGTTAAAGTGCATAATTATAGCACGGAGAGACATTCGACCTTTTAATAGAGTGGGGTGCCAGCTCAGGTGTTGCTTCGTCATCTGACCGTGGTTCAAAATTACGAAGTGTTGTCCTCGGATCTTTCCCTCAAGGGACTGATCCCGGACCGTCGTCAATAGCCCGTTGTGTTGCTCTAGTACGACGTTAACTAAAATTACCATTACCATTACCATTACCTTTTAATAGATAAATAATACAAAGATTGAGATCAAGAGAAGGTGTAAAAAACAAAGATATAAATCAAGAAGAGATCGAAGAAACAAAGATCAAGATCAAGGAAAGGTGTAAAAAACAAAGATCGAGATCAAGGAAAGGTGTAAAAACAAAGATCGAGATCAAGAAAGAGATGGAAGAAACAAAGATCGAGATCAAGATAATAAAATCAAATACTATCGCATGAGAAGTTAAAGTGCATAATTACAGCAATTTTAGGTATACAATTCGTGTCAAGGTAATAAAAACAAAGATCGAGATTAATAAAAAACCGAGATCGAGAAGAAGAAAGGATCGAAAAAAAAAAGGTCGAGTTCAAGGTAAGAAAATAAAAATTCTATCGTACGAGAAGTTAACGTGCATAATTATAGCACGGAGAGACATTCGACTCGTGTTAAGATAATAAATACAAAGATCGTGATCAAGAAAAGGTGGAAAATACAAAAACCGAGATCAAGAAGAGATCGAAAAAACAAAGATATAGATCAAGATAATAAAATCAAATTATATCGCATGAGAGAAGTTGAAGTGCACAGTTACAGCACTTGAAATATATATGGTTAACTTTCTTCTATTGACGTTATACCTCGTCTATGAATATCAACCCAGTTTCGCTACTACCTCGTCAAAACAACCTCCAGTTTGGTTAACACCCATAAAAACCCCTTTTATGAATGAACGCATCTCTAACACATGATTAAAGTTTTAACCATGCACGACCCTTAAGAAGATACTACTACTACTGTATTAGCGTATTTTTTATAAGCGTGTATCACATAAGGTCTTGATCTCTGCAAAATAGCGCGCGGCTACAGTATCCCGGTTGGTAGAATAACGGATTAGCAATCAGTTGGTTGGTTTTGGGGTTTTATGACGCAAGTGTCACACAAGACATACACTATCAAGTAATAGACATACACACAATCAAAGTTTTAATGGCACAGAAAAGAGAAATACATTCAGGGAGGAAGATTAGCAACCGAAGGGTGGCGAGTTCAAATCCAACCTAACACCATCCAGCACACAGAGGTATGATGCACGTTAAATATGTCTTAAACTCAAATGTCTTCACGTTGGCGTGGAAATTTGGAGAGTGGGCCAGCTCAGATGTGACCTCGTCATCTGACAGGGGTTCAAAATTACTTGGCGCTATACTAAGATCCTTTACTTCGGATTTGATCCCGGACCCCCGCCAATAGACCGTCGTGTTGATCCAGTGCGACGTTAATTAAAATACGCACCTACCTGCACAACGACGCGTGACATTATTTGGGAATTAAACTGGCAATATTACGAAACACGCATTCTTCCGTTCTGAAACACTTCTGCAATCTGACATCTGCAGAATCGAAGAAAAGAAGAGAAAGAATGCCTCCTTGGGGGGGGCGTTGACATTTTCCCTCCATCGCTACCTCTTGTGAAACGGGCTCTTTTCAATTTTGTCATCTGTATATGAAATTCCATTTTTGAAATCTGAATATATATAATATTCGAAAAAGAAAAAAATAGAACGAAAAAATGGGGGCGGGGTGGGGTAAAGGGGTGCATGCAGTTTTTCTGACATTCTTATGCTTCGTCAATCGGCGATTCTTGCTTTTTCTCTTTAGTTATTGACGAAGAAGAAATACGATACTCTGCTTTTATTCCTTATTTAAGTAAGTTTTGAAAAATAAATCCCCTCCTCTCCTAAAATTACCCGCTTTTTACGTTCCTTGCTTGTGAATATATAAAGAGTTACTAAAAAGTTTTATATTTCTTTTTCAGTACGCTTTGAATCTATCCGACAATAAAATTCCATTAAAATGTCGTTGGCTTTACGAAACTTATTTTGGATTTCTATTTCAACGCACAAGTTTTATTTTATTGTGGAAATTATTTAAAAAAACTGCATAAACAAGTGAGAGGGTTCCGTAAAGTAAGACCGCATAGTCTAAAAAAGTTGCATTTAGTTATATTTTTAACAAATAAAAACATCAAAATTTCATATTCTAGAGAAGGAATAATTATGTCTATTCATACAAGCTTTTCGAAGTTTTATTCTGAAGCAACTGCGATAGTTGTGTGCAGTGAAATCTACATTATTTTTGTGGTACAATGTTTGACTTAGGAAAGGCATTTTCTGGCGGTGGTGTTTTATGTCGGTACGTGTTTCTGGTACATATTTCAAACGTGACGCCACTTATCTTGTTTATCAAACAGGATTTTAGCACATTACCTATAATATATTATTCCAAATTGATTCTGGACCGGTATAGTGGTTAAGGTGTTAACCTCTAGATCGGAAGGTTTCTGGTGCGAATCCGGGTCCGAGCATGGATGTTTGTAAGCGTATGGTGTAGAGGCGGCTGGTGCACCTTCAATCTGTCGTGGCCAAAAGTCCTCACGTTGGGTTGGTGTGGAAGTTTGAAGAGTGGGGTGACAGCTCAGGTGTTGCTTCGTCATCTGACCGTGGTTCAAAATTACGAGGTGTTGTCCTCGGATCTTTCCCTTAAGGGACTGATCCCGGACCGTCGTCAATAGCCCATTGTGTTGCTCTAGTATGACGTTAACTAAAATTATCAAAATTACCAAATTACCAATGCGTCAATTAGGTTAGGGTGCATTAAGTGTTAAAGTCGAAAAAAAGCGAAAGTTCTAACGCGATTGAGCAAAATATTTGCTTCAACATGTGCTTTTTAAAGTACCTCTAAGCATGAATTTTTTCACCAAGCTGAGTTTTTTTTAGAAATTTCAATTTGGTTTCTAATAAATTTTTTTTTTAATTCGGGAAAAATAGGGACATTTTATTATTTTTATGTTAAAACTGTCATACTTATAGCTTGCTATTACTAGTAGTTTTTAAAATTTGAAAACATCACAGGCGACCTTAGAATGTACTATTTCTTACGGGACAATTATTTTTGAAATTGTTTAATAAGTTAATTCGATGCAATCAAAAGTTGGTCATGCAAATTTGGTATTTCTTAGATCGTAATTTCCGATACAAAACTAAAACTATCAAATCTATAGCTTAATACTATTATTTTTAAAATTGAAAACATCACTGAAAACCTTAGAATGCACTCGTTCTTAAGGTATAACTATTTTAAAAATTGATCATAAATAAATTTGATGCGATGAAAAATATAATTTCGTGATAGTTTACAAATTGTTCCTCGCGCAGATGCGCGGAGTTAAAATGGGAAACGGCATTGATGAAACTTGCTGTGACGTCAGGCACGGAGAGTCCAATCAGGAATATACGAATTAGTAAGATAGTTTTGCCTAGGTCTAAAGGACTAAGGACATGCCTAAGGTCTAAGGACTACGGTCTAAAGCAGGGCTCGAAATACCCGGGTGCACAGGTGCACTGTGCACGTGAAAAATAAATTGTGCACATAATTTTTTCCCGCTAAGCGCACCTGTGCACCTAATTTAAAAAATTAGGTGCACCTTGTGCACCTGTATTAAAAAATATATTTCGAGGCCTGGTCTAAAGGACATGCGACCTCTTTTCCTTTGAGTATATAACGATATATTTCACTCCCACATGCGTATTTGCACAATGTTAAAGGGCAACAAGCAGTAAGTATCATGGTCAACAGGTAGTTAATTAACATCGCACTGGAGCATGACACCGGGCTATTGGTGACGGTCCGAGAACAATCTCGAAGGGAAAAATCCCAGGACATCGCCTCGAAATTTTAAACCACGACCAGGTAGGTAGGTAATTAACGTAGCACTAGAGCAACACAACGGGCTATTGACAACGGTCCAGGAAGGTAATTATTTTAATTAACGTCATACTGGAGCAATACAATGGGCTATTGGCGACGGATCATTCCCCGACGAGGGAGATCGAAGGACTACTCCTCGAAATTTCGAACCACGGTCAGTTGAAGTGCACACCTGAGCTGACACCCCTTTCCAAACTTCCTCACTACGTTAACGTAAGAACAACCGCCAATGCTCTAACAAACCGGGATTCGAAACTTAGACCTACTGTGTGGGAAAAAAATGCTGTAACCAAGATACACTACCCTACAATAATGGACCGGACAGCAACATGTGATGGTATAAGGGAAATAATACATGCTTTAATAGGGGGGGGGGTCCTTCACGTGCTACAATTACACTAGCAACCCTTCTGAGCATTCGTTCAACAAGGTGTTGATACACAGCTATGAGTATTTGTGTTCATTCCTGCTGCAAAAAATGTCGCCAGCTCAGCTGTAGATTTCGAATGTGGTTCCCAAGTCCGTAAGCGTCGCTCTAACTTGTCTCACAAATGTTCTATGGGGGTTTAAATCGGGACTCTGAGCAGGCCAGTGAAGACGTTTTACATCCATATTTTGATACCACTGCTTGACAGAGACTGCAACATGACATGGAGTGTTGTCGTCCTGGAAGTAACATTCGTCTATTCCATAAAATTGCCCGAGCGTAGGAAGAACCTGATTGTAAAAAATGTTCATGTATGCGTCAGCGTTCAATTGACCTGGTACAACGTGCAAAGGTCCAGGCCATACCACTTAAAACACCTCCACACAAGTAGTCGGATTTCATGCAAATCCGCTGGCGTCCGGTCCATTATTATAGGGTAGTCTATAAGTTTGGTGATATTAAGTCTATTTAGATATCATCACTCAAAGTGGAAAAAGTCGCATCTCTAAAATCTGCATTTTTCAAGGGAACAAACACACGAATCGCTTTTCTTATGATTATATTATATTATTATTACATACACGTTTGGTTGTAACTTTTATTGGCTCACCTGATGACATAAGATATTTTACCATGAGGTGAAAATCACACACACACCACATATAGTAATAATAAAAGTTAAAAAGGAATTTTTAACACACGATCTTTTGCAGTTTGAGTGACGATATATCGATTAGATATTCATTCTTTAGAATTTCTATTATCGAAGTGCTGAACTTTTATTGGTTAAGCAGGTTAAGTGACGTGAAGTTTAGAATCCGTGGAGGAAACAAGTTTCGCCGCAGATACACCTCCTACATTTATCTGGACAAAAAGGTCTCTCATACGTACTGGCAATGTTTTCTGTAGTCGGTTAACAGATAATACAGAACCTGTGAACCTCGGCGCAACTTTTCAAAGCTCAAAAACTTTTCAAAAGTATAACTTTATACTAAACTCTTCCTCCGAGCTCATTGCATTTTCACGTCGCTAGCTAAAACACTGAATAAAGTCAGCATGAAAGACGATATCGATTTTAAAAATATGATTACCCCTCCTCAAAAAAAACAACTTTACAATTCAACAGCGAAAAAACGTCTTCCTTTATTCAGAAATAAAAAATCTCCCTTCATCATCGCATATTAAAAAAAAAACTGCAACTTTTTCAAAATCACAGTTGAGAGAAGGGAAAAACACAGCGATTTAAGCCGCTAATGAAATTCATGCAGAAATGGAGCAGTGAGGAAACACACACCCTACCCTGCTAATTAATTCTTAATGTGATCTTCCCGTACGGTAAAAAATTTAAACAAAAACAACACCAAAACAATAATAAAGATAAAATAAATCCTGGTCATCCCGGGACCCGATGCTGATAAGCTCTTATCACAGAGTTACTGATGATTGATGACGTTGCTGGTAATGGGAAATTCTTGGGATGCAACACAACTGATAACTGATTCCTGGTGTACGTTGCTTTTAACTCTTTTTTTCCACTCCATGTTTGCTCCGGCGTGTTATTTAGAATATTAATCATGCGTTTGTGACGTCTGAACTTTTTTCGAGGTCGATTCAGATAACTAGTATACATATCATCAAGTCATAATGAGGTTGGTTCTGAGTTGTAGAGTATAGTTAAGAGATAATCGTTTGCTTGCAACTGATATTTCGATGAAGCAAACTGGCAACAAATTATCTGGTCAGTTGTGCAAGACGCGGGTTTATATTTCGCTTTCACAGACGTTGAGTCAAAAGGACACCATTGATGTAGTTCCCGTTTTCGATTTCTTAAACCTCTTCATCAGAATTGGTTCGAATTAATGGGCTGTTGTACTCGGATCTTTGTTTTCGGGATTAATTCCGGACTGTCGCCAGGACGTGGTAGACCGGTTGGGAAAGTAACGGATTAGTAACCTGAAATCTGTTCGTTCGAATCCAACCAAAGACAGTCGTATAAAAAGGGGATTATACACTTTTTTCGTGGCACCAAATGTCCTTATGATGACGCTGTGTGGAAGTTTGTAGAGTTGGAATCCAGCTCAAGTGTAGCATCGTCATCTAACCGAGGTTCAAAATTAAGTGGTCTTGTCTTCGTGTCTCTTCCGTCAGGTTTAATCCCAGACCGTCTCCAAATAGCCCGTTGTGTTGCTCCAGTGTGACATCAATTAAAGTATCAAATACCATGCCTTCAATAATTGATTTAAATGCAAAACACGCGGTAGGTAATTATTAGGTACAGCTACACTCTACGTTTATTTTTTGGCGCACTTCTAGTAGCGAGTTACGGTAGATTAAGGCAACCCATATGTCTTAACGGTTATTGTTGTTTTAATGGCAACCTCGGCAAACGGTGACTTTCAATTTTCATTTTGAATATTCTACAAAGTACTTTAATATCCGTTAAAATCGTGTGATTTCATTGGTTCGTTTGAAATTTTTTCTTTGATTCCATTGGTTATTTTGATTTTAACATATCCTTTGACTGCATTGGTCTTTTTAAATTTTTAAACTAAGACACCATTGGTTCATTTACTTGTATTTCTACAGTAATGGAATATTTATACTATTTTCATAACATTTTTCACAAAAGGTTTAATTTTTTTTTTTTTTGCCATTTGTGGAATTTTTGTTTATTATTATTTCCCGGCACATTTCTGACTTATCAGGTCGTATTAATTCTTGCTTTTTCTTTTCAAAAAAACCTACTGTATTTAGTGTAATTGATAAGTTTCAGGGTATTCTTTCCCAACATTCGCAGCTTAGTTTTTCTGCTGGTTCAAATGTGTTTTGAAATGTGTTTAAGCTTACTACTTCTTGCGAAATTTTTAAAAAAATATACTTTTCAAAACGTTCTCAAATGTGTTTTCCAGCTTTCATTTTCCGTTGTAAAAAGAAAAATATTGTTTTAAAATTTTTTTTATAAAATAATTATTTTCTTGGCGATTTTAGAAGTTCGCCAAAAAAAATCGTTAAGGCCGTTGCCACCGCTCATAAACGTAGAGTGTAGCTGTACCAAATATTACAAGTGAGACATAATTTAATGTTACAACTACAAAACGAAACGTCATGCAGCAGTAGGTAGGTAATTTAAATGAGTCGGCAAAGGAGCAACACAATGGGCTATTGGCGACTGTCCGTTATAAACCCGAAGGGGAAGTCATACATTAGCAGAAATGTTTTTTTAACATTAATCTTTGCATGTGATATTACTTTAAGGGACCAATGCAAAAAAAATCTTTCAATATTTCGATGATTTTTTTTATAAATTTGAGTAAATTTTTATTCAATTCTATTTTAAATTAATGGAAATACTTTAAAAAGAAGTATTTTAAATAATTTTTCGAAAAATACCTGTACGTTTTGAAGTAAGGTTAATTTTATGCTTTAAATGTCTAAAAATGTGTATTTTTTCCATTAAAGGAACATTCTTTCAGAGTCCATCCAAGAAAATACAAAAAAAATTGGCTTAAAAGTGTAACATACCCTATAACATATTTTAACACAGGCAATTTTTTCTATCTGTTGAGAAAAAGTTCATTTTGATAATTAAAAAAGATAAAAATTGTTGATGTAAAAAAATCTAAAAATTTCAATTTTTTTTAAAATTAACAAACATTAAAAAAAACTTGTTTTAATTAATATATAAAAGATTTTGAGAAATGTTCACATTGAAAATTTGACCTTTTTAATAAAACGGAGATACAACTGCACGGGTCAACTTACATTTTATATGAATATATGACTGGGATGGTTTACTACAATATGGTTATTCTTTGTTATATGTTGGCTAATTAGACCTAGGACTACTGCTTAGAGGAATCTGAAGCACAGCAAAGATACACGCTGTCAAGTTATCCTGTCAGACATGGAGCATAGTTCAATTTCGTCCCACTAGAGCAGTGTTTCCCAAAGTGTGGTACGCGTACCCTCAGGGGTACGGGAAGAGTTTGGTGGGGGTACGCGTTGCACCGGAGTTTGGTGGGGATATGCACTGCACTGTGCTTAGCTGTGCCTAATTCTACGTTCTCATGAGTCAAGTCAAGACAGTCTTGTGAGGCGTGAGATGGTCCGGAGTGACACAGCTGAAATATACCACAATTCGTTACAGAAACAACTTACTTCGTTAACCCTCCGCGGGCTCAACCGTTCCCCAATCCTCTCGTAGAAGGGGTAGAAATCTGCCTATTCAAGTAGACTCGTTTCCCTATCTTCATGAGTTCATAACAAGTTCGACTACTAAAATTGATGCTGATACTCTAAAAAGCATAACACTGTATTTGGAGAGTTTGCAAGTGGTCTTGAAAAACTATTTTCCTGACTTAACCAAAAATATTGAATGGATAGGATATCCGTTTAACATTAACACAACATGCATTTCAGAAGATTTGTCGCATGCGGAAAAAGAGCAATTGTTGGAATTGGCTTTAGACGGATTCTTGAAAAATAAACTTAAGGAGAGTACTTTAATATCATTCTGGTTAAAAATGCAACTTGTGTATCCGGTTTTTACAGAAAAGTTCTAAAATACATCTTGCCTTTTCCAACTTCATATTTATGTGAAGTTGCTTTTTCAGCATTTGTAAACATTAAGTCGTAAAAAAGGACGTGGAACCAAATCTCAGATACAAATTAACAACCAGGGGACCAAATTATGACGATCTGTTATCTCAGCTCAAACAACTTCATCCTTCTCATGGATCCAGATAAACGTTATTTATAATATAACTGTTACTTATATTTTATTATGAATAATTTTATTTATCTTTTCTTATTATTTTGTGTAAGTCACAAAAAAAGAAAAAAAATTCATTTTGATTGTTATTAAAATACATCCATTTTTTTGACGAGGGGTACTCAGCGTTACGAAAATTATAGAAGGGGTACACATAGGTCAAAAGTTTGGGAAACACTGCACTAGAGCAATGGTCGGCAAACGCATTATTCAAAATAACTAAAGGTCAGCAGTACAACGATTAAGATTTCTGTTCAGAGCCAAATTTCGTTTCAAGAACCATGTTTTAGGAGTCTCGGTTTAAAATAGCTACTAAGATTAAAACTAGGTATCATAAAAATAATCTTATGTATTGACAAAAAATATTTTTTACATTACTAGTGGGCTCCGCCAACTGTTCGCTAACGCTCGTCAACCCCCGATGATTGTTGGCAATCATATTTAGCTCGCTTCACGAACTATACTTTTCAACAATGAGGGGGGGAGGGGATTGCTTCACAATCCACCCTCATATGAATCGCTGTTGGATTGACCACGGACCTTTAGTACGACATTAATTGAAAGTACTCTTCCCTTCCTATTGCGATATTAATCGCATGCGCCCCAGTTAAGGAAAATTGCCTAACTTCTTTTGCGAGATTAGCGGATCCGTATATAAGCCGACCCCCGTTCTTTAGCTTTAGAAAACGTCCCACAAATTCGCGGCTCATACACGGAAATATAGTGTAAATAAAAACAAAATGTTTTTTTAAATGTCAAAAACAAAACAACTTGTTTCCGCATAAAAAAGGAAATATTTTTGCAAAACATGATGATAAAATTCAGAGGAAATCTCATCATAATTTTAAATGTTTTAACTTCTCCGTGTTGTTTGTTGTAATAGTAGTTCTAAGTATTTTCATATTCGACTGTTGCTATGGAAACGGAGACCGAATTTGCCGGTGCTTCTGAAAACATTACAAACTCTCTATTGCGTGCTCTCACATTTTATGAATGAATTAATTAAATAATATATAACTCTGTTTATCGTGTGCGCGTGTTCCAAATTCATTAGTCCGTTGAACCACAAGACTCGCTATTTACCAATCACACAGCGAATAAACCTGAAAAAAATTACAATTTTTTTTATAACTAGGGGGCTCCGCCCCCTGCTCGCTTACGCTCGCCAACCCCCGGGGATTGCTGCGCAATCCCATTTGGTTTGCTTCGCAAACCAACACTCCTTTCACAGATGTCATTTGGTTTGCTTCGCAAACCAACATTCCTTTCACAGAGTGAAACTATCTGAATAATTCGTATTATGCTGATTTCACTTTCCGGTACATGACGTCACAGCGAGGGCTTCGCGCCCTGCTCGCTTACGCTCGCCGACCCCGGGGATTGCTACGCAATCCCATTTGGTTTGCTTTCTCAAACCAATACTTCTTTCGCAATTGATTTCACTTTTTTTTGCTTTAACACTTAATGCACCCTAAACTAATAGCCGCATCAGTAAAAAATCTTCTGTATCTTGTTCCCTGTACAATTTTAAGTAAACAGTGTTAATATCAATACATTGTACTTTGTCGGTAAACTGTCTTGAGAACAGAGGGAAAAAAGCGAGCCTTTTTCCTCGCCAAATAAAAAGAAATCGTTTTTATGGCAATTGTTGCTACGATAAATTTGATATCTGGCAAACCCGATAGTAGAAAATGCAACCCACTGCTGTTTGCCGAACCAGCTATGCGAACTGAAAAATACGAAATTTGTGTCACCAACTTTTGATTGCATCGAATTTATTTATGAACCAATTTTAAAAATAATTGTACCGTAAGAAAGAGTACATTGTGAGGTATACTGCAATATTTTTAAAATTAAAAACTAACAGTAATACTATATAGATATGACCATTTTAGTTTTGTATCGGAAGTTACGATCTGAAAGTTCCGAAAATTGTATGACCTACTTTTAATTGCATCGATTTTGTTTATTAACCAATTTGAAAAATAATTGTACCATAAGAAAGAGTGTAATGTAGTGTATTCAGTGATGTTCTCAAATTTAAAAAATAATGGTTTTTGCCGTAGACATAACGGTTTTAACAAAACGTAGCGAAAATATCCGAAGATTCCGAATTTTGTATCACGAACTTTTGATCGCATCCAATTTAATTATTAACCGATTTCAAAAATAATAGTACCGTAAGAAAGAGTATATTCTGAGGTATACTGCGATATTTTAAAAATTAAAAACTAATAGTAATTAGATATAGATACGGCAGTTTTAAAAAAAAGTAACAAAAATGTCCCGATTTTTCCCGAATTTCAAAAAAATATTATCAAGAACCACATTTAAATTTCAAAAAAAACTCGACGAGCTGCAAAAATTTACGTTGAGAGGTACTCTTAAAAAAAAACTCACGACTAAAGACTGAAATTTTGAATGTGTTTTGCTCACTCGCGGAAGAAATTTCACTTCTTCAACTTTAACACTTAATAAAACCTAAACTAATAGCCGCATCGGAAAAAATCTTAATAATTATCCAGGGAATACGATGAAGAACAAAGCATGTTAATTTCATATTTTTCCGATCAGTACTTTCTCGGGAAACCGTCTAAGAATGGAGCTAAACAACAAAAATTTCAATTCTTCGGCGGCGGCGGCGGCGGTGGCGGTAACTTTTTTTTAATATAGAGAGATAATAGAAAGAAAATAAAAACATGACAAAACACGCATTTAATGTGAACGATGACCTTGAAATTTCCTTGGAAAGTTTGGATAAGTCAGGTTTGTATGTCGTTGTTTTTAATTTCAAGCAGGATTCCAAGTTCTCATCAATAAGACGATTTCTCAATTTACTTTAGATACGGTTCATACTTGAAAAAGATTGTTCGCATGAATATGTAGAGCCAAAGAGTGAAAGAACAGCAAATGCTAGGTTTGTAACTCATCATACGAGTCAGGAATGCTATTTCAGGTGTTGAAAATTATCATGTCTTCCTTCTCTAGTTACTGTCAGCATTTAGTCGAAATGGATTCGTGGCAGAGCCACTCTCAAGTGGCTAAAGAGCCGCTGTTTGCCGACCACTGTACTAACGGAACACAACGAGCTATTGCCAACGTCCGGGATCTATTTCGAAGGGAAAGACATGAAGACAACACTTCCTAATTTCGAATAAATGTCAGATGACGGGCAATAGCACTTGATTCTAACAGGTATTTATGACTTGACCAGACACACTTTTAAGAAAATGGATCTATCTTCTCTGTACATACCACACCTTCTAGCACATGTCCTTATTTATACTATCGTGATCATTTATCAAGTATGACTGCAATCTCGAAAAGTATTGGGTTGATGCAAAAGTTCGTCACAATTTTTCGACAGGAATATATATGCAGGAAAATCATTTTATTTAATAAAAATTACAGCCCAGTTTGCTATCTGGGTAGAGACGTCTACCTACTATGGTATAGCATGCAAGTCGAATTAACATCATTTACTCCGTCAGTACTCCCTTCTATGATGGGGAAACGTCTTCCCTCATGGAGCTGGATACAGTTCGAGTGGGCTGTCTAGTTGCGGTTAGGGTACTAGTAAAGAAATCCAACAACAATGAATTCCATATTGTTACCCTGCATTCAGACAAAAACCAGACATGCCGAACAAAAGGTGATAAAACTCTGTTTATTTTGTAGGTTTTTTTATTCTGTTTTATGCGAGTGAATTTTTGTTTCCTTATGTGCGGTTTTGTTGGATGACCTTCCTCCATTTTTTCGATAGCTGCATCGTCACGCGCTCATACAAGTTCTGATGTTTCTGCTAATAGAACAGATCGAGTTAACAAAACTCTTTGTACCACTTACTGGGGTCGCGGTAGCCTGGTTGGAAGAATACGGCTGGCAACTGGAGGATTTCGAGTTCGAATACAGCCACAGACAGTTGTGTACAAAGAGGGCTGGTGTGCGTTAAATCTGCCATGGCCCCAAATGTCCTCTCATTGGTGTGGTAAGGGAATTTGGATAATGGGAGCTGCCTGCTAGGTGTGACCTTATCATCTGACCGTGGTTCAAAACTATGTGGTATTGTCTTTGGATCTTTCTTTTGGGTTTGATCCAGAACCATAGCCAATAGCCCGTTGTATTGCTCCAGTGCAATGTTAAATAAATACTTTGCTAACCTACACCACTTACAACACGCGCAGTTTTGCACAGCATGAATTTTTGATGTGAATACATCTGTATCATCGAACAGTACTGAGGGCATGCACGAATAGTCAAGCGTTACAATTGTTTTGTAACGCTTGTAACAAAACAATTAATATTACATTAAGACATTATTAATATAAATAATAATAATGTCTTATTATTTCAGAACTAGAAGAAACGCAGCGTCGTGTAGACAATGAATGTCCGTACCTGACGTGAACCACGGACCGAGTGTGCGGGCGTACTGAGCAATATGTCGAAATTCTACGGTGCTGGGCGAGGTTTGGGCCAGTGTAACTTTGGATTGCCTGGAGTGAGGACTGCGCACGAAATGTCTTTCAAAGGTTACCAAATACTACAACAATTAATATAGAACGACACTCTCACAACTAATAACAAACTGTCCTTTAATCGTCCAAACTTTAAATTTATATTGTGAATATATTCACAATAAAGAATCTTTCAAACTTCCTGTCTGGTTTACTCATTCCACAATCCAACGTCCTGCTGGATTATTCACATCAAATCACAGTTTGCATCCTTGACACATTCTACCAATCTACCATTTATTTTTCGCACATTCCTTATTCGAAATAAGACATGTCATCTAGTATAGATTATTTACTTTTTTGAGATTTATACCTCTCAACCAGTTTATGTTTCGAAGAGAATCGAAATCCTTTTTTCGTACATTTGGAAGATTTTCTATTCTTGATACACATTCAACGTTCTCTCCGTATGTGTCGAACATGCATGTGTGAACTTCCATCTTCGATTTTCGTAATGTTTGCATGACCTTACCAGCTGCTACTCCTTCGAACGCGATTCTTTTGTTCTTGGTCATTTTACTTCACTCTCTATCTCTTTTTGGACCTTTCTTTTAGCTAGTTTCACTTTTTAGATTGTTGTTATGGCTCTAGAGTTTGAAAAAACTTTCACGGAAAATTCCAAAAAGTAAAGGATCTCCTTCATTTCGGCGATGTGTTTTATAAATTTTCCCGATGCTTTTTCCTCGAGCTTCTTCGTACTAGCATTGCATTTTCTGAAATGAACAAATTCCCTGCCAAATGCATATTATAATCTTATCTTGCAACATATACTCGTTTTATGTGTCCTGCTCAGTATTTGGTATTTCAATTAACGTCGTACAGTAGCAACATAACGACTATTGGCGACGGTCCGGTATCAAACCCGAAGGGTAGGATCCGAGGACAACATCACTTAATTTTGAACCATGGTCAGATGACGAGGTCACACTTGAGCTGACATCCCACTCTCAAACTATTCACGCTCGCCAATGTGAGGATATTTGAGTCACCGACAGATTGAACGTGCGCCAAAGCTTTGTACACGACAGCTTTTGTTTGGATTCGAACTCGCAACTATCTATACTATCTATCTATACTCGCAACTACTCAGCTTATAATAGCTCATAGCAATATTGCTGCCAGCTTCAAAATGTTATTTCAAGCCCTGATATGGAGAACATATTTTATACCAAAACCCCACACTTTAGGCCCGGTGCATACCTCCGGTTTTTCAACGTGCGTCGCCTCTGCCGCAACGCAAGTGCGGTCTGAGATACATAAGATACAATGGAGCAGTGCACACATGCCTCCAGCGCCGCTGGTTCGACGCACGTCTAACTTGCGTGCAATTTGTACCGCAGTTTCCCACGGCGCCGCACGGTCGCCGCACAAGAGTCTCCGTTCTGAAGTACCTTGTTTTCATAAACAAATGAAGTATAAACAATAATTAATCAATGGTTGTATCCAGTAATGTCTATTTCGTTTCAAAATACACTTTTTTTTACACCAAGTAAGCGAAATAAACACGTTTTCTTCCATAAAATATTTATCGCAAATGGTGCGAAATGAGTTCGTGTGTCATTTCACGGTTATGTGTGCATAGTTGGGCTTCGGTGCCGCAGTGGCGCCGCACGTTGAAAAACTGGATGTGTGCACCGGGCCTTAACCAGAAACCATATCATTATCTGGAATTAATTTTGGTGGAATATTAGAGCTGCTTGGTTGACGCTAAAATCCCACAGTAACCAACCGCCAGTCACCATAGTTTAATCACATCAATAAATTTAAAGGCAAGAGCAATTAATTTCAAGTGAAAATAACTGTTACACAGATAATAAATTAATTTTTATATCAACCATCCATTAACCAGTCATCAGTCAATCCACCCTAAACAGAGTTACCACCGTACCTTTGTCTCCCAATAATTAAGTATTGGAAAACCACTGTTTTGTTAAACAAAATACCATTAATTTTTACACCACGACGCACATTAACCAACCATTAGTTAATCCATCTAAACCTGTGGCTCTTAGCTGGTGTTTACGGAGCATTTGTGCTCCATAAACTTAAAAAAAATGTTCCGCCAGAATTTGAAAATCAGTGAAAGATTTAACGGTTATTAAGACGAAAAAGCAAAAGTCATTGATTTTAGTTTTATCGTCTCTACTTGTACTTATATTGGCTTTTATCGAATTCAATAATACATTTATTTCTATTCGAACATTAGTAAAATCTGTTTACGATTTTGGGTGGATATATATATATATATATATATATATATATTTTTTTTCATCATTTCTTCAAATAAAAGAGTTAAAATTTCCAATCAACACATAATTTTAACTTATATTACCGTTATTCCTAAATTTCACAAAAATCCTATTAAATTCCGTTACATCACCTGTGGTAATAACTCTTATATGATTAAACCTGGCTTGCTACTATTTAAATATTTAAAAATTATTCTTGCTGCCATTTTTGATGAAGGCTTTACCTGGATTATATGTGATAATAACAAGGTTTTGAATTTTTTGGATAAAAATATTATTAATGATATTCAGACCTATGATTTTAAAGACCTTTTTACCAGCATACCCCTGGACAAATTGAGAGATGTTTTGAACTATTACTATCATGATTTTAATAACTTAATTGATCTGGATTTTGAGGAATGGGAATTTTTGGTTAATTATTGTATTTTTAATAATTTTATATTTAATGGTGAGCATATTTACACTCAAGTTAAGGGTATTCCCCAAGGTTCTAATTTTTCTTCCATTCTTGCTAATTTATTTCTTCATTATTTTGAAAAAAACTTTTGCCTTCAGATAAATACTGCTTTTAGATTTATTGATGATTTAATTGTTTTTAATAATAGCAACTTTGCTAATATTTGGAAATCCATCTATCCAGACGAACTTTCTTTAATTAAAACCAATCTGGATATTTATCCATTGATTTGGATGATTGGACCATTTTATGTTGTTTGGGTCAGGCTCCTCCCTGATGACGCCCTGATCCACCAACATTTCAACATTTATTATTATTTTTTAAGACTTTTGTTACATTTTTTTAGAAATTCTTGTGTTTTTGAAATTATATTGCTTACCATGCTATGTCTGCAGCTTCAGCGCGCTTGCATGGGTAGTTTCGAGTTTCGGTTAATGCACCCCGGCTGTTTGGTTATTTTTTGTTATTTTGTGTGTGTTATGTTATTTTGTATATTTTATGTTGTTATTATATATATATATATATTTATATATATATATTTACATATATATAATATATATATAAAATATATATTATATATATATATATATATATATTTTATATAAAAATATATGTTACCGCTAAAGTGCAGTAATGAGGTATTCTACAGATTTTCTAGGTAATGTGCAGATTAACTAGGGTGATCCGTTAAAGTACCGAATATTGTTTCATTTTCATTCTTTCAATTGTTTCATTTCATTGTAATCTGCAAATTACCTAGATAATCTGCACATTACCTACTAGGCACCCGTTAAAGTGAAAATAAGATATTTCCTGGAACAACAGTAACGTTTCTGACGCATTTTAGATATCTAAAGAATCAAGTTAATACAATCCAATAATCAACAAATTAGTTGATAGAATCAATCATCAATGAATTAAGAAACTATAATAGAAAGAATCAACTGGTTTAACATATTATTACAGTTAAGGAAATGAATTTGAAAACATGATACAATTATGCTTACTTATTAGTGCAATCTGAAGATTGGTGACACTGATTTACATAGCAATTGTTTTTTGCGACAAGCACACCTATTTGTGGTACATTTACATTTGCAGTCACATTTTGTTTGACGTAAAGATATTTCTACAGCAGGGATACCTTCGTTCGTTAAAAATCTCTCTTTTCAAACATTGAATTCAGTTTTTGCATTCAATTGTTTTCGTATACTATGGGGACAAGGACACCACACAGTTCATTTCAATTAATAATCACTGTTAACACAGACATTTGAGGCCACGACACATTTAAAGTTCACCAACACCCTTTGTATATGACGACCGGGCTACCGCGGCCCCCACTAAAAATGTGTCATCCCCATGGCTTTATCTCTCAATAATTAATTTCAAGTGACTTGAATTGAAATGTATCGTAACGCGGACGAGGAATTAACTTTCGCTAGTTCAATCCATTCGCTTCAAACACCCACCATAACCAGACACCATACAATCACTCCGCAAACGAAGTCACCGCAGTTTCTCCTCCAGTAAACTGTTACGAGAGCGAAAAGTTGTTTAGGGAAATAAAGTTGGGGTCGAGTTAAGGGGGAACACAGTTGGGGAGGTGTGGGAGGGAGAAGCGTTAGGGGCCATCCATCAAAACTTGATTATCATCCTGCATTCTTCCGAGCACTTTGTCTCAGTGATAGGTCTGACAAATCGACAAGCACCGGGCCGCTTTCTTTCGACAGCGAATAATTTGGATGGGAATTTATGAGGGACTGATTGCCGCTGGGGGACAATATCATGCTATTGATGTCCGATGCTCTCGATCTTTTTTTCAAAAGTAGTTCTTTGTCTCTCAGAGCGAGGTTGGTCATAATAGCGGTAAATACAATTCGATATTTATTAAGTCAGCACTGTAACAGGAGCTAAAAGTATGCTACCTTGTTACTTCATGGCACATATAGGATTGAGTTGATGCAGAAGTTCGTCCCGTTCTTAGCACTCGATGGCATTGCATCTTGAAAACGAAGTGTTATCTACCTCACATTAGGGATGCGACATCGATGTTTTTACCATCGATGTATTGGAGTCGATGTTTTTGTAACATCGATGTTTATACTAGTCGATGTTTTTGTAACATCGATGTTTATACTAGTCGATGTTTTTGTAACATCGATGTTTATACTAGTCGATGTTTTAACGTTGTCGATGTTTTATTTTTAAATGAAAAAAGTACTGTTATAAAAATTTTAAAAATAACCAAGTAGAATAATTTTCATAATCAGCAAATTGAACATACTTTTAGATCAAAGTGGCCAAGGGTGAAAGGTTTGAAAAGTAGGGATGCGACATCGATGTCGATGTTTTCGAAACATTGATGTTTTATAAAAAACATCGATGTATTGGAGCCGATGTCGCATCACTAGTTGCTAAACCAGTTTTAAGAAATGTGGAAAAAAGTTTAAATACACTGAATTTTAGAAATATCGATGTTTTGCTGTCGATGTAACATCACTAGTTGCTAAACTAGTTTTAAGATATAGGGGGAAAAGTTTAAATACACTGAATTTTAAATACATCGATGTTTAAAAACATCGATGGTTTTGGGGCGATGTATTATCAACATTAATGTTTTTATTTTGAACATCGATGTTTTGCTGTCGATGTCGCATCACTACTTCACATATGTGAAGTCTTGATGCTGTTTGATAGAAGGAATTTCAGCGAGTACCTGGGGAAAAAGTGTGTGCTATTTTGTTGGTTATGAAAATTTTGTGAAGCATTAAAAAGGGCAAGAAGCAAGGAACATTTTCGACCTAACGTTCTATTTTGATTTCCGAAAAGGAAAGAATACTTCGCAGATGAAAAAGATATGCGTTTTATAAGGTGAGGGGTCCGCTGACGATTTTACGTGCCGTGAGTGGATAAAGGAGTTTAGTCACCTGGATCAGTTCGTTAGACAGAAACCTTAGAACTTGCATGAGAGTGGTTTGATCTACCGGAGAGATGGAGAAAGATCATCAAACAGAAGGGCACATACTATATTGATTAAATGTCAGTTTTAGTAAATAAGATAACTTTTCTGAAATAGTTGTCCAAGAAACGGGAAGAAATTTTGCCTCAACCCAATACAATGTCACAAAGAATATTTAAATATAAGGTATTTCAACATCGTTGGACAATCTTTGGCTCCTGTTACTTGAGACGTTTCATCGCATTTTGGTCTACATCCAATCCCAGTAATTTTTCAGCATTTGCGGAAAACCTATTGCAAATAAATTACTATAGTAATAGCTATAAAGCTCTTTTGAAAGTTATTCTTAGCAACTCATATTAACAACCTTTTTTACCCTCCAACAGTTTATCAGTATATGGGTCGAGCTGCACAGATTTTAAAACAACGTTCAACTAATTTTCAAACGAAAATGGATATAGTAGGCCTTTTGCAGCGTGGCCTTAAATGCCCTTAGTTTGGCGTGATGTGGAGGTTATGAAAGTGGCTACCAGCTTAGGTGTGACCTCGTCATCTGACCGTGGTTCAAAATTACGAGGCGGGAACGTATCGTAATTTTGAACCAAGGTCAGATGATGAGAACAGCACGTGAGCTGTCTCTCAACTTACCAATCTTACACGTAGACATTTGAGGCCATGAAATATTTAGTGTGGACCAATCCCCGTGTATACTACGGTCTGTGGCTGTATTAAGTTCCGAACTTGCAATCTTCGGGTTACTAATCCGATAATCTTACAACTGGTCTACCGGGGTCCGTTGCTCCAGTGGGAGATTAGTGAAACACCAAACTACCTTTCTTTTCCGATTGTTTCACATCTTGCGCTTGTTGCTTGTCTTCGTTATTTTTGTATTAGTTTTTCGAGGTTAATTTTTGTAATTTCTTTGGCTAGGTTTTACACAAACATGGAAAAACCAGAAACCTCTTTTTTTTTAAAGATGACCCCCACTTTGCTCTCTTTAATAAAGCAACCGGTCTCCACTTTCATTTATATGTATTACTTTCTTTATATTTCCTTTTTAATAAAAAAAATTCACTTTTCTGGGAGTATACTTGCACTATCCTACAATAATGGACCGGACGCCAGCGGATTTGCATAACATCAAACTACTTGTTTGGGGGTGTTTTTCATGGTATGGCCTGGGACCTTTGGATATTGTTCCTGGTCAATTGAACGCCGACGCCTACATGAACATTTTGGATCATCAGGTTATTCCAACGCTCTGGAAATTTTATGGAATGGATGAATGCTACTTCCAGGACTATAACGCTCCATGCATGTTGCAGCCTCTGTCAAGCAGTTGTATCAAGATATGGATGTAAAAAGGTCTTTCCTGACATGCTCAGAGTCCCGACCTAAACCTCATAAAACATTGGTGGGACGAGTTAGAGCGACGCTTACGGATCAGGGAACCACGTCCGAAATCTACAACTGATCTGGCGACATTCTTGCAGTATAGTATTCTTCTCTTATACCATCACATCTCGCTGTCCGGTCTATTATTGTAGGGTAGAGTATATATATATATATATATACATATATATATACATATATATATATATATATATATATATATATATATATATATATATATATATATATATATATATATACATATATATATACATATATATATACATATATATATACATATATATATATATATATATATATATATATATATATATATATATATATATATATATATATATATATATATATATACATATATACATATATACATATATATATATATATATATATATATATACATATATACATATATATATATATATACATATACATATATACATATATATATACATATACATATATACATATATATATACATATACATATATACATATATATATACATATACATATATACATATACATATATACATATATATATACATATACATATATACATATACATATATACATATATATATATATATATATATATATATATATATATATATATATATATATATATATATATATATATATATATATATATATATATATATATATATATATATATATATATATATATATATATATATATATATATATATATATATATATATATATATATATATATATATATAAACGTACAAGGTGGCACAAAAGTCACTAGACCATTTAAAAACAGAATTATTTATTTACATAAAAGTAAATAAATAATTCAATTTTTAAATGGTCTTGTAAATTTTGGGCCAGTATTAAAAATTCACATTTATTCTTTTATAAACAATAAATATGCTTCTTGGAAACCATGTTTAGTTAGTTTTGTAGATTGTAATTGTTTGTCGCTTATTTAGACTATGGTTGTCTGATACCAAAAGGACAAATGTAAGCTCTGTGGGTTATCACAATTGACCGTTGGTATATTCTAGATAAAATTGGATCATTTTTACTCGTTGGTCTGTCATGAATTTCTCCATCTTTTCAAACGACTACTTATAAATAATGTGAAAAAACTTGAAAGAATTAATTAATAATAAAAAATAATAGTAAGATATATTTTTAAATGGACTAGTGACTATTGGGTCACTCTGGATATAATTGCGCCACCTACAACTCACAGGTTGCTAGCTCAGCCGCCCCTAAAACTAATTAGAAGTCACACATGGAAGAGTGCATGTTCCTGAACGCATTTGCTCGCATAAAATCCTAAGGTTAATAAAACTGGGTTTTATAAATTTAAAACAATTATAATAGACCCTGTGACCAAGAACACTCAATTGTCAAAACCACTTATTTTCTCTCCAATAATTCAGTTACGTCAATAGCATAATTTAATTTTCAGAAAAGCCTAAAACAAAAACGTTTACAATTTCTTTAAAAAATGACAGGAACCCAGACTTTGTCTAATAATATCACTCCATATTTTTATCTCGAAGTTCGTTTATTATTCGATAGTTGCTCTTATTAAACAAAATATTCAATCACTTACTGAAGTCTTGAAAGTATTACAGATCCAAAACATTTTTTTTCCTCTTGGAAAGAATTTCCTTAATATTTCGCCCAATAAACATAAAAATGTTTTCCAATTTTCAATTTCCTCCAAGAAACTTTGGTTTCAGAATTTAAGCAGAACTCATTTCTTCAGAAAATAGTGTTTTTGAATGTTTAGACTCCATGGAAGCGAAGGTTTTGCAGTCATTTAAAAGACACAAACCTATTTTCTTCGAAACACTTAAATATTTCTAAAGAATATGATCTAAAAAGACAATTCGAGGAAAATACATCAATTTTCGAAATGTCTTGTTAAAAACGTTTTTTTTTTTTTACGTTTTCGATGTTTTATTTTTAAATAAAAAAAAGTACCATCATAAAAATTAAAAAAAAAATAACCAAGTAGCATAATATTTTCATAATCAGTGAATTGAACATACTTTTAGACCAAAATGGCCAAGGGTGAAGGGTCTGGTAATTGGTAATTTTTTAGTTAACGTCGTACTAGAGCAACACAAAGGGCTATTGACGACGGTCCGGGATCAATTTCTTAATGGAAAGATCCGAGGACAACACCTCGTAATTTTGAATCACGGTCAGGTGACGAGGCAACACCTTAGCTGGCATCCTACTCTCCAAACTTCCACACCAACCCAACGTGAGGACTTTTGGCCACGACATATTTAAGGGAGCCGCGGTAGCTCAGTCAGTAGAGCGTCGGGCTCGCATCAGAAGGGTTGTGGGTTGTGTCCTCGGCGAAGCCTACAAATCTGACTATTGCGAGATCGGCGCTTCGACCTGGCTAAAGACCGCCATATTCACTAATGGTGACTGGGGCACGTTAAATAGGTCGTGGTTACAATGTCCCCCATGTTCCCATACCAAATCAATACCTCTGGGGGTACCTGATCAGGGGGTTATCGGCCTCTGATTGGGATCTAAATTACGATATGTGTGAGTGAATGGATGTATGAAAGGGACCTTCCTGTAAAACGGATGTGTCATGTATGTCGAGCAAAGTCAGACTTCCTCGCAATGGGGCTCAATAACATGAAAGGCGCACCCCCCTCGCCTCTTGCCGTCTTCGACGGGCCTGGCACTCCTCTGGTCTGCCAGTGTAGGCATAAGAAACAACAACAACAACATATTTAAGGTGCACCAGCCGCCTGTACACCATACGCTTACACATATCCATGCCCGAACCCGGATTCGAACCAGGAACCTTCCGATCTAGAGGCTAACACTTTAACCACTGTGCCGGGTGGTCGGCGGGTGAAGGGTCTGAAAAGTAGGGATGCGACATCGATGTCTTCAAAACATTAATGTTTTATAAAACCATTGATGTATGTACCATCAATTTATTGTAGCCGATGTTTGTTTAACATCGATGTTTTAACAATGTCTATGTTTTTACGTTGTCGATGTTTTATTTTTAAATGCAACCATCATGGTAAAAATTAAGAAAAATAACCGCGGAATTAAATATTTTTCACTGATGACGACATCTGTCCCATCAGAAAGAGTTTTTTCCTTAACTGGTGGGATAGTTACTGAAAAAAGAAGCCGACTTAAGGGGGAGAAGGTTAACACACTTCTTTCCTTACAAACTGTAAATTACAAATATTGGAGCATAATAATTATTGGCCCCAATATTTTTATTTATACTAAATAAGTTAGTTGTGTTCCCCATCCCCACATAAGTTGATAAATAATTAATAATAACAAACAATAATTATTGTTATGTACCTACGTAATTATACTTATAGTTAGTAGTACCTATGTCAAATTGTAAATAGTATTTTCTTTTTTAAGTTATTCAATTTGAAAATAAAAGATTTGTTAATTGTTCTTCTTACTTTTTTTTGCTTTGGGTTGACAGCTAAAGAAAAGTCTTAGTTATAAATTAATAGACACGGCAAATGATAAATTAACCCCCCCCCCCTCCCGCGAACATAAATGTTTGACGTTACTTTACCAGTTTTAGGTAATGGGGGAGAAAAAGTTAAGGCCCCGTTCACATATTGAGGGTTAAAAATTGCACTTGCGAGGCTATCAGGGTCCCGCTCTTCAAGGTCGCAAATATAGATACTTGAATTAGAGGAATAATAAATATAATTTAACGGCGGGACCTTGCTAGCCTCGCCATACGCGCGTTGAAACGCCTCATGTGAACGGGGCCTAAATACACTGATGCTTAAAAACTTCGATGTTTTTTGGGCGATATATTATCAACATCGATGTTTCAATTCTGAAAATCGTTGTTTCTAAACATCGATGGTTTGCTGTCGTTGTCACATCCTATTCTAAACTAGTCAGTAAAACTGGTCAGATCTTGATGGAAGAGATATCTCGTCGAAACTACTTGTAGTGTTATCACCTAGTAGCTGTCTCAACGTGGTGTATCGTCATTACGAAACTGACCACACCTTGATGGTTGAGACGCTTCGTCATTAGAAGAAAAAATGACCAGAACTATATGGATAAGGTAATTCCTTAGAAGAAAAACTGACCAGATCTACATATCGCCATCATTAAAGAATCGGCGGTGTCTGGATGACGAGATATATAGACGCTAGTAAAACTGTCCAGATCTTGATGAACGTGATCACTCATCGAAACTACTTGTAGTGGTCTCTCATAGTGGCTGTTTAGACATGGTATCTCTTAATTACGAAACTGACCAGACTTTCATGGATGAGACACTTCGTAATTCGAAAAAAACAGTTGACCAGATCATTATGGATGAGATATCTCGTCATCAGAAGAAAACTGACCAGATCTTGATCTTGTCATAAAAAAAAATCGGCACAAATTTGAAAGGACATTATCGTTTATCGTTACCACTCAGATGGTTAAATGTCCGAAGCCATCTGACTGTTTATAATTTTGTGTCTTGTGCTTGCGAGGTACAGATAGAATACCTGAATGATGAAACATTCCATTGTCCTTTCCAAAATTATCTCCTTTTATATGGAGTCGTCTTTCAATGGTGCTAATTTGAAAAAAAATAATTGTTGTAGATCCCTTCACATTTCAATCACACTAAAAGCACCAACTTAGTTAATGGAAAGCTGAACTTTCCCTGCCTCTTCGTCACACTAAAAGGCAAATTCATTCAGCCATTAAAAGTTAAAGATTCCCTAAGAGGCCGTGGGAATATTCGAGACGTTAAAAGGCTCCGTTTCTTGTGATGTTGCCAAGAACTGTTGTGAATGGCATGCCTTAAAATGCTCGCTCCTTATCCAATGATGGAGTCTTGGTAGAGTGATTCAAAGAGTTACGGATTAGCAACCGTTGCGAGTTGGAAACTCCGTCCAACCAAAGTCCTTCGTGTGAGCTAAGGCTAGTGCACGTTAAATATGTTGAACGCTCAAATGTCCTCAAGTTGGCATGGTGTAGAAATTTGGAAAGTGGGGTATCGACTCTGGTGTTGACACCGTCATCTAACTGCGGTTCAAAATGAAGAGGCATTGTCCTCAAATCTTTCCCTTCCAAATTGATCTCGGACCGTCTCCAACAGCTCATTGTGTTGCTCCAGTGTGTTATGTAACTACCTACCAATAAAATAATAATCTTCGAAAACATTTGCTTTTATTGTGTTAGCGGACCCGAAAAACTGCACTGGGTGCTGATGAAATAATAGGATATCGAACTTTCATCCAGCCTTGACGAATTACAATATCACCTTCTGGTGATCACAGCTTTCGTTCGTTTTTTCATCGAGACAAATTTCGATTGGGCAACGCGATAATATACGATCGAATGACTTCAGATGCAAGCGGTAATGTAAAAGATACGTCTTGTTTAATCTTGGGTGTATCCAAAGGCTGATGGTTTTATTCATTCCATCTATTTTTTCTGTTTCGACTGTCAATTTATTATCATACAAATTGGTTATAAATGAATCATTCTTCTCAGGTTTGTTTACTGAAAATGACATAGAGGCATCTACAAATCAACCAGAATTCAGCACATTTATTTTTTCGCCTCTACTTTATATAGAATATGGATCAGTGTTTATATCCTAACATGTTAACCATCCTGGTGGTTATCTTGATGAGGTATCTTGTCATTTACAAAACTGACCAGATCTTGAAAGAAACATCTCATCACTAGAAGAAAACCAACCACATCTTGATCTCGTTATCATAAATAAATCAGAAATATCTGAATGACAAGATATCTTGTCATTTGCAAATCAGACCAGATCTTGACGGACGGGATATTTCGTCTAAATCACTCGGCAGATAAATTCAAGTCTATCTGTTAAAATGACATGCATTCATGCTGTTGTCTACTTTATATTATTGAAAGACATAACTGTTACCCAACTTTGTGCTTGAAAATAGCATTACTTAGCTATTACCTGCATTCAACTATTACCCAACTTTATTGAAGAGAGCCACATTATATAACTGTTTCCTGACTTTATAAAGAAGATCCACATAGCTATTCCTTGACCATATATGATACTTACATAGCTATTGTCTACATTCAGCTAATACCTGGCTATATATGAAAACCCCACAACTTAAAACCACCAAATTAAAATATGTTATTCAGTAACAACGTTAACAAGTTGCCCCAAACCTTGTTCATTCGAATAAGGTTGATTGCCTTTCCATTCCTTTCTATACCACTATTATTGCAACTTGCTGCTAAAGTAGGTATTGTACGCTAACTGCTAAAGTATGCACATTTAATGGTAGTTGCGGTACAACATCCAACACAAGCACTCATCGTTTAACACAGCCATTGTTCTCAACTCAAAAGCAGTGATGCCACCTTTCTATGCAAAATTCAACGCCCACTCGATGCCCGTAGAAGTCTGAAACAAATGCGCTATGTCGAGCAGAAATCATCCATCCGAGATTCCTTTTTCCATTCTCGCCCGCTGCAAATGGTTTTATAATGGCGTTTGCTCGAGTCCTCAAAATACATGACGTTTTGCATCTCATTATTCCAAATGGAAATGTTATCCCACCATTTCGGAAACGTATGGATTTTGCATTCTCTGCGACATCTTATTCTTTTCACTCTGCCTTCATTCATCACGTCCTACGCAATTTGTAGAGGGTTAGCCATTTTTTTTCCCGCGGAGTTCTTAAACAATATCGGAATGTTCGTCGGGAAAAAAAATGGCGGATTGCAGCCAGCTAGCGAAAGGTGAACAGCTGGAAAGTTCAATTAGTTTCAATTTGTGCAAACATTTTAGGAATTTTTTCATTTTTTACAGCATTTTGACACCGTACATCACTCCTAAATGGTCTTTAATAGGTTTAACATATTAGTTTCAAAAATGCAAGGGAAGGTTCGTTAATCATAAAAAGTGAGACTTTTATTTGTTTGTAGATTTTAAGGCGTTTTATTTTTTCACAGATAAGGAATGTTGGCATCGTGGGTTTTTATATTCCTTTAAGGTTACAAACTTGAAGCGTCATTGCTGTTTTTGTGGTATCGTTAAGATAATGCTAAGTGGAGGATACTTAAACTTGTTGTGTTGCATTTACATTCAACATACTGTATGTGAAGTTTATGTATTCAATATAAGTTAACAGAATAAAAATGTAGAGTTGTTTGTCTTGACGGTATTTGATGGATCATAACTGGTATTGAAAATGATATTTGTAAGGGCACATATACCTCTAAGATGAAAAGATCACGTATACCTCCAAGATAAAAAAGGGCAATATACCTCCAAGATAAAAAAAAAAGGGACACATATATCTCCAAGATAAAAAAGGCACCTATACCTCGAAGATAAAAAGAGCACATATACCTCCAAGGGCACATATATCTCTAAGATGAAAATATCACGTATACCTCCAAGATAAAAAGGGCACATATACCTCCAAGATAAAAGAGACCATAAACCTCCAAGATAAAAAGTCACGGAGATAAAAAGAGCACGTATATCTCCAAGATAAAAAGAGCAAATATACCTCTAAGATACAAAAGGGCACATATACCCCAAGATAAAAGGAACCATAAACCTCCAAGATAAAAAAAGCACGTATACCTCGAAGATAAAAAGAGCACGTATACCTCCAAGATAAAAAGAGCACATATACCTTCAAGGCAAAAAGGGCACGTATACCTCCAAGATAAAAAGGGCACATATACCTCGAAGATGAAAAGGGCATGTATACTACAAATATAAGAATCGCATACTTTCAAGGTAATGCGTTCACGTATACTTCCAATGTTATAAGGTCAGGTAAATTTCCAAAGTAATATAGTCACATAGACCACCGATATTAAAAGGGTCTTAAGGTTCTGTAACTCCCCCTCTACACGGTTTCACCCCTTAAGAATAAACACATCTAAATAAATAAATGTAACTAAATCCGATGTATTTGGAAATTTTCTCTGATACAAGAGTCAACATGTTCCGTTGCATTACTTTCACATACCTCGAAATGAATTCTGATAGAGCCTCCAAACGGGGAGAAGACATATCTGAAATGAAATCATTTCCTTGAGAGAATCCATCTCCGAAACAGTCACCGAATTTCGCATTTTGCCAGCTTCTGAACCATTTTTTTCTCTAAGGAGTCAAATCAAAAAGCGATGTCCCATTATTAGTATCATGCTGCTACCATCTGGAGAGTGAAAATAATTGAAAACGAATTGAATTGGATTTGCAAAAGCATATATAGGTTTAGTGTCTCAGTTGCA
The DNA here is from genome assembly GCA_947359465.1 of Metellina segmentata. Classification (NCBI taxonomy): domain Eukaryota; kingdom Metazoa; phylum Arthropoda; class Arachnida; order Araneae; family Tetragnathidae; genus Metellina; species Metellina segmentata. The sequence goes on from OX375882.1 coordinate 99,892,642, forward strand.
GAGACATTGAATTAAATTTGCAGTCAGGTTTTTCTGTAGCTTCTGCATCCGCCGAGATAATAGAATTTCGCAACAAGATTAAAAATACATTTAAACATGTCAACTTCGCGTTAGAACTCTGTTACATTTCATATAAATAAATAGCAACGTTTTCATTGAAATGTTTGCAGAAAATGAATCGTGCATTGCTTGGGTTACCTTGTTGGGATGTTGAAGAGACATTGTCCTTTATTTTTATGAATCGAATGCATTTGAAAACGATACATTTTATTTGCAACGCAAGGTTTAGAGTTAAATGTAAGTGGTGACTACCAACATTGTTTTGCAATAGCATTTTTGTTTACTTTCCGAAACATTCCAGCTTTGAAATGCAATAGAAATGCTTCATTATTATTTATATCTTAGAAATTCCTCTTAAAACCTACGAGGGCTTAAAACGCATATATCCATTCTGCAACTTGCAGACTTATCTGCATGTGACTTCTAATAAGTTTTGACTATCTTGAATTATAATCGCTCATCCGACGATGCGATTCACTGAACCGGCGATTTTAATGCTTAACAATGTTCAAACGTTATTAAATAAAAAAAATAACGCGTTTCAAAATTACTTGATGTTGTCCTTTGAATTTTTCCCTCTGGGTTTTTCCGGAACCGTCGCCTCGTCAGTTGACCCTGGTCCAAAATTAAAGGGTGTTGTCATCGGATCTTTCCCTTAGGGGGATTGATCCCGGACCGTCATCAATAGCCATTGTGTTGCTCTAGTACGACGTAAGTTAAAAGCTACCAATTACCGGGACCGTCACCAATAGCCCGTTGCGTTGCTGCATTGCGATGTTGATTTACCTTCTTACCAAAGCAAAGTTGCTGCATTTCGATGTTGATTTACCTTCTTACCAAAGCAAAGTTGCTGCATAGCGATGTTGATTTACCTTCTTACCAAAGCAAAGTTGCTGCATAGCGATGTTGATGTACCTTCTTACCAAAGAGCTACCGCGGTCTTGTAAGAGGAATGAATTTGGTTTCCATTCACGGAGTTGCGTACCACACCTGGAACCCACCAAGTTCCCCTCTATATCCCCCTTGACTTCCCGAAATTGAAATTGCAAACAACGCCACCCCATTTCGTTCTACTTGAGCCCCCGCGATCGCTAAGAAGTTTTAATGATTTTCCATCACAACCGCGCGCGCGCATTTAAAAATGCTCGCTTGGAAACCATCCCGAGAATCGCAACTAGGAATGCGCAACTCTCCAAGACACGAGCGGAAAAATTAACGAGCAAAGAACAACCTCCTCCCCCACCCAATCTTCCAAAACTCGGAAAGAAAGTACGATACTCGAACACCAACCGCTAATCGTATCCTGGAGAATCAAAGAGGAATTCCTAACGAGCCTTCCGCGCTGAATTTCGAATAAATGTTTCCCCCGTACGTCTCTTCTTCCCTCGAAAGATTCCGCTCCTCCCCGTTTGGAACAAAAGAACAGCTTAAAACATACCCTGGGACTCTATTACTCACTGTTAGGAACTGCAATAAAACGAAACCAGGCTCAAATCAGAACGACGGGGGAATAAGATTTTAACAAGCAATTTTCGAAGAAAGAAATGATTTCCGAATAAACAGAAGCGACACGTTATGTTTCGGAGTATCGAAAAAGAGAAATGGCTTCGTTTAAATTTTCTGTAATTGTCAGCCTCGGAGCGTCAGTATCACGCCGTCTAAAACAAAATTAAGACTGGTAAATCAAATAACCTTGCGTCGTCTATGTAAAATAAATAGTGCCTTGTTTGCTAGGGCAACGGCTGGGTTAATCCCTTGGGGAAAATAGGGGATTAATGGTTTGTTAAAAGATCATGCGTCAGGTCTCGCTATTCGGTGATTGCAAATTGAAAAAAGGTTGTGTAAAGTCTATCCCTAATTCCCGCAAATGAAATGACAGAACTTGTGCAAATAACGTTGAAGAAAAGGGGCAATAATCTCCAATTGAACTATTGAGTAAATGCTAATGTTCGTCTCATTATTTTATAACAATTGAAGAAATCTTTTATTTACCAAAAAGGATATTAATCAGCTTTGCATGTGCCGCTCTGTTTCACGATCTTTCTCAATCTCTCCTGTTGTTCCATAGTAGTGTGGAAGTTTGGAGTGTGGATTGGTAGCTCAGGTGTTGCCTCATCGTTGACCGTGGTGTTATCTTCGGATCTTTCCCTTGGGCGATTGATCCTGGGTCGTCTTCAATAGCCCGCTGTGTTGCTCCAGTACGACGTTAGTTAAAATATCTACCTGCCGGTAGCTGCATACACCCGCGCTCATAGAAGTTCCGAGGGAGGTTTCTGGCTAAAGACCGGATCCATGTGACGAAACTTTCTGAACCACTTACGGCTCGTGGAATCGTCAACGGCACCCTCACCCTACGCAACACTACTGGCTAAAGACCCAATCCAGCTAATCAAACTTTCTGAACCACTTACGGCTCGAGGAATCGTCAACGGCACACTCACCCTACGCAACACTACTGGCTAAAGACCGGATCCAGCTAATCAAACTTTCTGAGCCACTTACGGCTCGAGGAATCGTAAAATGCACACTCACCCTACGCAACACTACTGGCTAAAGACCCAATCCAGCTAATCAAACTTTCTGAGCCACTTACGGCTCGTGTGGAATCGTCAACGGTACCCTCACCCTTCGCAACACTACTGGCTAAAGACCCAATTCAGCTAATCGAACTTTCTGAACCACTTACGGCTCGTGGAATCGTCAACGGCACCCTCACCCTACGCAACACTACTGGCTAAAGACCCAATCCAGCTAATCAAACTTTCTGAACCACTTACGGCTCGAGGAATCGTCAACGGCACACTCACCCTACGCAACACTACTGGCTAAAGACCGGATCCAGCTAATCAAACTTTCTGAACCACTTACGGCTCGAGGAATCGTAAACGGCACACTCACCCTACGCAACACTACTGGCTAAAGACCCAATCCAGCTAATCGAACTTTCTGAACCACTTACGGCTCGTGGAATCGTCAACGGCACCCTCACCCTTCGCAACACTACTGGCTAAAGACCGAATCCAGCTAATCAAACTTTCTGAACCACTTACGGCTCGTGGAATCGTCAACGGCACCCTCACCCTTCGCAACACTACTGGCTAAAGACCTAATCCAGCTAATCAAACTTTCTGAACCACTTACGGCTCGTAGAATCGTCAACGACACACTCACCGAACGTAATACTACTGGCTAAAGACCGGATCCAGGTGACGAAACTATGAACCACTTACGGCTCGTGGAATCGTCAAAGGCACAATCACCCTACACAACACATATTTTACGTCTGCGAAGCAATTCTGCTTTTCCGGAAATAAAGAGCATAACACCAAAAATGGTTATATTTTCTGTCATTTTTAATTCGTTACAAAATTTACAAAACACAACCCATTAACACAATTTTTTTCGAAAGTAATCACCGAAATTCCTTCTTTCAAACACAAACTTCAGAAGTGTGAAGTAGAAAACACCGAAGGCCGTATTCACAAGTCTTGGGTTAACCGAAGATATTTTCATCCGTGGGTCAGAGTTACATCGTGGATCATAAAGAACCGTATTATCAAACGACTGGTTAAGTGATCCACGGATTAAAATGATACGCTCGCTGTGATTGATTACTACTGTCTCTTCACGATCACATGATATTGTTTACATTTGTTACGACGCCCGAACCTGCATTCATACTGATCAAGCACGTACTTTGCCGGCAGAATTGATTCCAAATTGTGATTTTAATAGAACGCATACGGCATTTTAATCTGGGTTTGGGAAAAAAATGCAAAGGTGTTTATTTTCGAATTGGATTTTTATGGAAATCTAAATTTTGCAAGAAAGAATTGTACACAATATCTTGACAAATGAATGTAATCCGATTATCTTTGTACCTATCAGTATGGGTGTGTATTGGTGTGAAACAAAGTTACTTTCTTTTAGTTACTTTCTTTTCTTTTATTTTCGTAAAAAATCAACAAAATAATTTTTATTCCACAACGAATTTGCATCTGGCGTGGTCGTATTCTACCGTTCGCCTTCTCATTGGGTTCTACTCTGGCAAGTGAGAATAGTTCGAACCCGAACACATCTGGGCATATCTATTTTATTTATTAATGAAATCACGTTCTTGTTCCGATTCTTACAAGATCAATTGAATACGCGTCGTCGCAAGAATATTGTAAGCACAGAATAAAGACAGGCGCCTCAATCCCATGATAGTACTTTACGCAAGTACAACTTGATTGGCTAATCGGATCACATGACCTAGATACGTATGTCATCAAGGTTTATAGTTGTTGGCAATTTATCTCTTCCTTTCTGCTTTCTTCTTTTCTTTTCAGATCCATGGCTATGGGTGGGTAGAGGTGGGAGCCGAAAATTGTATCCTTTTATTATATAAGTTAATAATTATATAAGTTAGTGTTTTATGTATGTTTTTTGTTACATCAGAATGGTCCTAAGCCAGCGGTGGATACGACACCATCATCCTAAAGCAAAGGGGACGGCAGAAGGGCGGAAAAATATCAGCTGGTAGTGAGTTCAGGAGTGGTTCTTAGATTATTTATGTAAAATCAACGGAAGCTTGGAAAAATATGAAAAGGGTATTAAAAATTAGGAAAAGTAAATTAGAATGAAAAGGAATTAAATTGGAATTTTTTAAAAATAATTTGGAGGATCTAAAAATTTTTAAAGCCATCTGGGTTCGAACTCGGGGAGTCATCCTCCGCTGCCGACGCTAATCTGAAGGTGGGTGACTTTAGCCATTAGGCCATCGTTGCTTCACAAAAAGAAGCTCTTTAAAGTATAAGTACCCTTAATATAAGTTGGCAAGGAATACTACTAACAACAACCATACAACATATATGTGAGGAGCAAATCAGAGTCAACTTGTCGGACACTTACGCTGTACGCTGAGGCGCTAGTGTATGTATTGTATTTCTACGAAACAACGCGTATATTCAAAATCAAATGGTTACTGCAACAATCAGATTGGCGAGATATCCAAGTGAAGCCAAGCCCGTGAAACTAGCCAATCAAGTTGGACTTGCGTAAAGTACTATCATGGGATTGAGCCGCTTCTGAATAAAGTGTGTCGTCCATTTTGTTTTGTTTACAGTACACCTCGCTTCTTTTGCAAAAATATAGTACTACGCATGCGTAGCACTCATCCGAGAGTTAATTCGTCGAATTCCATTTCGATTATCGTTTATCAGTGGTTTAACTCGGACCTGTGAACATGACCGTTAGGTTTTGCGATGCGCCTAAAACGGGACGAACTTTTGCATCAAAACCCATTTTGTGCACATTTCAGTGAAAGATTCTGGAATAACTAATACTTTCGTACATGACTGAAACTCATAACAATATCTCACAAGGAGCCCGAGTTTGCGCTTTTTTTCAAATATCCTTGAACTTATATGGTATCCGATAATATGAAAAGAATGGCAGAAATGAATCATTATTTATACGAGCTAAGCCGCGTCGTAACTTAGAAAGCAAATTCTACTTTGTCATATAAGCTGCCGGGAAGCGATCTGCCCGAAATAACCACCGAAACGCGCAGCAACAAAACTGCCGTCCGAATTTTTATTATGCCCTTATTCTTTTGACCATGACTACTGTCAGGGCAGTCATAGTTCGATTGGAGTCCATTTTTTCCATTTCTTCCATGCCGATTCTTTTCCGAAACCAAAAATTTATATCCCACGGAAAAAATTTCGCTTTTTATTACCTCAACTACTACCATGCTGGAATGGATGGAACGAATTTTTTTTCGTTCTTTTCCCTGGCTTTCCTTTTTTCCGTCGTTCGACTTCAAGTTCTTATCTCAATTCTCTAGATACTCGTCATTACTAAAGAGGTAACTTTTCTTCTCTTTTTTTACAATGATCCCAACTATGCTCGTTTGAAGAAGGGAACCCAGAATGTATTCTAAATCGGAAAAAAGTTAGTTCGAAAGGGGAAAGAAAGAACAAAGGAAATATAGAATGTTTTCCGCTATGGGTACTCGTTGAACTTTTGTTCTGATATCGCTTTCCACTTCTGAGGAGTCTGCATGCGAGTTTTTATACAACTTCTAGCCACAAGCATTTGCTCGGTAACTGATACTTGTGTTCTGCGAGTGCCTTTTAGGACCTTTGAGTAACCAACGGCTGATAATGGTTAAATTATTCCGCAAGCGTGTTTGTGTTTGGAATTATTTAAATGGGTGACTTGTGACTTTGCTATGCAGAGCACGATATATACCAGGCACAGATGGGAGGTAGGGATTTCAGCGTTTTTTTCGTTTATTAGGTATCGTCTTTATCTAACTTTTTGTATCATTATTTGAAGAGCATAAGGATTGATTTTTTTGTAATGTAAGAATCGAGCATGGTATAAATAAAGTAAAACATGTTTTAAAGGAAAGTTTTGTTTCGAAAGAATCGTAATTTTTGATGACCCCTATTTAAGTCAAATACATCCATTGTCCGGAGGGTAATGATGGTTCAAGTTGTTAAACCCTCTCTGAGTATTTGAACGATCTATCTCGCCCGAGGTCTGGTCAGTTTTGCTAAGAATGAAGCTGTCCTGTACTCCAAAGGGAATGAAGATCCGAGTAGGAAAACAAAAGACGGGTTTCTACACCAGAGGCTGGACACTACAGGACTGTTTACAACACGAGGATAAACCTTCAAGAGGGGTTAACGAAAAACGAGAAATTTGACCATCTTGGGGTGGAACTCAAATATCTTATCTTTCTATTATAAAAGAAAACTTTTCCGTCCTTTCCAAGTTTATTCGATTTGTGATTGGTAGATAGCACGTCACGTGATAGCGAGTTTTGTGGTTCAAACGAGCTAATGAATTTGGTGCAAGCGCAGACGATAAACCTAGTTATACTTTTGAAATAATTTATTAATTCATAAAATTTGACAGCACGCGCTAGAAAGTTTGCAATGTTTTCAGAAGAACCGGCAAATTCGATATCCGTTTCCATAGTAACAGTCGAATATGAATATCTAAAAAGTACTATTACAACACGGATCAGTTGAAACATTTAAAATTATGATGAGATTTCCTCTGAATTTTACAATATGTTACTTATTTAACAATTTTCTTTTTTTATGCGGAAATGAGATGTTTTGTTTTTGACATTTTAAAACATTTTGTTTCTATTTACCCTATATTTCCGTCTCTAAGCCGATAATTTTTGGAGCGTTTTCTAAAGCTAAAGTACGAGTGTCGGCTTATATACGGATCTGCTAATCTCGCAAAGATCGGGCGCATGTGATAAATATCGCAATAGGAAGGGAAGGGAACCTTCAATTAACGTCGTACTAGAGGTCAGGGATCAATCCAGCAGCAATCCAAATGCGGATGGACTGTGAAGCAATCCCCTCTCTCGCATCGTTGAAAAGTATAGTTCGTGAAGCGAACTAAATATGATTGCCTAGCAATCATCGGGGGTTGACGAGCGATAGCGAGCTGGGGCGGAGCACCCTAGTTATATAAAATGCTACATTCAGATGTGTCTCCGTGGCTATTAAAGGTTTTATTAGTCGTGTGACGTCACGAGTAGGGGGAGTTAGTAATTGCTTTGATTGTTTTTGTGATGTCACACACACGAGCGAAACGAGATATCAAGTATTATTATATTCGAAATAACACTGAGTATAAAACGATTGCCGTACGCAACTCATATTAATTTCTATGCTCAATGTTATGTCACTCTTATTTTATGTTCAAAATGTTATGTCACTTTTTTTAATTTATCGTGACAGCAATTTTAAGATTCAAGATTCAATATATGGTTCTGTTGTTTTTGATTTACTACAATTTTACCACCTTTGTTTTCTCATAAACTGAAAGAAAAAATCTTACGACATTTTACCACCTTCGAAACATTAACAAAAAAAGACTCCATGATGGGAATTAGTCAATTTTTTGGGAAAAGTGAATTATAACATTTTGCCATCCGAGCACAGATTTAATTGTTAGGCGTAGAGGCGTAGATAGTTTTACTTAGAATTTGTAGACAATCATTTTGAAACAACGCCTATCCAACAAAAAACCTCATTTATGGAACATACAATTGAAAAATCTGATAAAATCTATTCGTATCGACATTTTCCAGTGAATTTATTATTAATTTAGTTACTCCTGATTCCTAGAGGGACCCCTAATGAACGTGACACACTTTCCAAGATAAGGAGCTTGAGCTGAAAGCCACTGAAAAATAATCTCGCTCGCAAGCGTACTAATGAAATAGCTTTCATTTTCATTAACTGAAAAGTCATTTGCCCGTTATCGCTTAACATTAATGCGCGTAGTCTTTTTAACAGCATGCCCAAATTCCCAGGCCTCCATTGTATTATTGCGATGTTCTTGGGGCACTCGTAAACTTTCAAATCCGACCGAGTGGACCGAGCAATAATCCAATTGTTGCTGGAGATTTTCTCTGGACTGCTTTTCTGTTAAGGGTCATTAGTCGCACCGGACAAGCCTTGGATCTCAGTTTTAACGGAGTTTCTCAAGTGCCGTTTGGGCAATGATTTTTGTTGTTTGGCTGTTCCGTGTGTACCCTCAACTTCAATGTACTCTCCCCATTACGATTTTCTTGAAGAGAGAGTATGAGGATTCTTTAAAGAATCGAGATCGTAGTGATGGGTTAGCCAGTTTCCTAATCAAAACTCCCAGTGGTTTTGATGAGATATCTAGTTCATCAATATCTGAACAACTTAGCTAATGACTATATATCTTGCAATCAAGATAGTGTCGATTTTTTTTATGATAATACGATCAAAACATATTAAGTTTTTTTCACATGACAAAATATCTAGTTCATCAAGATGTGGTCAGTTTTTGTAAAGACGCGTACCTCGTCGAGACACAAACACCAGGAGGATAATCTATGCGATTATGTATTTCTCAAACTAGGACGCGAAATGGTTTTGCGTAACATCCGAATATAAACCATGATAGTTGTCATTATTACACTTGAAAAATTGTAGTAGACCTGTTTCTAAAAACGAATGAATTTATTGTGATGTATATTAGAGTGCCTATATAATAAGAGTGGCGACAAGGGACCAAATTTGGCCCAATGCGCATGCGCGGCAGCCATTTTTCTACCAGAATCGTCTCAAAAAAGGTTGCTGGGCGAATTAATATATCATTTCAGGGAGATCAAAAAGCATATGATTGTTATAATATGGATACATTCGATAAAAATGAATCATATAAACGCTCAATTACATGCATAATTGATGAGATGGATTACACAACGCGCTAACTTAGATTGCGGGAAACACCACGTTGTTCAAAAAAAGCTATTTACTTAAAAAGTCTTCAAATTTATACTGACAAAACACTAAAATAATAATAAATAAACATTCTGGAAGACGAAATGGATTATGAATAAGCTATATTTTCCTTTTTATTTAATATACACGCGTTTTTCTCGGACACACAAAACGTTCCCATGTTAAGTCTACGGGAGCTAGGAAAAGACCGCCTCGGGCGGTAGAAAAGGTCTCTAAGCCAATCAGAAAGTGTTTCCCGTATGTCGCCACTCTTATTATATATGCACTCTAATGTATATGACTTCATCTTCATTGCAATTCTGTGAATCAACTAAATTTAAGTCTATCATCGAAAAATGCTTAGTAAGCTTTGTTAGAAATAATACCCCTTACATTTAATTCGATAATTAGATAGGTAGTTAAATTTATAGGGAACAAAAGCAATACCACAGACAATTGTTTATTGTCCGCGATCAATCCCGAATGAAAAAAACACCAAGTCATTTTGAAATACGGTCAGATGACGAGGTCAAAACCTGATCGACCTAAACGTCCACATCTCGCCAACATGAAAGCATTTGAGGGCACGATATGTATCACGTGTCACATATAAATGATATGTATCAGCGCTTTCTTCTGTTTACATGAAACGGAATATGCATTTTAAAGAGATAAAGACAAATACCATGATTTGTGAGTAATTTAGTTTGCCAAAAACTGTTCAGGTACAAAATGAATATATGCTCCAAGGTCTTCTGGCAAACAAGACTGAATAACCAGTCTGATATCTCTGCAATGGTTTGAGTGACACTATGGTCTAATCTATGGGGCAATAGGCAGCAAAAAAAACAACTTATCTAGGGATTGTTCTGAAAGTCATAAAGTCAATAAAGTCATTCGACTTCTGTTAAAAAAAAAAAAAAAGGATCAGATTAACACCCATGAAATTTAAGTATTCGCCACACTAAGCTACATTTATATCAAGCAGTAACAACTATACACCTGATCATGGGCTTAAAAAGCACAAAGTATCGATGCAGCCACTAAAGGCGACTTTAAAACGGATGTATAAAAATAAACTGAATTAAACCTCCAGGTGGTTTCAACGAGATATCTCGTCCACTATGATCTGGCCAACATTTTCATGACGAAATATTTTGTCCATTGACGAAATATTTTGTGACATATTTTTTACAATGACGAGAGCAAGATCTGTTGACGAGGTATCACGTCAATCTATCTATCTATCTCTCTCTCTCTCTCTCTCTCTCAAAATCTGGTCTGTTTTTCTAATGACGAGATACCTAGATGAGACGACCAAGGTGGATTAATCACGAGATATCTCGCCCATCAATGTCTGACTAATTTTCCTGGTGAACGAGATATCTGGTCATCAAGATATCGCCAATTTTTCGACGATGACGATGTCAGGATCTGATAAGTTTCCTTCTAAGGACTGAATATCTCGTCCAACAAGACCTGTACAGATTTGCTTATGACGAGATACCTCGTCGAGACAACCATCATGAGGGATATGTCTGTCAAATACGCCACAAGCATGAGCGTGACGGCACTCGGCGAGTGACAATATCGAAGCGCACCAGCGCAGTCGAATCCAAAGGAACTATTCCTTTCCAGAACAAAAGAAAGCCCACGCCATGACGTGAATCTCCATCTCTGACTAGATATTCCGATATTTGAATCAGACGCAGCCCCGACGCTCCGGAAATTGAATTTTTCCCAATCCTGCTTCGCGAAGAGGCCCGCGACAAAAGGTTTAACCGGAGAATCAGTTCGAGCCTCTTTCTCCGTGATGCGGAAAAACAGGGCAAAGGGGATCGGAAGAAAATTCCGCCCTCTGTCGGTGTCAGCGACCGTAAATGCGTGACAAAGTTCGCCGTATTGGTGTTAAACCGAGGGAATAACATTTTTAAACCGTGAGAGATGGATGGAACTATCTGCTCGGAAGCTGGGACTGAAGAAAGGGGTTTGGGGATGGATGTTATTGCGTTTTGTTGATGATCTTTTTTGAGGATGAGAGAGGAAAGCCAAATACCCGTGAATATTCGGGAGATATGAACTCTAAATTTCTTGTTGAACGTTCCTCAAGAACTGGTTCAGGCTTATGCTGTAAATTAGTTGTTTCAAGGACAAGTTTTTAAAAATGTTTATCCTCCAAGTGACTTAGATTAGGAGTCTAGGTCTTCAAGATCTCATCTATTTTACTAATGCCAAGATCAAGATTTGGTCAGTTCTCTTCTACTGACGAGTTATCTCATACATCAAGACGTGCTAAGAGTTTTGCTGATGAGGACATACCTCGTAAAGACAACTAAGAGGCTTAAACGAGTTAAATTTGAAAAACATGACTAATAACGATTTAAAAGCTTTGTCAATGTAAACTATCGTCAATGGACATTAACTGTCCTGGTGAGATCCTCGACACAGTAAATTTGAAAAGCAAAATTGGTGATTAGTTCGTGGATGTGTCTAGCAAAACTGACCAAATCTTGTTGAACGAGATTTCTCGGCATTAGAAAAATCCGACCCGATCTTGATTTCTTCGTAAAAGAATTGGCACTAACTTGACGACGAGATATCTCGTCAAAGTCACTTAGACGCTTAAACGTTAGCAAGCAATTACTTGTGCTTCTATACTAAAAATTGAAGAGCCTTCGAAGCTACAAGGCTAATAACGATTTATAAACAGTCAAAGGAAAAAATATTTCGCCAACGTAAAAGATCTTTAATGGCCATTTTGGAGGAGTGACGTTCATCATCAATAAACAGAAGTAAGTGACAAGACGAAACTCGAGTTTAAATATGCGCTAGATTCGTGTTGCAGTGACCTCTACATCTGTGGTATGGAAGTAGACTCGGACCACTACGTTACCACCTGCACTATCACATGTTATCTGCACATCAAGGAACCACACCCCAGTACTACGACTTCTGGCTGTCATCCCTTGCTTCAAAGGAAGATAATACAAATCGTGCGATTTCTAGCCTTCAGGGAGTTTGAATTTAAGCAAACGGTTTAGGTTCACTTTTTGACTACAATACTTTAATTGCCTCTATAACCTCATAGCAAAATTTTATTAGAGCAGCACTTGCGTGTGCATTTCTTAACTTGTAATTTCTGCTTTGCATCCCGCCAAATTTTTCTTTTTCCTTTTCTCATTTGGTTACCTTTACGTAATGGGAAATTTTGTTTACCGTTAACCCAATTTAAGGATCGGTATTCCATGACGGAGTTAAGTTAAGTTTCCATAGCTTACTTTTGATTAAGCTTTTTTTTTCCGGGCTCAGTGTTAAGACAGGATGCAGCAGCGTCATCTACTTGTGTGTTGGAAGACGTTATATATCGTTTCGACGAGATATATCGTCCATCAAAACCCGACCAGGTTTGCTAATGACGAGATATATCGTCATCAAGGTACTGTCGATTCTTTTTTATGATGACGAGATCAAGATCTAGTCAGTTTTCTTCTAATGACAAGATATATCTTCCATCAAGATCTGGTCCGATTTTCTTTTTTTATGTCAAAATAACTCGTCGAGGCCATGGAGATTATTAGTTACCGGTCTTTAAGAACGATAGATTTAAACTAACAAGGGAAAAATATATCTAGAAAGCTAGTAGAAGTGCTAATTTTCTATGAAAACAGTGAATAAAAAAATAAACTAAAACTTAAAAAGTTCAATACTTAAATGGGAAAAAACAAGTGAATTTCATGCCTTTAATAGGATGAGTGATTTATTTCAATTCATTTACAGTTACTTTAGCGAATATTGTTTATATTATACACATGAAATGTTTTGTTATAAACAAAGTTAAATTTCCCTATTAATCTTTCGAAAATTAGGTGTATTGCCTTTTGAAACCATAGATAAATAGTCTTAACCCTTCAAGTAGTTTACACGACTGGGTCATGAGATATCTCTTCCATCAATAACCTATGAATTTTGCTAATGACGAGATATCTCGTTCACCAGTAACCTATCAATTCTGCTAATGACGAGATATTTTGTCAAGATATTGCCAATTTTTTTATGATAGCGTGATCAAGATCTCGTCAGTTCTCTTAAAATGACGAGAAATCTTGTCCATCAAGATTTAACCGGTTTTATTCTAATGACGAGAAATCTTGTTCATCAAGATTTAACCAGTTTTATTCTAATGACGAGAAATATTGTTCATCAAGGTAAAACCGGTTTTATTCTAATGACGAGAAATCTTGTTCATCAAGATTTAACCAGTTTTATTCTAATGACGAGAAATCTTGTTCATCAAGATCTAACCGGTTTTATTCTAATGACGAGAAATCTTGTCCATCAAGATCTAACCGGTTTTATTCTAATGACGAGAAATCTTGTTCATCAAGATCTAACCGGTTTTATTCTAATGACGAGAAATCTTGTCCATCAAGATCTAACCGGTTTTATTCTGATGACGAGAAATCTTGTCCATCAAGATTTAACCAGTTTTATTCTAATGACGAGAAATCTTGTTCATCAAGATTTAACCGGTTTTATTCTAATGACGAGAAATATTTTTCATCAAGATCTAACCGGTTTTATTCTAATGACGAGAAACTTGTTCATCAAGATCTAACCGGTTTTATTCTAATGACGAGAAATCTTGTTCATCAAGATCTAACCGGTTTTATTCTAATGACTTGATTTCTCGTCCAGGCAACCTGCAAGAGTTTTGGATAAGAATGAATCAAAATGTAGTTAACTTGAAAATTCTCAATAGCTGTTCATTTCTCAGACACAATATAATTTCAAATGTTGTATGAAGTATCTAAATTAATGAGTAATAAAGAACAAAATGAAATTGACTTTAGAATTCTAATTACTGTTTATTTTTATGTCTCAATTGCGTTACAAATGCTATACAAGATAATAAAACGGTAATCCGTACAACAAAAGACAGTTTCAAAAAGAATGATATCATTAAAATAGAAAACTAATGTACAGTTTCTTTAATGAGGATAATTAAAGAACTTTAAAATGAGCATAATAAAATTTCTACAAATTCTTTTTTAAACTTAAAAACGGAAGTATCAAAATAAAGATGATAGCTCGTTAGCTTGACAAAATTGCGTAGAATGCAACAAATTAAGACCAAAAAGCCCCCGGCTTAGATCTGTATTTGAAAAAAAGCCCAACTTAACTTATAGTTAATTGATGTTATTCAAAATATTTGGAAGTTTAGATGACCCAAAATTAAATGAAGTAATGAATGGTAAAAGAGAGGTAATCAAGTAAAAGTTTGTCTTTTCCTGGAACAATTTTTAAGTCGCACTAACCTTAAGGCTTGAATTTCATTTGATACGACTCATAAAAAATTCTGGGGTATCGACAAAAAAGTATTATTTTCTCGTTTGTCTCACGTGAAAGGTTAAAAAGCAAATCCAAGACAAAGTTGCTGGAATAAAAAGTTAGCGATCAACATTCTTTTTTTGGAATTTTTTTTTCATTTAAAATAAAAAAGGTGCGATTAAATTACGTTTTTCTCTCAAAAAATCGAGTTCAAAGGTAGTTCTTGGGAGAGAAATTTTATTTTGTTGAAAGAACGAATCAGATTCCCACCAAAAATATAATTTCAATCTTTATGCGCGACTGCTATTTTTCAATACAATTACATCATTTGTAGGTAGCGATTTGTCCAAGCATGAAATTGATATTTAAGGGATGCTCACATACTCTATAGCATTAACTGCTCTAAGCTTTCTATACCTTCCTGCCGAAACTGTATTGATAAGATTAATTGAATATATGTGGTGACTTAATCCTCCAAACATTCCAACGAGATTTTTCTTCCAAGATATGGTGAATTTTCCTAAGGACGAGATACATGATCGAGACAAAACTGCCTTATCAATCAAAGGAAAATAAAGTTATAATTAGGTTCTTGGCGTATTATTAAACTAACAGGGCAGCACGAGGTTGCCCGTGACAGTTATTTCCATGTCCATACTGATACCAAAAACATTAACTAGAAAAAACTACGAGTCTCACCTTTCACCCGACATGACACGGGTTACAATTGTAAAATTACTCAGTTAAAGAAATCACATTTGAGGTATCGATCAGGTGTAAAATTTTACGCAGATTTCAAATTCGTTGACATTTTTACTCGATCTTTAACGATCGTGAGCATAGAAAATATCAAATTGTTCTTGCCCATGACAAAGTAAAAATCCCCAGCAAGAAAGATATGCTAATCAGCAACGTAAATTAAAACAGGCTTCTTCAATTGAGGAGCTGTGACGTCAGCTTCGCGAGTGACGTCACAGCTCCAAAGGTCGTCACAGTTCCAACAGACGAAAATCTCAAACGCCTTTGCTTTCATCAATTGAGGAGCTGTGACGTCAGCTCCGCGAGTGACGTCACAGCTCCAAAGGTCGTCACAGCTCCAAAAGACGAAAATCTCAAACGCCTTTGAGGAGCTGTGACATCAGGTCCGCGAGTGACATTAAAGCTCCAAAGGTCGTCACAGTTCCAAAAGACGAAAATCTCAAACGCCTTTGTTTTTATCAATTGAGGAGCTGTGACGTAACAGTTCCAAAGGTCGTCACAGTTCCAAAAGACGAAAATCTGAAACGCATTTGCTTTCATCAATTGAGAAGCTGTGACGTCACAGCTCCAAAGGTCGTCACAGTTCCAAAAGACGAAAATCTGAAACGCATTTGCTTTCATCAATTGAGGAGCTGTGACGTCACAGCTCCAAAGGTCATCACAGTTCCAAAAGACGAAAATCTCAAACGCCTTTCCTTTCATCAATTGAGGAGCTGTGACGTCACAGCTCCAAAGGTCATCACAGTTCCAAAAGACGAAAATCTCAAACGCCTTTCCTTTCATCAATTGGTTCCTGGTTCGAATCCGGGTACGTGCATGGATGTTTGTAAGCGTATGGTGTAGAGGCGGCTGGTGCACCTTAAATCTGTCGTGGCCGAAAGTCCTCACGTTGGGTTGGCGTGGAAGTTTGGAGAGTGGGGTGCCAGCTCAGGTGTTGCTTCGTCATCTGACCGTGGTTCAAAATTACGAGGTGTTGTCCTCGGATCTTTCCCTCAAGGGACTGATCCCGGACCGTCGTCAATAGCCCGTTGTGTTGCTCTAGTACGACGTT
Source organism: Metellina segmentata (assembly GCA_947359465.1). NCBI lineage: Eukaryota > Metazoa > Arthropoda > Arachnida > Araneae > Tetragnathidae > Metellina > Metellina segmentata. Next base: position 99,909,115 of record OX375882.1, read on the forward strand.
AACTAAAATTACCATTACCATTACCATTACCTTTCATCAATTGAAGAGCTGTGACGTCACAGCTCCAAAGGTCATCACAGTTCCAAAAGACGAAAATCTCAAACGCCTTTGCTTTCTTCAATCGAAGGGCTGTGACATCAATTCCACGAAAAGAATGAACATACGCAGAGGACATAAACTAATAAATTAATGAAAAAATGTACAAGATTAAATTTTTAAATTCGGGCTGGACAGAAAATTCTCAAACATTTAGGACTACCTGTGTGCCAAATTTAATTATTGTAAGTGCCCTAGATTAGTCAGGACACTGCACACAAAGACACACACAAAACACTTCCTTTTATAATACCAGAGATTGACTCTTGCCCTGAACTGGCATCAGTTTGGAACAGGTTTTGGCATCAAAGAATGGACACTACAGACCAGTTTTCTACGCGCACATAAACCACCAGGAAGCAGACTATTATGTACAAGGGGGCTCTTGCTACTTAAATCTGTCGTGGCCTCAAATATTCTCACGTTGGCATGGTGTGTAAATTTAGAGAGTGTGCTGACAGCTCAGGTGTTGACCTCATCAGCTGACCGCGGATAAAAATGGCGAGGAATTTTCCCCCATGTCTTTTCCTTCAGGATTGATTCCGCATAACCCCCAATAGCCCTTTGTGCTGCTTTAATGCGACGCAAATTAACTACCAACCCACCAAAGTACATTATCAGCTGAAATTGTCAATACCAACATAAAAAATCCCTTGTTTTCAGCAATTTTATTTAAAAAAACTCTTACTAATTTTGACACTTTTCAGTTCGTTATATGGTTTCATAAAGTTTATTTATTTGAACAACTCCCACGTTGAAGTCGTAGAAGGCCACAAAGTTACCCTTTTGGTCGAATGACGTAAACGGCCTGCCAATTTATAAAATAGACTCCCAAACGCTTTTTACATGACCTTAATCTTCAGACAAGTCTGCGAAAGTGAGACAAGCGCATACAGTTAAATTGAAGTTCTATTGAAAATGTATGACGCGATGTATGACGTATGACAAAATGTATGACGCAAAGATAGGTTGGTTGCTCACTGAAGCAACACACTGGGTTATTGATGACGCTCCGGGCTTAGGTTCTTTTAATTAACGTCGTACTGGAGCTATACAACGGGCTATTGACGACAGTCTGGGAACAATCCGAACGATAAAGTTCAGAGAACACCACCAAGTAATTTTGAACCACGATCAAATGAGGAGGTCACACCTGATCAAGCACTCCTCTCTCCAAACATCCACACCACGCCAACGTGAGGACGTTTGAGACCACGACAGATTTGACGTGCACCATCCCCCTTTTATACACGACTATCTTTATTTGGAGTTGAACTCCCAGCCCTTCGGTTGTTAATCCGTTACTCTTCTGACTGGCTTTCCGCGGCCTGGTGTCGTTCCGGGATCAACTCCGATTGTAAATATCAGAGGAAAACGCCTTGTCATTTTATTGCGCGGTCAGAAGACGAGGTCAATACCAAGCTGACAGCCCAACTTGTGCCGTCTACAACTAGTAAGTTGTAAGAGCTGTGGGTAGATAATTATCTATTTCAGTTAACGTCACACTGGAGCAACAGAACGGGTTATTGACCATGGTCCGGATGGATCTCAAAGGGAAAGATCGGAGGACAACCCCACTAAATTTTGAGCCACGCTTAGATTACGGGGCAACACCTAAGCTGATATCTCACTTCCAAAATTTCCACACCAAGTCAACATTAGGACATTTAACGCCATGACAGATTTAACGTTCACCAGCTCCCTTTGAACACCAAGGTATTTGGTTGGATCAGAACTCGTAACTCTCCGGTTGATAATCCGTTATTCTTAAAAAGGAAAACTATTTGGTATAACAAACATGTCATCCATATTTACATCGCTTTAGACCCTTTTTATTGTTGTCTCGACAAGGTATCGCGTCATTAGCAAAACTGAGCAAATCTTGATTCATGTGAAACTCGTCATTGTAAAAATACTTTCCTGATCTTGATCTCATCATCCTAAATCAATATCTTAATCTTAATGATGATATACACTGAAGAGCCAAAACCTTATGATCACCTACTCAATAACGCGTTGCGCCTAATCTGGCCTGCAAAACAGCTGCAACTAGTTGTAGTATTCATGGTCTGTTCTACCACAACTACGGGTCCTAGAGTCGCCCATAATACCGCCACCACCTGCCTGTGTATGACCTTTTGTACAAGAGGGGAGCAACAGGTCGTCTGGATGACGGCGTACCCTGTCACGACCATCGGCGTGATGAATGAGAAATCGGGATTCATCTGACCAGGTTACTCTCTTCCACTCATCCATGGTCTAGTCTCGATGTTCCCGTAGCCAGTGTAGGCGTAGTTGACGATGACGCTTGGTCAACAGAGGCACACGAGTGGGACGTCTGCTGCACAGTCCCATATGCAACAGTGTTCGCTGAACTGTTTTCCGAAACACTTGCGCTTGGACCTGCAATGTATTGGGATGTCAGCTGAGCCACTGTCTCGCGCCGATTTTGCCAAGCGGGACAGTCTCCGACGTCCTTTTTCTTTGATGACGCGTAGACGACCAACACCTTGGGGTCTACTGTTGGTGTCACCGTCATTTATCCACTTTGCATGAATTCTCACAACGGCAGATCGTGAACAACCTACCAGTCGTGCAGTTTCGGTGATTCTCGTTCCGAGTCTTCGGGCCATTACGATCTGCCCTCTATCAAATTCACTTAGACCAGCAGCCTTTCCCATCACTCGCAAAAGCAAGTGCAAGAATGATTACTTACCTTCACCAGCAGCAGTTAAATATCATTCTCACTTAATCACGTACCCTCCACGTCATCCAGACGAGTTCATTCAAAAATGTGGGGATGGTCATAATGTTTAGGCTCGTCAGTGTATATCGTCATTAACAAAACTGACTAGATCTTGATGGACGAAATATCTCGTCGAAACCACTTGGAGGGTTAAAGAAAATATCCTAGGTTTTAGCAAAGTTCATGATACCAATGATAATAATCTTATTTCATGTAGGTATTTTAAATAACTTCGCACTGGAGTAATACAACAGTCTATTGACGACGGTCCAGGATAAAACTCGAATCTTATTACAGTAGTGCTTGAAATAGATTTCTAGCAGTTAAATCGACCCGTCCTAAAGCATACGGTATTGCTTAAAATAGATGTAAAAGAAAATGATTTATCAGCTTATCACTAAAACATATTAACTAAAGAATTTACGCCATTTTTCACATCTCGGAAAGTAACGCAAAATGACATGTACACGGTTTGCGCTGTGATTTCATTTATAAGAAATTTGATTACACACTAAAAAGGGAAATAATTCGATATCCACAAAACATTTTGTAAAATTTTCATCGCTCTTAAGAAAATATTCTCGACTTAAACAACATTCGTGATACCGATGAATATAATCCTATCACAGTAATGCTTAGCGAAATTAAAAATCCCGTTTTCAGGCCATAAGAAAAGAATTTTCCCCCTTCTTATCAGATACATCTCCTTTGTTACCTACAGGCAAAAAATATAACAAAAAATCCCTTTCAATTCGCAATGAAAAAAAGGTTGGAAGTCCTTTCATAAAAACAATGAGATAATGTTGATGGATTTTAAGAAAGGCATTGTTAGATAAATAAGCTTAACAGTCAAGAAATTTTAACGTAATTTGAAATAAAGAAAAGCGAGAAACAAAAAAGAGCGTTCATCCCTTATTCATTTAATGAAACCACTTACGGAATACGAATTCGATTGAGCCTTTTTGTTTTCGCACGAACCTATTGTTATTTCCGTTGTTCGTTCAAAACAGCGAGCGAAAGGAAATTGCTTTTTGAAAAATCTTGATTTAATTAGAAAATTAATTTTCTGTCCTCTATTTTTTTAATTTATAGGAGCTGATAATATCTCAACAGAAGCGGGGCCTTTAGGTGATCGCTGCTGATAATTGAGTTATTATAAAAGGAATCGCCCGGAATTCAAATTCTTTGAACCGCTTAATATAATTACTGGTATTTAAAGGCGCGGGATGTATTGGGTGATAACTATGAGTGACGGTTTTTGAAGAGCAATTGGAAAAATCTGAGTTTTTTTAAACGTTTATGATAAGAATAAAGATGCGAATTAAAATGCAGTTACTCCTGGATCTATCACTCTTAAGGTAGGTAGGTATTTAACGTCGAACTGGAGAACACAGCGGGAAATTGGCAAGGGTACTAACTAACTAACACCAACACATACTCCCGTGCCTAGTGTCGTGAGACACTGTATCAGTTTAAATAAGTGTGGTTGGATGACTAGAGGATGCCACCAAGGCGACATGACCACCCAGAAAGTTAGAGCAGATTACATATATACATCCTTACATCTATACAGTAATTACATTAAATTATTATACTAAGTTACATTATAAATATATCTATATACAACATGCAAGGTGAGAAAAAAAAGCTCGTTTTTCTTAGTCCCTTAGGATAATCAAGTAAAGATGATTTTCAATGAATCTCGCCATGTTAATAATTTTAACCCTCGAGCCCTTGTTACATGCAATTTTCCTGAGCCATGCGATTTTAATGTGGTCGGAAGATATTCTCATATGCCATGAGACTGTAAGGGATCAACCGCCGCAGGGAAATATCCGAGGACAACACCACGTAATATTGAGCCAAGGTCAGATATGACGAGGTTACACCTCACATGGCAATCCACTCTCCAGACTTCCACACAACACCAACGTGAGGACATTTGAGGCTTAGACGGTTTTAATGCGCACCAGCCCTCTTTGTACACGACGGTATTTGGTTGGATTCAAAATAGCAACCCTCCGGTTGGTAATCCGTTACTCTTCTATCCGGGCTACCACGGCTAAAAAATCCTTTTGGATACGAATTTTTGTAAAACTTTATTACCTTTCACATGGCACCTTTGAATCTGCTCTAGTATGAACGATGTAAAGGGCGTGGATCGACTTTTCTAAGAGGGGTGGATTAGGTCTAAGAGACTTTTCTAAGAGAGGTTAAATTTAGAGGAGTGGATCACCTTTTAAATGTAGAGGAGTGGATCGATTTTTAAATGTAGCGGAGTGGATTGACCTTTAAAAGTATAGGAGTGGATTGACTTTTTAATGTAGAGGAGTGGAACGACTTTTAAATATAGACAGGTGGATCGACTTTTAAATGTAGAAGTGTGAATCAACTTTAAAATGTTGAGGAGTGGATTGACTTTTAAATGTAGAGGAGTGGATCAACTTTTAAATGTAAAGATAATTGGTAATTTGTAATTAACGTCGTACTAGAGCAACACGTGCTATTGACGACGGTCCGGGATCAATCCTTTAAGGAAAAGATCCGAGGACAACACCTCGTAATTTTGAACCACGGTCAGATTACGAAGCAACACCTGAACTGGCACCCCACTCTCCAAACTTCCACACCAACCCAACGTGAGGACTTTCTGCCACGACAGATTTAAGGTGCACCAGCCGCCTCTGCACCATACGTTTACAAACATCCATGCCCGGACCCAGGATTCGAACCAGGAACCTTCCTATCTAGAGGCTAACACCTTAAGCACTATACCGGTTGGTCGGCTTGAATGTAGAGGAGTGGATCAACTTTTCCACGAGCTCTTTATTTCAAGTGGCAAATCTTTATTCTACGTATCTAGACAACTGATAGCCTACATTATAAAATATTTTTCAAATCGCGTTTGAAAAGACCACGATATTCTTTCATGCATCCCATCGAAATAGCTATTCTGACGTTCTGTTTATATAAATATTGTAATGTTTATGATCTCACACATGTAGCAGAACAGCAAAAGATCAAAGTAATGCCTTGCATCAGTTCGATAAATATTATTCATTGAAGCCATCCAGAGTTTTCCAGAAAAAAGACTCGGAATATCCCGAAGGCCATTTTACCGTAAAGCATGTTCCCATTCACGCAATATTTTTCATGCGACAATGTATTCCCTAGAAACTCACCTGAAAAGGAGTTTCGAAAGAATCTCTAAAAGTCCTTTTGTGCTACCACCATGCTGGCCTAGACAGGAGGAAAAAAATCCGAGATTTCCCATGCGGAATTTGACGGATAAGAACTTCAAATAGGGCGGAGAGGAGGTGCAAGTAAGAAAACTTTCGCCTGTTCTGGATATTCGCAACAACTGGATTTCACCAGTTCAAATCTACATAGTGGATGTCCTATGCATTGGGGTGTTTCTTTTTGTGATTTCTGACTGGGTAACAGACTGGGACGATGCGGGTTAGATTATTTCTAGCTCTCAAAATGAATTTTTCTGAAAGCTTCCTGGATCCTGGTTGGTACTTTCTTTTCGAAATAATTAACCCTCCATGTGATTGGCTCGACGAGGAATCTCGTCATTATCGAAATTGATCACATATTGATGGACGATATACTCGTCAATAGAAAACCGGACTTTATAAGATCTGGTCATCATCTGGTTGAATTGATCACATATTGATGGACGAGATACTCGTCAATAGAAAATCGGACTTTATAAGATCTGGTCATCATCTGATTGATTTGATCACATATTGACGGACGAGATACTTGACAGTAGAAATTTGGACCTTATATCTGGTTTAAACCACTTGTAGGGTTGACCGCGAACGTCATGTCCTTCTGAGTTACACGATGTTTCCGAGAAGTGAAGTATTGTTTTTACCCCACTTCCCACATAATGACTAAATAATTCTTTCTGTTGGTTGAAATAATCCATGGATATTGCAACCTTTAAATGGATTCTGTTGTTACTTTCCTTGGAATAGAATCCTTAGGTCGCTTGATTCTCGTCGCAAATGCTCGTTCTAGTTTTATATTTCCTTTATCTTTCATGTTAAGACTTGAATTTGAGGGAAGGCACTATTCTCTCGCAGACTAGTCAGCCCGTTATGTTCATCGACTTTTTGACGAGTTTTATTAAAACGTACTTTACATTTTCTTACTTGTTTCGTTATTAATTGAAGCAGTCGGCATTTTCACAATGGCTATGGTAATTAACCCTATGAGTGGTTTCGATGAAGTATTTCGTCCAGCAAGATCTTAATAGTTCTGCTAATCACTAGACATTTCGTCATCAAAATACTGTCGATTTTATAATGGTGGCGAGATTGAAATCTAGTTGGTTTTCTTCTACGAGATGTCTCGCCCTTCAAGATCTGATCAATTTTGACCAAATTTAACGAATGACAAGATACCTCGTCAAGATAACCACAAGAATGGTTCAATCCTACTTAGTAAACACACTGAATTAAACTTTTGTGATTATGGCATTATGTATAACAGGCGCAGTTCTTATAACGTTCAAAGTGTGCAACAGCTGTACCTGCCGTAGTATAATGTTTTAATTGGCGCGATTCTTGCAACTTTCAAGGTCCAACTTATGTACTGGCCGTAATCTAAATTCCTTCTTGGCGTGATTAAGGAACAGATGCTCTACCAACCGTAGTGTAAAGAATAAAACAGTAACACGAAGACGCAAAAGCTTGAGATTCTATGAAACGAAAAAAATAATACTCTAAAACAAAACCACCGTCTCATCTTTAAAGAGCCCTCGATAACGCATAAACTTTCACGGGGTTTTAACGAGATAACTTTTACATCACGATCTGATCAAATTTTCTAATGACGAGATATCTCGTCAAGATATTGCCGATATTTCTATGATGAGATCAAGATCTGGTCAGTTTTCTTCTAATGACGAGATATCTCGTCCACCAAGATATGCAAATGATTTTGCTAATAACGAGATATCTTGTACTCCTAGAATGCAAATGTTTTTGCTAATGACGAGATATGTCGTCCTCCAACATATGCAAATGTTTTGCTAATGACAAGATATCTTGTCCTCCTAAAACGCAAATGATTTTGCTAATGACGATATATGTCGTCCTCAAAGATATGTAAAAGGTTTACTAATGGCGAGATATGTCGTCCTCCAAGTTATGTAAATGGTTTTGCTAATGACGAGATATCTCGTCCCCCAAGATATACAAATGGATTTGCTAATGACGAGATATCTTGTTCTAGAATGCAAATGGTTTTGCTAATGACGAGATATCTTGTCCTCCTAGGATGCAAATGGTTTTGCTAATGACGAAATATGTCGTCCTCAAAGATATGTAAAAGGTTTACTACCGAAGAGGTATCTCCTCCTCCAAGATAGGGAAATGATTTTGCTAATGACGAGGTATGCCGTCCTCAAAGTTATGCAAATGGTTTTGCTGACGAAATATCTCGTCCTCCAAGATAAGCAAATGGTTTTGCTAATGGCGAGATATCTCGTCCTCCAAGATATGAAAATGTTTTGTTAATGAAGAGATATCTTGTCCTCCAAGATAGGCAAATGGTTTTGCTAATGATGAGATACCTTGTCCTCCAAGATATGCAAATCGTTTTGACATCGACGATATATCTTGTCCTCCTAGAATGCAAATGATTTTGCTAATGACGAGATATGTCGTCCTCAAAGATATGTAAAAGGTTTATTAATGACGAGGTATCTCGTCATCCAACAAAGACAAATGGTTTTGGCTAATGACGAGAAATGTCGTCCTCCAGGTTATGCAAATGGTTTTGCTACTGACGAAATATCTCGTCCTCCAAGATATGCAAATGGGTTTGTCTAATGACGAAATATGTCGTCCGTCAAGATAGGCAAATATTTTGCTATTGAAGAGATATCTCGTCTTCCAATATAGTCAAATGGTTTTGCTAATGAAAAGATACCTCATCCTCCAAGATATGCAAATGGTTTTGACAATGACGAGATATCTTGTTCTCCTTGAATGCAAACGGTTTTGCTGATGACGAAATATCTCGTCTTTCAATACATGCAAATGGTTTTGCTAATGACGAGATATTTCATCCTCAAATATATGTAAAAGGTTTTGCTACTGACGAGATATCTCGTCCTCCAAGACAGGGAAATTATTTTTCTAATGACGAGATATGTCGTCCTCCAAGTTGTGCAAATTGTTTTGCTGACGAAATATATCGTCCCTCAAGATAAGCAAATGCTTTTGCTAATGACGAGATATCTCATTCTCCAAGATATGCAAATGGTTATGCTAATAATGAGATATCTCGTCGAGACAACCACCAGGAGGGTTAAACACCTGCTCAGCCATACACTGAATCAAAACAATGACATGAGAAAAACCAATAGCTTGAGTCCACAAAACGGGAATATATATATAATTAAAGAAAGCCCAGAAACAAAACCAGTGACTCCAACCGCCGAAGTCCTTAAAGAGCCCTCGATGACGCATTAAGGACCCGTCTCTTCATAAATCCAGCTCTTTTCTAAAACGTAATCACGCGTCCGAAAATCCGCGTGCATTAGAAGTCCCATAATGAAATAAGCGTCGTCACGCGCGCCAATTATTGTCCGGCGGAACACCGAGGACGGGCATCGGTTATTGCCAATTAGTGTCAAATGAATTAATTTACTGGGCTATGAAATGTCGGGCAAATGGCTCGGCATTAGCGCGGCTCGCTGGCCAGGATTTTACACCCGGTGGAGTTTTAAATGGAGACTTTTCACCGAGCCCACGAACCTGCGTATTAGGAGACTTTAACGCGACTTTGACTGTGGAATGGGAACCAGCGCTTAACGTCACTTTTAACGTGCCGAGTTCTGAGAAAGTGGGAAGTGTTTGGGGTGGGAGACAATTAGCGTTGCATGCGAGGAGTTTAGGATTCAGAAGTGCTTAGACTGACGAGAGGAATTGGAAATATGGAGAATTGGAGAATATTAATAACTAATCCTCCGAGGGGGTTTGACGAGATATATCGTTAAGAGAACCACCAGGAGGGTGAATACCTAATCCGTGAGAGCATATACGTAACGTGATTCGTTATAGCAGAGCTTGACTTTCTTGATGATAACCTTGGCGAGATATCTCGTCAATATCAAGTTTTACCAGATCTTGTCGGATTAGATATTTCGTCATTTGCAGAAACCGCGAAGATCATTAAAAAACACAATTGACTACATCTTGATCTCTTCATAAAAATAATCGACTCGGATACAAATTACCATCAAGTAAGTAAACAGTATTTAAAGAAATTAAATGATAAATAAGGATTTAAAATTTGTTCCAAAATGTGGTACCCTTACATAAAAAAGATCCTGTAATTGACAGGTAGGTAGAAAGTTGAATTTACGTCCCACTGGAGAAGCGCAACGGGGTATTGGCGACGAGGGTTCCATCCAGAAGGGAAATATCCAAGGGCCACACCTTGGTCAGATCGTGTATGTAGTGGATGGTGCTCGTTAAAACTGTTGGGGCCTCAAACATCCCCAGGATGGCGTGGTGTGGAAGTTTGGAGAGGGGAGAGCCAGCTCAGGGGTTCTCCTCATCTTCTGACCGTGGATCAAAATTGTAAACTGTCGCCGTTGAATATTTTCTTTCCGGATAGATCCCGGACTGTCATCAATTGCCCGTTGCGTTTCTCCAATGCGGCATAAATTCCAGTACTTACCAACTTGTCAATTACAGGGTCCTTTTTCATGTAAGGGCACCATAATGTTTTGGAATAAATTTATCAAAAATATGTTTAATTTATTTTTTAATTACTGTTTACTCAATGATAGTTTGTAGAGGAGATGATGCAATCGCGAAAACGTAGTTAAAATTTTTTTTTCTCGCTTTAAGGCCCGATGGAAACATCCGCTTTTTCAACGTGCGGCACCGCTGCGGCAATGCAAGTGCGGTCAGAGAACATTAGGTCCGGAGCACACATCTGGTTTATGAACGTGCGACGCCGCTGCGGCACCGAAGCCCAACTATGCACACATAACCGTGAAGTGACGCACGAACTCATTTCGCGCCATTTGCGATATATATTATATCGAAGAAAACGTATTTATTTCGCTTACTTGGAGTAAAAGGTAGTATATTTTGAAACAAAATAGACGTTTTACTGGATACAACCATTTATTAATTATTATTTATATTCCATTTATGTATGAAAACAAGGAACTTGAGATCGGAGAAGAAAGAAATTCATCTTTTAACGAAGCCTAACTATGCACACATAACCGTGACATGATGCAAGTACTCATTTCGCGCCCTTTGCGGTAAATATTCTTTCGAAGAAAACGTGTATATTTCGCTTACTTGGTGTAAAAAAAGTATATTTTGAAACAAAATAGACGTTACTGGATACAACCATTTATTAATTATTATTTGTATTCCATTTGTTTATGCAAACAAGTTACTTCAGAACGGACTCATGTGCGGCGACCGTGCGGCTCCGTGGGTAACTGCGGTACGAATCGCGCGCAAGTTGGTCGTGCGTCGCCCCAGCGGCGCTGGAGACATGTGCACTGCTCCATTGGATCTAATGTATCTCAGACCGCACTTGCGTTGCGGTAGTAGAGTCGCACGTTGAAAAACCGGATGTGTGCACCGCGCCTTAGATCCAATACAGTAGAGCACACATATCTCAGGCGCCGCTGCGGCGACGCACGTCCAACTTCCGTGTGCAATTTTTACCGCAGCTCTCCGCACACGCTTCTCCGATCTCAAGTGCTTTGTTTTCATAAATAAATGGAATATAAATAATAATTAATAAATGGATGTATCCAGTAACGTCCATTTTGTTTCAAATTAAATTTTTTGTACACCAAATAAGCGAAATAATCACGTTTACTTCGATAGATATTAATCATAAATGGTGCGAAATGAGTACTTGCGTCATTTCACGATTATGTGTGCACTGCACCTAATTGATCGACACATGGTTGCAACAAGATAAGGAGGGGGGTGGGGGTGGGGGGGGGGGAGAGTGACTTATCAAGTAGCTCGTACAGTCATGGACATTCTAAATAAGGAATTTCTGACCGAACGTGTAACAACTACCATACTCTAAAAACATACACAATTTCACAAATGTAAATAAATGTCATTTTTGTAGAATTAAAATTTTTAGTACGAAAGAAAAGTCTCTAGAGTGTGCCAATGTTACCCAGAATGCATATAATAGTTCGAAGTATGCATATAATTGCTTCATGTTATTTAAAAAAAAAAAAAAAGATTTCCCAAAATTATCTTACAATGATTAAAATGTTTTCAAAACTAATTAATTCATTACTTACCTTGATTGCAGTTCAAAAAACTTCAAATTGAAAAAAAAATTTCATGAATACGTCTTAAAATAGATTTTAAAGAAGGCTTCGAACTAAAAGTAATTAATGTATCCTTTTTTTTTTTTACTGGAAAATAGATTCTTGGAAATAACGCCTACACAATTTTTAAAAAGCAAACGACAAAAAAAAGTACTATGGTGGCCAGTCCTATTTTAATACCGTGTTCCATATATTTTAATTTACAATGTTTTTTTCTCTTTACCGTTTGTTTCAAGGATTCATATTTTTTTTATATTTTGTTAAAAAAGAGAGAGAGAGAGAGAATATATATATATATATATATATATATATATATATATATATATATATATATATATATATATACGCGTCTCAAAGTAAATACATAAATACCATAAAATTATGGCTGATTTAAGTAAAGTTACATCAGAAAGGTACACAACGGATAAAAAACTTGAAAAGGTTTGCAATAAAAATGGGTCGAAAATATTCAATTTACAAACACTCGATTCCAATTTACATAGATAGTTATTTTTATACCATTATAATACATTAAATACAATGAAAGTTCTGAACCTCAGAGTTTTTAGTTAAAAAATTCATTTTTAGATTATTTTTAAATGTTAAAATTCCTGTAAAAGTCTTGTTTCTTTAGACTTCCTTAGTGAAAACGATTCTAAAAAATGACCTATTCGCTCTAGCAACTTTTATTGTGATTCAAAACATGAAGAATAATATTAATGAATAATAGAAAACGAATTGCCTTTCTGAATATAAATAATAATTTAGGTATCACTGTTCAAAGAACATTCTAATTAGCTGAATATATCTAAATAAAATAATATAAAATTATCTTAATACGATTTACTCTCACTGCAATTACTTGTTGGAAAAAACTGGGCTTTTAAAGACAAATTTTTAAAACGAATATCCTAATGTATACTTACAACTTGAGCAAAAATTCAAGAATAAATTGACCACACAAATTATACACCTGAAATGTGTTCAAACGTGATGGAAAGTGTTCGAAAGAACGCGTATTTCAATCATGGACAGAGGCGACCATTTTACTAGAGACCAAATATAAACCATTCCATAACTGTCACTGAGTAAATATGTAAAAAATTAATATTTTATGGAAAAGTTTTTCAAAACCAAATTACGTCCTTGTATAAAAAAGACACCGTCTTTGTTATAGTTCTAAAAAGTGGGTTTGATTGTGTAGTAAACTTATACCACTATTAAAATTAACAAACAGTATTTTTTCTTCCAATGCCAGCTTTTCGATCGCACGAACCTTGAAGCACTAATTGGCGAAACGATGGCAGTTTCTGGGTGGATGAACAAATTAAAATCTAATTAACGCCTTTGTAAAAATGGTTCTTCGAATAGCCGTGTTTATTAGATGATAGAATCTTGGGGAATTTTCGATCGACCCATAAGACTTAAATTACATTTTAAATTGATAACTAGGGCAACTTTTTGCAACAAATGCAACTTTTTTTCACACGTTCTACGCTGCATGTAAAGTGCTAAAACCGAAATTCCTCCTACATGGGGTGTATTGTAAGTGAGTTATAACCGTAACATAAATGCAACTTTTTCCATAAATGGAACTTTTTGCATAAATTCAACCACCTTCAACTTTTTTTAAAATTTAGCTTAAAATTAAATAGGTAACTGTTATGTTAACGAGCTAAAAATCTTGCAGAGGTGAGAAGTGCAGGATACATAATGTATCACAGTTTAGTAATAGACAGCCACGGTGAGATTTAAAAGTTTAATAAAAATAAGACTTTACAGATAAAACAGCAACTTATAAAAGAACATACAAACATCCAGTATTTGGATCCATGAGAGCAGAATATAAACAACTTCGTTTATATATACAACTCTGACTAAATCAAATGGCGTTTCATATGCAAATCTAGCCTGATTTGCATACGATGGATTTGCACATATTTAAACAGTTAAGAACAGGAGAATATCCAACAGTAACTATTTAATTTTGCAAATTTAGCTACAAAATACAGACAATGCAGATTATTGTAATGCAAAACTTCGTTCACCCAGAGGTGACAAAACGTTTGCTGAAAATCAAAAGCAGCTTAGAATGTTTGATTCGTCTGATAGAAAAATCGAATTAGAGAGTACAACATCGAGACGGCGAATGGAGTTATCAGATCGATGGACTTTAAAGAAAATCTTTGCAACCTTAAAGCGTATCTTAATGACCTGACTGTTATTGCTACACTTTACCGAGATGATTTCCACTAAGTCGGTAATTACTGCTGCAACAACGTTAGGCAACATCTATCTTTGTTGAGCTCAGTTTTTCAATGTTAAAGATATTACTGTCCAAGGATCAGCCATTTAACAACGTCAAAGTTCTTCTGAATTTAATTATGAATAATAATAATTTCAAATGCCGCTAAAATTGTCAATAAATGCTGTTTTTTAAATGTTTTTACGAATAATTTAATTTAGATTTTAGTGTATCAAAAATAAATGCAACTTTATTCCCATAAATGCAACTTTAGGAAATGATAAATGCAACTTTTCCCATTTTTGCTGCAACAAAAAGTTGCCCTGTTGATAACTGATCATAGTCGATGACTCAGTAATTAGAAAGGTCTAAACATAGCCAATGAAAATCAAAATGACACTAGATAGTTAATCCCACTTTATCACACAGTAATAGCGACGACCTACACCATATTGAAACGAACATACTATACGAAGTAACAAAAACGTTAACGCATACGTTAAAAAAGCCAATTCTGACGAAAATTTGCAATTTTTTTTATTCTACTAACAAATTCCCTGTACACTTGTGTTTCTAAAACAGTTTAAACTTTCAATGTGCGACTATTAGAAAAAAAAGTTAGGTCAATTTAAAATTTGAACGAAATAGTTAATTATACCGGAAGTACCATAACGAAACCGGAACTAATAATAAGAATATGCTACTTTTACCATAATTTATACCTTTTATCTGCTTTAGTAAGTTAAAACAAATAATAATTATGTTTCTATTAATTGGCCACTACAATTTTTTACTAAAATTCACTTATTTGTTAGAAGAATTTCGCATTATCTTTTTACTCTGATGTATTTTCTTTACAAGCATTTTTCTTAGAATTACATTTTGGGCATAAACATAGAATTCCAGAAATGATAACTAAAAAAGTTATTGATAAATACTTATGAAATTTTTATTTACATTCGAAATAGCGTTTGCTAGTGAATGCACTATAATCAAATTGATATCTTTATTTTTTCTCTTATGTATGATCTTGCATTTTAATATCAATGTTGCAAAATGGTCAAAAATCCTTTAACAATTTTCAATGAGTCATAAAATCTTTATTTTTATAAATATCTTTCTACTTCTTGTACAAGCACTAGACAGCATCATGAAGTTTACTCTGATCATGTTATTTTACTGCTAATTTAAATTGTATGCAATGAATCATTTTTTAAAGTTTCGAAAAGACTTCAAATTTTCACACAAAATTTCAATTTTTGTTAAATATATTTTTTTAATTTTAATTATTAATAGTGCAAAATTAATTTTGAACACAAATAATTATAAAAATAACATTAAATTGCTTCTGCATAGCATTTTTTTAAAAAGTGCTCCGAACGTATGCAGATACCTTAACCCTACAATTAGTTTCGACGAGATATGTCCTCCAAAAAGATCTAACCACTCTTACCAACTGTCTAGTCATCAAGATATTGACGATTTGTTAACGATGATTTATTTATACAAAAAATAACTTTCATTAATATATCACTATTATTTGTGACGTTTTAAATTGATCACGTGTCTTACGAGATCTGGAAGTACTTTCACTTATAAAACCATTATTACCACCGCTCGTAGAAAAAAAGACCCACTCCTCCCAAAAAAAAATACCTGCTGAAAACGGTAATTTCCCAAATTGAAACAGTTACACCCCCCCCCCACACACACACCATTAGTAGGTACTTCAATTCTATCTTTAAATGAGCGTTCAAAACTAAATTTACTACATGATTTATTACCAGTTCAATCTAACTAGTAATAGTGTAATATTAGAAAATCTATGACTTTCAGAGGGACAAATATTGTGCTTTTGGTTTAAAAAATCCAATCCACAATTACTCTAGATCTCATAATTTTTTTCTGATCTTGTCTTCTACGATAATCTTACTAACAAAATATAATTCCAAACAAAAAAATTGCTCCTCAACAAAATCTCACAAACTCTTCACTCCCGAAAATAAATTATTTGTCTCACTATACTCATCCTTCCTGATTCCTTATAAAACTATTGCCATCGCTGGCACAAAAAATGCTCCCGTCAAAACGGTAAATCCTCAAAATAAAACTGGTACACCCCACCTCCATATGAAGCTCTTTCAATTCTCCTTAAATGCGCGTCAAAACTCTAAATTTATGTCCCACAGACCCGAATATTTTTACCTTCTATTAAGGTAATGAGCGCGAATTAACGCTGGCGGACAGAAACCCAAAAGAGAAATTGCAGCGATGAAAAAAGTTTGCGGTATTTTGCGGAAATTGCCGTCCATTAATTATTTAATTTCAACAATTAAACTAACGATGTGCTTTGTTGCTGTCGATAAATTAACGGCTAAAATGCCACCCGAAATATTCCCCCTGTATCGTTAACCACTATTTTGCTTAGGAGAAGTGTTTAATTAATGTCTTGTGATACTGAACGTACGTTCCCGCACACGATGGGAATTAGGTGGTTAAAGTTTAATATATGCGGGCCTCTGAACTTTATTTCGTGGCGAGGTTTTCCGATTGTTTCGGGTGTTTTAATGTGACAAATGTTCATTTGAGTTTTCAATCCTCAGGGTGTTTGCTTATTTTTCGGTGATATATTTGTGTGAAGTATTTAAAATAAAATTATTTTGGAATGTTTTAACCCTTCTGGTCTGTTTATATTCGCATCATAAATAGTCCTACAGTCGTTTGCTTAATACTTGAACATATTCCAAAATGTTAGTTCCAATTTAGGAGGCGACCAACCAGTCTGGTGGTTAAGGTGTTAGCCTCTAGATAGGAAGGTTCCTATTTCGAATTCGGGTCAGTGCATGGATGTTTGTGAGCGTATGCTGTAGAGACGGCTGGTGCACTTAAAATTTGTCGTGGCCGAAAGTGGGGTTGGTGTGGAAGTTTAGAGAGTGGGATGCCAGCTCAGGTGTTGCTTCGTTATCTGACCGTGGTTCAACATTAGGCAAGAGACAAGTGCAGCGATAGCTCAATTGAAATAGCAATGGACGGCTGCGAGTTTGAGGTTCGGGGCAGCCAAAGACTGTCATTTACAAGGGGGCTGGAGCACGTTAAATCTACCGTTATTTCAAATATCCTCACGATGGAGTGGTGTGAAAGATTTAGAGAGTGGACCGCCTGCTCAGGCGTTGTTATTAGCATTTGACCATGTCTCAGAATTATTAGGCGTTGTCCTTGGAGCCGATCAACTGGTCTGGTGGGGTGTTAGCCTCTAGGTATGAATGTTATCATTTCGAATCTGGGCCAAAGTATGGATGTTTGCAAGCGTATGGTGTAGAGACGACTAGTGCACCTTAAATCTGTCATGTTCGAAAATCCTCACGTTGGGGTTGATGTGGAAGTTTAGAGACTGGGGTGGCAGCTCAGGTGTTGCCTCGTCATCTGACCGTGGCTCAAAATTGCGAGGTGTTGTCCTCGAATCTTTCCATTAGGTGATTGATCCCGGACCGTCGTCAATAGCCCGTTGTGTCGCTCTAGTACGACGTTAATTAAAAATTAGTAAATTATTATTTTCCCTTAGGATTTAAACAATCTTTGCCCATGTAGGTAGTTAATTAACATTCCACTGGAACTACATAACGGAATAGTGGCGACGGTATGCGATCAATTCCGAGGGAAATATCAGAGGCCAACACCCTGTTTTACTGAGAGGTAAACGAGAAATACACGAAGGGTAGTTACGGTAATGAAACCTGTGCTGCCTACAGCTCAAAGAGTGTCTGTTGCTTCTGTAACATTTTAGGTAGATGAGTGAACAGACGACGCGCTGGAGTAACTCAACGGGCTATTGGCAACCGTCTGGGATCGATCCCAAAAGCAAAGGTCCGAGGACAACACTTCGCCATTTTGAATTTCGGTCAGATGACGAGGTCACACGTGCCCAGGCACACCACTTTCCAAACTTTCACAACACGATAACTCCAGTACATTTGAGGTCATTGGAGATTTAACGTGCTCCAGTCCTCTTTTGTACACGACGGTCTTTGGTTGGATTCAAACTTGGAACCCTCCGGTTTGCTCATCCGATCCTCTTCCAACCGGGCTACCGCGGCCCTGAAAATATGAAGGTACTTAAATTACGGTCTCAGTTGAGCACCATAAGGAGCTATTGGCAACAGTCCGGAATCAATCCTGAATGATAACATCAGTGGACACACCCTCACAACTTGGAACCACGGTCATATGACGAGGTCGATACCTCAGCTGGCACCCCTCCCAACTTCTACAACATGCCAACGGGAGGACATTCTAGGTCACGATAGATTTTACATGCACCAGCCAACACCTACACGACGGTCTTTGGTTGGATCGAGTTTCCTCTTCGTAACCCTAATGTTGCTACGTTGTTGGTACTGTACCTGTACGCTATCGCTGACCATCATTAGAAGACGGGCCAGATGATGATATCATCATCATGAAAAATCGGCAATATCTGACTTAGAAAACAATTACCAGTTCTTGATGGCAAAATATCTAGTCATTAGCAAAATTGGTCGGATCTTGATGGCAAAATACCTAGTCATTAGCGAAATTGGTCGGATCTTGATGGCAAAATATCTAGTCATTAGCAAAATTGGTCGGATCTTGATGGCAAAATATCTAGTCATTAGCAAAATTGGTCGGATCTTGATAGCAAAATATCTAGTCATTAGCAAAATTGATCGGATCTTGATAGCAAAATATCTAGTCATCAGCAAAATTGGTCGGATCTTGATAGCAAAATATCTAGTCATTAGCAAAATTGGTCGGATCTTGATGGCAAAATATCTAGTCATTAGCAAAATTGGTCGGATCTTGATGAATCAGAAATCTCATCGAGGCTTAACCTTTAACTGCTGTCTTGGGTCTCACAGACCCGGAGTCATTTTTGACAGGTCGTTTCCACCCCTTAAAGTGAATATTGGTCCCTGTCCTATTCAGTACCTTCCTACGTTCAACAGAAGCCAAAAATATCACGACTGGTTTGGCTGCCCCAACTATTTCGTGTTTGATACTAGTTGCATTTCCCGCGTGGTCTCTTAGACCCCCTTCACAGCATTTGCGTTCCCGTTCTTGTTGAATGAAATCGTCTAAGTTGGAGTAGAGAATTTCGGCAGAGAGCCTAAAATGGCAACAAACTTTACTATAAAACGACCTGTGTATCTTACACAAAAAGAAATCAGGATATTGTTGATAATAGGTCGGAAAAAGAGTACTGGATTTCGGAAATTTAGGCAGATGAAGACATTTCAAGTGCGTCTTCACAAGAATATGTCTACGGAAAAAACTCTTCAAATGGGATGCCGGAAGAACCTAATCGTGCCGTCACCTCGGGTGACCCTTGTACATCCCGACTAGCAGAATTGGTCAGATCTTAGACGAAATCTCGTTGAAACCTCTTGGAAAGTTAACCTTTGTCTGTTGTCATGAGTCTCGCAGACCTCGAGTCATTTTTGACAGGTCGTTTTCACCCCTTAAAGTGAATATTGGTCCCTGTCCTATTCAGTACCTTCCTACTACGTCCAACAGAAGCCACATTCCAAGATTGGTTTGGCTGCCCAACTCTTTCGTATTTTACACTATTTGCATTTCCCGCGTGGTCTCTTAGACCCCACAGCATTTGCGTTACTGTTCTTGTTGAATGAAATCGTCTAAGTTGGAGTAGGGAATTTCGGCAGAGAGTCTAAAATGGCAACAAACTTTACTAAAAAACGACCTGTGTGTCTTACACAAAAATAAATTCAGGATATTGTTGATAATAGGTCGGAAATAGAGTACTGGATTTCAGAAATTTAGGCAAATGAAGACATTTTAAGTGCGTCTTCACAAGAATATTTCTACGGAAAAAATAACTTAAAATGGGATGCCGGGGAGAACCTAATCTTGCCGTTAGAACACCATTACACAACATAGTTTTATAGTTTCCAGAGTTGAAACGTCCTGCAAAATAAGGTCCGAAAACTGAACCTGAAGAGACATGGAATCTACTTAACTTATATAGCAATATAAAATGTATTTCATGTTAAGAATTGAATTATTTAAATCTAAAATGTATAAATAATAATAATCTTAAGAATCTTTCATTAATATATTATATTAATCAACTTTATATTCACTTTAGTGAGCGAGGTCTGAGAGACCCCTCTACACTAGTTACGGGATGGTTTGTGACACAGCAGTTAAGGGTTAAGAAAGACGTGAAAACCACCCTTGAAATTGAAGCTATACAAGAAGAAAAACACTATCTTAATATGTAATTTTTAAGTGCAGTAAAATAAACCTTATAACTTAAGGTTAAATCCTTTGAATTCTCAAGCGTTTTTTTGAAATGTGAAAATGACGCATTTCAGAAAAAAACTAATTTTAATTGGCACTTTCGTGTAGAGATTAGTATAATTTGGTTCGTAGGTTTTACCCTACTTTATTTAAAATTTGATGCATCTATTTTAAAACGTTCAGACACTTTATCCGTATTTATGGGCCATAAAAAGTCATTTCTTAAAGGAAATACATGAAACATTTCTCTTTCTTCTGGGATTTAAATAAGATTGAATATATATATATATATATATATATATATATATATATATATATATATATATATATATATATATATATATATAACTCATTTTTTCAGTTCTTGTCTAATTTGAAATTACGAAAAAAAGTCTAGTCTTAATTTTACGACTCGTTCTTAATTTCCAAAAATGAATGCTGTATGCCAAGAATTAAAAAAGAAAGATTTTGCGCGAGAGACCTCCTAATTGATAAACAAACAATCCCATTTTTTTTCTATACGTAAACATATCTTCGATGTACATTTAAAAAAAGGTTGTTTTTAATAAATGAACTAAGCTTTTAAGGCTAATCTTCAGATTGTGTGCATGGTTTGAAACAAATTTTGAATTACTGCTCTACTTTCTTTAATTTTAGCATACTGTTTACTCCTGGTGGTATTAAAACACCTCAATTGTAGAAAATAGATTAAGAACTGCAGAAAGAAAACGCGAATACATAATTAAGAATGAAATTCGTTGGAATATCAAATTTTGTTGTGTGCTGTTAGTTGTTTTCCAATGCGAGGTTTCATCATAAAATGAATTATAGCTTTGTCTGATCATAAAACAATCAAGTCTAGTGATGAGATAAATTGTTTATCCATAATCAATTTCACTTTTAACCCTTCTTTGCATAATGGTGTTAATTTACATCATAACATTGAATGCCCAAAAATTATATAAAAGAACAAGTTCACTTTAAGTTGATCGTGTCTGGATACCTTTTTAATGTCCATTGCATAAAAAAAACATAGCTGTCAAAAATAAGCAAGTGTCACTATCAGTAAAACGAGCTTGAAGTTGTCATTCCGCTGTTTGTTGTAGTTGCAATAAACGTATGATTTCGTTTTTAATTTTGTTTTATTATATTTGAGTTTCTATTGCTAAAAAAGTGAAAATGAGTGTAAGAAAGGTTTGTAACATGTGTTTCTGTTATTTTTAGAGCAATTTCTGAAAAAGTTTGCGTTTAATTTAAAAAATACCACATGATAGAATTTTACATCACTATGCACTAATTATCATAAAGAATAAAAAATATCCAATGATATCCTCTTTTATTTCTATTTAGTACTAAGCTAATGATCTAACTTTGCATGATGATGGAAATTTCCATCATGTTGTTTTTTGCTAAATTTATACTATAAATATATACTAAGATTTTTTTAAACCATTTTTCCTTTAATTTGGTACATGAATTATATCACCTTGATTTATTTCACCAGTAAAGAAAAAATCATGCAAAGAAGGGTTAAGGGTATCTAGCAATCAAGTTAGCACTTTTTTAATTTCCCCCTGCTATTTTATTTTACAAAAAACGCAATTGAATTGCAAATTTAGGTATAACTTAAAAGCTGTTGAATATATCAGTAAAATGGTACTAGACTGACGAGATTTTGACGAACAAGATATCTAGTCACTAAAAGAAAACTGATCAGATCTTCATCTAACCGTAATCAAAGAATCAGCAATATCTTGATAACGAGTTACCTCGTCAAGTATAAGCAAAATTAGCCAGATCTTGATGGACGAGATACCTCTTCGAAACCATTTGGAGGGTTAAGGTAGGTTGAGATGGGGTAAATGTGGGGCGAACTCAAATTTTAAATGATTCGTCTGTTCTATTATTTAAAAAATTTTAATACTTTTTAAACGACTCGACATTTTAAAAAAAATATGTATTTGCAATCTCTTACTCTTGTTTAAACTTAGCATTGACATAGTTAAAAAGTACTTTCCATTGCTGTTTTATGGAGTCTGTAGCCCATGCCCCATGTGATATTTAGAGTGCATACCATGGAATGTTTTCTTGTTTGAACTATTTGTTTTGTTGGTATATATGATTATTTCTCTTCAGAGTAAAACATACAATTGTAGAGATAGGAATAAATGGACTATCCAAAAAATTATATAACATTCACAAATATAGTTAGATAAGAGGAGAAACAAAGGCCATCATTGAAGCAGATTATTATTGAATTGAGATAGTTAAAACTCTATCAATTTCCGTCAACGAATGATAGCTTAAATATGAAGCAAAATTATGATAGTATTGTGAGAGGGGTAAGATCTTATAATTTAATTCGTGCTCTACGATATGCACAACTTCCCTGGAGAAATTCAAAGCGCTTAAGGGTGAAACTAATCTATAGAACAAATTCAAGGATTTTCAACAAGTGGCAACCCTGCTTTAATCTTCCAAGGGGTTATGATGCGATATCTTGTCTATCATTGATATGACCAATTTTTTTAATAATGAACAATCACGTCAATCACGATTTGATCCAATTTTCTTATTTCGAGATATCTCGGAATCGCAATTGTTTTATGTTGACTAGATATTACATCTAGACAAAACACCGGGAGGTTTAGTTATAAACGCACCTGTTCAACAAATGCACCTACCTAACCTCATGTGACATATTACACAGTAAAATACATATTTGCAAATGTTCATAAATAGTGTTCAATATTTCCTACATCTTAATACACCACGAATGTTTTATCACCTGTATCTGTAATGATTTTGCCATAATCCATCTTATTTGTAACTCGCAAAATTACTCGAGTTGAATTGGTTAACAATAGATTCAAAGTGACCAGAAAATAATAATTCCACTTTCGTAGAAAAATGCCAAATCATTAGTAAGTAACATAGTTTTTTATCACCTTTTCGACATTTTTATAACTTTTATAACCTACTTTGGACACAAATGGTATGCATGCATATCCATCCATGTAAAACATTTCACATAAATCGATTCGCTAATAAAGGTACAAGCTGACGAAAGGTGACAGACACTGAGGTAACACTACGAAAGATGATTTTGACGAAGGATAAAGAATTGATTCCCTTTCATAAGTTCTTTTCCTGCAAAAATTGCATTACTCAATTTGTAAAAATGACGAATCTACAGCGAATACTCGCGCACTCATAATTTAGTTGCCAATATATTTTGATTTGAGGCACTCTTTTCGTATTACGCTATCATTAGGAGAAAGATAACAAATTGATTTCAGAAGATATTTATCTCTAATTTTGTTTAAAAAGTGAATACGTTTTTTCTTCAACATTCCGTTTGGTAATTGATAAATTGATAATTTTTAATTTACGTCGTACTAGAGAAACACAACGGGCTATTGGCGAAGGTCCGATATCAATCCCATAAGTGAGAGATCCCAGGACAACACCACGTAATTTTGAACCACGGTCAGATAACGAGGCAACACCTGAGCTGGAACACCACTCTCTAAACGTCCACAACAACCCAACGTGAGGACTTTCGGCCACGGCAGATTAGGGTGCAACAGCCGCCTCTACGCCATACGCTTACAAACATCCATGCACTGTCACGGATTCGAATCAGGAACCTTACGATTTAGATGCTAAAACCTTAACCACCAGACCGGTTGGACGAAATTCTGTTTGGAGGCACGTGCAATAAAGGAACTTGTTATGAAACTGAATGTCTTCTGTAAACATGAAGCAAAGGTAATATATTATAATTTTTTTTAATGTTAGATTGACTTAACCAACGTTTCTTCTAAAGAAAAACATTGTTTAAAACAAAACTTTCCACAAATAAGTTACTTCATAACTTAAATTCGTAATACAAATTACCTTGACCTTCTGTGACAAATAATTTGTAATAATTCAGAAGTCCTAGTTGGGATATTTTTAACATTAACGTTAGTTCAATAATGGTCAATTCTCCAGTCAAATTCGTTTTATTCTAACTTACAACCGCTTTAAATCAAATACTTTGCGGTGGTGTAGCGTATGATGGAAAATTATTACCATTTGTTACAATATAAATATTTATAAAACAGAAGAAAAATTTGGCTGCAAAAAGATTCTGTTCTAAAGATTTAAACAAGCAATTCTTTTTTTTTTTTACTTCTTGATATCGCACAGTTGCCACAACGTACAACTAAAATTTAGACAACATTTAAAAATACAAAATTAATTCAGTGAAAAAACTAAAAATGCCATTGCACGTGCAAACAAACTCGAGTTTCCGTTTCGTTGCAAAATATCGTCTGTCACATGTATTCAGAAATAGTTCACGCTTCGCAAAGAAAATAAATAAGGCTCGAAATAGAAAAGTATTAGAATTTAAATTCCGTAAAAACAGTTTCCGGAAAAATTGATATTTCAGCAGTACTAATAAGACAATCGAAGTTAATTAAGTGCCCAATATACCAAACAGCTACTACAAAACTTTCCATCTCAAACTTTGAGTCATTATTCCACCGATTTTATCATTCTTTACTTTCAACTTTTTAGAAACATTGTTTACTATAATAGTTAGAATCAAGATGTTTCACACGTTCTGTCACCATTTTGTTAAATAATTTGTTTTATCATAGTATCTTGTGAATTGTTGTTATACTTGTTTTTATGTATATTTCAAAAGACTTTATATTTTTATTTTTCTGGCCTTTTGTTATTTCGGAACTGTTTGTTTTCGGCTTTTCTGTATGTATCAAAATTTTTCTGTTATTTTCTTGTTCCGTCAAATGTTTAAATTTTGTGTTTAACTTTTTTTGGTAATGTTTTACATTGTTATTCTGTGTGATATTCCTGCTTATGTTTTTAAAACTATCGTCCATGTTGGGGTAATTAATTAAATGAAATTTTCTTTGATTTAACAAATGCCGCCTGCATGTCTTAGAGGATAGGCGTTTAGAGAATTTGGAAAACAAGAGTCAAAAAACTAAAAATTTGACAATTTTTTAAATATGAAATTAATTTTGACCGAAAAAAATAACAAAAAATATCACTGCACGTGCAAACGAACACGAGTTTTCGTTTCAATGCAAAATATATTCTGTCACATATATTCAGAAATTGTTCATACTTCGCAAAGAAAATAAATAAAACTATTCGAATTTAAATTTCGTAAAAATAGTTTTCGGAAAAAATAATTGATTTTTCAGCAGGACTGGCAAAACAATCTAAGTTATTGCAGTGCGCAGTATACCTTCCGACAACTCCAAAACTATCAAATTATGGTTGAGTTAAGTATAGTTACTCAGATATTTTAGCATAAAACGCTTAAATATGTAGTTAACGAAATTTCAAATTATGTATTCTCTAAACTACAATATGGTGAATTATATGTAAAACATTGAATTAAAATATGTTGAACAAACATTTTAAATGATATTGTACAAACATGCAAACTCAAAATAGATTATATAATACAGGAAGATGAACAGATAGACTAACTCAACAAAGTTCAGTCACTCAGTGAATGTAATTGCTCACAGTATTTGAAAAGTTTCATGAAATATATATACAAAAATTTGGCCGGAAGCACGGGCACACACAGATACTGATATATGGACAGACAGACACCATGCGCGAAGTAAAGGGATTTTGCATCAGATGGGCCCAAAATGTATAACAATCTAAAATGGGTCTTAAATATTCAATTTACAAACACTACATTCTTATTTATATAGAGGAGTTTATAATGTTTACAAAGGTTAAAATTTAAATCACAAAATTGAAATTTTCGGTTTGCTGTACAATTTAGTGTAGCCCTGATACGGAAAAAGACGGTTAAACAAATTTGTGGCTGACTACAAACAAAAGAAGTACACCTCAGACGTATGTCTTCTCCAAAAAATCAATTCAAAAATAATATGGGAAATAATCCATTGGTATTGGTAATTTGAAAATTGAAATCCATTATTGCAAGTTTTTTCATAAAGGAATTATAAAATTCTACTTTCCATTCTTGTACGATTCGTTGCTTTTCACTTGGACGAATATAGGAATAGAATTCTTCACTGGATACTTCAAATAAACACGTATACATAAAATGACATGCTTAAGAATACGGACTGAAAAATTATAAAAACCGTACTCTGCTAACATGATTGGGAAGTTCTTCTGCCAGACTCTGAGGAATTTTGATATGAAGAAACCGTTTGCTCCCAGATGGACGTTGACGGGGTTGTCCGACGATCATCCGGGTGAGGAGGGGGAAAAAGAACAAGGAGAAGAGAAAAAAAGTGAAATCTGAGGATGTCCAGGTCGTAAGGGTTATTTGAAGTCATATGAATGCTGTTAATGTAAGTACACTGCCCTGCAATAATGGACAGGACAGCAAGATGTGATGGCATAAGGGAAATAATACATGCTTTAATAGGGGGGGGGGTCCCTACGTGCTGCAATTACACTAGCAACCCTCCTGGGCATACTTTCAACAAGGGTTTGATACACAGCTACGGGTATTTGTGTCCATTCCTGCTGCAAGAATGTCGCCAGCTCAGCTGTAGATTTCGGACCTGATCCGTAACTCGCCCCATAAATGTTCTATGGGGTTTAGGTCGGGACTAAGAGCAATGTAATGCAAGACGTTTTACATCCATATCTTGTTACCACTGCTTGACAGAGCGTCGCAACGTGACACGGAGCGTTGTCATTCTGGAAGTAACATTCGTCCATTTCATAAAATTGCCAGAGCGTAGGAAGAACCCGATTGTCCAAAATGTTCATATAGTCGTTGGCGTTCAATTGACCAGGAAAAACATACAAAGGTTCCAGGCCATACCATGAAAAACACCCCCAAATAAGTAGTCGGATTTTATGCAAATCCGCTGGCGTCCGGTCCATTATTGTAGGGTAGTGTATGTAGATAACATTTATGATACCTTTCACGTACAAATAAATGTATAGAAAAGCATGCCGAATAAGCATCATTCATAGTAGCCGATGTAGATGAAAAGTTCCACGTATTGTGACAACGCTCCAAACGTTGAGTTCAGCATGGACACTGAGCCATCAATTCCAACAGGCTTCGAATCACGAATAGAGAATATTGCACTCACCCAGCAGAAATCCGTCTTTACTCCATTGTACATCTCCAGAGAGGGCACCAACTTGACACGGCAAATCCACCGTGCTGCTCTCCACGGCCACCATATCCTTCGGCGTCTGGATGAAGTACTGCTGTGGAGGAGCTTTGGTGGCTGCAAGAAAAGAAAACGTCCATTAGCATTTTCAACCAAACATCCGTTACATTCCCAGAAAGAGATTTCACGTTAAAATGGTATTCAAGAGAAACCAGTCCGTCTTTACCACCAAACGCTTTCGACGAGATATCTCGTTCAGCAACATCTGATCAATTTTGATAACGACGAGATATATAGTCATCCAGGTTTTGCCGATTTCTTCATGATGAAATCAATATCTGGTCATTTTTCTTCTCATATCTTCTCCATAGAGATTTGGTTAATTTTGCTATATATTGATGAGATACCTCGTCAAGATAACCAACCACCAGGAGTGTTACCAATTGAAAACGAAGAAAATGAAAATATAAAACTGCAGGGTGATAACCCTCCTAGAGGTTTCGGCGAGGTACCTCTTCCACCAACATCTGATTAAGTTTGCTGACGAGATACCTCATCAAGAGATGGCCGAAATTTTTATGATGATGAGATCTTATCAGTTTTTTTCATTTAAGAAATATCTCGTCCATCAAAACCTAGTAAAATTTGCTAACGACGTGATACCTCGTCGAGACCACCACCAGAAGTATAAACTAAAAGACCAGGAGGGATATAACTATAACAAAAAGACCAGGAGGGATATAACTATAACTAAAAGACCAGGAGGGATTTAACTATAACTAAAGACCGGGAGGGATATAACTATAACTAAAATAATTGGTAATTGGTAATTTTTTGTTTACGTCGTACTAGAGCAACACAACGGGCTAAAACTATAACTAAAAGACCAGGGGGATATAACTATAACTAAAAGACCAGGAGGGATATAACTATAACTAAAAGACAGGAGGGATATAACTATAACTAAAAGACCAGGAGGGATATAACTATAATTAAAAGACCAGGAGGGATATAACTATAAAAGACCAGGAGGGATATAACTATAACTAAAAGACCAGGAGGGATATAACCATAACTAAAAGACCAGGAGGGATATGACTATAACTAAAATACCAAGAGGGATATGACTATAACTAAAAGACCAGGAGGGATATAACCATAACTAAAAGACCAGGAGGGATACAACCATAACTAAAAGACCAGGAGGGATATAACTATAACTAAAAGACCAGGAGGGATATTACCATAACTAAAAGACCAGGAGAGATATAACCATAACTAAAAGACCAGGAGGGATATAACTATAACTAAAAGGCCAGGAGGGATATAACTATAACTAAAAGACCAGAAGGGATATAATTATAACTAAAAGAACAGGAGGGATATAACTATAACTAAAAGACCAGGAAGGATATAATTATAACTAAAAGATGAAACGAAAAGATAAAATTGCACGGGGTTTACCGCTACAGGTGGTTTTGACGAGATTATTCGTCCTTCAAGATCTGACCAATTTTGCTAAAGACCAGTAGGACGAGAAAAAGATCAGGTCAATTTTCTTCTTTTGACAAGATTCAACAAATTTCCTTGTCATAACAACTTTCGTGTGAGTTAAAATATTTTTACAAACTTTCAGGATGATAGGGAACATGCAAATGCAATATTCTTCAACTACCTATTTAGTTAGATAATATGTCAGTATCATGAAAGTTGTAGTAACAAAAGTTATTTGCCTATAAAGTCTTACTCTGAATTTTGACCCCTTGTGGGAGAAAGATTTTCAGTGCACCACAAACAAATCAGACGAAAGACGTAAATTTTACTTCCAACTAACCAATTAATTGCTCTCGTATGATAAACGTTAGGGTTACATTAAATGTACTTCTTTTTACCGTTTTGGCGACATCTGGCGCTCAATCTAATTAGTATTGACCAATTAACGATCATATATAAATTAGGAATCGATTTTATTGGGCAAGGGCTAAAATCCTCGAAACTCAAGTGACGTCACTTCAAAATACGTACAGGAATTAAAAAAAAACAGCCGCAACCTACATTTTCTCAACAGGAAACCCTTCTCTCCTACAGCAAACCCTCCTCCCGACAATAATAAATCATTATCACAAAGACAGGTGAAGAGAAGATTCATAATCCAATCAGACTGAAATAATTCATTACCACCCCCTTAGCCTCAAACCAGACATGACAAGGAGTGTCTGAGAAGTTCATCACGGAATGCTGCAAACATCCGGGTATTGTTACCGACCCCGAGGGATCGCATACATTCTGTGCTTATGGTTTATTCAAAGAAGCTATTCTCTCAGTTGGCAATAATAAGCTCTTGCTAAATAAGTTAAACAAGTTAAAGTAGTTAGCAAGCAAAAATTATCCTCTAAGTAATGCAATAAATTCCGCTTTTGTTCATGCTTCGTTAAGAATACAAGAGCCATAGGGGCCACTTAGAGAAATTTGTATAGATTTCCTTTGAAGTTATGGAGTTAGAAATAGTTTCAGAGCAGGCCTCGAAATACCCGGGTGCACAGGTGCACTGTGCACATGAAAATATAATTGTGCACCTAATTTTTTCCCACTAGGTGCACGCAGTGCACCTAATTTAAAAACTTAGGTGCACAAGGTGCACCTGTATTAAAAAATCTATTTCGAGGCCTGGTTTCAGAGGTTTGTTCAGTTTCGAGGAAGATGGAGAAAATGTAGACATGTAATAATGCAGAAATCCCGAAAAACGTTTCTTTAAACATCCTACGATCATTTACGCAGCATTTTACATTGTCCTGGAGACGAAACTGTACTTTTAATTGTCCTTTTAATTCATTGGTAAGACCCATTTCAAAGTATGGCCCCCTCAGTCTGGCATAACTCTGGAAGAAACTCTGGAGTTCAAGAATATCGTTGTGTCATAATACATATAAAACTTTCAAAATAGATTTGAAAAAAAAGTAATGTCTTTTAAAAATCAACTGT
This sequence comes from Metellina segmentata, assembly GCA_947359465.1. Taxonomy (NCBI): domain Eukaryota; kingdom Metazoa; phylum Arthropoda; class Arachnida; order Araneae; family Tetragnathidae; genus Metellina; species Metellina segmentata. The sequence continues at coordinate 99,939,978 of OX375882.1, forward strand.
CTTATTCCTTTCGCTGTCCAAATAGAATGTGTTCTCTATGGAATGCAGAACTGTCTCGTGTTTATTTGATTTTCACTGAGTTAAATTGCGAAATTAACTATATCAGTCTAATCATTAAAACACGTAGTCATGCTCTATCTATGTATTCATATAATACTCGCAAATATTCATATACTCTCAATTCAATGTACTCCTTATAATACTTACAATATAATTACTTTTCAGGAAACTCTTTTTAAACAAAAATGTTTTAAACAACTCAGTTTGTCAGAGCGATCAATAATTTACCCACAGTCATTGAGGTTTCCTTTGACGATTTAATTCTTTAGATATTTTATAACTGTCATGCTAGAAAATAGGTTTGAACTGTTTCTCTGTAGTTATGTTTCAATCATGTTTTTACATTCATTTTTTAAAACTATTCATAAAAAAAGCAATATCTGGATGACGACACATCTCGTCTTTCGAGAGTTTATCAAATCATGTTGCACGAGATATCTCGTCGAAACTAATTGAACGGTTAAGTTAGGTTATAGTAATTAGTAGTTCCAGTGTTTATAGACAGCTCCTTTACAAAAGAAACAATGAAATAAAAACGCAAAATGTAACTCAAAATACTGTTAATAACATATAAAGACTTTTAGCATTTGGTATTTTGTAATGAACGTCACATTAGAGCAACACAACGGACTACTTATAAATTTAGTAAGTAGGTGTTTTAATAAACACTGTAATGGAGAAACACAACGGTCTATTGAGGACGGTCCGGGATCAATCCCCTTAAGGAAATATCCAAGGACAACATCACGTAATTTTAAAAATCGGTCAGATGATAAGATAATACCTGAGCTGGTACCACACTCTCCAAACTTCCACTCCATGCCAATGTGAAGACATACGAGTCGACGGCAGATTAAACCACCAGCCCTATTTGTATACGACGGGTCTTTGGATGGATTCAAACTAGCAACCCTACAATTGTTAATACGTTACCCTACCAACCGAGCTATCGTGGACCCATAAAAACTTTTAGATTATGTAGGTAGGCAGGTACTTTAATCAACGTCGCATTGGATCAACACAATGGGCTATTGGCGATGTCCGGGATGAAATTTCGAAGGGAAAGATCCGATGACGTCACACCTGAGCTGCCACCCCATTTTCCGAACTTCGACACCACGCTGAAGTGAGTAAATTTGATGCCCCAAAAGATTTAACGTGCAATAGCCTCCTTTGTACACGACGGTTTTGGGTTGGATTTGAACTGGCAGCCCTCAGTTAATTAAGAAAATACGTTTAGATTCTTGCCATACTGCAGATCAGTGTTTCAAGAACCCTTGAAATGACATAGGTAGGCATTTAATTAACGTCATACTGGAAAACACAACAGGCTATTGGGAACTATCGAGTTTCAAACCAGAAGGGAATGGTCAGAGGACAACCCCACGTCATTTTGATCCACGGTCAGATGACAAGGTCACAACTGAGATTGCACTCCCCACTTCCACATCACGCTAACGTGAGGACATTTGAGGCCACGACAGATATAATGTACACTAGCCCCTTTTGTACTAGGGATGCGACATCGATATCTATGTTTTCAAAACATCAATATTTTGTAAAAAAACATCGATGTATTGGAGCCGATGTTTGTTTAACATAGATGTTTATACGTGAAGAGTGTAGACTGAAAAGTAGAGATGCGACATCGATGTCGATGCTTTCAAAGCATCGATGTATTTACCATAGATTTATCGGAGTCGATGTTTGTTTAACGTCGATGTTTTTACAATAGTAAAAATTAAGAAAATTAACCGTGCAACTAAGTGTTTGTCAGTGATGGCGACATCTGTTCCATCAGAAAGAGTTTTTCCCTAACTGGTGGGATAGTTAGTGAAAATGAAGTTGGCCTAAGGCGGAGAAAGTTAACCAACTTCTTTTTTTACAAACTGTTAATAACAGATATTGGGGCATATAATAAATATAGGCCCCAATATTTTTTATTTACAGTAAATAAAAAATAAGTTTGTTGTGTTTCCCCTCCATAAGTTGATAAATAATTAATAACTAACAATAATTATTTTGTTATGTGCCTACCTATAATTATACTTATAGTACGTAGTACCTATGTCATATAGTTGTAAATATTATTTTATTTTATATTATTCAGATTGAAAATAAAAGATTTGTTAATTGTCCTTATTAACTTTTTTTGACACTGTTTTGACAGTTAAAAAAAGTCTGAGTATAAATTAATAAACAGGAAAAATTACAAATTAAATCTTCCCCTCCCCTCGGCGAACATTAATGTTTGAGGTAGCTAAGCCAGTTTTAAGAAATGTTAAAAAAAAGTTGAAATAAACTGATGTTTAAAAACATCAGTGGTTTTTTAACGATGTATTATCAACATCGATGTTTTAATTTGGAACATCGATGTTTTGCTGTCGATGTCGCATCTCTACTTTGTACACGGCGGTCTTTGGTGGATTCGAACTCGCAAATCTTTAATTGTTAGTCCGTTACTCTACCATCTGGTCTACCACGGCTCAAATTTTGGATTTAATACCTATCCAACAGTTACTTCTCCTCCACGAAACACGGGCATTATTTTTTTAACAAAGCACCAACAAACGCAACAAACGCTTTTTTTGCGTTCGTTTCGAGACCGCATCGCAAATGGAAAACGCTTCGCTTTTAATGTCAAAATCGATGAACGAGCGTGTTATAAAAGACCTTTTGTCGCGGGCGAAAACGTTTTTACAAAGAGCGGAATATACACAAGTGAAACCTAAAAATGTTTCGATCTGCAGTTTACTCTTCTATGTTCGAGATCTCGGAATGTTTTCCGGCCTCAAGACTTCCTGATACCGTTTAGAAAAGTAAAGAAAAAACGAACTCGTGGGGACCGAAGGAGTGAAAGCGGGGGCGCTTACTTTTATAGTTTCCAGGCTGTCAGAAAGTAAAATGGCGACACTGAAACTCTACATTGGAACCCTTAAAAGAGTTTCTTTATGTCTACTTCGAACGGTGTAAAGAGCGAAATAAAACACAGACTATTTACAAAGATAAGAATTCTGCAAGCGCTGGCTATTTATAGCGGAAATACTGAGTACTATGGCTGTGCCTTTTTCTATTTAATACTACAACCTACATATTTGAGACGAAAGCTGATAGTGCTGAATATTGTCAATATTGTTTTTGAGAAAGTATTGTTATGAGAAAGTATTATTTCCCGGAATCAGAAAGTGTTTAAAACTGTGACCAACGTCGCAGAACAAACAAAGCCTTTGCAGAACAATTTTTCCTTAATTTTATCATAATTTTGGCCGAATTTTTTTAAAATCATAAGTTACGATGTTTTGTAGTTGCAAAGCGTGCACGTTGCCACACATTTTTTCGTCTCTAGCTACGGAACAGCCTCCCTACACCGCCTAAATAACAACAAACGCTTTATAAATAACACATCTTCTAAGCCAATGACAAAATATTTAACTTCAAAAGTTATTGACAGAATTGTAAATTCTGAAAGTATGCCTTGGTTTTAAATAAAGAAAGTTAATTAATTTTTATGTGTTTCATTATAAATATGTAATACATATTAAGCCGATAGTTGTCTTTTACGTCTGTTTCTATTCTACTGCAGTCTTCAAAATTCGGACAAAATGCATCCAGAACAATTACAATTGCTTGGAGTTGTGTTGCCGAACACTGAATCTATCATTCTGCATCTGGGTGTTCAAGGCATCACAAGTATAACAAAAACAGAGGCTGTTCACACATTTTTTAGACAATGTAAATTATATTCACAAAACTAAATTAATTAAAATTCTTGTATTTTAAATGTTTTATATTTGATAGCCCTTATTCTGAACTATCTTTCGACACCGTAATTTCCAGGATAATAATGCCTTTTGAAGTGTCAGAAGAGGTATTCAATCCCATTCCTCCTGAACAGCTTTCCAGAGTCCTGTAAGGGTTGTTGGACGACGTTTGGATAATGTAGATTTTAAAAGTCCGAAAGCACAAAAATCCATAGGTGATACATCGGGAGATTTAGTAGTGATATCAGTGAAGGGTATGGCCTTGATACCGGTTTTTTGTTCCATTTCTTTTAGGAAATTTACAGTGGATTTTGATGTGTGACTACTAGCTTTGTCTTGATGGAGTTCCACAGATTGATGGCACTGTGGGTGAATCGTTGGTATTTCATTCAGAAAAATTGGCGATAAAATATGTTTCTGATAGTATTTGGAGTTAATCTTGACATTTTTTCCACTCTCTTTATTTTTAACTTGCCACTATATGAAAAACCAGCAACAATCATGAATTACTTAGAAAAACTTTCTTTCGATTCTGTGAACCATGTACTTAAAATTTTTTTTTCCCCTTTTATGATAATAAATGGTTCTTTTTTTTTGCTGCAATCATTTAAATACACCCATAATTCATCTATTGTGACAATTATTTTCCATTTTTCTTTGGATAAGTGTATATCATATAGAATTCGGCAGCGTGTCCTGCGTTCAGCGATATTCTTTGGAGAAAAACGATGCACATTGCGTTTTTTTCGCTTTCTTAAGATTTAAATCAACGTTTATCATTTTGTTTACAGAGCATTTTAATGATTTTGAAACTGTCCTTTGACTAGGGGGATTTTCTTTTAACATTAAACAACGTACCTTTGCAATAGTCGAAGATGTCCGTTTCTTTCTTGGATACTTATTTGGAATTTTTGTCCCACTTGAGGCTCCAATTTGACATTTTTTTCCTTTCTTGTTGACGATATTACCTATCGACGCTTTAGATACCACAAAACCATGACTCTCACATCGTTTTTGGATAACGGAATATGAATATTTCTCTTCGGAAAGAGCATGAATATAGCCTTCGAACCACTGCTTCGTTAAAAAAGCCATTTTGAATAAAAACAAACCTCTCAGGCCGCAGACGATAATTTTGACTTTTAAAAACATAGTACAACTGCAATTATTTCTTTTGCAGCAAACGATTTTTTATTACCGCTTACCAAAATCGTCTAAAAAATGTGCGAACAGCCTCTGTAAAGATGTGTTTCTTCGATGGGGGTTACTATCTTAAATTAATACGGAAGTCGTGCTCCAGGAATATCCAATCGATCTTCTTTTTCTGCTTTCGTCCCACTACTCTGTTCCTCAATCCTTTTTTCCATTCACGAAATTTTTAACGACATTGTCTATGGCCCTTGCCTTAAAATTCCAAACGAATCAGTCATTTTTTATTAGAATTTCTGTGACAATACGCTTTCCTGTACGTATTCCGAACTTGTCGTCAGTGTGTTTCATCCACCTTAAAATGTAATAGACTGAGCATGTGGGCGGAGTCGATGACGTAAGACCTCTGAAGGGTAAATCACGTGGACTTGCTAATAGTCCCAGCCGCGAGCGCGATTGCCTGCATGTCTAATCGCGGACTAGTGTTTTTGATCTCAATGTTTACCTCGGTGATCTCGAAGTTTGAGTAATGTTTTTAACTAATCAATAATTTAGGGTTCATGCTTTTATCCAGAACCACATGGCAGATCTTTAAACCGAGCAACTATAGAATAAAAACTTGAAGCTGCTGGCGCATGCGCCGGTCTATTTTCATTTTAAGAATGATGTGGCTTTTTTGAAGGAGTTGTCGTTCACGGTAAGACGTTTATCGCCAACTAATTTTTGTCGCCAAATCAAGATACCATTCAGAGCGTGGAGTGCGAGAAATTTTGCAGATAGGGTTGCCATAACAAAACGGCAGATGTGAAGAAAAACCGCAAAAGGGGAAGGTTACCATATTTGGCGACAAATCGCCTTCTTACCGTGAACGACAGTTCCACCGGTTTTTTTTTTTTTTTCAATACATTTTCAGATATTTGCCAATATTATTTTCAAAGAATGAATTCTCAAATCGATTTCGATAGTTTATTGGTCAGCTATAATTAGATTATTCGCTAAACAAAGCCCAAAACAGTAAGAAACCAAATTTTAAGGTAACTCTTATAATTATTTATCAAGCGAGATCTCATTTGGGTAGTAAAATCTTCATATTCCGTCTTGTTTGTTTGATTAGAATCAAAATCCCTCACATATTTAGCTGGATTTTATTTAGATTTACCCATTTAAATGGTTTTAGAGATAAAGATAACCGTGACTAGTTAATACAGACAGTGCAAACTTAACTCCAAATACATTCCAACCACAAAGCTTTTGTTTATAATAAAACTAGCTAAATAACCCGGCGTTGCTTATGTTAAAATAGTTAAATGTTGATTGAAATGTGAATTGTAATAAACACTTTTCTTACGTAAAAAAATGCAATCCTTTAAAATGTACAGAAAATACTTTTAAACTTAGTTTTAGCTTATTCATAGCTTCTACAATTTACTTCAGTTGCAAATATATACATTTAATTCCTAAAAATATGCAAGAAACTAAGACATATACAAACAGAAACGAAATTCTGATGACAAGATGCAGAATTCTGAAAAAGAAAGATGTGCATTGTTGAATTTCGCCCTCCTGAGTTAAAATACAGCAATTCGAAGAAAGCCATTAGAAAAATATTGATAAAGACGATAATGATTTATGAAATTTAGTAATGCTCAAATATGACCGCGACATTTCAATGTGTTAACTCAAATACAAAAACACGGGATTCTAAATAAAATTTGTAAAAAAAAACATTAGTTCTGGTTGGCCATATCTCAAATAGCAAAATTACGCTTTTATGATCAATGAGTTTTTCGTTTCGGCTTTTCGTATTCCACTACAAAATGCAAGTTACGAAAAATTAAATGTTTTAATTATTACACGCACGGCGTTCCTTGTGACAAAGTGATGCGTATAGTGGAAAACAAGAGCCATTGTATCCTTTCAGTGTTCTGTTCTTTGTCCATATCCAATTATTGCAGGAAAAAATACTTTAGATTTTAAAGTTCGGTCTTCGATGTGTATTTTTAGGACTACCTCTGTGCCAATATATATATATATATATAATAGATGAATTAAACTACACAAATATAGAGAAAAGATAAATGAATTTGAATTCAAATAGTAAAATGTGAAAAACACAATTTCTCTGGTAGATAACAATCATTACAAAGTTTGGACTGCGGATAGGCAGTAAATAATAGTAATGTAACTTTTTAAAAACTGAATCAGCGGATCATGTGTGCCATTGTTTTATACATAACATCGCAATTTTATGTTACAAAAGAATCACTTTGCCAATCTTTACTTTTTTTTTTACTTCAATGACAATGATATTCTGGGGAAACTATCTTCGTCTATCAAAGTCTAATGACATATTTGAGCATGAAACTATTTTTTTCTTTGTTATTTATTTTCTGCAGTTAAGCACTTAACAGTATTATTGTAATTAAAAATTGCGTTAATAGAATTCGAGCGCAGAAATATACTAAATCCACTTTATAATAACAATTTTTAATTTTAAAGTTCCTTAAATTGCAATTTTATGTTACTAAGAATCACTTTGCCAATCTTTACTTTATTTTTACTTTAATGACAATAATATTCTAGGGAAACTATCTTCGTCTATCAAAGTCTAATGGCATATTTAAGCATGAATCTATTTTTTCTTTCTTATTTATCGTCTGTAGTTTAGCACGTGACAGTATTATTGCAATAATAGAATTCGAGTGCAGAAATATACTAAATCACTTTATAATAATAATTTTTAATTTTAAAGTATCTTAATTTCTCATATCGCAGTTTTAATAAAGGTAAATGATTTGAATAAAAGGATTTGGAGAAAACTTATTGACAGATAACTATTATTTTTAAAGTCGAGTTTAAACTTGATAATAAATTGGTTACATTTGAATTCCTTCAATTCATCTAGCTGTTCTAAATAAATAATTGTGATGAGAGAAAAATGACTACCTGAGAAACTATTATTTAATAGTCTACTTGAGAAAGAATTATTTTTATATAGTCGAGAAACTGCTATATTTATTAGCTGCTATTATATATGCGAATTCAAATGCTGATTATGGAATTGAACACAACGATCCTTAATCATTCTAAAAAATGTAAGCACAATGACTGTATCATTTAATTGTTTTTAAATTATTCTATTTCCAAACAATGTGCTAAATATTTCACATTCTTGTCAATCCCATTTCATAGTGTCCTTAGAATATTGTTTAACATTTAATTTTTAATCAATCTTATTTCCTACAATCATCTTAAGAGGGGATTTTCTTTTGTTGTCGAAACAAATGGATTCAATCTTCTTAACGTAATTGTTTAAGAACACACGTTTGAAAACTTGAAGTTTAAAGTCGTAAAATTCACTCAATTATAATCCATAAACAGACGCGGCAGTTCTGTCGACAATTTTTGAAGTTAAATATTTTGTCATTGACGTCGAAGATGTGTAATTTATAAAGTGTTTTGGGTAATTTGGGCGGTGTAGGGATGTTGTTCCGAAGCTAGAAAAGAAAAAAAAAGTGTGACCAGAAGCGCGCTTTGCACTGCAGAACATCGTAACGTACGATTGAACAAAAATCGGCCAAAATTTTGATAAATTAAGGAAAAATTGTTCTGCAAAGACTTTGTTCTGCGACGTACATCACAGTTTTAAGCACTTTCTGCTCCCGGGCACGGAGGGAACTTTAGTGAACGATCTAATTACTTCTCCATTTTTGCACCTAGACTATCAATGACCTCATGCCTCTCTTGGCATTTGCAAACCATCTGATCTTGTGACCACAAAATTTGTGAGTATGGGTAGATGTTCAAAGCTATGGACTTCGCTAATTATTCAACTAAGTATATATAACCGTCCGTGAATTATATCGCACGAATTTAGTTTATAACTGTGATAAAAAAAAACAAGCTGTATTATCCAATGAGTATTTCAAAAGATTAATATCATCGTTTGTTTTGTTTGAATCGGAAGAAATATAGCATTTTGTCAGTTCATGTATACATCTGTCTTCCATCAAGATCTGGCCAGTTTATTTTTTGATGACGAGATATCTCTTCCATCAAGATATGGTCAGTTTTCTTCTAATGACGAGATATCTCGTTCATTAGGATCTAGTCAGTTTTGCTAATAAAGAGACTCTTCGTAGATCAGGAGAGACAATCACAGGCAATCATCAGGAGAGTTAAGTATTTATAGTTTGCCTTTTATAAATTGCAATAAATACTGGGGATATAAAATTAAAAAGATATATACTATGGGCTATGCAGACGTAACGTGTATACGGATTTCAGTTTCTCTTAACTCTAGATTGTTAGTTTACTTTATTTTTTATTTAATTCTCATATCCGTCGAATAAAATTTAATGGAAGTATTTAACACTTAAGTGATATAAATGACATAACAAATAAACTGTTGCACTTTTTTGCGAATCAGCTATCACATCGTAGACTATAAATATACCCCAGATTAAAATATCCTTCCTACAACATGACCTTTTTAAGATCAGACATATCTGTAATTACAGTAGAACTCCAATTATCCGAATCAATTGGGACCGGACCCCATTCGGATAATCAAAAATTGGGATAGTTGAATTGTTTCCGAAAAAAGGGTCTAGTATGTATTTTAATTAATTACTGTATGTATGTTGAAAAAAGGGAAGAAAAAAACTATTTTTAAACAAAACACTTTTAATTAATTAAATAAAAAGGCAATACCTTTACATGTTAAGCGTGCTTGCAAGTGCTATACATAAGTACAGTATGTACGTACCGTACTGTAAATGAAAGTCATTGCTTGCTAAACATCTCGGTCAAAGTGAGCTGTTTGACTGTCTTCGTCCGTTTTCGGGCAACCAAGTCGCGCATCCGCTTGATAATGAGAAGTTGCATGCTGTCACACTCGGGCTTTCGCTCCATCCACTTCAACGCAGTTTTCAAGCCGGCAAAAGCTTCACTAGCAGATGGTCCCGTGTCTGCTTCAACTTCGACAATAAGGTCATCTTCTTCAACGACACTTTCTTCTCTCAAACTTTCAATAAGTTCATCATCATTTAGAATTTGAAACCCAAAATCATTTTTTTGCGAATCGCAATATGTTTCCGTCTTAATTTTTTTTCTGAAATTCTGAAAGCGATTCGGATAGTCGGAGTTCGGACTATCCGGAGTTATTAATTAAGTGGAGTTCTACTGTATTTACAAGGCAAACAGTTATGTCTGTATTATTGATTTGCGTAATATTATTTGCAGACATTTATTAGAAGAATGATCGTAAATAGGACATTAGATCATTAAAATGTACTTATCTATTTATTATTCCCTAATAAATTAAACTTGAATGTTGAATTCGCGTTACACATATAATTTAATACTTCACATAAAAAGCAATCTCCGCTGGAATATAGTACAGTTGCAACATACACCCAACTTTCACATTATCCTGCATTGGGTTTTGTTTTTATAGGTAACTATATATTCATAACATATTGTATTGCTTTATGATGAGAATGCCAATATCAAACAATAGATATGCCTCATAAAGCATAACTATATTAAATCGGTTTATCATAACAGAGCAGTGATAAACATTTCTATTGAGATGTACTATAGTAATACGACTTATTCATCTCCCGTAAAGCCTAGACATTCATCCCATTGGAATTCTAAAGAAATGAGATGAAATATATCTTGCAATTTCCTCGTATTAAATCCAAACGGAAAGAAAGCATCTTCATGCCGAAATATATTTCATTTCTAATCCATACAATCAGCAAGCTAGATAAATTCATCCGAGTGTTCCATACAAAAAGCGAATTGCTTGGAATGAAATAGAATGAAGCGAAATGACTTGTAGAACGATAAACGGGAGTCCTTCTCCCTCAAATTCATAACTTGCCGTTCTCTTGGAGTGGGTTTTATATGTTCAAGAGAAAGTTTTCGGAAGTATCTTCTTTTTGCGCTTATTTTATCTGTGAAGAATTTATCTGGGAATGTGTATGCAGCGATGGGAGAGACTCTGCTTTTTATTGAAAAACTACTTCTGTAGGAAGCTGACGGATGTTCAGGCGAGTGTTTGCGAAACGTGAAAAATTAATGTCTTTCGTCTGAGAAGGGGAAACAAGTCTGACTAAAGCCTTCAGTTTTACAAAATTATTATTTCTAGGGAGATAAAAACTTCTTTCTAAGTAGAAAATAATGAATGGATGCAGTGGAAAAGACAAAGTAGGCTAAAGCATAACTAGTTCTTTCCTATCATTACAGTGCACGAAAGTGTGATCTCTGTACACATAAACCAGCAGAATAAGTGAATGGTTAATGTATTCATATGAAAAAGATGACTACCCTGGAGAAAGGAAGTATATCCATGAATATATATATATATATATATATATATATATATATATATATATATATATATATATATATATATATATATATATATATATATATATATATATATATATATATATATATATATATTTAAAGTAATTCTATTAAAAATCTATCAAAAGTTGAATATAATGAGACAGGATGCAGTGGGTGTAAGTAGACTAAAAATAATGAGTTCTTTCTTATCATTCCAGTACACAAAAGAGCAATCACTCTTCAAATAAAACCAAAATAATAATTAAATGGTTAACGTATTCATATGGAAAATATGACTACCCTGGAGAAGGAAGTATATCCAGGAAAGTCCTGAAATTGTCCTGGACTCAATTATTACTTATGAGGTAATAAAATTCTATATATATATATATATATATATATTTAAAGTAATTCTATTAAAAATCTATCAAAAGTTGAAAATAATGAGAGAGGATGCAGTGGGTGTAAGTAGACTAAATCATAACTAGTTCTTTCTTATCTCATTCAAGTACACAAAAGAGCGATCACTCTTCAAATAAAACCAAAAGAATAATTGAGTGGTTAATGTATTCATATGTAAAAGATGAAATCCTATTTAAAGTAATTATATTAAATATCTATCAAAAGTTGAAAATAATGAGAGAGGATGCAGTGGGTGTAAGTAGACTAAAAATAACTATTTCTTTCTTATCATTACAGTACACAAAAGAGCGATCACTCTTCAAATAAAACCAAAAGAATAATTGAGTGGTTAAGGTATTCATTATGAAAATATGACTATCCTGGAAGGATAGGAGTATACTGTAGTAAGGAAGTATATCCAGGAAAGTCCTGAAATTGTCCTCGACTCCACTATTACTTGTGAGGTAATAAAATTCTATTTAAAGTAATTCTATTAATTATCTATCAAAAGTTGAAAATAATGAGAGAGGATGCAGTGGGTGTAAGTAGACTAAAAATAACTAGTTTTTTCTTATCATTACAGTACACAAAAGAGCGATCACTTCAAATAAAACCAAAAGAATAATTGAGTGGTTAATGTATTCATATGAAAAAGATGACTACCCTGGAAAGGTAGGAGTATACCCTGGAGTAAAAAAGTATTCGCAGATAAGTCCTGAAACTGTTCTGGACTCAATTATTACTTATGAGGTAATAAAAACCCATTTAAAGTAATTCTATTAAAAATCTATGTAATAAATTTAACATAATGAAAGAGAGGATACAATAGGCGTAAGTAGACTAAATCTTAACTAATTCTTTCCCATTAATACAGTGCACAAAAGTGTGATCACTCTACAACTAAAACCAGGATAGGTTTACATATTCATATGGGAAAAAATGACTACCCTGGAAGGGTAGGAGTACCCTGAAGTGTGGAAGTATATCCAGAAAAGTCCTGCAACTGTCCTGGACTCAATTATTACTTATGAGGTAATACAATTCTATTTAAAGTAATTATATTAAAAATCTATCAAAAGTTGAAAATAATGAGAGAGGATGCAGTGGGTGTAAGTTGACTAAATCATAACTAGTTATTTCTTATCATTACAGTACACAAAAGAGCGATCACTTCAAATAAAACCAAAAGAATAATTGAGTGGTTAATGTATTCATATGAAAAAGATGACTACCCTGGAAAGGTAGGAGTATACCCTGGAGTAAGAAAGTATTCGCAGATAAGTCCTGAAACTGTTCTGGACTCAATTATTACTTATGAGGTAATAAAAACCCATTTAAAGTAATTCTATTAAAAATCTATGTAATAAATTTAACATAATGAAAGAGAGGATGCAATAGGCGTAGGTAGACTAAATCTTAACTAATTCTTTCCTATTAATACAGCGCACAAAAGTGTGATCACTCTACAACTAAAACCAGGATAGGTTTACATATTCATATGGAAAAAAATGACTACCCAGGAAGGTAAGGGTACCCTGGATGTGTATGAGGACCCTGGAGTAATGAAGGGTAAACCAGGATAGTCCTGAAACTGTCCCGCACTCAATTAATTCCTCCTAAGCACCCATTGGGAAGCGCACTCTCTAAATAATCCTTCTTGACGATAATAAAGAGGTTTGTGTGCATTGAATACGTAGTTACTGCGGTATTCAAATAGAAAGAATGACTATCTGGAAGGGGTGTACCCTAGCTTTGATTTTGTGGGTTTTATGGCGCAAAGGACATATTTAGCCATGGTGCGAGATAGACACAAACAATGAAACATTTTACTGACACAGAAGATATAAATACACCCAGGGAGGAATGCAGCTGACAGGAATTGAACTTCAAGGTTGCTAACGCAGTGGACATACCCACTGAGCCACGACGCTCAGTTTGTCGCATCTTGCCCGCTTATGGACCTTTGCTCCCTAAAATCCAAACATTCAACCCAACCCCGGCCTAAACAGCTGTCGTTCAGCAAAAACAAAAAAACCATAGGATCGCAAACCAAGCAGATTTCTAACCACAATTAATTTAATAGAGCTGCTTTATTCGTTTATTTAACCTTGAATACATTAGCTTCCCAAGCAAAGGCGAAAATAAGTCATTCAATCGCGAGTTTACGTTTCAAATTCGTGTAACGTTATAGCGCGATTATTATTCTAATTATAATGTTACTAGCAGGCCAGCACGGCGTTGCCCGTGACAGTTCTTTCAGCTGATACTGTAAACATTGAAAATAAAAATAAAAATTTAAGAATGTGTACCGCCTCCACCCGACATGACACTGGTTACAATTGAAAAATTACTCGTCTAAAGAAAATCACATTTAATGTATCGATGTGGTGTAAAATTTTCCGCAAATTTCAAAACCTTTTAAATTTTGATTCTATCTTTAACGATCGCGAAGATAGAAAATCTCAAATAGTCCTTGCCTGTGACAGAGTTAAAATCCCTAGCAAGAAAGTTATGCTAATCAACAATGTAAATCCAAACACGCTTTCTTGAATTGAGGAGCTGTGACGTCAGCTCCGCGAAAGATGCCATAACACAGTTCCAAAGGACGATAAATGCAAAATTCTTTGCTTTCTTCAAACGCGACACACTTCTCCGAATCACACTTCTCCACACAAACACTTCCTTTTGTAATAGACTAGCCACTGCGTGGCTAGCCCGGCGTTGCCCATACCCGTGGACGGGCAACGCCGTGATGTAAGGTATTAATATGTTGTAATATTTTCCGCAGATCTCAAATCCGTTGAAATTTTCTATATATCTTCAACGATTCCGATTTCACGAGAAAAAAAACTAAACATTGCCAGTCAAAATGTTTTTTTTTCTCTCTCCGCTGAAATGGAAGAGTACAAGAAATGTAATATGCCTTTCCTACCGTTCGCGTTTAAAAAAATAATCTGTTTATTTTTGGAACACGAATTTTAACGTGACGTCATACTCTTGCAAAAAAATATAAAATGTATTCAATTAAAAAATTTTATTTATTCAAAGAAAATTGTATTTTTAGGTATCGATTTAATGTGAAATGTTCCTCAGATTTCAAATCCGTTGAAATTTTTACTCTATCTTTAGCGGTCTAGGAGATAGAAAAAAGAACTACATAACTGAAGTAAAAAAATTTTTTTATTCTCTGCAGGAAAATCATTTCTTCGCGCAAAATGAAAATGGAAAAAATAAATTTAGAAACTATCAGCTGTTATGCTGTTGCCATTCCAAAGAAAACAATAATAATTAAATTTCATTAAATTCATTAAAAAATATTCTACATTAAATTTTAAAATTCGCCGCGACCCTAAAATTGCAAAAACTTCGGACTACCTGTGTGCCAAATCCCATTACTGTAAGTGCCATACATTCGTCAGGACTTAGTGTGCAAGAAACAAACAGATAAACACTTCCTTTTATAATAGTAGAGAAGAGGTTTACAGTGTGATTTTTAACGCTTAACAGATTCAAAACTGATCATTCATCTAAGCAATTCTGAAATTAGAAATTTGCTGCGCTAAATTGCTCTAAAAATGAATCGGATGGTGCTGAGATCTCCTGTAAAGAATTACATTCTGTTAAAAAGACACGGACCACGGGATAATGTATCAAAATAACCTGAACTTACAGATGCTGCTGACAATTCTTTATGGAATTATTAGGTTTTATATCATTCGGGAAGTCTCAAAATGGAAAGTTTGAAATGAATAAATAATTGATTTGCAGCTGGAAATAACTTACGTTACAAATTCCTCTAATTTTACCGTGAAACGTTCATGCGGGCGTTCTGTTTACGAATATGGGTTAAAGCACCAATACTATAAATGAGAAGCAAAGTGAGAAATTTATCGAATACACCGGAAGTTTATATGCACACACGAAACATGTCGAGTATGAGAAACGAGGAACTGTCGATAGGTATTTAATTGAGAAACAAAACAGGCAATTGGCGACGGTCCGGGATCAAACCAGAAGGGTTTGATATTAGAAAAACACCACGTCATCTTTAACCACGGTCTGACTTGGCACATGACTCTCCAAGCTTCAAAACCACACCAACGTGAGAACATTTGAGGCCACGATAGCTTGAACATGCACCAGCTTATTTGTACACAGCGCTGTTTGGTTGAATTCGAACTCGCAACCCTCAGGTTGGTAATCCGTTACTCTTCCAAACGGGCTGCTGCAGCTACAAGAGAAACGTGGAAACTGCCGAAAAAAATTGCTTATTACTGTATCAGTTGGTAGGTATTTTAATTAACGTCGCATTGGAGACACAAAGGGCTATTCACGACGGTCCGAGATCAATCCCCCAGGGTAAAGATCGGACGGCACCACCACGTAATTTTGTATCACACTGTATCAGTTGGGAATAAGGTATATTGAATGCACTTAATATACATATGTTATATGTTAATGATAAAATCTGCACATTATGTTGCAAAGAAAAATAACACATTTTCTTTTGTTTCCTAAACTTGTTTTATGTGTGTTTTACGAGTTTGACGATCAAGGAACACAATTTTTTTGTGGCATAACAGTTAATATATGGACGTATCGTATAAAATAAGCTTAACGCAGGCTAAAATAAAAAACACTAAGGATGACATTTAGATCTTATCACTATTTTACGCAATTTACATACTGATATCGAAACGACAGAGACGGTCATTTTAGGGTAACGTACGTCAAGGTCGTTCTAGTGTTAACTTATAAATATGTTTTTTAATGAGATCTGGGAGAGTACCTTGAGCCATTCTAAAAAATGCGACAAAATGTAAGCCCACATAATACTAATTTCTAATTGTTTTATTGATCGGAAAAGTGATCCATTGGGAACTGATACCAAAACCTGTCATGCTGAAGGTTTTCGATAAAGAAGGAGCCCAACACAAAAAAGATAATTATGACGAAAATATGCAAATCTTCTTAACCTTCCTTCGTCGAGACAACCATTAGGTTAGCTGTTTTTGGATTTTATTTTTGGCCAAGCTGCGCCAAAACACAATGAAAGAGGAAGAAAAAGTGGAAGGGTAGGCGTAACCACCAGGAGTGTACGTCATTAGCAAAGCTGACTAGATGGACAAGATATCTCGTCATCTGAATATAACTGACCAGATACACTACCCTACAATAATGGACAGGATGCCAGCGGATTTGTATAAAATCCGACCACTTATTTGGGGGTATTTTCGTGGTATGGCCTGGGATTTTACACGTTGTTCTTGGTCAATTAACGACGAAGCCTACATGAACACTTTGGACAATCAGGTTCTTACTACATTTTGGCAATTTTATAGAATGGACGAATGTAACTTCCAAGACGACAGCTCTCCATGTCATGTTGCAGCCTCTGTCGAGCAGTGGTATCGAGATATCGATGTAAAGCGTCTTCCCTGGCTTGCTCAGAGTCCCGACGTAAACCCCATAGAACATTTGTGGGACGATTTAGAGCTACGCTTACGGACCCGGGAATCACGTCCGAAATCTACAGCTGAGCTGGCTACATTCTTGCAGCATGAATGGACCCAAATACCATTAGCTGTGTATCCAAGTCTTGTTGAATGTATGACCAGAAGGGTTGCTAATGTCAGTGTAGCATGTGGGGGGACCATCCCCTATTAAAGCATGTATTATTTCCCATACGTCATCACATCTTGCTGTCCGGGCCATTATTGTAGGGTAGTGTATAATTGATGATGTCCTCATCAAAACATCAGGAATATCTTGATTAGATATCTCATCAATTGCAAAATTGGTCAGATCTTGACGGAGGAGAAATCTCGTCGGAACCATTAGGAGGGTTAAAGCTCTAAGAGCGCATATTGTTCTGGTGCACTTTAAATCTGTCGTGGCCTTAAAAGTCCTAACGTAGGCATGGTGTGAAAGTTTGAAGAGTGAGTGCCTGCTTAGGTGTCGCCTCTTCATATCATTGCGATTCAAAATTGCGTTATGTTGTCCTTGGATCTTCCCATTCGTGATAAAACCCGGATCGTCACCAATAGCCCGTTATTTTGCTCCAGTGGGACGTTAATTGAACTACCTACCATATACTTCAAAACAGCTGAAGGAAACATTGAGTTGAAAATATCCATGGTCTCATACACGATGCTGCAATTTTGATTTGATCGTCAGCAAAGGCAAAGACATGATACATCTAAAGGACAATTCTATTACAGATTAATATCCATAAAACACACTTATCTCTCTTGGCGTCGCTAGATTTGCATCTAAAGAAATATTCTATTATGGAATAATATCCATAAAACACATTTAACTCTCTTAGCGTCACTAGATTTGTATCTAAAGGAAAATTCTATTACAGGTTAATATCTATAAAATACATTTAACTCTCCTAGCGTCACTAGCTTTGCATCTAAAGGAAAATTCTATTACAGATTAATATATATGAAACACATTTAACTCTCCTAGCGTCACTAGATTTGCATGTAAAAGAAAATTCTATTATGGATTAATATCCATAAAACACATTTATCTCTCTTGGCGTCGCTAGATTTGCATCTAAAGAAAAATTCTATTATGGAATAATATTCATAAAACACATTTAACTCTCTTAGCGTCACTAGATTTGTATCTAAAGGAAAATTATATTACAGATTAAAATCCATTAAACATATTTAAATGTCTGAGCGTCACTAGATTTCCGATATGTGTGGCATTGCATTTATCCTACAACACAAAAAATATGAACAGTCACGTTCTTTGGTCTAAATAAACTTGGTAGGTATTTAATTTTGAGGTAGGTAATATACAAATCATAGGACGTCAATGTTCAAAACCAAAATCTTGTTTGCTGTCATTTAGGAAAAACTGCATGGTGAAATAATGCATGCATGGGGTTAATAAATACCAGCATCTAACGGTAAAAAGAATCATAGGAAGTGTTCTATTGATGAAGGTCAAACCTGATTTTCAGTAATGCAGGGAAGACTAAGTTGACGTACGTATGAATGCATATGCGTCACTCAGAAGGTTAAATGAGACTACAATAACGGTGTACTTTTAAATTAAAGCTGTTGGCGTCGTTAAAATGCAGGAATTAACTTGAAATGATGACTGACGATTCATTCTAATACTTTCCACTACTCAGGAGACGCAATATGTATACGGAGAACCACCGTTATGAATATTCACCATATAATATCCCACGAAATTTACCCTACAGGAGATATAATGAATAAATTTCCATAACAATTGGTATAGAGGATCCTAGGAAGCATTCTATAGGTCAAGGTAAAACAACTTATTATCTTATATAATTCAAGCTGGGCAAATTGGAAGTTGCTAAACGTAAATCGTCTCTTATAGTTAAATATGTCCTCAGATGTGTGTGTTTGTATCTTCTTGAGGTCTGCACGGGCTTCAAGAATCCGAGGTACTCTATTGGTCTTTAATTTTTCCATGCGGCTTAAGGTTACCCCGGTTGTCAGAGTAACGAACTTATAACCCGAGGGTTGCAAGTTCGAATCCAACCAAAGATCATAGTGAACAAAGGAGGCTGGTGCATGTTAAATCCTGACGTTGACGTGGTGAGAAACTTCGAAGAGTGGTGTGCCAGCACAGGTGTGATCTCGTCATCTGTACGTCGTTCAAAATGACGTGGTGTTGTCCTCGGATCTTTCCCTTTAGGTCTTGATTCATGACCGTCACCAATAGCCCAATACGTTGCACCAGTGTGACGTTAATCAAATACCTACCTACTTTTTGATGTTACTGTCTTTTAAAAGCACAGGTGTAGCGCAAGCGAACTTTTCCCTCACATTAGTCTATTACCCTTTCACATTTTGTACTTGGTTGGTTTGGGGTATTATGACGCAAAAAGGCCCAGTAACAGGAATAGAAAACCAGAAAGTTCAATCGAATAGCAGATAGTAAACATTAGCTTTTACAAATATAAAAAGTCTTTGAATTTTCTTTACTCACGAGTGTTACCACGCTGTGTGAAATTCTCAGATTCGGGACATTACACATAGCAATTTTTAAACGTCCTTTCCATGCATACCGAATGAAATAACTTTCTCGATGTTGTAATTTCCGAAATAAAAATGCCGATTTGCATTATTTACCGAATGCGAAAATCGGCATTATATTTTTGCGTTTACCCATCATCTGCCTGTGTTCTTTGACATGAGCCCGCTCTCGATCTCAAGCTTTCTTTTCTCGTCTAACTCTATAATGAAAGGAGACTCGACGAGATATCCTTCCAAACTCGACACGAAGAGTGTTTTTGAGCTCGCGCTATCGAAAAATATTTTCGAAACACAGCTCTCGAAATGGAAAAACATGGAGGTCGGTTCAACGGTAAATGTCCTTTAATCACGTTTCATCTCCGAACCTGTTCCGGGGAAACAAGTAAAGAACGACATCTCCTTTTGAAGTAAACTTTGGAATAAAAGGGGCTTGTGTGATTGGAGAGTGGTTTTGAAGAGGTGGCATCTTGAAGGAAAATGGAGAAAAAAACCTCCCTTTGTGGCAGGTTGGTGGATAGAGTGCTTATTTGTCGGCGACAGATGAAATAATTTTATCGCTTTCCATTCAGCCCCCGAGGTATTTGAAAAATATTTTTGAATCGATTCTGGTGCGGAGTGGAAAGGTAAAATGACGTTTCAGATATAGGACGGTTTTTCTTTCATTTCGTGGGAGATTGCTTGGAAAATACCCAAAGTGATTCTTTGCTAATAGTGGATAGGCCCAATTCAATTAACGTCACACTGGAGCAACTCCCAAGTCTATTGGCGACGGAGTGGGATCAACCCCCGAAGTGAAAGGCCCGAAGACAACATCACACAATTTTGAACAGCGGTTAGATGACGAGGTCACGCCTCTGCTGGCATCCTCCTCTTCGAACTCCCACACCAACCCCACATAAGGACATTTGAGGACACGACATACTGCTATGCGACATTTGCCACTATGCGACATTTGCCTAGAGCGGCAAAATTTTCAGGGGCGGCAGTTTTGTAATTTATTCAAAAGTTGAAATGAAGTATTTCATACGCAAAAAAAATTATCCGTACGAATTTAAGAATACATGTAACTTAAAGATATGTTTTAGTCCCCTTCTCTACACAGCCTACTTTCTAAAAAACTATAACATAATACAAATTCACAGCACGTAATGTAGTATAACTTTTTTGTAGTGCAATCAAATTTGGTTTGACAACACTGGCACAAGCGCAGCGATTCGATCTGACAACACTGTTGATGGAAGGCCCAGTGGCTCCGCTGTCAGCAGTGTAGTGTCAGTCTAGTCTGTCTGACGACTCTCATTCACGTCTATCGGTGTGCACAACGGGATCGTTGATGATTGTGTTGAGCAAGGCGTATTCGTGTTGTTTGTTATGATTTTTCCTTATAGTTTAGAGTATTCCAATACATAACGTACAGTTTTTAACAAGTCGGCTACTCTCTACTAGCTACTATGAGTGACGGTAGGAAGAGACTCAGTGGCGCTGAATACAAAAAACGTACAAAACTGAAACTTCAAGAACAAGAACGTGTTCTGTGAAACAATAAAAAAAAAACTTTATGTTTAAAAAAGATGAAAACACCAATGAAATCTATCCTTTTATTGTATAAAACAAATGTATTAAGCAAATGTGAACTAAAGAGGGGGCGGCAAATAGACTTTAGCCTATAGGCAGCATACTCTTAAATCCGGCCCTGCACGACGGTCTTTGTTTGGATTGGTTGCTCGGGTTGCTAATCCGGTACTCTTCCAACCGGGCTACCTCGGCATATGGACTGCGACCCACTACTGATGAATCACCAATCGTGGATTTTTCAGATAAAATGACTTGCGTCTTACCGACCAAACGGCCTTAATTTCGAAGTACACCGCTATTGTAGTTGGATTTAAACCTCTGGCTGTGTGTGTGATTGTTTTTCGGCCTTCGGTTTTATGGCGAATATTTGGCCAAGCTTTGTGTGAACATCTTCTTATATCTTCATTTTTTAATGCAGGTGCACCTAAGTTTTTAAATTAGACGCACATGTTATATTTTAGGTGTACATAAAAAAAAACGTAATATAAGTGCATTAATGTAGTATAAACTACTTTATTATTTGGGTATGTTTACATAGGTTAGTACTATAGTATATAATAATATTTAAACATCTAAATTCTCCGGCGCACGGCTGTCACTTCAACAGAGCCATCTAGCCAATGTTTCGATCATCGGAAAGTTCTGGTTGCAGTGGCACAAGTAAACCTTCCTCCTATATAAACCCATTACGGCCCAGCGATTTTGTTTTCACATAGTGTGTATTCAGGAATTTTAATTACGTTCCTTTAGAGCGAGAGAGGTCAATATTAATATTTTATTCAAACATCAAAATAACATAACATGTTTCACCCCTTTTTTAAAACGTTAGGTGCACTGTGTGCATCTAGTGGGAAAAATTGGTGCACAATTTTATTTTCATGTGCACAGTGCACCTGTGCACCCGGGTATTTCGAGCCCTGAATTACACCTTTATTTAATGACGACACACACACAGAAAATCTATGTACAACAGGATGGACTTAAAGTGATCGGTACAATCATTTACACATTCTACGTTTCTAGCCGAATAGACGACACTCAGCGTTCTTTGGTGTCGACCATTGTTCCTCTTTTCTCTTATGTGTATCAGGGAAGCGTCGCGCGCCAGTTCGGCTTAAAGTGCGCATGCGCGGAACATGACACTATGCCAAGCAAATGTCGATAAATTGCGAAAAGAAAAGATGAATGTAGGAGAGAGAAAGATTGCTTGGGCCATCCTGAGGTTGCATTCCCTATGTCTACCAGAAACCGTAAATCCGTGGTAAAGGAATAGGACACTAGTGCACTTTGCGTTCGTGAAGCCAGTATGCACCTAAAGACGCGATTTGCTCACAGAAGACAATTTTTACGAGGAGTATTCTGTCTGGCGTGTTTGGCCGCAAAACTGCAATACAATCAACTAGAGCGTTAAATGAGACTGCAGTAACGGTGTACTCTTTCGAAATATGTGCCACAGCATCGGGAAGATGCTGTGGCACATATACTTTTACATACACATAAGTACTTTTATCTGAAGCTAAGCCGCGTTTACACCTGAGTTGTAGATACATGTTGCCGACGACCTTTCGAGAAATGACACGAATTTTGTCGTAAACTCCTCGTATCGTCGACAGATTTCGTGTGTCTGCAACACAAATTTTGTTTTCCAACCATGAGTCGGTAAAGATTAAAAGACTGCAATATTTGTTGGCGACAAAAGTTGTGGTGATTTTACGGTGTTGCATACATTCCTGCGCTAGCCTCTGCCCTTCGGTGCCCATGATCGCTCACCCTGTCTCTTGTTCGCTCTCTGTGATATATCGCTTGTCTTGTCCACATCTCCAGCCAAACTGTCATTGAGTGACCAATTCGATTAAAATGGAGTGGAGGAGAATGCTCACCCCTTTGTAGTGTCGACAAAAGTTACAAGAACAAACTAGTATTTTGTCTGTAACCAAAAGTTATGGACAAATGCCTTCGAATCACAATTGCAGACAAATGTCTGCAACGCTTGGTGTAAACCTGGCTTTAAATCCCAGCATTAACTACTAAGTCACGACCGTCGAATCATCAGTAGTGGGACGCCGCCGTCCATAAGCCAAGAGCCCTACACACTACCCTACAATAATGGACCGGACACCAGCGGATTAGTATAAAATCCGTCTACTTGTTTGAGGGTGTTTTTCGTGGTACGGCCTGGGACCATTGCATGTTGTTCTTGGTCAACTGAACGCCGACGCCTACGTGAACATTTCAGACATTCAGGTTCTTCTTCCTACGCTCTGCCAATTTTATGGAATGGACGAATGTTACTTCCAGGACGACAACGCTTCATGTCATGTTGCAGCCTCTGTCAAGCAGTGATATCAAGATATGAATGTAAAACGTCTTGGCCTCCTCAGAGTCCCGAAATAAACCCCATAGAACATTTGTGTGTCGCGTTAGAGCGACGCTTATGGACCAGGGAACCACGTCCGAAATCTACAACTGAGCTGGCGACATTCTTGCAGCAGGAATGGACACAAATACCTATAGCTGTGTATCAAAACCTTGTTGAAAGTATTCCTAAAAGGGTTGCTAGTGTAATTGCAGCAAGTGGGGAACCATAACCCTGTTAAAAGCAAGTATTATTTCCCTTATACTATCACATCTTACTGTCCGGTCAATTATTGTAGGGTAGTGTATTTAACAAACAATCTCCCACGAAATGAAAGCCCCTCATAACTAAAACATCAAATTCACCTTTCCAATGCGACGCAAGAATTGATTCAGAAATATTTTTTCAAATAACCCGAGAAGCTGAAAGGAAAAGGAAAACGACAAAACAATTTCATCTGTCGTCGACAAATAAGCGCACCCTCTTCACCATCCCGCAAAATGAATTTTTTTTCCCTTTTCGTTCAAGATGCCACCTCTTCAAAACCACTCCCCAATCGTGCCAAGCCCCGTTTATTCCAAAGTTTACTCCAAAAGGAGATGCCGCTCTGCTCTTGTTTCCCCGAAACAGGTTCGGAGATGAAATGAGATTAAAGGACATTTACCGTGGAAACGAACCCAGTGTTTTTCCATCTCAAAGAACCGTGTTTCGAGAATCGTTTTCGGTAGCGCGAGCTCAAAAACTCTTCGCGTCGAGTTTGGAAGAAGTTCTCGTCGAGTCTCGTTTCTTCGCGGAGTTTGACGAGAGGCGAAGAAAGCTTGTGGTCGCGAGAGCAAGCTTTCGCGTGGTAGGACGGGAGATGAAGAAAAAAAATGTCGCTTTTCGCTTTCAGGAAAGATTATGAATCGGCATTTTTATTTTGGAAAATACAACTTCCAAGAAGTTATTTCGTTCGGTATGTATGGAACGGACGCTTAAAGATATTTTTAAGAACGATACGAGACTCTCAGCTTTTCTTGGAACATCGTGGTAACACTTGTAAACTACTGTAAGAGCTATTGCTGCCATCTTCGAGTGGATATTCTGGTTTTCGATTCCTGTGTCTGCCCATCAGTTAAACTGGCTCTGGGTTGAAATCATAGCGAATCGGAATCCATTTTAAGGGGGTCCGAGACACAAAAATCGTCACATTTTCGAAATTTTTTTTTATTATTTTCAGAAATTCTCTGTGCTATTCTGCTTAAAATGACGTCTAAATCATGTTCCTATCTTAATTAGAACTAGAGATATAATAATTTTTGTGGTGCGTTGTTTTGAAAATCTAACACTCTTGACAGTTCTTGTCATGGCAACAACATCTGTCTTTAAAACTTTAAATGCGTTTTTCTCCATGATACACTTTTTCAAGATTTCCTGTATTCAAATTGCTATAAGTCGAAAACCGATAAAGTTTAAGGGCTGAAATTTGAAATACATCTTTTTCAAACATTATACTTTAATTTTGATTCAACAAATTTGAAACAAATATTTACTTTTAAAAATATGACTTTTTTGTTTTAAAAAGTAACTTATAATTTTTAAAATTTTTCATTCAAATAGTTTTTATTTTTTATTAAATTATTATTTTTTAAATTGCTGAATCAAAATTAAAGTTTATAAATTTGTGAATAATTTACTGCAAGAATTTTGAAAATGGATCAAGAATATTTTGAGTTTTAGCAATTTAAAATGACACCTCTTTTTTTCAAAAAATTTTAATTTAAAATTTTTAAAAAAATTTTGGTTAAATTTTGTGTTGTGATTTCGTTTATTAGTTAGATGTGTTATCAGTACAAAAAAATTCAAAATTTTGAATTAATTAATAAAAATTATTTTTCAATGTGTCCCGGACCCCCTTAACCAATACGCTGAGGCGATTAGATTTTTTTAATCGTCTCCAGGAACGGCTCTTTTGCCTGCATGTCCAACTCCCCTTACCTAATCTGTGAGATAGAGCCTTGAATGGTATTTACGACTGTACAGGGCTTTCCTTTCATAGTATTGTGTGGCGATATATCACCAGAGCTACCTTCTAGTTCTGGTGGTAGTGGCACAAGTAAACCTTCCTCCTGTATAAACCCGTTACGGCCCAGCTATTGTTCTATGTTTTCACCTATATTGTATTTAGGAATTTTAATTACGCTCCTTTAGAACTAGAGAGGTCAATATTAATATTTTGTTCAACCATCAAAATAACATAACACGTTTCACTCCATTTTTGTGACGTTAGGTGGCACTGCGTGCATCTTGCGGGAAAAATTAGGTGCACAATTTTATTTTCACGTGCACCTGTGCACCCGGGTATTTCGAGCCCTAACCTAACTTGAGCGATAGAGCCTTGAGTGGCATTTACGACTGACGCTTTCCTTTCATAGTATTGTGTGTCGTATATCACCAGAGCGACCTTCTACATTTCCCCCAAAGCGTTCACACCTCACGGTCGACAGGGTAGGGTACCGAACTGAAGGAGAAACCCTCAAGAAGGTCAGTCGCTGGAAGCTCGTAAAGGGTGATCTATGCCAGCGGTCACTTAAAAGTGGGATCACATCCACCAAACACAGATCTATGCCATGGCTCTGGTGTCAACGAATTTTTTTTTACAAATCTCCAAGCTAGCGACAGCTAGACAAATTCCATGAGGTTAACAACACGTAAAAAGTC
Source organism: Metellina segmentata (assembly GCA_947359465.1). NCBI lineage: Eukaryota > Metazoa > Arthropoda > Arachnida > Araneae > Tetragnathidae > Metellina > Metellina segmentata. Next base: position 99,966,374 of record OX375882.1, read on the forward strand.
CAAAACTCTCAAGGAATCCTTGGCCAGATCTTCCCAGGAAAGTTGAAGGCAGTCCAAAATGTGGTCTGGGGAGGCCATTTCTGTAGCACATTTTCCGCAAATTGGAAAAATCTTGAGTTTTTCATGAAAAGTAAGGATCTTTAGATGACCGCTGGCGAATCTGGACAAAGCCGTCTGATCCCTTCGGTCACAGGTGAGGCCAAGAGAACCTCCAGGGCTCTTTATCCTGTACGAATCATTTGCTGGAGGGATTAGCCATTTCAATTCAGCCCTGTTTTTCTTGATCGAGTAGGCTTCCGGGAAACTCCAGACTGGGAAGGGTGCTGGTTGTTACGAAATTGCAGCGGTAACAAGTGTCTACCTACCGCAAAGTAAATGTTAAGCCGTTTGTCCAGGTTTGATTATCCCTCGTGTAGCAAAAATTGACCGCATAGTGATAAATAAAACCCAATCTGGAGTCCGTTCCAAACCTGTGGCTTGTCGGCTGAGCCGTTTGATTTCTCCTTGGGTGTATTTGAGGCTAGAATGGCCTAACGCACAGAATCCCGAAAAGTTTATTATTACCTCTTATTAACGTTCCTTTACTCTATCTGGAATTAGCTGAAAAACCTGGCGTTGCTAGAGCTGAAATTGTTAATTGTTGATCAAAAGTGAATTAGAATAATCACTTTTCTTACATAGAAAAATGCAATCCTTTAAGTTGTACGGAAAATACTTTTCAACTTCGTTTTAACTTTTCTTATCTTCTACCGATTTACTTCGGATGCAAAGACATTAATTTAATTCCTGAATAATGTATACTGCAATATGCAAAAGACTAAGACATATACAAACTAAAACTAAATTCTGATGGAAAAATGTAGAATTCTGAAAAACGAAAGATATGCGAAGTGTCAAATTTTGACTTCCTGAGAGCTGAAATAGAGCAATTAAAAAAAGACAAGAAAAATATTGATAAAGACGATAAGGATTTATGACATTTAGTAATCCTTAAATATGACTGCGACCATTTCCCTGTGTTCAGTGTCCTGTAGAACTTGTTTCCTTGTCAATATTTATTTATTGCAATAAAAAAACTTTAGGTTTTAAAATTGGGTACAACTAAACTCTATATTTATGAGCGGTGACATCGGCCTTGGCGATTTTTTGGCGAACTTCGAAAGTCGCCAAGGAAAGAATGATTTCAAAACTCTTTTTCTTCAAAAAATATTTTTCTTTTTACAGAGGAAAATGAAAGCTTAAAAACACATTTGAGAACGTTTTGAAAAGTATATTTTTAAAAACTTACTCAAAAAGTAGTAAGCTTAAACACATTTCAAAACACATTTGAACCAGCAGAAGAGCTGCTAATGATGGGTAAGAATACTTATCAATTACACTAAATACAGTAGGCTGTTTGAAAATAAAAAGATTGCTAAAAGAAAAAAATAATAATAATACAACCTGACAAGTCAGAAATGTTTCGGGAAAAAATAATAAAAAACGAAACTTCTACAAATGGCAAAAAAACGTGGAAAATGTTTTGTAATGTAACAATTTTTTAACAGTAAAAATACAAATAAATGAATTAATGGTATCACAGAAAAAAAATGTTAAATGACCAATGCAATCAAAGTATATTTTGAAATGAAAATAACCAATGGAAGCAAAGAAAAAATTTCAAACGAACCAATGAAATCAAACGATTTTAACGGATTTTGGAAGAACTTTCAAGAATATTCAAAATGAAAATTCAAAGTTACCGTTAGCCGAGGTTGCCATGAAAACCACAAAACCGTAGACAAATGTGTTACCTTAATCTACCATAACTCGCTACTAGAAGTGCGCCAAAAAATCGCCAAGGCCGTAGCCATCGTTCATAAACGTAGAGTGTAGCTGTACCTAATTTTTTCAGAATCTAAAAACCATATTGTAGATAAATAAATGTATGTAAAAAATGGGATCAAGAGAAAATCGCGATTTTCTCCATTCAGTATGTTGGTGAGTTATGCCACTTTTACTCTGATGGCCTCATTTTGCTTTGTGTCAGTAAAACTTTCCTTGTGTGTCTGTCATATTACATTAGATTGTATTGTGTCTTACAGCATGGCCAAATATGGTTGTTAGGCCATAAAAATCCAACAAACCACCCAACCGGTTCAGAGATATTTAGACTTCATTGATGTTGGGGGTGGGGCAACACAAGGGCTATTGGCGACAGTCCTGGATCAATCCCTAAAGGTAACTAAGATTACCTCACGTATTTTTGAACCACTGTCGATAGCGTGGTAACACTTTAAGCTCGTTCCCCACACTTAAAACTTCCACACCACGCAATGAGAGGACATTTGAGGAAGATTTAACGTCCACAAGTCTCGAACAATATTCTTTGGTTTAATTCAAACTCGCAACCCTCCAGTTGCTAATCCGTTAATTTTACATTCAGGCTACCGTGTACTAGGTGGACAGTTGGAGCGTTACGAAAAATTGGGCATCGATTTTGGTCCAATATTTTCTATTTTACCAACGCGAACCAAACCAACGAAGTATCATTCGATAGCTGAGGGAACAAAGACCTGTTAGTAACCTTCAGAGGAGAAGGAGGGGCTTTGGGGACTTTCAGGTACGGCGTGCAAAGTTCAGATGAGTATAACTCGAGACTGCCAAGCTCTACAATGTCGAAATGGGTCTTATTCGAAGTCTAGTCTTAATACCTGGCGATGGAATAATATGTTTCTCGTGAAACTTTGAATCACAGTTGAAAATTTTTTTTAGTGTAACAACAGAGTCGGCATTTTTTCATCGCAAAATCAAGCAGAACTACATCGAACGCAGTCTAAAAAATTCGTTCGACAAATACTGAATTTTTTTTTCTAATGGCGGGCACATTTGACCTAAGTCATTGGCCACTACAAGGCCGGAAAAGATGGCCACTTGTGAAGGAGCACCCAGTGGGAGGCCCATCATTGCCCCTAACAATTTATATTTCGTAATTTTGAACCATGTTCAGATGACGAAGCAACACCTGAGCTGGTATACGCTTACAAACATCCATGCCCGAACCCGGATTCGAACCGGGGATCTTTCGATCTAGAGGCTAACACCTTAACCACTATTCCGGTTGGTCGGCTACAAATACTGAATTGAATACTGAATATGCTTTTCTTTCTTTAAACTTCTTAGATAAACGCTATAAATGACGCCCAAGTGTTTATACGTTTCGAAAATATCTGGCCAAATTGTATAAGGTGGTAAAGGGGAAAAAAACTCACATTTTTGAGACGAAGAATGTGCGTTAGAAAGTTCCGCGTTTGGATGCTAGAGGGCGCTGTTTAGGTCAGTCGATAACATCGTTTCCGTGGCGTAAGGCCTCATTCCCTGCTCGTTTTTTCAACAGCATGCATCACTACACGATTTCAAAGCTCTTCGACGCATTTTTTTAACATTTTGGGCCCCTCTAAAACCCTTTACAATTCGAACAGATACTTTAAAAAAAAACCTTGTAGATTGGTAATCAATATTACATATTAGTCATTTATTTCAATCAGTTCAGTGACGTATAGTTCATATACATGATTGATTTTAGCAAACAATAATCTTTATGATGTAAGGCTTCTATAGTTCGCTTGGTAATCTGTTGAAAAATGTTTTCACAACAATTCTTTCCAAAACGTTTATGTTTGCTGTACATCAAAAAACACTGCCGATAAAGATTACAATTTTTTTGTATGGTTAAGCCTTTTTTTAATTCTTCTACCTCAGTTCCTTTCAGACACAATTTTTTAAAACTTCAACACATATCAACCCAATCTTTAAACAAGTTGTATAGGAGCCAATTTTTTTTTGCGATCGGGTTGTGATTGAAATGCGAAGGTACACACCGACTCGAGTTGAAAAAAGCAATAAGTAAATGAAAAGTTTTTGATACTTATCTCAAATTTCGTAGAAACGGCTCAGCCAGCAAAAAACCAAAATCCTCTCTAATAAATTACGGCGGATGCATTCACTTTACCAGGTTTTTGTCTTCAAATCGGGACAGAAAAGAATTTGACAAAGACTCCTAGTCTTAAAACATATAATGAATTGCGGCGAATATACCCAGCTTGTTTTCATTTTCGCCATTTTTTGTGTCGGAGTGGAATATTTTTTAAGCAAAAGAATGACCTTTTCTACAATATTGTGTTTTAAAAAGGAAATTTTTAAGATTTTTTTTCTGCTGAAAAGGTGTTTCCGAAAAAAGTTCTACAACCGAAGTGAAAAATATTAGTGATTTAATATCCTCCAGCAAGTAAGCAGCGACTTTCCTTTCGATAAATATTTAAATCATAACTGTGTGAAGAAGTCCTAGTTAAAGTTTACTTGCTTGATTGTTTGTGATTCTATGATAGGTGATACAAAATATCAAAGTAAAAAAACAATATTAAGAGTGTAATATTTTTAGCTATGTATGTATTCTAATTATATGTAATTTATCTAGCTATAGTTGTCTGAATAATGATTATGGTGAAATATTGACTTAGATTAGGTATACCCAACCGGTGGTGCGCGAACCACTGGTGGTACGCAGCTACGTTTCAGGTGCTACGCAAGGATGATACGAGCGATTCTACGAAGGACATAACCCTTTCTTTGCATAATGATGGAAATTTCCATCATAACATTGAATGCTCAAAAATTATATAAAAGAACAAGTTCACTTTAAGTTGATCGTGTCTGGATACCTTTTTAATGTCCATTGCATAAAAAAAACATAGCTGTCAAAAATAATCAAGTGTCACAATCAGTAAAACGAGCTTGAAGTTGTCATTCCGCTGTTTGTTGTAGTTGCAATAAACGTATGATTTCGTTTTTAATTTTGTTTTATTATATTTGAGTTTCTATTGCTAAAAAAGTGAAAATGAGTGGAAGAAAGGTTTGTAACATGTGTTTCTGTTATTTTTAGAGCAATTTCTGAAAAAGTTTGCGTTTAATTTAAAAAATACCACATGATACCATCCTATTGTTTTTTGCTAAATTTATACTATAAATATATGCTAAGATTTTTTTTAACCATTTTTCCTTTAATTTTGAACATGAATTATATCACCTTGATTTATTTCACCAATAAAGAAAAAAATCATGCAAAGAAGGGTTAAGAGTGAAGTTAAGCTCATTGCTTCTGTTTTTGATATTTTAATAAAAGACAAACAACAACAAGTTTCGCACTAAAAATTGATACTTGATTACGTCAATCTTTGTTTGCTTAGTTGGTGCTAATTATTTAAAATTATTTGTTTTTAGACCTGTGAGTAAAAAATAAAACTGTAATTTTCAATAATCGTTTTATTTCTTCCTTTATTAAAACATCATTAATACGAAATACAAGTGTATTAATCATAAAATACGAAACTTTCTTAATAATTTTATTAAAATAAAACAAGCCATTGGACACTTTTCTGACATTAGATATATGTTTCTAAAAAAATTTAAGACTGGTAGAACGCCAAAAATTTCTAAAAATTTCAAGTGGTACGCAGTTACTAAAAGGTTGGGCACAAATGATCTAAATGATTTTTTTTTTATTCTACGAGAGAAGTGCTATACACGAAATAAAAAATTTTAGGTTTCAATATTATTCAGAAAGTTGCCGGTAGTTTTCTAACGGTACTTATTTGAATTATAAATATGTACAGTCCTATTTTTGAATTATAAAAGGGTAGGTAGGTTGGTGTTTTAATTAACGTAGTACTGGAGCAACACAACGGACATTGGTGACGGTCTGGGATCCAATTCCAAACGGAAAGATCCAAGGACAACACTACGTAATTTTGAACCACAGTCAGATGACGAGGCATCACCCCAGTTGGCACTAGGGATTAGGTATACGACATCGATAGGAAAATATCGATGTTTAAAATTAAAACATCGATGTTGATAATACATCGACTCAAAAACATCGATGTTTTTAAAATTCAGTGCATTTAAACTTGTTTCCCCATTTTTTAAAACTGGTTTAGCAAGTAGTGATGCGACATCGGCTCTAATATATCGATGTTTTTTTCTAAAACATCAATGTTTAGAAAAAATCGATATCGATGTCGCATTCCTACTTTTTAGACCTTTCATCCTTGGCCACTTTGATCTAAAAGTATGTTCAATTTGCTGATTATAAAAATTACGCTACTTGGTTATGTTTAAATTTTTATAACGGTACTTTTTTCATTTAAAAATAAAACATCGCCAACGTAAAAACATCGATGTTTATACTTGTCGATGTTTTATTTTTAAATGAAAAAAGTACCGTTATAAAAATTTAAAAATAACCAAGTAGCGTAATTTTTATAATCAGCAAATTGAACATACCTTAAGACCAAAGTGGCCAAGGATGAAGGGTCTGAAGAGTAGGGATGCGACATCGATGTCGACGTTTTCAAAACATTGATGTTTATAAAAATCATCGATGTTTTGCTGTCGACGTCGCATCACTAGTTGCTAAACCAGTTTTAAGAAATGGGGGAAAAAAGTTTAAATACACTGAATTTAAAAACATCGATGCTTTTGGTGCGATGTATTTTGGTGCGATCAACATCGATGTTTTAATTTTGAACATAGATGTTTTGCTGTCGATGTACCATCACTAGTTGGCACCCCACTCTCCTGTTTCCATGCTTCCATATCATGCCAATTTGTTTCTGGTGGTTATCTCAATGAGGCATCTTGTCATTAGCAAAACTGACCAGGTCTCAATGGACGAAATACCTCGTTCTTTGAAAAGAACTGACCAGATAATGATCTCGTCTTCATTGAAAAATCGGCAATATCCTGATGAACAAATACCTCGTCATCAGCAAAACTGTTTAGGTCTCCATCAAACGAGATACATCGTCAAAATCACTTGGGAGTTTGAGCGCGTTTTGGGTGTAAAAGCAATTTAGGTTTCTCGGAAACCTCGGGACGCTTAGAGGGTTAAACGCCTTCGCACTTAATCCCATCACAGTAATTCCCATGCCCCTAATTTAAAATTAGTATCTCCTTTTTCCCTTTCCAAGTAAAACTCACAAGAAATTACGAGCTAAGAACTTAAATGATTTCGAAACGAGTCTAATATTTCAAGGGAATTTTTTTCGTTTTACCTTTACACAGAAAAGCACTTAAATTAAGTCATATAGCTGCATAGATGTTCGCAGTGAAAAATTTTAGCAGCTTAGTTTTTCCTGAAATCAAGCAAGCAATTTAATCTATCTAGTGAGGGTCGATTTTATTTGTTTGTATTCTCTTTACAAGTTGTATGTTATATTTTTTAAAGATAGACTAAACTTCTATCCAATTATTTACATAAACTACTGTTCTTTTTCATTGGGAACGAGAACTCTAAGAATAGGGAATAAGATTTAAAGGAAACTTACATCGTCAGTACCATACTCAATTAGCTAACATTAAATAGCATGTTTTTAAAACAATAAAATCTGTTTCAATTGGGAAGTGAAAATCGGCACATTCACAAAAAATGCTAGGAATTTCTCTGGATTTGTCCTGGTAATGGTATTTTTAGTTAACGTCGTAATAGAGCAACACAACGAGCTATTGACGACGGTCCGGGATCAGTCCCTTAAGGGAAAGAACCGATGACAACACCTCGTAATTTTGAACCACGGTCAGATGACGAAGCAACACCAGAGCTGGCACCCCTTTCTCCAAACTTACACGCCAACCCAGCGTGAGGACTTTCGGCCACGACATATTTAAGGTGCACCAGCCGCCTCTACACTATACGCTTACAAACATCCATGCCTGGACCCGGACTCTAACGAGGAACCTTCCGAACTAGAGGCTAACACCTTAACCACTATACCGGTTGGTCGGCGATTTGTTCTGAATTTTTGTTATTTCTGTTATTTTGGTTTATTAATCTGTTATTGTTACATAACGAAAATACATATTCGTTACTTTATCTCACCTCTGCTATCATAAAAATCCATTTAAGTTGGGAAATGAAAGTCAGTGCAATAATCAAAAAATGTTATCAATTTCCCCATGTTATTCTTCTGGATTCTTGTTAAGATTGCTATTGTGTTTTAGTAATCGGTTAATGTTAACAAAACACATTCGTCACTTAACACTGATATCCAAGCTCTTTATGTAAAAGATGTCAATGCGTTTTATTCAGTTTTGTTATTTGGATACGAATTCAATTAATTTGGAAATAAAAAGCGCAAAACATTTAATTGGCATAATTGAGAATATACAAGGTCTTCATTTTGTTCTCATATGAATAAATTAAATTTAAGAAAATAATTTTTTATGTTCGTCACTACACAAATTCCGGTACGATTTAAAAAAATCTTTATCGTAAGCATCGATAAAATGCGTTCCATACTTACAACACAAATAACTGGAAAAAAATGTACAGATTCGAAATTTTGCTCTCGAATATTAGACTTCTAAGGAGGCTGAAAATTCAATCTACAACCGAATGTATCTTGTCCATTGTAAAATAAAATAGAAAACATAAAAAGGCATTTTTTCCACATTTGATAGTTTGACAAGCTATCGACAACATGTCAAAAATACATTTTTCAATCTAAAAGTTGATTTATCTTACGTCGTATAAAAAACCAAAACATCCAGTCAATGAGGTTCCAGGATTGAACTAAGAGTTAAACTTGGTAAAAATTTTTTAAATGACTCTGAAGTATTTACATAAAATACGCCAGGCCTCGAAAAAGATTTTTTAATACAGGTGCACTTTGTGCACATAAGTTTTTAAATTAGGTGCACAGATTATATTTTAAGTGCACATTTAAAAAAACGTAAGGTAAGAGCATTAACTCAATATGAACTACCTTATTAGTTAGGTATGTTTAGATAGGTTAGTAGTAGATAGTAAATAAAAATATTTTAAAAAACAATTTTATCTGCGAAAATACTCTTTACAAATATTTAGTCATCAAGACATTGGTGAGCAAAAAACATAAAAAAATAAACGGGTACGCTATATTTTAAGCAGATAAAATCTGAGTTTAAAAATAAATAATGAAAATATTTGTTTACGATATGCAGTGGCTAGACAATTCTCAAGAATTCCTACGGCTTTACACTTTATTGAATACGACGTGTTTACAGAAATGTGGGATGATGCCTATCGTTCGCGGGTGTTCAAGTGATCCAAGTTCTCTCTTCAGCTGTTGCGACAGTCGCTCCAACAGAACCATCTGGAAAAAGTCTTGATCATCGGAAAGTTCTGGTAGCAGTGATACCAAGTAAACCTTCCTCCTATGTAAACCCGCTACGACCCAGCTATTTTATTTTTGCATTGTGTGTATTTAGAAATTTTAATTACGTTCCTTTAGATCGAGAGAGGTCGATACTAATATTTTGTTCAAACATCAAAATAGCATGAAACACGTTTCCAACCTTTTTTTTTAACGTTAGGTGCACTGTGTGCACATGGCGGGATAAAATTAGGTGCATAATTTTATTTTCATATGCACAGTGCATTTGTGCACCCGGGTATTTCGAGCCTTGAAATACACAATGTCAGTTACAACTTGAAAAATTACAAATTATTTCTGTACTGTGAAATTGCACAGATTTAAAGTTTTCTACATATTTAAGACTGATATTAAAGATTTCGCTGTTGAAAAAGTTATCTTTGGGTTTTTGATTTGTCACTCGATCATTTTTGCAAAACGAATTATTATTGCGTTGATGCCCAGGTTTGTCCCGATTTTCTTTGACAAAATTGAAGAACAATTATTTTATTTACTAAAAATGACATTCAATCAGTATGGTATGTACCGTTGTGTTTGATGACCTTGCTCCATCTCTCCTGTTGCTGTATCATCTCACGTACATAGCTGTTCCGAGGTATCTGGCTAAAGAACTGATTAAGGTGACAAAACTTTCTGAACCACTTAACCTTTACGCTGCAGCAGACAGACAATTGTTACCACTAAAATTTCGTTTACACCAACGACATGGTATAGATCTGTGTACTGTGGATGAGATCCTCCTTTAAGTAACCGCTGGCATCTATCACCATTTACGAGCTGTCAGAGACTTGACCTCCTGGAGGGTTCCTCATTTTGTCCGGAACCCTACCCTGTCGACCGCGAGGAGTGAACGCTTTGGGGGAAAGGCAGAATATCGCTCCGATGATATCTATCTCACACCAAACGATACGCTACACAATACTATGAAAGGAAAGTGTCAGTCGTAAATGCCACTCAAGGCTCTATTGCTCAAGTTAGGTAACTAAGCAAGGGGGGTCGGACATGCAGGCGAAAGAGCTGTTCTGTGAGACGATTAAAAAATATCTAAGCGCCGCAGCGTAAAGGTTAAGGCAAGTGAATCGTAAACGGTACCTTCACACTACACAACACATCTTCTGCGTTTGCAAAGCATTCTTGTCTTTTCGAAAATAAAAAAAGCATGATAGGTCAAAAATGCTCTTTATATATTCTGCCATTTTTACTGTGTAACAAAATTTAAAAAACACAACCCAATAATACAGTATTTCCGCATGTACTCGCTGAAATTACTGCTTCAAACAACATCAAAACGTTACAAGTGTGAAGTAGACAACACTTCGTTTTGGGGATGTAGTTTCATCTAGCGAACAAACGGAAGAACCCTTGCATCAACGCAATAATTTAGCGAGCGCAATAATCTTTAGTAAGGCAGGGCTCGAAATACCCAGGTGCACTGTGCACATGAAAATAAAATTGTGCACCTAATTTTTTTCCGCTGGGCGCACTGCGTGCAACTAACGTTAAAATTAATTTGTTAATTATGTTATGTTATTTATTTGTTAATTATGTTATGTTATTTATTTGTTAATTATGAAATGTTATTTATTTCTTTGTTAATTATATAATTTTTTTATTTATTTGTTTATTATGTTATGTTATTTATTTGTTTGTTTATTATGTTATGTTATTTATTTATTTGTTAATTATGTTATGTTATTTATTTATTTGTTAATTATGTTACTTTGATGTTTGAACAAAATATTAGTATCTACCTCTCGCTCTAAAGAAACGTAATTTAAATTCCTAAATACTAAGCGAAAACAAAATCGCTGAGTCGTAACAGAACTTTCCAATGATCTAAACGTTTTCCAGCTAGCTCTGTTAAAGCGACTTTCGCGACAGCCGCGCGCTGGAGAAAGGAGAAATTAGATGTTAATATATTTTTATTTTCTATCTACTACTAACCTATATAAACATACACAACTAATACAATAATTTCTCCCTTTAAAAAAAAAGAAGCTGCCGTTGCAGGACTGAAAACTGTGTTGTTTAGCTCGATTCATAGTTTCCCGAGAAAGTACGGATCAGAAAATTACGAAATTAACATGGTTTTTTCTTCATCGTGTTCCCTGGAGAATTTTGAAGATTTTTTTTCGATGCGGCTATTAGTTTAGAGTTTATTAAGTGTCAAAGTTGGAAAAGCGAAATTTCTACAGGGGGTTGTCGAGCGTAAGCGAACAGGGGGCGGAACCCCTAGTATATTACATTAATGCTCTCATATAACGTCTTTTTTTAAATGTGCACCTACAATACAACCTGTGCACCTAATTGAAAAACTAAGGTGCACCTAGTGCACCTGTATTAAAAAATATATTTCGAGGCCTGTAGTAAGGGGTATATGTTGTTAATATGTGCCGTGAATAGCATACATTTATGGAATCATTTCACGTAAACAAACCTAAAGTATAAAACAGACTCGTATAATAAATGGAAATTATATTGTACCTTCACTGAAAGAGTGGCGTAACTAAAAAGTCGATTTTGAGTTTTTGGATGAATGCGAATGCACATCATAAGTCCATCTCCTGAAGTATTTTCGCAACTCAAATCGAGAAAGTGTCAAATATATGGCTACTTAGCATTTTCACTTAGTATTTTCTACGGCTTCAAAATTTTTTCAATGCATAACTGGAATTTTTGTTTTTGTTTTTGTGACTAGTGGTACTTTTGCAGTGATGATATTACATACCATAAGCATGAGATTCATTAACTGTTTTTTTTTTTAATTATACAGTACAGCCGTTAAAAAACTATTAGTTTTTAGGTTCAAAAATTTATAGTGTTATACTTATTTCAACAGAGATTACTATTTCTCTGCTATTATAAAAGAAAGTGTTTGTCTGTTTGTTAGTTTTTTGTTTCTTGCCCGCGAAGTCCTGACGAATCTGTGGCGCTTACAGTAATGGGATTTGGCACACAGGTAATGCAAATTTTTTGCAATTTTAGGGTCGTTGCGAATTTTAAAATTCAATCTAGAACATTTTTTAATGAATTTCTACTTTTTTCACCATTCTTCATTCTACCGCGGTAATTCTGAGGAATGAAGAAACATAAAAATATAGACTTTTCGTCCTCACGTGTCACCTTGACGTCAGCCTTTGGAACCATGCCAAGTTTTTTTCTTCTACGGGAAGAGAACACATTCGAATGAAATTCGTTTGTTTCGCGATTCATTCATTTTGATTTCGACAGACTTTCATTTTAGCGAAGGAGAGCAAAGAAATAAAAATATTTTGACTGGGATTGTTAAGTTCTTTTTTCGTAAACTCAGAATCGTTAAAGACAGATTGAAAATTTCAACGGATTTGAAATCTGTGTAAAATTTTACACCAGACAAAAACCAAACACCGCGGGCACGGGCAACGCCGGGCAAATCACGCAGTTACTAGTTATGATAAATTTCTCCCCATCATGAAACTAAACGTCTAGTGTCAAACGCATTTACCAAAAATGTCAGAAGGCCGTTGTAGCACGGATGGAAGGGTAACGGATTAGCAGCCTTAGGGTTGCCAGTTCGAATCCAACCAAAGACCGCCGTGTAAAAAAGGGGCTGGTGCACGTTAAATCTGTCCTTGCCTCAAATGTCCTCATATGGCTTTGTGTGGAAGTTTGGTAGTTGATAATTGTAATTAACATCATCACACTGGAGCAACACAACGGGCTATTGTGTAGAAGTTTGGAAAGTGAGATATTGGGTCAGGTGTGACCTCGTCATCTGACCGTGGTTCAAATTTACATTGTATTGTCGTTCGACCTCTCTTTCGGAATGATCTCGGACGTCGCCAATAGTTATGTTGCTCCAGTGCCATGTTAATTAAAAGATCTACCTACCTTCCAAAAATATCAGTTAGTGGAATTTCTACTCAAACGACATATAAACGATTATTTAACATTTTTGAGAAAACAAAACTGAATTTGGATTAAAAACCTTTCCTCTCCTAATTATTTTTTCAAGAAGATATAAATCTGAACAAAGTAAACTGAAATTAATTTGATATCTTTTGAAACATTACAAGTAATAACGATAATTATTCTCTAGTACTACGCAATAAAATGCTTTGGAAATATATTTCAGTATTGAGTAAAGAATAAATATTAAAAAGCAATTGCATTTATTTTTTAAGTTTTATTGCGAATTTTTTAAGTTTATTAGAGTTATGAAACTTGGAAAAAGTTTTCATGTAAAGCTTAAAAAACACATATTCTCGATTTCATTTTCTATGGGCTTACAAAATTAGATGCTTTTAAAGACTTCGAATAGACTGGATGAACCAAATTATTTGCGATTCTATCTTAGGAACCTATATAAAACTATAAATAGAAAAACTTATCAAATCTCTGCAGCACATATGAATTTCTTAATTTAAAAAAAAATATGTTTTTTAAGTGTTTTTTCTATTTTTTTTTTAATTTGTATTCAAAATATTTTATTTTAAGTGAGTATATGTATTGTATAATTCAGTGCTTCCCAAACGATGTGACGCCGCACACTGAAGTGCCACGAAAGGACTAAAAGTGTGCCGCAAAATATTTAACCGCTAAGTCCTGATTATGGGGCGATGGATGTATTGAGGTATTCATTGCAAAAATATTTTCGAAATAATTATTGGTATTATTTGCGCGTTTTTTTATTGCTTTCAAAATTAATTATTTTTTAAAACACATTAATTGGGATTTACGTAATTGAATCAATAAATGTGTCCTAATTACTTGGATTACAACTTAATTATACAAGAATACGAAATACATTAATACTTGTGTTTTTCAAGAATGCTACATGGAAACCTCTACCATTCAGTTCCTTTTTAAATTTGGTTGTATTTTTTTTAAACTTAAAGTACACTCGGATTAAACATTTAAAGAGTTTGATAATCAGAACCAAGCATTCATAACAATCATACAATTTAACATGCTCTCTGATATCTTAGTATTAAAGAAAATAGCACTGCTTTCTTAAAATACAATACATTTGTATTTGAGGAGTTAATTTTTAAAAGTAGAAACCTTTTCGTTCGTGGAGATAAAATTGCAATGTCTATTTTGAGTTTCCAGTTATATTGTATTTCCACAGACGAAATATAAAAGTAAGGTGAACATTAGAAGCTTTTTATGTGTCCAGGATCAAGTGACATCTACTAGTAGTAACGTGAACCTAAGAAAACTTTCGTCAGATGGGTGAAACAAACAAGACTTGAGAAGATACTCATCCATTGATTCGTCATCTGATCGATGACAGAGGTAGATTTGGCGATTTTATCAATTTTGTCACCTCTTGAATGAAATGTGCATTCAAACAAGTAGATGTTATCTCACCAAACGAAGCGATAAGATGCCAAATCGGCGAACCAAGTCAAGTTTTCAGTGCAGTCATGTGACTACTCGTTAACATGTTGGTCATGCGTTTCGAAGCTTCTCGTTAGAAATGTTCAGCCTTTTTACAATAACGTCTATATGATTTTTTCATCGTAGTTTGCTGTGACGTTTTTCGTTTATCCCAGTACTGAGACACATTTTCTGTCAAGCTAAAATTTAGGTTGGTATCTTCTCTAACGTCACACTGGAGCAACACAATGGGCTATTGGGGACGAACTGGTATCAAACTCGACGGGAAAGATCCGAGGACAACACAACTTAATTTCGAAAAACGGTCAGATGCCGAGGTCACCTCACAGCAGGCACTCCACTTTCCAAACTCCAACACCGAGCCAAGCCGAGGACATTTGAGGCCACTACAGATTTAACATTCATCTCGTTCGGATACAATCGCTCGATGCATATCGAGGTTGTCTTCAAGCCTACTTAATCGCCGTTTTGATGACGTTTGGTGTTTACTTTAATTGGAGTTATCCATGCAACTAACATATATCTTTTCGGAATTCATTCTTTGGAATTTCGTGATGAAATCGTATTAGGAAAGCAAAGTCTAGTGACGTCACATCTTTAACTTTTGTGGATCGGTTGGTAATTGAATAAACATACCACTGGAGGCTCACAACGGGTTATTGGCTACGATCACGTATCAACACCGATGGGACAAATCCAACAATTTCTCGCCATTTTCAATCGCTGTTAGATAATGAGATCAACACCTGAACTGCCATGCGACTCTTCAAACATCCATACCACGCCCAATTCGACGCCATGACAGATTTAACGTGCACAAGTCCCCACGTACACGGTGGTCTATGTTTTGGCCGTGACTTTAGCTCTATGGTAGCTATTGAACGTTACGGAATGCGTGTTCCACCATATAACATTTCCACTCCATATTTCTTACAGCAGATCGATTTTGTGTAAGAATCGAATATAATTTAAAATTTATACAAAGGGTTAAAACAAATAGAAAAAGTATGACGGCAATTTAAACTATTTCAAAAGCAAAAACAAATTTCGTATCGAACCACACTAGACTTTAATCTTAAAAATGTTAGTGGTTGGTTTATTTTGGTCAAAGAATTGCTTGGTGAAAGATTCACTTGAAGCTAAGAGTTAGTTAAAAATGTAGGACTTCATTTGAAGCTTATCCGGCTTTAAAAGGACTTTACCACAAGTACCTTAAGAAGGATCTTAGTTGCTCTAGTAGAAATGGTCATTGAGAGTGAGGTTCTAAAACATTAAAGAATGTTGAAAGAAAATTGTTTACTGAATAAGATGAACATTTATTGATAATAAAATAGAAATACACGGAAAACAAAATTGCTTTATTGAACATATCTCTACTATTATAAAAGGGAGTGTTAGTCTGTTTGTCTGTCTGTTTTGCGGCTGTAAAATTCGGACGATCTATGGCACTTACAGCAATGAGATTTGGCACACGGGTTATCCAAATTTTTTGCAATTTTTGGGTCGCGGCAAAATTTTAAAATTCAATCTAGAAGATTTTTAAGCGAATTTAATAGTTTTATTCTCCATCGGTTTTTTAATGCGCTTCTACCAGAGAGAGAAGAAACACAGGAAATGACCTTACCACGTCAGCCGTTGGATACATGCCAAGTTTTTTTCTTCCGACAGAACGCGGAGAAAATTATTTTTTTCGTTTCCGCTTTGATTTTGCCCGAGAAACGATTTACAGTCACAGTTCTTTTTTCTATCTCATAGACCGTTAAAGGTAGAGTAAAAATTTCAACGGATTTGAAATCTGCGGAAAATTTTAGTTTAGATTGATACCTAAAAATATGATTTTCTTTAAATAAATAACTTTTAAATTGAATAAATTGAATATATCTTCAACGGATTTGAAATCTGTGAAAATTTTACACCATATTAACACCTTATATCACAGTGTTGCCCGTGGTGTTGGTTTGCCATGGGCACGGACAACGCCGGGCTAGCCACGCAGTGGCTAGTGTATTATATTTTGGTATGCAAAGAGTAGATGTGAATGAGTTCTGAAAATTTATCGAAAACATTTTAAATTGTTTCTGCTTTTTACTCGTTACTTTGTTATGGTTAATACTGCGTCTAATTCTTAACGCATGTCTTTTCAAGCGAAAAAACATCATAATTGATTCTTGAAAGCATTATATTAAATACGGAGCAGCCAAAGCCCTTTGATGGTAGTATATGTCTTGGATAACTGTACGTTATGTCAGAAAAGAGGTTTCTTAAACTATTTATATCTAACAAAATAGTTTTATATTGCTACTTGATCGACGGACTCTCTAATACGAATTTAATGTTCCACACAATTTCGATGATTATGACTGAATTAAAGTTACATGAATTAACTCTGATAATATCATGTCTTTAGAACACGGAAAATAATTTGAAATGTTTAACCACGCAGATAAAGGCCCTGCTGAAAATTAATGGTTGCGATAGCAGTTGAGAACATCCAGTCACTGGAATTTGTCTGGGTCGCAAAAAAAAATGGAGTTCCCTGGAGCGAACGCAAAACATAAAAAATCACAAAAACGATTACTCAAGTTTAATCCATTGAATCGAAAAGACAGTGATGATCGAAATTAAGAAAATTTGCATATTTTGTCGAATTTCTCGAAAAGTATTGAACGATAGGCAAAACTAATGCTTTCAAACAAAGATGCAAATATTTCGTGCAAAACTCTTAAGCGTACACGTGAGCGTGGTGGGTGGGTCAAGAGGAACAGGCTTTCTGAGCGCACGTGACAATTTCCGAGCTTCATACGCTTGCACTCTTGGCGAATTTCATAGATTTTTTTTTTTTTTTTGAAATACTAGAGGGGCACCGCCCCCTGCTCGCTTTCGCTCGCCAACCTCTAAAGATTCCGAATTTTGTATGATCAACTTTTGATCGTATCGAATTTATTTATTAACCAATTTCATAAACAATTGTACCGTAAAAAAATTCACGGCTGAAGACTGAAAATTTTTATGTGTTTTGCTTACTCGCGGAAGAAATTTCGTTTTTTCAATTTTGACACTTAATAAACCCTAAACTAATAGCCGCATCGGAAAAAAATCTTAACAATTGTCCAGGGAATACGGTGAAGAAAAAAACATGTTAATTTCGTTTTTTTCTGATCAGTACCTTCTTGGGAAACTGTCTAAGAATCGAGCTAAACAACACAGTTTTCAATCCTGCAGCGGCGGTAACTTTTTTTTAATATAGAGAGATTAGATGGACATCAAAAGCAAAAGGTTAAAATGAGTAAACCCCAACGTTTGGATGGTGGAATGAGGTGGCAATTCGTTGGTAGAATGGAAGCAGGGCAATCTCAAGAAGAGGTTGCTACAGACTAGGGATGCGACATCGACGTCGATGTTTTCAAAACGATCGATTTCAAAACGATTCGATGTTCGCAATTGGGGTCGATGTTTTTGTAACATCGATGTTTATACTTATCGATGTTTTTATGCTGTCGATGTTTTATTTTTAAATGAAAAAAGTACCGTTATAAAAATTTTAAAAATAACCAAGTAGCATAGTTTTCGTAATCTGCAAATTGAACATACTTTTAGACCAAAGTGACCAAGGATGAAGGGTCGGAAGAGTAGAGATGCGACATCGATGTCGATGTTTTCTAAACATTGATGCTTCAGAAAAAAAACATCGATCTATTGGAGCCGATGTCGCCTCACTAGTTGCTAACCCAGTTTTAAGAAATGGGGAAATAAGTTTAAATACACCGAACTTTAAAAACATCGATGGTTTTGGGGCGATGTATTGTCAACGCCGATGTTTTAATTTTGAACATCGATGTTTTACTGTCGATGTCGCATCAATAGTTGCTAAACCAGTTTAAAGAAATGGGGGAAAAAAGTTTAAATACACTGAATTTTAAAAACATCGATGGTTTTGTGGCGATGTATTATCAACATCGATGTTTTAATTTTGAACATCAAAGTTTCAAAATATCGATGTTTTGCTGTCGATGTAGCACCACAAGTTGCTAAACCAGTTTTAAGAAATAGGGGGAAAAGTTTAAATGCACTGAATTTTAAAAACATCGATGATTTTGGGTCGATGTATTATCAACATCGATGTTTTGCTATAGATGTCGCATCCCTACTGGAGCTTGACTGTAACACCAGGCTTCGGGTCCAACTTATAGAAACAGTTTAAAGATACCGGATTCGTAGTGACAAAGCCTGGGCAAGCTCGTCCAAGATCCACAACGGTCATTAAGATCGATCTTTGCCCATCTTAGCAAAATGTAACAGGAGTACAAAAGATTCAGGTCTATCGTGGACTTCATGGGGCCACAAAAAGCCAAGTTTCAAGGTTTACTGTTTCCAACAGGCTACATGAGAGGTCTGATTGCAAGAAGACCTACTGTTTACGTACCGCTTACTTCTCCGCACAAGAAAGTTTGTTTAAAATGGTGCAGAGAACATCGATTTTGAACCAGTGATGAGTGGGCGATCGTTCTATTCACTGATGAGTCCCGGTTCAGCTTAATCACAAATTCTCGACGTACGTTCATTTGAACAGAACCAGGGACCCGCTACCCGTACAACATTCGAGAAAGATATCACTATGGCAGAGTATGCTTGATGATCAAGTATATTGGATGGGCGGACAGACCTACATGCCTTTGACAGGAGCTGTTACTGCTGTGAGATATAATGATAAGCTTTTGGAGTCCTATATTTGTCTTTTCAGGGGTGCAGCTGGGTCTGATTTCATTTTTATTGACGACAAGGCTCGTCAAAAAAAAACGCTCTTCTGATCAACGAAAATCTGGAAAATGATGATAATTGCAGGATGGATTGGCCCGACGGATATCCAGACTTACACCTTATAGAGCATATCTGGAGCACTCTTTTGAAGGCAATTGAACCATGGATTTCTCATTTTTGGACGAAATGATGCCATCGTAGCTAATAATACCGTCATGAGATACGTCATTTGTTACGACAATTTCTTGGGACTAGAAGTCAAGACAGATAAGGTGTTATATGTGCAAGCCATGGGTTGTGACATCTGGAAAAAAAGACTTTTTAGATCATCGTGGGCCTGCCACGACAGAGCAGCAAACGACCCTCGAAAAACATTGAACACGTGTTTTACAGTGGGTGCCGACTTTTTGCATCCCAACTTTCTAACACCTGGCACCTTGTTGTGTCACATATATCACTTTCTTACGGTTCCAAGATAAAAAAAAAAAAAAAGAGGGGACTCGCACGTGTGGGATTGACACTATTTCAGTGTTGCAGGTGTCATTGGAAAACACGCGATCGACATTCCAAGAGGGAGGCGGAAACCCCCGAAAAACGGAAAGGGGGACGAGGGACAGTAGCCACTGGAGCAAGTGGTGGACGATAGAGTTCTCGACGGAGGTGAGGAAAAAACTAACTACGAAGAGAAACAAATTGTTTCTGCATGAACAGTCCTTCAGAGATTATTCTTTATAAATTTGTAGATATTTTTTCAACTGTCATCGCGAAGCCTTTTAAGCAAAATAAATAGCTTAACAAGGTAGTCAACTGAGTTTGATTTCATTGTATTTTTGTGGTGCCAAAACGCAATAGGGTAGTCAATGATTTGCCTGGAGTGTACATTCAAATTCGACGTTGCTTTAGTAGTCCACATCTTCTCATTAATAAGAATCAACAAAAAGTATAGTTTTATTTCACACAAACCGTTTTTAAAGCTTTCTTACGAAACCTTTACAAGCTGACTTTTAAAAATCTCCTTTGACTGATTGAGAACCATACAGTTATACCGTTTAACTTTTGCATTTGAAAGAAATTTAATAGCACAATTCATGAAATTTTAAAATTTCAATAAACATTTTAATTATCCTCTATTTTGTGTACATTTCTTTGATCCTTATATTTTTATGACATATTTTAACTTCATCGGTATCTAATTTTGAGATATTATATGCCCACCCCCCATATACACTCCTGTATCTAATTCCAAGCTAGATTATGGAATTCTTATGACATATTTATTACAAGTATTAAATTTTAAATTGCAACAAACACACATTTTTTTTCTCGTAAGCACATATCACAGCTGGGACGTTTATGGGAGGGCAATTGTAACTCACCTTCCCCTATCAGAACCAACCAGGACTTGAAAACAGCATTCCTGGAGGAATGGGACTATCTATCAGACTTATAAACTGCCTCATTTCCAGTATGAATTCACGCGTTGTGAGAGCTGTATATCTATAAGAGGGGACAATATCCCTTGCTAACCTATTTTTGTGTCGATATTACAACCTATGTTCCAACCTCCCTTCCTCCGCTGATAACTCTTACGCCTGATCATGCGTGTGTACCATAACTGTTGTATAGGGTTTTTTTGTATTATTTCAACCCACGCACGTAAATAATTCCACTATATAGTAGTTCTGGTGATAATCACAAAATGTTGACAATGTTTGGAGCTAGATTGGTGTGCAAGTTAGCTACTGACCAAAAGAACAAAAGCATTTATGCTGTAAAGTTTATGATGAAGCACAGATAAAACTCTGAAGAACCCAAGTACGTGAAGGTGGACAAAGCTCAAAATCTGTTCGTGGACGCAACGAAACTTCAGAAAAAAGACTCGCGCCTGTTTTCTCAGAAGTAACAAAAACTCTCGAGCAAAGTTGGGTACCTTTCAGTAATTTAGGATATTTAGAAATAGTTGCACTTAAAAAACACTTTACACACGGTGGATGCAATTTTCTCTGTATTTCACTCCTTTAGTAAAATCGTCATTTAATACACATTAAGAACTTCGCGCTGAATCTGCGGCGCTCAGATACATAGTTCTTATCTCCTTCAATTCTTTTTTCATTCTAAGAGATGATTTATGTCACCGTTAGAAGGCGCTGTTACACCGAAAGGAAGGCTAATGGAAACACTGGGAGATAATCTAGTATCTATTAAAACAAAAATGCATTTTTGAGTGATTATTTAATTGTTGGAATCCAATTTGTAAATTCAAGATTTCCAAATTCGTCTCACGATTTCAATGATCGGGAATGAAGGCAAAATACAAGTATTAACCCTGACGACATCGTGTCTTTAGAATGAGAGGGAACGAAATATGAAATGCTTGACTCCGTAGATAATGACCCTACGGAAAATTGATGGATGCGATTGCATTTGAGGACATCCGATCGCTGGAATTTGTCTCGGTCGCAAAAAATCAAAAACAAAAAATAAATAAATCGAGTCCCTTGGAGCGATTGCTAAACACCAACAAAAAAGCACAAAATCGATTACTCAAGTTTCAAACACCGAACCGAACGTATATTTACGAAAAAATATTGTGTTCCAGCAGCACACACCAATGGCCTGGCTTCGAATTCTGGCACAAAGTGTTGGAAATGCTTGGAGCTAGATTGGAGCCCAGGGCCGCCGTTGTCCCAAGAAACAAAAGCATTTGCGCGGTAGAATCCATTAGAAGCACAGGGGGGAAACGCTGAAAAATAGCAAGTTGACAAATGATTTCTTTTGGCCATTCCAGCGCGCACAAAATGGCAGAGATAGCGCTGATTCATGATTCAAGGCTTCGAACACTGGACTTGTCATCGTCTATTTCAAAAATGGCCCCCCTCATACATCTTCTCTCAACAAAAGCCTTACGCGGAGTCACTAAGAATTCAATTGTGCTTTTCGACAAAGGGATATTATCCGCGTTCTGCCGATTTAATAGTTTAAGGGACGCTGGTATTTTAGTAAAAGAATAATAACGGGCAATATCTTCTGGAATGACGTGTAGGCCAGGACGTGTACCTGATAGTGTAGATTGTAAACAGAAGTTTGTAGGAGTGTTTCGAATTTCCATTACAAAAGTAAACCCTGTAAGCGTCGCGAGATTTCCAAGTTTGGAAATCTCGCGACGCTTACAGGGTCTACGTTTGTAATGTAATGAAAATACGTTTGTAATTACGTTTGAAATGAATCTTTTTTCCGGTAGCCCGGTTGGAAGAGTAACGAATCGGCAACCAGAGGTTTGCGAGTTCGAATCATAGCAATGACCGTCGTGCTAAACGATGTATGATACACGTTCAATTGTTGTGGACTCAAACATCCTCACGTTGGTGTGGTGTGGAAGGATATACAGTGGGATGTTAACTGAAGTTTTGCCTCACCATCTGAGCGTGGTTTAAAATTGGGTTATCATCGCATCTTTCCCTTCGGGATTGGTCCCGGACCGCCTCATATAGCTCGTTGGGTTGCTCTAGTGTAAAGTTAATTACAATGCATACCTAACCGCCAGGTGAAAATTTAATAAAAGGAATGTAATAGAGGAGCTGATCGGAGCTTCCTTCCTCTTGGATTAATAGAGAAATTACATCTCTGCGATGTACCTTGTTCTTAGCAAAATTGAACAGATGATGAACGGGATAGCTTACCGAAACACTTTGAGGATTAAAATAGTGATACTTTTATTTGGATCAGTGTCATTGGATCACTGTAATGTGTGGCGTAACATTGACCGTCTTGTAACTACATGGTTTAGATCAGTTACTCTAGTTTCAGATCTATTACTAACTGAAGTGTAACTTAACTACTGCAGTGGTGTACAAACTTCCCATACATTGATCTTTTGTAATAAAGAATTAATCCTAAAGCAAGAAACCAAATTAAATCCAAAGCATTTTCTAATTGCAGCAAATAGTTCCATACAACCGAACATAATAATGTTGAACTTCACGGGTCAACCAGCGTGTTCGCTTAAACCATTGCTCCTAAAATAAATATAGTGATGCATCGAGAAGATAAAAACATATCCTGTCAAGATACCAGATAAATAATTTAAAATTAAAATGCACAGAAATACCACGTCAAATGACGTTCATATGATATGGAAAGAGTTTTACACTTTGCATTAAGTGATGACCACTTCGCCTTGTTCAATAACTAACTTTCCTGTATTGGAATCACTTGCGAAAATCAATTCAAATGTGCCGTGCTTGGTTTCTATCATTTAACGAGTCTTTTGGTGTAGTTTAGACTTGGACATGTGAGATGTGTAAGAAACTAAATGTAATGGGATAATGCAAAAGTCCGTCACCCTTTTTCGTGACAAATATTGAAGCAATATTAATTTATTCTCCAAAGATTACATTTAATCCAAAACGCATGTGAAGTTCTATTTGATGATCTATATAGTGTGAGCCGTTTTGTTGGATGACCTTACTCCGCCAGAAGCATCTTCCAGTTCTGAGGTTCCTAGCTAAAAAACGGATCAAGATGACGAAACTTTCAGAACCACTTACGCCACGTGGTACTTCAACGGTACCCACACCTTACATAACACATATATTCTTCGGCATCTGCGAAGCATTCTTTTTTTTTTCTCGGAAATAAAAAATAGCCATTGATGCGCTTCTTAATATCTACCATTTTGAATGCACAACAAAATTTAAAAAACACAACCCAATAGCACAATTGTTTTCCCGGGTAGTCGCTGAAAACTTTCAAACATCAGAACTTAGCAAATGTGATGTAGATAACATTCAATTTCGCGATGCAATGCCATCTAGCGCTAAAATAGGGACGCACATTTACATCAACCCAATGGTAGAACACTTATAATAAAATACTAACCACCGCGTGGTTAGCCCGGCGTTGCCCCGTGCCCGTGGTGTTAGTTTGGCCGTGATGTAAAGTATTAATCTGGTTTAAAATTTTCCGCAGATTTCAAATCCGCGTTGAAGATATATTCAATTTAAAAATTATTTTAAGAAAATCATAGTTTTAGGTATCGTTCTAAAGTGACATTTTCCGCAGAGTTCAAATCCGTTGAAACTTTTAATCTATCTTTAGCGATTACCATTTTAAAGAAAAAAAATTAACAATCCCAGTCACTATGTTTTTTATTTCTTGCTCTCCTTCCCGGAAATTGAAAGGGATAGGAAATGTAATCTGTTTCTTTTTTTTTAACACAAAGGACAGAAGATACAATCTGTTTTTTTGTTTTTTTTGGAAAGAGAAAGTTTGCGTGACATCGCAATCTCTTGCAAAAATATAAAAGTTGTATTCAATTTAAAAATTATTTATTTAATGAAAATCATATTGTTAGAAATCGATCTAAAGTGAAATTTTCCGTAATTTTTCAAATACGTTGAAATTTTTACTCCATCTTTAACGGTCTAGGAGATAGAAAAAAGAACTACATAACTAAAGTTAAAACTGTTTTTTTGTGCCTTTGCTGGAAAATCATTTTTCTGTGCAAAATGAAAACGGAAACGGGAAAAATAAATTTAGAATCTGTCATATCTTTATGCGGATGCTACTCCAAAGAAAACAATAATAATTAAATTTCATTAAATGCATTTAAAAATGTTCTAGGAATTTTTTTTTCGCCGCGACCCAAAAATGTGAAACAAATTCGGACTACCTGTGTGCCAAATCTTACTGTAAGTGCCATAGAATCGTCAGGATTTTGCGACAAAAAGACAAACACTTCCTTTTATAATAGTAGAGATTTGAAGAGTAGATGATACTAAAACTCTTTATTTATGATATCAAGACTCCCTATAAAATGAAACCTTTCCAGCGCTTTGCTTACATCTTCAAAGTCCAGCAATCGGTTTCTATTATAAAGGGCCTCTGAGGGGGTTGGTCCTCAGGGATCTAGGCAACTTCGAATCGGCAACCGCGATGCGTTCCCCATAAACTCGGCAATGTCAGAAATATTCTCGAGGGATTTGAGGGCTTTGCTGAATCGGGTATTAACTCCCAACTAATTCATCTGAACCATACAACATGTGAATACCAGCCTTTTCGAAGGATATTAGTGGCAACCTAACATTTGTACTATAGATATTACAAATGTTCTGTTTTTACAAAATTTTATTGCTGTCTAGAGAAATTAACGTCTTTTGCAAACAAGAAACGACGGAGACAAAAAAATATTCTTAAGGAGATTGAATATAACAGGGGTGGGAATGCAAGAGGTCAATGGTAGCAGCATTCCGGTTATTCATATATTATAAAGAACCACACCATAGTTACATAGTTTTAAATACATGCATTAAAATTTAATTTTATTAATATGGTTACATATTCTTCACAAGTCTTTTGTGGAAAGAAAGTATACATATAAGAACATATAGTTAAAAAAAAGAAAATACAAAATAATTACTTCAAAATTTTAGTAATAAAAATAAAATGTAATAAAAATGTATAACATTTAACGAAGTCCTTTGGTCAAATCTTTGAAATTTGGCGTTAAATGTCTTAAAGCCGTCTGCATCAATTCTGTGAGATGATGAGTGATCAACTGCAAACGGTATTTTTACTTCACGAACTTCATCGTATACAAAATTTCACAGCAATATGTTGTACAAAAAATGTAAACTAAAATTTGAATACTATTGAAGCGAAAACGTACGACTCGAGTGCTTCACTTAGTCAATTTAACAAGATTTGCGAGATGTGATGGTATAAGGGAAATAATACATGCTTTAATACGAGGATGGTCCAACACGTGCTGAAATTACACTAACAATCCATCTGGGCATACTTTCAACAAAGGTTTGATACACAACAATGTGTATTTTGTGTCCATTCCTGCTGTAAGAATGTCGCCAGCTCAGATGTAGATTTCGGACGTGGTTCCCTGGTTCGTAAGCGTCACTCTAACTCGTCCCACAAATATAATATGGGGTTTAGGTTGGGACTGAGCAGGCCATGGAAGACGTTTTACATCGATATCTCGGTACCACTGTTTGACAGAGGCTGCAACATGACATGAAGAGCTGTCGTCTTGGAAGTAACATTCGTCCATTCTATAAAATTGCCAGAACGTAGTAAGAACCTGATTGTCCAAAGTGTTCATGTAGGCGTTGTCGTTAATTGACCAGGAACAACGTGTAAAAGTCCAAGGCCATACCACGAAAAATACCCCCAAACAAGTATGCAAGTTTAATGCTTACTTCATTATTATAGGGAAGTGTATTTATCTACCTACCTACTTCTGAAGAAGTAAGTAGCTATTTAACGTTTTATGAGCAATAGAACTAACTGTCCATTGGCAGCGGTCAGAGATCAAACCCGAAGAGAAAAATTCGATGACATTACCATTATTTTGAGCCACGGTCAGATGACGAGATTAACACCTGAGCTGGTACCCCACTCTGCAAACTTCCACACCACATCAACGTGAAGAAATTTAAGGCCCCGACAGATTTAAAGTCCACCAACACCCACGTACACTACTCTTCTGATTAATAAAACTTTCTTTGCGTGCAGGTCTATTTACTTAAAGTTAACCAAATATAGACCAAAAATCAATCAATCGTGTCAAACGAGCAACAGAAGAATAAGTGTTTTGATTCAGATCGATAAGAATCCCGATTTGATGGATTCATATTATTCTCAATTCTTCTTGATACGACGGGAACCTTTACCTTAATGATAAATTTGGAGATATTCTTCACCACTAGTATATGTCATAGGGCTTGTGACCTTATAAATATTTAAAACATAATGTGCACTTCATCTCAAACTCTCCAATTTAGCGTATAGAGTTGTTTAAAAATCTCATCTTTAATACTTGTTAGAGACGCTCCGTACGAAAAGCAGTCCCATTTTTAATAAACATGCTCCAGGAACTTTTATCATCCCGTCTCTCCGACGAAACTATTCGCACCCGAAAAAAAATACCTAAAAATTGCTCCAGCCCAGTGTTGACTAACATTTGTTTCTATTCCATGCGCGAAGACAGAGACGTCAACAGCAGCACTAGATTAATGAAAGATTGAGTTGGAGAGAAGGAAAAAAAAACGCAGAAGAAAAACATCAACAGCGAAAAAAAAAAATGGCGAAATAAGTTGAAAAGACGAGCGGCGGAAAGACTTCTGAGATAAATTATCTGTTTTCTCTTTGTCTTCGCGAACGCCGGGGTGCGATAAGACACGGATAATTACTTTTTTCGGTATCTATCCCAGATAAGAGTTGTCAGAATAAACAATCTCCATTTGCAATCCGAATTAAGTCTGGCGATGCCATCATGGTCCGTGCACGCGATCTGCAGGGCAGATGTAATAAATAAGTTCGCACCGCTCCTAATATGAAATCCTGTTGTTTTGAATACCGGGGGCCTTCTTTGGAATTGAAAAGAAACTATTGTTTATGGAAACAACAGATGTTTGAATGCGCGAATCGCTCACTGTCCTGGTGTGTGTCTGGTCCTCTGGACAGCATTCTAAATAAAAGTATATTAATGGCCCCAAGAAGGAAGGCCGAAGAAGATTTATTCAAATGTTCGAGCCGTCTTTCTTCTATGTATGAGCATCACATACACGGACATTAGAGCTCTGGTTTTGATAAATCGTAATGCAAGAGAAAGCATCGCTATGCTACATCTCAGCGGACGAGTAGTCCACAGTTAAAACGAGTAGCATGTCTTTATGTGCACTTTGGATGCCTTGCCAATTTATTTGCCAGTCGAGTCGACGGCTTTTAATTGTTATTTGAACCAGTAGGGGGCTCTCTGTCGCTCGTCAACCCCCGATGATTGCTACGCAATGATATTTGTTCGCTATGCGAACTATACTTTTCAACAATAAGGGGTAGGGATTGCTTCACAATCCATCCTCATATGGATAGCTGCTGCATTTATCCCGGTCCTCTAGTACTACGAGATTACTTGAAATTTCCCTTCCCAGCCCATTGCGATACATATCGCATGCGCCCGAGTAACGGAATGTTTTTTTGTTTTTTTTTGTGAGATAAGCGCATCCGTATATAAGCCGATCCCAGTACTTTAGCTTTGGAAAACGGGTGGAGTGGTAGCATCCGATACGTTAGGCCGCCAAAGCGATTGTTTACGCCAAATCAAGATGGCGGCCGATGTAAGCAATTCCAAGATGGCCGCCATATACAACGTGAACCTTTGCATACAGTGCATAAATAATAATAATAATTTGTTTAAAAATTAAGAAAAAAGCAATATAAATTTCACTTGAAAATTTTCTAATATTTCAGTCTGGTTTTCTCCGAACATGTACGCAATTTTGCGTCAATTTCATCCTAGTTTTGTCACTTAAAAAAATAATTTTAATAAAAATAAATAATTTATAATTGTTTTTAAAAAAAAATTAATAAAAAAAAATCGCGATTTTTTTAAAACGACCGGATTTTCATCAATTTTGAATTAGAAACTTTGCAATGCATAGAAAATTCAAAACAAGAAATCTTTTTTTAATAAGGTAGTTCTTTTTTGTGATCATAATCCACACAAAGGTTTTTGATGAGAAAAAAAAAAATCTAAAAATTCTTCTGCTATCTATAAGTGTGAAAAAATATTTTTCCACAATTTTTCTAGCAATTAGCATTATGTGAGCAACTCAATGGAGATATTCCAGGTTATAGAGCCATATATGGAAAAGCAAGACAAATATTTTTATTGTAACGACTTTACAAGAGGAAATTGTTTTTTAGAGAAGTCAAAGCGTATTTCGCTTAAGGTTTCAATGCGTTTAAACCAGTATACCGGGAGAAATTTGTTTGTAGATAAGTCACAGCGTATAACGCGCGATCCCCGCCTGCCGGCTACCTCGCCGCCCCTCCGGGGCCGGCGAGGACCTTTCACCGTTGGCTTCCATGCGTATAAGTCACCGTATTGGGTGCCCACCCAAGCATAGTCCAGTGTTTGTAATATAACCAAAAGCTAAACAAAAATCAAACTTACCCTCATAGCCGGGTCCTTGAAATTCTGACTATGATTAACAGTCATATGCTCGAATCGATAACCCTTGAACTCTTTGTCCTTCGGGTATTGATACAAGCAAATGACTTCCAAAAGTCAGAAATTTTTGTAGTTCCTTGCAAAATTCAGCTTTGAATTACCTCAGCCAAAACTTTCTGGTTCCTATTTTTCACCTCAATCATAAAACATTTATCCGTCCCTCGTTCAAGTCCTCCAAACACCCATTTACCCTCCAATTTCTTACTCCTGTTATACTTTCTTTTGCCAAACTTTTGTTCTATCTTTCTACATTTCCACTCCTACCTATCACCAGCATCCTTTCTCAATGTTAAAATCATATCATTCTCACATGAAAGACATTTCACCCTCTTCCCAATCAAGCTACTACATGTTTGCAAAAAAAAAAAAAAAAAACATTTTCTAACGTTCAATAACACTATCCACTGCTATATCAAATCAACTAAGGGAAAATGAGCAACCAAAAGGGGAAAAAAATTCTAAATTCCAATCTGCAATTTCAAAAATCAAATTTAATCCAAATTTTTTTTCGAAATTTTAATTGAAATTTAAATAAAGTGACAAATTTAAAAAATTGTAACTTACAATCTGCTTTCCAAACTTATCCTAAAAATTTTGAAAATTAATAAAACAAGTCGATTTTATAAATCAAGAGCAAAATTCATATGCACCCAACAATTTCAAAGACTGTCTAAATTTTAATTCCGTTCTATATTAAAAATAAAAATGGAAAAGCGTATTTTCTTCCTTAACCAATCATGAGACCCGTTTATTATCGTCAGGAGAAAATATCTAGGGTTGCCTTAAAACTAAGAAAAGCGCGAAAATGGGAAGGTTACCACAATTGGCAATACATGGCTCGAAAGTTGTATACCATACTACATACCATCCGGAAAACGTTCCAAAAATTCTACGCTCATACACGGAAATATAGTGTAAATAAAAACACAATGTTTTAAAAAATGTCAATAACAAAACATCTCATTTCAATATAAAAATTGAAATATTTTAGCCACAACATATTGTTGAAATTCAGAGGAAATCTCATCATAATTTTAAATGTTTCAGCTTCTTCGTGTTGTTTGTTGTAATAGTACTTCTTAATGTTTTCATAATCGACTGTTGCTATGGAAACGGCGACCGAATTGGCCGGTTCTTCTGAAAACATTGCAAACTCTCTAGCGCGTGCTCTCAAATTTTATATATATATATGAATGAATGAATAAAAAAATATAACTGTGTTTATCGTGTGCGCGTGCTCCAAATTCATAAGTCCGTTGAACCGCAAGACTCGCTATCACGTGACTCGCTATTACCAATCACAAAGCGAATAAACCTAAAAAAGATTGCAAAATTTTGTTTTATAATAGAAATAAATTTCCGTTCGAGCAGATTGCGAATTCGACAGCTTCTGGCTTTCAGTTTTCAGTGCCGCGGTCGACCCGTTGGAAGTACTAGTATTAATAAATTAAACTTTACGCAGCTGCAGGTAGACAGTTGTTATCGCTACAATTTCATTTACACCAGCGGCATGGTATAGATTTGTGTACTGTGAATGTTATGCTCCTTTTAAGTGACCGCTGGTATCGATCACCATTTATGAGCTGTCAGCGACTGACCTTCAAGAGGATACCTCTTTTTATTCGGGGTACTCCAACTCTGTCGATCGTGACGTGTGAACGCTTTGGGGGAAAAGTATAAGGTCGCGCGCCACGTAATACTATGAAAGGAAAGCGTCAATCGTAAATGCCAGTCAATGCTCCATTGCTCAAGTTAGGTAATTAGGTAAGGGGGGTCGGATATTCAGGTGAAATAGCCGTTCCTGGAGACGATTGAAAAATCTAAGCACCGCAGCGTAAAGGTTAACGTCGCACGTGAGAAACACAACGGGCTATATGATCCGAAGACAACACCACGTAGTTTTGATCCACGGCCCAGTAGGCGAGACGGAAGAGCAGAAGATTGGCAACCGGAAGGTTGGGAATTCGAATTCAGCTCAAGACTGTCGTGTATAGTGTGGCACGTTCAATCTGTTGTGGCCTCATGTCGTCACGTTGGCAGGGTTCAGAGAGTGTGGTGCAGCTCAGACGTTACCTCGTCATCTGACCGTCGATTGAAATTAACTGATGCTGTCTGTCCTCAGATCGTTCCTCTCGGGGTTTGATCCTGAAAGTCGCCAATGGCCCCTCGTGTTGCTCCAGTGCGACGTAAATTCAAATACCTACCTACCTTTTAATTTTAGTTTAGTGCTGATCTGATATTTATTTGTGAATGCACATTTGCTCTAAAATCAAGATTCACAATATGACGAAATATTATACGGAAACAGTTTTAGCTCAGCTAAATTTAGTTAAACGTTACGTGTTTGCTGCAGAACGTCGTTCCTGTACGCATTCCAGACCTGACGTAACTTGGCTTGTTATTTCGAATACGATTTCAGTACTTCTCCAATAAAAATTCGAAAGAATGAATTCTGAATTTGTACGAGGGAAAGTAAAAAATTATCCGTACTTTACTTTTTCAATCTATTTGCAGCTGTAGTTGAACACCACGCACACAACGGTCTTTAAATGGATCGATTTTCTAACTCGGAACCCTGCAATTGCACCAATATTTGTAAAAATGGACAGATTGAACAGACTTTTGGAGGCTATGAATATTGCACTCTGAAATTAAATACTATTTGTCAGTTCATTTCTCCAGCATGAAATGCTACAGCATTCCACTATTTGCGCTTAATGATACGTATTGACGTAATCACATGTTTAAATCTTATATGCTCTGAATAATGTTTGAGAGGTACAAATACGGGGTGTATGCGAAACACACCCACGTCCCTGAAAAAGTTTACCGATTCCACTTCTAAAGTATCATCGTAGAGTATTTACTTATTAAACCTGAACTGGGAAAACTCGAGCAACGAGTTGAATACCTGAAGATGAAAGAACACGAATGTTCCAAAGTTCTGAATAAATTTTAATGCAAGCCGGTGTCAAAACAAACATTAAATGCACGTCGGCTGATACCGTCTTTAGGTTCCAGAGGACACTGGCACACATATCAAGGAAACTTACATAAATGAATACCAACTAGAACACTGGTATATTTAACGAAGGTGCTAAAAGGTAATGGTAATGGTAATTTTAGTTAACGTCGTACTAGAGCAGCACAACGGGCTATTGACGACGGTCCGGAATCAGTCCCTTCTAAAAGGAACTGTGTTGCATTCACGACTTTGTATCGCTTTCATTATAGAAGGTAGGTTCTATGAAGGTCGTGCTAGACTAGCACAAAGGGCTATGGGCTACGGTTCAGGATCAAACCCGAAGGGAAAGTCCGAGGACAACACAGCGTCATTGTAAACCATTGTTCAACATGGAAGATGCCCTGCATGTCACACACTTCGGATCTTTCCCTTAAGGGATTGATCCGAGGACAACACCACGTAATTTTGAACCACGGTCAGATGACGAAGCAACACCTGAGCTGGCACCCCACTCTCCAAACTTCCACACCAACCCAACGTGAGGACCCTCGGCCACGACAGATTAAAGCTGCACCAGCCGCCTCTACACCATACGCTTACAAACATCCATGCCCGAACCCGGATTCGATCTAGGAAATGGTAATTTTTGGCAATTTTTAGTTAACGTCCTACTAGAGCAACACTACGGGCTATTGACGACCTTCCGGTGTCATTCCCTTAAGAGAAAGATCCGAGGACAACACCTCGTAATTTTGAACCACGGTCAGATGACAAAGCAACACCTGAACTGGCACCCCACTCTCCAAACTTCCACACCAACCCAACGTGAGGACTCTCGGCAACGACAGATTTAAGGTGCACCAGCCCCCTCTACACCATACGCTTGCAAACATCCATGCCCGAACCCGGATTCGATCTAGGTAATGGTAATTTTTGGCTATTTTTAGTTAACGTCCTACTAGAGCAACACTACGGGCTATTGACGACCTTCCGGTGTCATTTCCTTAAGAGAAAGATCCGAGGACAACACCTCGTCATTTTGAACCACGGTCAGATGACAAAGCAACACCTGAATTGGCACCCCACTCTCCAAACTTACACACCAACCCAACGTGAAGACTCTCGGCCACGACAGATTTAAGGTACACCAGCCCCCTCTACACCATACGCTTACAAACATCCATGCCCAATCCGGATTCGAACCAGGAACTTCCGATCTATAGGCTAACACCTTAACCACTATACCGTTCGGTCCAAAGTGTAAGTGGATTTAACAATAAATAATCTTTACCTGGATTATTATACCCGAAATTTATGCACAGGTAAATAAACAAATGTCATTTAACAAGTCGAAAAACTGTCAATTTGGGACCTGTAGTATAGTTAACAAACGTGTCTTTTGGACAAGAGCCAGGCGAAAAAAACACCAAAACAAGGCCACAAGGATCATTAAAAACAACTTAGAATCTTCGCGATCACGAATGCAGTGGAAACTGTCTGCTTAATTAGCACATTTTCAACTTGTAGTGAGAAATTCTGATTTAAGAATAATAAATTCCCGTGCTCCCACTCCTTTCTAGTTAGTTATCTGACATTATCCGCATTTCAGTTTTTTTTATCGGTCCAGAACAAATTGAAGACCTTCATGTATTTATTAGAATACGCTTTTTTACTGAATACATTTCAAACAAAAGCCGAATGCCATCGTATTCGCGTTGGAGGTGTCCTGTCAGAGATAAGGAAATGCAGTTTTGATTGTAATCTCCGAGCGTCATTGGAGTTCCTGTGTTGCCTGATTGGATAGTTGTGTATTAAAATGAGAATTTTATTCACCCATCGTATTTGCGCCTTCACCTAGATTTTAACTATCGGAACGGAATAATTTTGTTATACTTGTTTTTGTTTGTTTGTTTGTTCTTGCGTGAAGAGTCGCTTCGTGACATTTGGTAATGACTTCGAAAAGGGAATTAATGGATGAAAAGAATAAGTATATCAACGCTTTGTTCATTGAATCGGAGTCATCAGAATCGATCGCGGTTGTTCATGAATCTATATTGCATCTCTGTCGTAATTTTGACATGAGCTTTAACGAAAAATATTAATTAATTACATTACTTTGTTGTTCACTTCGACAGAAAATGAGATTAATCGTGGCTATTTAGGATTTCAAAATCAATTAAAAAGGTAATGGTATTTTTTTAATTAACGTCGTACTAGAGTAACACAATGAATTTAAAAGGTGATAATGAGTATTACAAACTTTCTTGGACATTGCATCGATAGATGGGTAGTATATGAATGTCACACTGGAGAAAAACGGGCTCTCGGTGATGATCCGGGATAAACACGGAAGCCGGATAATCGAGGACAACACCTCATCCTTTCTAAGCACGGTCAAATGACGACTATTGGTTATGGCAAGGGATCAAACTTGAAGCGAAAGGTCAGAGTTATGTAGGTATTTTAATTGACGTTGTTCTGGAGAAAAACAACGGGCTATTGACGACAGTCCGGGATCAACCCGGATGCGAAACAATCGAGGACAACACCTCATCCTTTCGAAGCGCGGTCAAATGACGACTGTTGGTGATGGCAGGGGATCAAACTCGAAGCGAAAGGACATAGTTATGTAGGTATTTTAATTAACGTTGTTCTAAAGCAAAACGACGGGCTATTGACGACAGTCCGGGGTCAACCCGGAAGCGAAATAATCGAGGACAACACCTCATCCTTTCGAAACACGGTCAAATGACGACGATTGGTGATGGCAGGGGATCAAACTCGAAGCAAAAGGACAGAGTTATGTAGGTATTAAAATTAACATTGTTCTGGAGCTAAACAACGGGCTATTGACGACAGTCCGGGATCAATCCCCAACGGAAAGATTCGAGGACAACACCACGAATTTGAACCATGGTCAGAAAACGAGCCAGCATCAGAACTGTCACCCCTCTTTCTAATCTTTCACATCTCGCAACGTCAGGACATTTGATACCACGACACATTTACGTGCACCAGTTCCGTTTGTACACGACGGTGTTTGTTGGATTCAAATTTGCAACCCTTTGATCGCTAATCCCTTACTCTTCCAACCGGTACACGACGGGCCCGAAAGATCAGAGGACATTTCGATCTTTAAAACCACTGTCAAATGACGAGGCGAACACCTGAGTAGGCACCTCACACCAGACTTCGACATCACGCCAACCTGAGCACATATGAGGCCACGACAAATGACGACCGATATCTCCTGGTAATGGTAATGGTAATTTTAGTTAACGTTGTACCAGAGCAACATGACGAGCTATTGACGACGGTCCGAGATCAGTCCCTTAACGGAGAGATCCGAGGACAACACCTCGTAATTTTTAACCACGGTCAGATGACCGCTATCTCCTGGAATTTTAGATGTTTCCAAATCCAGTGCAGCCATTATTACAATGTCTCGACTACGAATGTGATTACGCAAACTGGTTTTATTTGTTTAATGCCGATTACAGAACTGTAACGATTCTCTATTAAACCAATCAATCCTCCCCATACATCCCAAACCAATAAATCGAAAGTGAAATTTTAATCAGACGGCTTGAGTAAGCGACTGATTTAATCATTTTCAACAAACTAATTTAACTCCGAACAAATGTTCGGATTGTAAATCAGAATGCATGTTTATTATTCCCTAGCCCTTCGATCGTGTGGTTTGCAGGGTTTCGATTTTTCTAAGCTCTGTTTCCTGGATTTGGTCATCAGCAAATTGCCCAATGAAAGATGAGATGGGGACTTCTATCAGCCGTTCTGTCGCCACATTCGTCTCCTAGTCCGTACCAGGTTTCAATTGACTGCCGTCCGTTTCTATTCAAAATTCGACTCTTTACTGCGACTGTCCTTTCAAGAGAATTGTCGCTTTGTTTTCCGATGAAACGTGGATTCGCTTTCGACGTTAAAACGTGCGGAACTGCTAGGGCTATGTAGATTTAACCAGCACTACAAAAATTAACGGCCTCGGTAAGTTGAAATAGTAATGGATTCGCAACCAGGGATGCGAGTTTGAATCCAAACGAATACCGTCGTGTACAAGTAAAACTGGTGCAAGTTAAATCTGTCGTGGCATCAAATGTCGTCGGGTTGGCGTTGTGTGGAAGTTTGGTAATTTGGTAATTTTTAATTAACGTCGAACTAGAGCGATACAAGGGGCTATTGACGACGGTCCAGGTAATTGGTAATTTTGGTAATTTTTAGTTAACGTCGTACTAGAGCAACACAACGGGCTATTGACGACGGTCCGGGATCAGTCCCTTGAGGGAAAGATCCGAGGACAACACCTCGTAATTTTGAATCACGGTCAGATGACGAAGCAACACCTGAGCTGGCACCCCACTCTCCAAACTTCCACGCCAACCCAACGTGAGGACTTTCGGCCACGACAGATTTAAGGTGCACCATCCGCCTCTACACCATACGCTTACAAACATCCATGCCCGTACCCAGATTCGAACCAGGAACCTTCCGATCTAGAGGCTAACACCTTAACCACTATACCGGTTGGTCGGCGACGACGGTCTAGGATAAACCCCTTAAGGGAATGATCCGAGGACACCTCGTAATTTTGAAGCACGGTCAGATGACGAAGCAACACCGGAGCTGGCACCCCACTCTCCAAACTTCCACACCAACCCAGCGTGAATGTTGAAGTTTTCAGAGTGGGGTGCCAGCTGAGGTGTTTCCTTGTCGCCTGGCCGTGGATCAAAATGGCGAGGTACTTTTCTTGAATCTTTCCCTTTTCGCCCATTGCCAATGGCCCGTTTTGATGCGCCATTGCGACGATAATTAAATGCCTAAAATACCTACCAAAACTTAACTCATATAACAGTAGTATATAGAGTGGAATGCCCTTTGTTTCATTGTTCATCAATAAAAACCACCTACATCTAATTAATAGAACATGATTTGCGTACAAATTATATTGTAGGAAGGTAGTTGGGTTAACGTCACACTGGAACAACATAACGGGCTATTGGCGGAGGTCCGAATCCATCGAAGGTAATGGTAATGGTAATTTTAGTTAACGTCGTACTAGAGCAACACAACGGGCTATTGACGACGGTCCGGTAATTTGGTAATTGGTAATTTTTTGTTTACGTCGTACTAGAGCAACACAACGGGCTATTGACGACGGTCCGGGTAATTTGGTAATTTTAGTTAACGTCGTACTAGAGCAACACAACGGGCTATTGACGACGGTCCGGGATCAGTCCCTTAAGGGAAAGAACCGAGGACAATAACTCGTAATTTTGAACCACGGTCAGATGACGAAGCAACACCTGAGCTGGCACCCCACTCTCCAAACTTCCACGCCAACCCAACTCCATCGAAGGAACAGATTCGAAGACAACACCTCTTCATTTGGAAACACGATCAGATGATGACGAGGTCAAACCCCGAGATGGAACCTTACTCCAATATTGTACACGACGACCTCTTGAGTCCGAGGCAGATTTAACGCGCACCAGCCTTCAAGTACAAGACTGTCTTTCGTTGGGTAGAATTGCGAACTCGCAAATTTATAAAAGGAGTGTCTTTGAAGAAATGATGTTGACGAGGGGTCAATACCCGAGCTGGTCTACACCTCTCTCCAAACATCCACGCCACTCCAACATGATGACATTGAACGTGCACCGTCCTCCACGTACACGACCGTCTTACGTTGGATCGAGTTTCGTATTCACAACCTCGGGTTTTAATCCGCTACTTTGCCAACCGGATTACCGCGACTACTGATTGTTAAGGACGCACATTGATTAGAATAACTTCCATTAAAAATACACTACGCTACAATAAAGGATCGGACTCCAGCGAAAAAATTTACATAAAATCTGACTATTTGTTTGAGGGTGTTTTTCGTGGTATGGCCTGGGACATTTCCATGTTGTTCATGATCAATTGAACGCCGGCGTCTGCATGAACATTTTGGATCATCAGGTTCTTTCAACGGTTCAGGCAATTTTATGGAATGGACGAATCTTACTTCCAGGACGACATTGCTTCATGCCATGTCGCAGCCTCTGTCAAGCAGTGGTATCGAGATGTGGATGTAAAACGTCTTCCCTGGCATGCTCAGTCTCGACCTAAACCCCATTGAACATTTGTGGGACGAGTTAGAGCGAGGTTTACGTACCAGAGAACCACGTCCGAAATCTACAGTTGAGCTGGCGACATTCCTGCAGCAGGAATAGACACAAATACCCATAGCTGTGTATTAAACCCTTGTCGGAAGTATGCCCAGAAGGGTTGCTAGTGTAATTGCAGCAAATGGGGAACCATCCCCCTATTAAAGCATGTATTATTTCCCTTATACCGTTACACATCTTGCTGTTCGGGCCATTATTGTAGGGTAGTGTACATCTTTTGTGTAGTGTGGGAGTTTGACGAGTAGGGTGTCGGTTCAGGTGTTGTCCTTGTCATCCTACAATGGTTCAAAGTGAAAAAGTGCTGCCCTCGTACTTTCCCTTCGGAACTGATTTCGGACAATCGTCAATGGTCCGTTGTATTGCTACAGGTTGACTGAACCAGCTTCGTACCTACCCTTGAAAATACTGAGTGCGTAATACCTTTATCAAAACTCAGCAGTAGTAACAACACATCGTAAAACACTTAATATCGTGGTCCCATACATTGCACAAACTATAAAAATGTCGAAAAGGAGTTAAAAGTTTCTTTGCGACACTCCAATGATATTTGCTACTTTCTTTCAGATAAGTGATTATTCTGTGGTCACTCTTTCAATTTACACTTAACCAATTCAACCCGAACAGGTAATTCTGCTG
Organism: Metellina segmentata; assembly: GCA_947359465.1. Classification (NCBI taxonomy): domain Eukaryota; kingdom Metazoa; phylum Arthropoda; class Arachnida; order Araneae; family Tetragnathidae; genus Metellina; species Metellina segmentata. The sequence goes on from OX375882.1 coordinate 100,005,560, forward strand.
ATAAATTCTCAACCTAAACGAAGATCTACTCTTCTGTCTTCCACGGTTAATATTTATTTTAAGTCGTACTGGAGCAACACATGGGCTTTTAGTGCGGGTCCGGGATCAAACCTGAACAGAGATACGAGAACTCCACCACGTCATTATGAACTACAAGCAAATGACGAGATCACACCTGAGCTAGCACCCCAGTCTCCAAGCTACACGCCACGCCGTGATGACATTTTAGGTCACTGCAATGCAACCTCTCTGTTGCTAATCCGTTACTCTTCCAGCCGTCCTATCGTGGTCCCACAATCGAGGAATTTGAGAAGAGGAGCTATTAGGAAGAGGAAATTTTGAGGAAGAGGAAGCTATCAAAACGATAACACTCAGGAAGGGGAAACTACGAGGAAGAGGAAACTATGAGGAAGGGGAACTAAAAGGAAGAGTGAACTAAGAGGAAGAGTAAAGTATGAGGAAAAGGAAACTGTCAGGATAAGGAAACTTTGAGGAAGAGTAAGCGATGAGGAAGTGGAAACTATGAGAAAGTTTAAACTGTCAGGATGAGGAAACTATGACGAAGAGGAAAGTATAAGGAAGAGACACTATGAGGAAAAAGAAACTATGAGGAAGAGAAAAATATGAGGAAGATACACTATGAGGAGAAAGAAACTATGAGGAAGAGGAACTGTGACGAAGAGATAAATATGAGGAAGAGGAACTATGAGGAAGAGGAATAATGAAGGAGAAAGAAACTATGAGGAAGAGGAACTGTGACGAAGAGATAAATATGAGGAAGAGGAACTATGAAGAAGAGGAACTATGAGGAAGAGGAGCTGTGAGGAAGAGGAACTGGGAGGAAGAGGAACTGGGAGGAAGAAGAACTGTGAGGAAGAGGAACTGGGAGGAAGAGGAACTGGGAGGAAGAGGAACTGGGAGGAAGAGAGACTGTGAGGAAGAGAGACTATGAGGAAGAGAGACTATGAGGAAGAGGAACTATGAGGAAGATGAACTATGAGGAAGATGAACTATGAGGAAGATGAATAATGAGGAAGATGAATAATGAGGAAGAGGAACTATGAGGAAGAGGTACTATGAGGAAGAGGAACTATGAGGAAGAGGAGCTGTGAGGAAGAGGAACTATGAGGAAGAGAGGAACTATGAGGAAGAGGAACTATGAGGAAGAGGAACTATGAGGAAGAGGAGCTGTGAGGAAAAGGAACTGGGAGGAAGAGGAACTGGGAGGAAGAGGAACTGGGAGGAAGAGGAACTGGGAGGAAGAGGAACTGGGAGGAAGAGGAACTGTGAGGAAGAGAGACTATGAGGAAGAGAGACTATGAGGAAAAGGAACTATGAGGAAGATGAACTATGAGGAAGATGAACTATGAGGAAGATGAATAATGAGGAAGATGAATAATGAGGAAGAGGAACTATGAGGAAGAGGAACTATGAGTAAGAGGAACTATGAGTAAGAGGAACTATGAGGAAGAGGAACAATGAGGAAGAGGAACTATGAGGAAGAGGAACTATGAGGAAGAGGAACTATGAGTAAGATGAACTATGAGTAAGAGGAACTGTGAGTAAGAGGAACTGTGAGGAAGAGGAACTGTGAGGAAGAGGAACTGTGAGGAAGAGGAACTGTGAGGAAGAGGAACTGGGAGGAAGAGGAACTGGGAGGAAGAGGTACTGGGAGGAAGAGAGACTATGAGGAAGAGGAACTATGAGGAAGGTGAACTAAGAGGAAGAGGAATAATGAGGAAGAGGAACTGTGAGGAAGAGAAACTGTGAGGAAGAGACTATGAGGAAGAGAGACTATGAGGAAGAGAGACTGAGAGAACGTGTAACAGGAAACTATTAGGAACAGGAAACTATTAGAAAGGGGAAGCTATGACGATTGAGCAACTATGAGGAAGAGGAACTACTCGTCCATCAAGATCCGATCAATTTTTGCGAATTATATTATCATCCAGATAAACTACCCTACAGTAATGGATCGGACAGCAAGATGTGATGGTATAAAGGAAATAATACATGCTTTAATAGGGGGATAGTCCCCCACGTGCTGCTATTACACTAGCAACCCTTCTGGGCATACTTTCAACACGCTTTTGATACACAGCTACGGATATTTGTGTCCAATCCTGCTGCCAGAATGGCGCCAGCTCAACTGTACATTTCGGACGTGATTCTCTGGTCCGTAAACCTCGCTCTAACTCGTCCCATAAATGTTCTATGGAGTTTAGATCGGGACTCTGAGCAGGCCCGGGAAGACGTTTTACATCCATATTTTCATACCACTTCTTGACAGAGTCTGCGACATGACATTGAGCATCGTCGTTCTGGAAGTAACATTCGTCCATGCCATAAAATTGCCAGAGCGTAGGAAGAACCTGATTGTCCAAACTGTCCATGAAGGCGTCGGCGTTCACTTGACCATGAACAACATGCAAAGGTCCCTGGGCATAGCACAAAAAACACCCCTAGACAAGTAGTCGTATTTTATGCAATTCCGCTGGCGTCCGGTCCATTATTGTAAGGTAGTGTATATCCAATTCCTTGATGATGATATCAAAATATGCTCAATATCTCTCTAATGACGAGGTATCTCGTCAATCAAAATATGCTAATTGTTTTGCCAATGGCGATATATCGCGTCCACACAACCATCAGGAGGTTAAATGCGATATTCAGTTATCAATCAAACATATCCAAAATTGATTATTCTTATCCCTCTTTCTATGAACAAGGGCCGTGGAAGCCCTGTGGGAAGAGTAACGGATTTTCAACCGTAAGGTTGCGAGTCCGAATCCAATCAAAGACCGTCGGGTATAAGGGGGTATGGTGTGCGTTCTATCATCTGACATGACCTCTAATGTCCTCACGTTGAGGTGTTGTGGAAGTTTGGAAAATGGGGTGCTAGCCCAGATGAGATCTTGCGATCTGACCATGGTTCAAAATTACGTGATGGTCTCCATAGATATTTCCCTTGAGGATTGATCCCGGAGGTTTGCCAGACCTAGGTAGTGTTGCTCCTGTGAGACGTTAATTATATTCCAAATACCTTTCAATCTACTCTTAAACGATCCAACCCGAATAACGCAAGGTAATTCCGCTGGTAAATCCTCACCCCAAACCAACTCGGTTATCTCCCACAACTCGCATGCCAAGACATCGATCTTCGTCATTGCAGGCCACCGCAACCAATCTCAATCCGAATGCATCCACCAGCATTCGACCATCCACCTTCACCGCCGTTACAATCCCCCTTCCACAGCATTCCTTCCACCAGCGTTGTGTGTTCATTTCCACCCTCAAATCGAATCCCAGAGAGTAATGTGCAATTTAGGCGCATCGCCCCCCCCTCCTCTAACAGTTGACTATCCACTTAATGGAAAGCCATTAGGCATCACCGATGACAATTCACCCAGGCGCTAAATCTTAAGAAATATATTCGCGATGCGATTACTTAAAACACGAAACAGCACTCATCCGGAAAGGTTGTTGATATCGCCGGTGTATTAATTGGACGCGATTTACAGGGCTTTTAGGAACGAAGTAATTTCCTACGCTCCGGACGTAATTGCCTAACGCCCCAATTTGCCTATTCTCTCAGATCTCGATCGCATCTCGAGTGCAATTAATAAGGTCTCGACTGACGGTAGGACGCGTTGGAAATTTCCCTCTGCGACTCGTTTCTGAGATCTATTACTTTAATAACTCGCTTTTTGTGCTCTTCGTCTTGTCATTTAGACGTATGGGCTGTAGGCATTTCGAGCGCTTATTTTTGAGAGTATTAGTCACGCACTATTTGTATGAGAACACTATTCTAGAGAATGCTTTCCGTTACTATAGGTCGTCAACTTAAATATGGGAATCTGCATTCGCTTAGATCTCGATTGCATCTTTGGTGTGATTAATGAGATCTCGACATTTTTGTGCTGAATATTTTTCGATGCGACTTGTTTCTGAGATCTATTATTAACTCTCTTTTAGTGGAGGTTGGTTCATATTAGCGATATAGATTTATGGGTCGATAACGATGTGTTTCAAGAGGTATTTTGAGATCTTATTTATGATATAATTAGTCGGATAATATTTCTATGGGGACTACTCCAGAGAATGCTTTTAGTAAACATAAGTCATCAACTTAAATATCTGTAACTGCATATTCTTAGATCTCTGGTGTGTTTAATAAGTTATAATCTGGCGTGTTAATAAGTTATAATCTGGTGTGTTTAATAAGTTATAATCTGGTGTGTTTTAATAAGTTATAATCTGGTGTGTTTTATAAGTTATAATCGGGTGTGTTCAATAAGTTATAATCTGGTGTGTTTAGTAAGTTATAATCTGGTGTGTTAACATTAATAATCTCGACAGACCATGTGGACAGCACTTTTCGATACTTTCCGATAGGACTTGTTACCAAGATCTGTTAGTTTAATAACTCGCTTTTTGTGATCTTCATCTAGCCATTTAGACGTATGGGCTGTAGGCATATCGAACCCTTACATTTGAGAGTATTAGTCACGTACTTTTTGTAAGGGAACACACACACACACACACTATTCTAAAAAATACTTTTCGTTACTACAAGTCCTCAACTTAAATATATGCAGCTGGCATTCTCTTAGATCTCGATCGCATCTCTGGTGTGATTAATAAGATCTCGACATTTTTGTGTTGAATATTTTTTTGATACGACTTGTTTCTGAGATCTATTATTAACTCTCCTTTAGTGGTGGTTGGTTCATATTGGCGATATAGAGTTTTGGGTCGATAACAATGTGTTTCAAGAGGAATTTTGAGTTATAATTTTTGATAGAATTAGTCAGATAACATTTATAAGGGAACTACAGAGGCTGTTCACACATTTTTTAGACAATGTATATTGTATTCACAAAACTAAATTTTATAAAATTCTTGTGTTTTAAATGTTATATTTGATAGCCCTTATTCTGAACTATCTTTCGACACCGTAATTTCTAGGAATATAATGCCTTTTGAAGTGTCAGAAGAGGTATTCTATCCCATTCCTCCTGAACAGCTTTCCAGAGTCCTGTAAGGGTTGTGGGGCAACGTTTCGATAATGCAGATTTTAAAAGTCCGAAAGCACAAAAATCCATAGGTGATGCATCGGGAGATTTAGTAGGGATATCAGTGAAGGGTATGGCCTTGATACATGTTTTTTGTTCCATTTCCTTTTAGGAAATTTACAGTGGAATTTGATGTGTGACTGCTAGCTTTGTCTTGATGGAGTTCCACAGATTGATGGCACTGTGGGTAAGGCGATGGTATTTCATTCAGAAAAAATGGCGATGAAATATGTTCCTGATAGTATTTGGAGTTAATCTTGACATTTTGTTCCACTCTCTTTATTTTTAACTTGCCACTGTATGAAAAACCAGCAACAATCATGAATCCCTTAGAAAAACTTTCTTTCGATTCTGTGAACCATGTACTTAAATTTTTTTCTCCCCTTTTATGATAATAAATGGCTCTTTTTTTGCTGCAATCATTTGAATACACCCATGATTCATCTATTGTGACAATTCTTTCCCATTTTTCTTTGGATAAGTGTTTCTCATATAGAATTCGGCAGCGTGTCCAGCTTTCAGCGATATGCTTTGGAAAAAAAGACGATGCACATTGCGTTTTTTCACTTTCTTAAGACTTAAATCAACGTTATCATTTTGTTTACAGTGGACACCGAGCATTTTAATGATTTTGCAACTGTCCTTTGACTAGGGGAATTTTCTTTTAGCATTAAACAACGTACCTTTGCAATAGTCGAAGATGTCCGTTTCTTCCTTGGATACTTGTTTGGAATTTTTGTCCCACTTGAGGCTCCAATTTGACGTTTTGTTCCTTTCTTGTTGACGATATTACCTATCGATGCTTTAGATATCACAAAACCATGACTCTCACATCGTTTTTGGGTAACGAAATATGAATATTTCTCTTCGGAAAGAGCATAAATATAGCCTTTGAACCACTGCTTCGTTATAAACGCCATTTTGAATAAAAACAAACCTCTCAAGCCGCAGACGATAATTTTGACTTTTAAAAACATAGTACAACTGCAATTATTTATTTTGCAGCAAACGATTTTTTATTACCTCTAACCAAAATCGTCTAAAAAATGTGCGAACAGCCTCTGTATTCCTGAGAATGCTTTCAGTAACCATAGATCATCAACCTAAATATCTGTAGCTACATATTATTAGATCTCTGTTGTGTTTAATGTTATAATCTGATGTGTTTACATATTAATAATCTCAGACAGACGATGTGGATATAAGTGTTCGATTCTTTCCGATGGGATTTGCTACCGATTGCTCTATTACTTTAATAACTTTTTTTGTTTTGTTTCGGTTGCTTCATCTGGCGATATAGATTTGACGTGGTGTGGAAGTTTGGAGAGTGTGATGCCAACTGAGATGCTGTTTTCACCATTTGACCGTGGATCAAAATTACGAGGTGCTGTCATTGGATTTTTTCCTTCGGGACTGATCCTGGACCGTCGGCAATAACCCGTTGTGTTGTTCCAGTTTGACATTAGTTAACTACCTACCTTCTAGACGTTTGGGCTGTTAAGGAAGTGTTTCAAAGAGCTATTAGGAACTTGCTTTCGAAGAATATTTCCTCCGCTAATTCAAAAACTGTAAAAACTATCAAGAATGTAACTTAAATGACTGAAAGATCTTAACTGAGTTGAGGAAGGAAAAGAGTCGACCGAAATAGTCAGATGCCGCTAAAGTGATCGACGCCCCAATAAAATTATTATAACTCTCAACGTGATAGCTCAAATCACGACGAGTCATTTATTTCGTAAAAGCGAGATTTATCGATATATCTGCAATAATATTTGTGAGATAACTCGATTGGGTGTGTGAAAAATATTGAAATAGTTGAGAAATTCAAAAAATTTTCCGAAATGTCTCATTATCTTAATTTAAAGAATATTCAAGCCTACAGGTAACGCAAACAAGTAAAAAATGCGTCAAAACCAATCGAACAAACCGAAAACGTCCGGGGTAGAGCGTAAGAGAACCGGAATAATAAAGTCATTCTCTCAGTGCAATTTTTTCGAAAACAGTCAACAAATTAAATAAATATCTTTATACTCAAGCTCTGCCTATTCATTCCTTCCTTTTTTCCCAACAACCACGATATGCCTAAAAGACCTGCGACTGTGGCTCCGACATAGCAGTCACCGATGTTTTTTTCTGAATTCTATCATAGTGAATCCCGAAAGAGAGAGAGGGAGAAACACAAACATTAAAACAGAAGTGGCCTCAAATCGAAAGCAAGATTTTACTCCACAATCCCCGAGCTCTCACTGCCATCAGCTTCCTATTTCCCTAATCCTCCTGTCTTCAAAGCCATTCTAATCCCCGCACGTCTGACAAAACGACTGCGTCCCTTCATTTGAGAAACATTGATAACTTTAAAGTATCTCCAGCGACATTAAAACCCTCGACCCTGATCTTTCAGACCATTCAAACGAAATCACCCCTGGCCTCATTCCTTTGTTCCAAAGCGTTCGAATCATTTGTTCCTTGTGGACGGTTGTAAAATTCTTGAGCTTGAGCCAACCCTGTAATACGTCCTTTTCCTTTTAATAATCCTTCTAGGCAAAGAAGGCGGCCTTTTCTGTGTTGGGTGGTTGACTTTTTAATGACCCAAGGCCAATTCTAATCCCCGCACGTATGACAAAACGACTGCGTCCCTTCATTTGAGAAACATTGATAACTTTAAAGTATCTCCAGCGACATTAAAACCCTCGACTCTGATCTTTCAGACGATTCAAACGAAATCACCCCTGGCCTCATTCCTTTGTTCCAAAGCGTTCGAATCATTTGTTCCTTGTGGACGGTTGTAAAATTCTTGAGCTTGCGCCAACCCTGTAATACGTCCTTTTCCTTTTAATAATCCTTCTAGGCAAAGAAGGCGGCCTTTTCGGTGTTGGGTGGTTGACTTTTTAATGACCCAAGGCCAATTCTAATCCCCGCACGTATGACAAAACGACTGCGTCCCTTCATTTGAGAAACATTGATAACTTTAAAGTATCTCCAGCGACATTAAAACCCTCGACTCTGATCTTTCAGACGATTCAAACGAAATCACCCCTGGCCTCATTCCTTTGTTCCAAAGCGTTCGAATCATTTGTTCCTTGTGGACGGTTGTAAAATTCTTGAGCTTGCGCCAACCCTGTAATACGTCCTTTTCCTTTTAATAATCCTTCTAGGCAAAGAAGGCGGCCTTTTCGGTGTTGGGTGGTTGACTTTTTAATGACCCAAGGCCGGGGAATGTACAAGCTGCTCCAAATACATGGTTGACGTACATGGTTGAATAAATGGTTGGATACGTAGTTGAATACATGGTTGAATATATACCAATGTTGAATACTCTTAAAAACTGAGTAAAATATTTAGTTGGTGCAAATATTCGTACGTTTTTTGTGTGACAAAAATGAAGAAAAATTATTTTATTTTCTAAACATTGCTGTATAGTAAGCGTTCCAAATATCGCCTACCCTAACTATTTCTCTGTATCTCAGCTTGGAAAATCAAGCTGGTAACTAAATGGATATCACTATGAGCTATTCTTTGGTTTCCAGAGATCATATACCTTCCTTACTTATATCAGTTTAAGTTAACGAGTGTGAAGTCCGGTCCCAAGCATCCTGACATTGACTGCTGTCTCCTTGTGTAAGACCCCTTGGAGGGGTGTAGCGAAGAACGGAAAGAGGTGTTTTGGAAGAAGGAGGAGAGTAGACAGAATAGGGGGAGCCTTGCGTAGGCGTTTTTCTCGTACACAATAGCTCTTCTGTAAACTAATAGCTTAATTTTAAACTACCCAATTATCTTGAAACGTGTCAGTAAATTTATAACTAACTTGTAAATTAATTTTAATTTTAACTTTATTGCTCCGTTCCTGTTTTAATTGAGCTTATATTCAATGATTCTTTCAACATACCGCAAAATGGTCACGGCGTGTACATCCGAGCACATTTGAAGGAGGTAAGGAAGGAGAATTCGACTACTAGTAAAACTTCAAAATGTTTCCCAAGAGAATTTCACGAGTGTGTTCCAAATATCGCCTACCCCTGTTCCTATTAACACACACCAAGCGAAATGCGGAGCTACTATTAAAAACGAGTAGCTAGTAGAGCTCCTACCTATAGTATTTAATGTACTTACGAGTCATATAAACGGAATTATGATTGAAAACACTTACCTGGATATTCCCTGAATGGATTGGAGACAAAAAATACGTTGATCGCAGCCTCAAATACTTCAGATCCAATACTGTTGTTGATATTACTGATGGGAAACTTGCCGGTGGCGCTTAGGGATGCGACATCGATAGCAAAACATCGATGTTTGGAAACATCGATGTTCAAAATTAAAACATCGATGTTGATAATACATCGACCCAAAAACATCGATGTTTTTAAAATTCAGTGTATTTAAACTTTTCCCCTCATTTCTTAAAATTGGTATATCAACCAACTTGTGATGATACATCGACAGCAAAACATCGATGTTTTGAAACTTTGATGTTCAAAATTAAAACATCGATGTTGATAATACATCACCCCAAAACCATCGATGTTTTTAAAATTCAGTGTATTTAAACTTTTCCCCCCATTTCTTAAAACTGGTTTAGAAACTATTGATGCGACATCGACAGCAAAACATCGATGTTCAAAATTAAAACATCGATGTTGATAATACATCGCCCACAAACAATCGATGTTTTTAAAATTCAGTGTATTTAAACTTGTTTCCCCATTTCTCAAAACTGGTTTAGCAACTAGTTTTGCGACAACGACTCCAACGCATCGATGTTTTTTTTTTAAACATCAATGTTTAGAAAACATCGACATCGATGTCGCATCTCTACTTTTCAGACCCTTCATTCTTGGTCACTTTGGTCTAAAAGTATGTTCAATTTGCTGATTATGAAAATTATGCTACTTGGTTATTTTTTAAATTTTTATAACGGTACTTTTTTCATTTAAAAATAAAACATCGACAACGTAAAAACATCGACAGGTATAAACATCGATGTTACAAAAACATCGACCCTAATACATCGATGTTAAATATATCGATGTTTTGAAAACATCGACATCGATGTCGCATCCCTAGTGGCGCTACGTGTGGCAAAACCCCAGACCGTCTAAGTAACTACATAAACTCATAGATGTAGCACATAGTAGCTTGCAAACACGATTAGGCGATACTAAGAACATAGGTGATACTTGGAAGCACCTCCCCTAGTATGTGCCGTTCTGTTCAATGTCCTTCCTCCATCTCTCCGGTAACTGCATCATCTCGCGCTCATTGTTTTGAGGTTTCTGGCTTTAGAATCGATCCAGGTGACGAAACTTTCTTCACCTCATAGGCATGTGGAATCGTCAATAGCACCCTCCCCTATATTACTCCAAATTTTTGCATCTGCGAAACATTCTTGCCTTTTCCGAGATAAAAAAAACCCAATATGTCGAAAATGGTCCTTATTTTTTGCCATTTTTAATGCTTAACACAATTTAATAAACAACCCAATAACGCAAATCGTTTCCCAAGTGCTCGCTGGAATAGCTCTTTTCAAACAGCATCGAAACTTCACACGCGTGAAGTAGATAACACTTCGTTTTGACGATGCAGTGCCATCCAGTATAAAAACGAGACGAATTTCTCCATCAAAAACACAATAAAAAAAGCGACAAATGTGGATGGTAACAATACTTCCGATAAAATCAAAGACGAGGACTTAAAAAAAATCGGTATTTTTTTTTTAATTTTAGAGGCGAGAAGGAACTTTGCTATGGTTCATGTTAAATGGCTGTTGGCAATGATGACGCGATGGAGCCAATTTACCCATCAATAAATGCGTCTCTTCCTGGAAAACAGCTTAGTTTTCTAGCGAAGATTTCAAAGACCGGGTGTGGAGAAAGCACCCCCAATGATGAGGTTATTGCATCCTTAAGAAGTTTCTGTTGCCTTTTGTTTGTGGCATTTTTCGAGAACACCCCCTCAACGAAACGGGGGGCACTTCAAAACTGACCGAGTGGATTAAAACGGTAGTTAGCAGGCTCTAAAAATGGCCGTCTAATGAAAGGACCTTAATTGCCGTGGAGGAGTTTATTCAGAAGCACGCCAACACCGCGGACTTGTTACAGAAGGGGTATTTTAACTCAAGGGCGTCTTGCCTCGGAAGTTTAAAGGGAGTGAACATGATTAGTCTGAGCTCGTGTTGCCAGGTCTGGTTAATTGCGTTCGATTTATTCGGCGCGAACAGCGAGGAATGCGTCGGGGTAGTTAATTTAAACACCAATCAAAATACACCAGAGCATGAAGTGGTTGGTGTGGTTCGCTTCCAACGAAGTGGGGCTTGATTTAGAAAAATTGAGTTGATTTAGTTATGATCGTCCTAAGAATACGCACTTATCGAGGATAGAAAGGCAAGTTCAAATTAACAAGTCTGACTACCATACACGTCAAAGATGGGTTGAGAGCATGGTTAGTGGTTAGTGGGTTAGTGTACCTTGGTTCCAACGAAGTGGGGCTTGAGTTCCCCCAGATTTAGATACAGAAAAATTAATTACGGTAGTTATGACTCGTCATAAGAATATGTTATTAATAGGGTCTGAAAAGTAAGTACAAATTAACACGTTTGACTGCCATACACGTGAAAGATAGATTGAGAGTATGAAAGTGGTTAATGGGGTTTGTGTTCCCCCAGATTTGGTTACAGAAATATTGAGTTAATTAAGTTAGTTATGACTCGTCTTAAGGGTACGCAGCTATCGGGGACTGGAAAAGGTTTGACAGGTTTGGTAACAGGTAACAGGTTTGACTGTCATGCACGTCAAAGATGGGTTGAGAGCATTAAGGGGAGGGGGGGGGGGGCAAGACACAAAAACCTTCTAAAAGTCTTTTTTATCTTTATTTTCTCTAAAAATGGGAAACTTAATTCTTTTTAGTTTGACACAAATTTTAAGATGAGATCTTGAGTAGAACCGAAGATATAAACAAAATAATGTTTTGACAGCTGGTTTTTTTACAGTTTGGAAACGAAAAATATGTCGACGTATCCGAAAAGCTGCTAACAAAAGTACAGTTGCATGCAAATTGTACTGTAGAAAGAAGGTACTATTAGCCAAAATAAAGCTTAATAAAAGGTCTAAAGAGAGTAGCGGATTTACTTACGAACCCGGAGGTTTATAAGGTACTAAAATTTCACCTTTTGTAACTGATTTTCAATAGTGAAACTTGGAAGTAATTTTTCTCCATAATGGATTTTTCACACTTTTCCCAACTTTAAAATGATATAACTCAAAATCTATTAAAGATAATTGCATGAAATTTGGTATGCATATTCTTTATACATATTTAAGTGATTGTCATCAGGAATTTTAAAAATTAATGATTTGTTTCAAAATATATGTGTTTTTATAAATTATAAATTTAAAAAATGCTCATTTTTAATTAAAAAAATTTTAATATAATATTTTTTTGTATGCATGTATGAATAAATTGTGAAAACAAATTTTAAAAAAATTATCTGCTTTTAGAAATAGTAAATACTGTGTCTTTTCATGATAATTTCTTAAGTAAAATCAAAAATAAACAGTCACTTTTTTTAATATTTATAAATTAAAAAAAAATTTTAAATTGTTATGATAGAAAAATATTAGATGATTAAAAATAGAGAAAAAAATTCGATAGGTTGCGTCGAGGACACAAGCAGTGGTTTGGACTTGAATACCCGGGCTGTATATTTTGTTGTGGAATGAATGAAGCATACACGGGAAGTTTGAACGCGCGATTGTCAGTTGTGAATAGAAAACAACTAATTTAATTTGAACGATTAAAGTGCAGTTTGGTATTAATTTAAAGGATTATTCTCTAACCTATGGCAGACACCTACACATGATATCTATCTTAAGCTGTATTTTCGTGCTTTTGTGTCCTGGTTAATTCAGTTAACTGCAACGTTAAATAACGCCTAAAAGATATTTCAACGTGTGTTTATCGCTGGAGTACTGTCATGGAACTTTCGACTTGGATATCTCCGGTATGCCAGGTCCAATGGACAGTTTCGGGTAGGTCTTCAAAAAAGTAATAATGTACTTTAATTAGGTTAGGTATTTTCACTAACGTCGCACTGGAGCAACACACCGGGCTATTGGCGACGGTCCAGGATCAACCCCTAAGCGGAAATATTCGAAGACAACACCACGCAAATTTGAACAACGGTCAGGTGACGAGGACAACACATGAGCTGACACCCCACTCTCGAAACTTGCACACCACATCGATGTGAGGACGGTTGAGGACACGTCAGAATTAACGTACACAAACCCCCTTTCTACACGACGGTCTTTGGTTGGATTCGAACTCGCAACCCTCCGGTTTCTAATTCGTTACTCTTCCAAATGGGCTACCGTGGCCTCTGGTTTTCGACAAGATCTAGGGTAGTAAGATTAATGTGGTTCATCCTGGAAGTGAAATTAGGTAAATCATCCACATTTCCTGACATATAACGGCAAAACTAATAGTTCAAAGGCTATTATACCCCCCCCCCTTTTTAAATATAATCATATCTAGAGATTACAATATCATAAAATCATGTCCTTGAATCTTATATTCACCAATATAAACGGGGCTGCGGTAGCCCAGTTGGTAAAGTCAAGGATTATTAACCTTAGGGTTGCGATTTGGAAACTCGATCGAACGAAAGAGTGTCGGTAACGGTAGGGTTTACTATACGTTCAATAAGTCGTAGCCTCTAATGTCCAAACGTTGGCATAAAGTGTTATTCTGGAGAGGTTTATAATAAATATCTGGTTGTTGCTCTTGGGTCGATGCGAAAGTTCGACCTGTTTTTGACGCAAGATGGCATTGCATCACAACACCGCCTGTGCTATCAACTTCACGTGTTAAGTTTTGATGTTTGAAAGAAGGAATTTCCGCGAGTGCTTATGGAAAATTGTCTTATTTAAATATTTTGTAAACATTTTGTTAAACATGAGAAATGGCAGAAACTAAGGAGCATTTTTAACATTCTATGTTTTACTGTCTCCGAAAATGCAAGAATACACTTCCATACACTTCCGGACAGCAACATCTGCTGGCATAAGGGAAATAATACACGCTTTAATAGGGAAATGGTCCCCCACGTGCTGCAATTGTACTAGGAATCCTTCTGGGCATACTTTCAAGAAGATTTTGATACACAGCTATGGGTATTTGTGTCCAATTCTGCTGCAAGAATGTCTCCAGCTCAGCTGGAGATTTCTAACGTGGTTCCCTGGTCCGTAAGCTTCGCTCTAACTCGTCCCGGAAATGTTCTATGGGGTTTAGGTCGGGACTCTGAGCAGGCCAGAGAAGACGTTTTACATCCATATCTTGATACCATTGCTTGGCAGAGGCTGCAACATGACATGGAGAGTTTTTATCCTGGAAGTAACATTCATCCATTCCATAAAATTGCCAGAGCGTAGGAAGAACCTGATTGTCCAAAATGTTCATGTAGGCAACGGCGTTTAATTGACCAGGAACAATGTGCAAAGGTCCCAGGCCATACCACGAATAGCGCCCCCAAACAAGTAGTCTCATTTTATGCAATACTTTTCAGATGCAAAAGATAATATGTGTTCTGTAGGGTGAGGGTTGGCGTTGACAATTCCACGTGACGTAAGAGGTTGAAAAAGTTTCGTTCACATGGGATCAGTTCTTTAGCCAGAAACCTCGGTACTTCTATGGGATTGCGCAGCTACCGGTATGGTTTATTGGAGTTTTATGCCGCCAGGGCTATATCTGGTGACACAAGACATACAAAATCAAGGAATAGATACACACAAAACGAAAGTTTTTCTGACAGAAGTGAGAAATACACCCAAGGAGGAATTAACCTAACAGGGATCAAAACTGCGCCGCCTACAACTCGAAGGTTGCTTGAGCAGTGGACATACCCATTGAACAACAACAGTCCCTTCGCAGCTACCGGAGAGATAGAGAAAGGGCATCTAACAAAACGGCAAAAACTCTATAAGTTAAATACAATTTTGAGTAAATAAAATAATTTTGAAATATCCTACATTTTTTTTATAAAAGCGGGACGAACTTTTGCCTCAGCCCAATGAATTCGACACTCTACCTCACCGAGCGCGATTGGCTACAATCTCCAATACCTTTCAGCAGACCATTTTCCCTCACGACTTCCTCCACCTCTCCACGCAGTGCACCCACCAGCAACTCAATTCCCCCTCCGCAGAATCACCCCCGGCATTAAGTAATACCGGCTAATTCCCGCCGCTATTGTTTACAGATGCTGACCACGCTGCTTGTCGGAGATAGGGGGTATCAACAGTCTCATTTGGTAATGCGTTTACAACTCCTTGCCCGAGCGTCATCAATAATTTACTCGCGCTGTATCGGGACAACTAATTGCTCGCGATCGCTGGACAAATAAGCTCGGACAATCGCGCCCTCCTGTACGAGTCCCATGCAGTTCTCGAGAACGGATGTGGGCGAGTTTTATGCATTCTGAGCGCAAATGGGTAGCTCTCTGATCGGAAGAAATTATCTCAACTTGACCCTCTGAGGAGATTACTCAGAACTCTCCCTTGCATTCCGATGTCCCCCTGCATGACTTTTAACTACTCTTGACCTTGACAAATCGAAGCTTTACGAATGATTAAATTCTGAAGGTAAAGGAATAAAAAAGTCTTTCCAAAGGATTGTATTCCAATGATAAAAGCAATAAAATCTAAGTGGTTTTATTCTAAGGAAATTAACAATAAAATATTTCCCAAGGATTGTATTTTTAGGATAAGAGCAATGATATCTTTCCAGAGGATTCTATTATAAGGAAAGAAACAATAAAATATTTCCAAAGGATTATATTTTTAAGATAGGAGCGTAAAAATCCAATAGGATTCTATTCTACGTAAAGGAACAATAAAATGTTCCCAAGGATCGTATTCTAAGTAAAGGAGCAATGAAATCTTGCCAGTGGATTCTATTCTAAGGCAAGGAACAATACAATATTTACCAAAGATTGTATTCAAAGATTGGATAAAAGCAATAAAATCTTTCGAAATGATTCTATTCTAAGGGAAGGAACAATAAAATATTTCCAGAAGATTCTATTCTAAGGAAAGGAAGAGCGAAATCTCTCCAAAGGATTGTATTTTAAGGATCGGAACAATTAAATATTTCCAAAGTATTCTATTCTAAGGAAAGGAACAGTAAAATCTCTCCAAAGGATTGTATTTTAAGGATAGGAGCAATAGAATCTTTCCAAAGGATTCTATTCTAAGGAAAGGAGCGACATAAAATCTTTTCAAAGTATTCTATTCCAAGGAAAGGAAGAATAAATTATTTCCAAAATATCCATATTCTAAGGAAAAGAGCAATAAAATGCTTCACAAGGATTGTATTCTAAGTATGGCTGGGTTTAGATTTTGACTCCAGGACTATAGTTGGACAACACAAGACATACGATGGGAGCTAATTGTGTCATAAAGGGCGGAGAGGAGAAAGAGAAAAGTAGCTGAGGCATCCTGTGGCCTCAACTCCCATGCTTACCAAAGGTAGTAAGCCCCTTGAGAAAAAAAATAAGTAGCTAAGATTCGTTAAGCCGGAACACATGTGATCCCGAAGATCTACTCTAACGGAGCAATAAAATATTTGGAAAGAATTCTAATCAAAGTAAAGGATCAATATAAAATTTTCCAAATGAACCAGATTATACAGTAGCCCAGTTGGAACAGCAACGGATTGGCATCCTCAAGGGTTACGAGTTCAAATCCAACCAAAGACCGTAGTGTAAAAAGGGCGCTGGTGCATGTTAAATCCATCGTGGCATCTAACGTCCTCACGTTGGCGTGAGGCGGAAGTTTGTAGAGTTTGTGCCCGCTCAGGTGTGACCTCGTCATCTGACCATAATTCTTAATTACGTGGGGTTGTCCTCGGCTCTTTTCTTTCGGGTTTGATCCCGGACCGTCGCCGATATCCCGTTCTGTTGCTCCGGTGCGACGTTTAAAAAAACATACCATCTTTCTGATGAAAGAAAGATAAAATCCCAGTCAGGACATTGATCCGACACTCAAAATCGGTAATGAGTATTATTTATTTTCCATCGTACAAATCCCATTTTTGGCGATTCTCTTTTTAATCTGATAAATGTGGTTAATGCGAGAAAATATTTCTATTAAACATATTTCTGCGGATGTTTTCATCGGAACACATTTAGTTTTATGTTTTCCGAAATAAAAATTAAATACCTAAGAATTTATTTACCACTCTCAATGTACAAGTAATATTTGAACTTGCTCTGCGACCACCTGTGAGGTTAGGGCTCATCTCATCCCATGTATCGCTTCTTCGCTTTTAGGCTTTATAAAGAATACTTTTTTGGTATTGGCTTATTCCTTTTTTTTCATCTCATATCTTTGTATCCCATGTGTGCACTTGTTTTTTGGCTATTTGTTTTATTGCAACCCGCCATTGAAAATAAAAAGATAGCAATAAACTACTTCCCGAAGAATTTGATCACTTCTTGACCCTTAACAACCCCAAATTACATTAAACACTTGGATCATTCATGTACTGCCTGCAGGTGTACACGAACTTTTTATGTACCTACCCTTTTGAGCCTTACAACGTTTTTAGGGGGAAATAATGGAAAAATACAACAATATATCCAATAGGAGTAAATGGTCAAATTTTGCAAGAAGTAGCTTCCCAAAGCTGTCGCAACATTTCGATCCTTGAGTATCCCATTTGCCATAAAACGCTTAGATCATTCATATATTGCTTACACACGTTTACAAAGAATTTCACAAAGTATCCATTTGTCTATTGTAGCGTCTATAACAGTGGTAACCATTGTGGTTGATATAACATTGTTAGGAATCAATCCCTGCTCGGAGCATGAGGAGTGGGCCTTGGGGTCAATAGAAAAATAAGGCATACCATATTGAATTGTCAGTTGATCTTGGAGGTAAAGACACTTTTTGACAATAGAATTTAGTTACTTTTGAACAAATTAAATGTAGAAAAATCCATAACTTTTTCAAGTGGTCTTTCAGTTTGCATTTCGTACATGTTTGTTGCTGTTTTCAGCTACGTTTATTTCATTTTCACTAAACACAGAAATAAGCTAGATATTGTTGATCTAGCTAATTCCGTTGATTCCTGCTATATACGTAAATTTTGATTATTTTTGACCCTTGCCACTCAATTGAACTTGTGGATTATGATTTCATTTTGAGCTTTAGCAACTCATTTTGCCATTGGACTAGATTGTGATTGCATTTCGACCATTAATAATTCAACTCAGTACACGATTTGTAAATTGTGATTACATTGTGACCTTTAGCTACTCAATTCAGCTCTTGTTTCGTAGGTTTTAATTACGTTTTGAATCTTAACCACTCAATTCTTCATTGGACTGTATTGTGATTACATTTTGACTTTTAGCAACTCAATTTAGCACTCGATTTGTAAATTGTGATTACATTGTGACCTTTAGCTACTCAATTCAGCTCTTGTTTCGTAGGTTTTGATTACGTTTTGAATCTCAACCACTAAATTCTTCATTGGACTGTATTGTGATTACATTTTGACTTTTAGCAACTCAATTTAGCACTCGATTTGTAAATTGTGATTACATTGTGACCTTTAGCTACTCAATTCAGCTCTTGTTTCGTAGGTTTTGATTACGTTTTGAATCTCAACCACTAAATTCTTCATTGGACTGTATTGTGATTACATTTTGACTTTTAGCAACTCAATTTAGCACTCGATTTGTAAATTGTGATTACATTGTGACCTTTAGCTACTCAATTCAGATCTTTTTTCATAGGTTTCGATTACATTTTGAATCTTAACCACTCAATTCTTCATTGGACTGTATTGTGATAACATTTTGACTTTTAGCAACTCAATTTAGCACACGATTTGTAAATTGGGATTACATTGTGACCTTTAGCTACTCAATTCAGCTCTTGTTTCGTAGGTTTTGATTACGTTTTGAACCTTAGCCACTCAATTCACCATTGGACTCGTAGAACCATATATCCTGCTTGTTGGATCCACTTGTACAGCACTATTCTCAGTATATTGCAGACCAGCCAATGTCGAACCATGTACTGGTGGAAATGCCTTTCCCAGATCTTATTGAATTCGTCGGAGGGATACATCAAAGCGCTTTATCGCCTCCACCCCTTTCCTTACTCCGTCCCCAGCTGCACCCTTGTCGATCTCCTCACAGAACATCGACCTCTGAATTCAAAGCGGACCATAAATAAATAAAAAAAACTCAGAATATATATATCGTGACTTTACACTCCAAAGAACTCGCCCCCCCCCCCAATAATTCCCGAAATTTCCCGACGAATGCCCACTTCTCACTCCCACCCGAAAAAACACCCCCAAAAAACATAATTTAATCGATGGAACGCATTGTGTTGTAACCGATGATATATATCGACTAAGAAAGTGTCGGCAATCGATATGGAAGTAGCCGGCCTCTGAATCGATTACCCATGGGGGCCGGAATGTATTGGCAGCATTGTGGGAGTGTGTTAGAAAGGGCCTTTATTGTTTGGGCTATGCAGCAGTTGGGTGATAAGAAGAGGGAAGATTTTGATTTGGAAAAGAGTTTCAGATGAACTTTCTCCACTTCAATGGGCCTTTAGGGAAGAAAGTAAAGTGGTTTTTCCTCCACCCACCCCCCATATTCTCTCCACCCCAGCTTCCGTTTACTGCGGTCGGTTTCTATCAGGGCGGAAATTGTTCTATTTAGGGGTAAGAGATTTCCGTTGGAAAATAGGGAGGAAATAAAATGTTTTCGACCTTTATGTCATTTTGGGGCTCTTTATAGAATCGGGGTATTAAACGCTTTCGATAAAGGCGGTTGTAAATGGGGCACAATAAATGCAAGCACGGGGTACTTGAGATGCGTGCCAAGGCAGGGGGTGGAAATTGTGTTCGGGGGTTGACGTTTATGGGGGTGAGGGATGGATGTTTATGGGCTGACCCTTTGACCTGATTTTCCACTCGAAATCAGATATATTAAATCACTGAATCAGTTATGCGCTTGATGACGAACTATGATCTCAGAGAGGCTGTCAAGTGGGGTGACCGAAGATTTTGATTTTGACCCGCATTCCGTAGGGATTTGCGGCTGACCACCCGTAGGGAATGGGTAGGTAGGTACTTAAATATACGTCGCACTGAAACAAATCAATTGGCTATAGGCAATCCGGGATTAGATTCGAAGGGAAATATCAGTAGTGGTCCGAGGCCGATGGTTGTTGATGAACTCCGTCGTGAAAGTTCAGTAAAAGACTCAAAAGACACAGAGTCAAAATTCCATATTTGGAGTATATTTTACTAAATTTAATCGGTCACGTCACGTAAGTTACATGTAGTATAAAGTAGCAATTACATTTGGATAGGCATTGAAAAGTGTAACTTTCCTCCCACCGGCTGTATATAATCTTTACTTGACCTCCTGTTCTAAAGATGGATTTTATCTTTTAGTTGTATCGGTAACTATTTATTGCTCTGACTTTTTTTTAATTGGCTTTTGCCGCACTTCCTCGCTTGAAATCTTGTGGACGTTTCTTTTAATTGAAAAAGCTTTGTTCTTAGGTTGCCAGCTTGGCGTTTCACTTCTTGTAAGATGCGAGATGGCGAACCTTACAATATCCAAGAGCAATACATCGTAATTTTTAACCGCGGTCGGATGACTAGATCATCCCCTGAGTTGGCCCAACACATTTCCAACTTCCACTCACACCGACGTGAGGCCATTGCTTGTTCAACGTGTACCAGCCCACACGTACACGATCGCCTTTGGTTGGATTGAGTTTCGAAATCTGGACCCTCGGGTTGCGAAACCGCTACTCTTCCAACCGCGTTACCGTGACTGTTTAAATCCTCAATAAAACTATTCAAACAATCGATTTCTAATAGGAGAGATGTACGTATAGTTGAATCTACGTTGCATTGGAGCAACGTAATGTGCTGTTGTCGACGGTTCAGGATCAACCCGGAAGGGAACCATCCGAGGACAACACCTTGCCATTTTGAATCACAATAGGGTGACGAGGTCAACACATGAGCTGGCTCTCCAGTCTCCAAACTTGCATACCATACCAACGTGAGGTTATATGAGACCACGAGAGATCTAACTTGCCCCCACGCACGCGCGGGTCTTTGTCTGGATAGGGTTTACAACTCGCAATCACCCAGTTAGTAATCCGGGACGCGATATTCCACATTGACTAACTCCCGGGCACTCTTTGGCTTCGGATTTCGCAACTACGCCAATCCCTGATGCCAACCTCGCGCTTTCTCGCGTTTATTCGCGAACCGCAGTGATCGCGCTCTGTTTGTTTACTGTATATTTAATGTTTTGCTATAACATTTTGTCCTGTTCAAATTCTTGCGACGATGGCATTCTATCCAACACGTGTTGGTTAGTGAGCTGAAGCTTTCCAAAATTCTATTTCCTACTCGGTTTGGATTGCACACCAAAAGCGATTTTTTTTTCGTCGGTGCAACTATTATCGTCTAATGCAAGAAATAATTCCTTATTCAATTCGCTTAAATATTTGTCTTTAAACGTGTTCATCTTTGATGATAATTGATAATCAAGCCTCTGGATAACAAACAAACAAACAATAGTTCGCGGTACGAGACGGGCGCGTTGACATAAGGACGTGGGTTGCCAACTTACGGGAGTGGGATTACCGCGGAGCAACAGACAGCTTAAAAATTCGACTGGTTTGGCAAGCTTGGCGACGCGAGTGCCCGGGAGTTAGTCAATGTGGAATATCGCATCCGGGACTCTTCTAATTTGGCCTGTACTTCGTAGGTAGTGCAGGAGAAAATTCATACTCTCTAAATCTCAGTAGACTGTAGGCATCTCTAAAGAAGGGTTGGTTGGTTGCATTAACGTTTTATGGAACAAGGGCCTTACTTGTCAAGCTTCGCCAAACACAAAACAGACAACGCCAAGTAATCGACAGAGAGATGATGAAAGCTTCAACGACGCAGAACAAAGATATACACCTTGTGACGTCTGGAAAAAAAAGATTTCAACCCCCGAATCATCGGGGCCTTCCACAAGAGGGAAGCAAATGCCCCCTACCCCCAAAAAAAGAACACGTGTGTTACAGTCAGTGCCGACTTCTTGCACCTGGTTGGCACACACATAATTTTCGATCGTTTCCAAGATCCAAAGAGTCTGCACAGTTGTGAGTTCACCCCTTTAAAGTCGCAGGTGTGATTGAGAAAGACATCAGACTCAACATTAAAAGAAGTAGGCGAACTCTCCCGAAAAACGCAAAGGGAGACGAGGGACAGAAGCCACAGGGAGAAAGTGGTAAACGATAAAGCTCTCGAGACAGCTATACGGTGAGGTTAAACACCGGAAAAAAATAACTGCGAAGGGACACTTTTCTTTTTTTATGGATATTTGTTCAGTGAGGATTCGGTGTAAATAATTTTGTAGATAGTTCCATATGTAAGTTAAAACCTTATAAGTATAAAAAAAAACTTATAAAAGTATCCAGCTTAGACCAACTCCATTCTATTGCTGTCGTGCTCAAAACCCCACAATCATGGAGGAATCCAGCCACGGTATATGTAACTTACTATATCTAACTTATATCATTGTAAAATTATGGCAAATCAATGTAAATACGTCATTTTGACCTCCGTAACTGTTTTCATGACCATGACCTTGCTCCATCTTATTGGTCCTATTCATGTCACTGTTCCCACGATTCTCTCTTAATTGCGTTGTCATTTAGGATTAGATTTCAAGTTAACCGAATTAAATATTACCCGTAAAATGATATTTTATATTTTTGTATCGATCCCCCTGAGCCACAATTGAACCCTAACAACGTTATTCGACCAATTTGGCGACGACTGATCTAAGTTCCAAAACAGAGGGAACGGAACCAACAAGCAAAATATAATCTTTATCTCCCACGTAAAAAGTAAGAAAGTTAAGTAAATACTTTTAGCCGGTTCTCTAGTTTTTTGGAAAAACAAAATCAAGCTTAATTGGTTGGAGAGTTCCCTGCCATAAAACTTTACGATTCCAGGCGAGTTTCACAGAAATATAAAAGTGCGAAATCGATAGCTGTTTAGAAACTCACCGGAAGCATCAAGTGTTGGCGAAATATTAAAATTAGTTAGAAACTATTAATTCTTTTTAGATGGTGCTCTTTTATGGTCTTAAATAAGAATCGTAAATTTTTCAACTGGAAAATACCACGCGATCTCAACCTAGGTTGAAATACTTCATTTTAAATCCATTTAGTTTCTACAAGAGTGCACACTCCAAGGATTACAGGCACCTTATTACCCTACATTGGAATTGTTACACAAACACAAGGAATTGAAATTACAAATGCGCATATAATATGGGGGCGAAAACCCGTCAATAAAGGCATGACAGCTACATAAGGAGACGAATCAGCTTCTTTAACAAAGACCCATTGACGTTGGTCCCTAAACACAAGCGATTTGTCCAATATACAGATTTTGAGTAGTTAGGCGCTTTACTAAACGTCGCACTGGAGTAAAAGAGCTGACTATCGGTGAAAGTGTGGGATTAATCCTCCGAGGGAACATTTTCAACCACGGTCACATGGGCAGGTCATAACTTAGCTGCCCATGCGCTCTCGAAACTTACACACCACGCCTAAGTGAGGACAATTGGGACCGCGGCGGATTTAACGTACACCAGACTCCCTTTATTACACGGCGGTTTGCGATTCAATTCGATCTCGCTACCATCCTGTTGTGCTAATCCATTGTTCTTCTAACTGGACTACAAGGACCCTGCAGCACAAGTAAGCGCCGGCCGAAAAAAAGCAGCGATAAACCACATTTTAAGCCCGGTGCACACATCCGGTTTTTCAATGTGTGACACCACTGCCGCAACGCAAGTGCGGTCTGAGATACGTTAGATCCAATGGAGTAGTGCACACATGCCTCCGGCGCCGCTGCGGCGACGCACGTCCAAATTGCGTGCAATTTGTATCGCAGTTCCCCACGTCTCCGTTGCTCGCCGCACACGCTTCTCCGGGTCTCAAGTTCCTAGTTTTCAAACAAATGAAATATAAATAATAATTAATAAATGGTTGTATCCAGTAAAACGTCTATTTTGTTTCAAAATATACTATTTTTTTACTCCAAGTGAGCGAAATAAACACGTTTTCTTCGAAAGAATCACACGCTTCTCCGATCTCAAGTTCCTTGTTTTCATATATAAATGGAAAATAAATAATAATTAATAAATGGTTGTATCCAGTAAAACGTCTATTTTGTGTCAAAATATACTATTTTTTACTCCAAGTAAGCGAAATAAACACGTTTTCTTCGATAGAATATCTATCGCAAATGGCGCGAAATGAGTACTTGTGTCATTTCACGGTTAAAAGTTGGGCTTCGGTGCCGCAACGGCGCCGCACGTTGAGAAAAATCGGATGTGGGCACTGGGCCTTAAGGTAACATACACAACATACGAAAATACTTGGGTAACGGAAAAGAAATCTTCGCTTTCCAATAGATTTCTTTTTCTGCACTGAAAATTCTCATATTTACCTTCCAATTGGTTTTGATGAGAAATCTCGTCAATCAACTTCAGTTCAGGTTCCAAATTGACAATACATCTCGTTCATCAAGTTCTGACCAATTTCGAAAATGACGAGGTATCTCGTCATCAATATATCGAGTATTTATGACGAGTCCAAGATCTGATCAGTCCAGGAGCGTTTAGAAAATTTGCCCAAACGCAGATTTCAGTTTAGTGCCGCGGTAACCCGGTTTGATAATGGTAATGGTAATTTTTAGTTAACGTCGTACTAGAGCAACACAACGGGCTATTGACGACGGTCCGGGATCAGTCCCTTAAGTGAAAGATCCGAGGACAACACCTCGTAATTTTGAACCACGGTCAGATGACGAAGCAACACCTGAGATGGCACCCCACTCTCCAAACTTCCACGCCAACCCAACGTGAGGACTTTCGGCCACGACAGATTTAAGGTGCACCAGCCGCCTCTACACCATACGTTTACAAACATCCATGCCCGTACCCGGATTCGAACCAGGAACCCGGTTTGAAGAGTAGCTGATTAGAAACCGGATGGTTACGAGTTCAAATCCAACCATAGACCGTCGTGTACAGAGGAGTCCATTGCTCGTTAAATCTATCGTGGCCTCAACTGTCCTTACGTCGTAGGTTTGGACAGTGGGGTACCAGTTCAGGCATGAACTCGTTATCTGACAGTAGTTCACAATTATGGGGTGCTGTCTTCAGAACTTACCTTTAGGGATTGATCTCCGACCTTCACCAACAGTCCGTTGCGTTTCTCCAGTTTATTTAAGTACCCAACCTACCTGCCCATTTTGCAGGCCCAACTACCTTGGAATATAATGTCCTGATTGTATTCGTAAATATTCACTGAGTGTATGTAATGTAGATACTATATATTAACTTAAATAAAGTTATTTATTTGTTAGCAACGTTATTTTACGAGATAACCCGACCGTTATACTCTATTTTGTATACTCGATTTTGTCAAGTTCGATACATCTCGTCCAATATCTACTAAAGTTTTATAAGGACGATATATCTCGAAAAGACAAAACTGTGCTAGAACTTCATTCAAGGGAATGAAGATACTAGTGAGAGAAACAAATGTCCAGGCAAATGCCGTCGTATATGCGGTGGCTGGTGCATATTAAATCTGCAGTTAAATTAAATTGGTTGAGTGGCTAATTATCCTTAAATTTGTTGAATTTCCGCACTACATTATCCTCAGATTGGTGTTGTGTTTGTGGAAGTGTGGAGAACAGGATACCATTTTATGTGTTGACCTCGTCATCTCACCGTGGACTAAAATTAAGTGTTGCCCTCGATCTTTCCCATCAGGTTTAATCTCGGGCAGTCGCCAATAGCCCATTGTGTTGCTCCAGTCTGACGTAAATTAAAAATACCATACCATTATACTTGATTTGAATATTTTCAATATTATTTCATCGATGATTTAAAAGGATGCCTATCGTAAACATCAAATGCTTTAAATGTTCTTTACCAATAATGGTTCTACCAAAACCTCAACCCGTTTCATGTCAGTTTGTATTTATCAAACGCAATGGAACGTCTTTTGAAATATTTTAAATGCAATGGACGAAAGCAGCTCAATTGAATTTAAAAGGAACTAAATATATATAGAGATATTTTTTTAAATTTGTTTTGAACACTTTTTATTTAGACGGAGGAATTCTTTTTTTCTAGGTTTCAAAGAGAAAAAAAAATCCATCTCCTACATTTTGAAGAGTCGAAGTTTTTATTCCATTTCTTATAAACCGTTTGGTTTTGCTTATTCTGATATTGAGAGAAAAGGAAAATTGAAAATTACATTACGCACGAAAACTTCAAATAGAGAGAAGTAGAATTTACTTAAATACAAAATAAAATCGAAAAACGTATTCGGCCAAAAAAGTTGGGATAGGAAAATAAACCAGCTTTCTATATATCCAGGCGTCAAAATTAAATTATTTCCTTTTCGTCTTTTGTTACAAGTCGGTAGAGAGTTTAAGTTTACGTATATTTTTATTTTCAATACATAATATTAGCATATCTTTTTTTACAAATAAATTTGGTCCTGCAATAGTCAAATTTTTCCTGCGGTTAAAGCTGTAGAAAATGCATAAATATTTTTTTATCCACCACAAAGCTGATTAAATGTTGAAAAGCAGATGGGGGATCTCAATCTTCTTAATACTCCTTATTGAACTCCTTATCATTCACATTTTTTCGTTTCCTCTCTCTTATCGTTATCTAACCATTCTCTTTTGATTTGAGAAAAATATGTACATCCAGTTTTTTCCACTATGCTTTAACCTGATGTTATTTGAAATACTTAAACTCAAAGGATAGAAATGATTTAATTAATCTCATAAAAAGTAGCACCACTTCACAATTTATACACAAACCTCGCTAAAAATTACGGTCAGTATGAGTGATATTATCAAGGTATATAATTTATAGATAAAAAAATGTCCGATATTCTAAAATCTAGAATTTATATAAAGCTTTAATACACATAAGTATCTCCATAAACATTAAACAATTTATACGGTGTCCTTTATACACGTCTTCATACGTTATTTTTTACTTTTATTGAACGTAGTTTACACGATTTCTATATACGTAATTTATATGCTTTCTTTATAGGTAATTCACACGGTGTCCTCATACGTCATTTACCACTGTGTTTCTCTTTTAAGTAATTTACACGGTGTATCCTTGTACGTAATTTACACCTGCATCCTTGTACGTAATTTACACCGTGTATCCTTGTACGTAATTTAGAACTTGTGTGTACGTAATTATTACCATGTGCCCTTATAAAGTAATTAACACCGTGTCTTCTTTACGTAATTAACACCATGTACCCTTGTACGTAATTAACACAATGTGTTCTTTACGCAATTACCACCGTCTGTCCTTTACGTAATTACCGCCATGTACCCTTGTGCGTAATTAACACCATGTGTCCTTTACGTAATTTCCCCGTGTGCCCTTTACGTAATTAACACCATGTGTCCTTTAACTAACTAACAACGTGTGTCCTTTACGTGATTAACAACGTGTGTCCTTTACGTAATTAATAACGTGTGTACTTTACGTAATTAACACCTTGTGTCCTTTACGTAATTAGCACCGTGTGTCCTTTATGTAATTAACACCGTGTGTTCTTTACGTAATTTGCACCGTGCCCTTATACGTAATTTACCCACCGTGTGTCCTTATACACAATTTACACAGTGTTCTTCTATGTAATTAGCATGTCCCTGTGATAAGTAATTGATCTTGTTCCTGACACAGCTTCACTCTTCTTTGCTGTTCACCCTCATTTCAAACTCCTGACTGCACTCACAACGGTCCCTTGCTAATCGCAACACGCGGGAAAGTCTACGATCACAATCCTCCATAACAAGACCACTGACAAGAAAGTACACAAGTGATTTTAATACAGCTCTCGGGGTCTCAGACTACAGTCAACCTACCTACTAGTTGTAGCATCAAAAAACTTCAGCTACTGTGAAATTCTGGATGGGGAGTATTATGGTGAACTTGGCCACCGGTACAAAAAATTAACTTTCAATAAATTACCTTACATAGCAGTGAAATCCAACTGCAGAGGTTTGATGTACGCATATTTTAGTGGCAACGCTTTTGGCGCGCTTTTTGTAGCGAGTTATGGCAGGCAAAGGCATCCATCTTATTTTTGATTATTCGCACTTTTATGGCAACCTCGGTAACGGAACGTATTTTCATTTCGACAATTCTAGAATGATCTTTCATTCACGTTAAATTGTCCTTTGATTTCATAGGATCTTTGAAATTGTTTTCCCATTTCTTTTCCGTTTCATGTAAATTGGAAGAATTAATGCAATCAATTTGATTTTAGTCATTTGTTAGCTTCTTGAAATTTTTGAAAATCGATTCCATTTTCTATTTCAACACACCTTCTGTATTTAATGTTATAAAAAAGTTTAGTTTGAAGTTTAATTTTCTTGTGGTAGGGAAACTTTAGAAAAGTACGAGCGGCTAATCGTTTATTTTGTTTACATTTGTGTCAGGATAAGCAGTTTTTTTGGGAGGAGGATTTTCTTAGGTATCGGGGATTAATTTTAAATTGAATTTCTTGTGTTCGAATTAGTTTTACTGCTAAAAAATTAACCTTCAGACTTTCAGCTTGGATTCTTAGAAGTGCTTGCGATAATAAGGCCAGTTATTTTCCATTTTTTAATGGTTTCCATTAACTATTTTTCGATAAAGCTAGGCCTCCATTTGCGATTTCTAGTCGCTCGATTTTTCAGTCGCAAAACTAAAACTCATTATTTTAAATACAACTTGCGTGCACTTTAGTGCACAAAAACTTTAGTGACACTTTAGTGACTAAACAATCGCCGCGATTAAAAAGTTGCAACCGGGGTTAACGAACGATAGCGAGCAGGAGACGGTTCTCCCTAGTTTATTAAATTATGTTTTTTTATTCCCCTAATTCAAGTTTCTATCTTGCGATTTTGAAGATAGAGTAAAAATTTTAACAGATTTCAAATCAGCGTAATATTTTACACCAGATCGATACCTTTAGTGTGATTTTCTTTTATAAATAAATAATTATTTGATAAAAAAATATTAAATAATCAAATAGTAAATAATTAAATAATAAATCTGTTTTTGGCATCGATCTAGAATTATATGCTGATTTGAAAACGGTTGAAACTTCACTGTCTTCATCGATTGAAAAAATAGAAACTTGAATTAGGGAAATAAAAAACATAATTTAATGGTATAAGAAAAGCTCGTCTCGAAGCAAAAGAGCGATCACACAAGTAGTTTCAGTGACATGCATTGGAAAACTGTTCTAATTCAGCGATTTATCTACTCCAGCGCGTGCACCTTGTATATTTTCTACCACGGCGATTTTTTGGTCGCTGCGACTAGAAATCGCAAGTGAAGACCTAGCCCAAGGGATTTTTCTGAGAATTGCTTCCGTGGCGACATACAGAGTGCTCTAAAAGTGTCGCCATCAAAGTATGCGTACGTATTGTATCAAAGCTGTACCATTCCAACTCCATCATGGTGGTTCACAATTACGTGGTGTTGTCATCGAGCCTTCGGGTTTGATCCCCAACCGTCGCCAATAGCTCGTTGTGTTTGTTCAAAGCGACGTTACTTAAAAATACTAATACCAACTCCACCATCAAGTAGTTTGGGTGGACAAAGTTGCACTGTTCATCGCACGTTCCTGATATCTCCATCTGTAGACCATGAGGGTAATTAGTTCGCAATTCCGTCTTGGTAGAGACATAATGTATAACATTCAATTGAACTTGCATAGAAAAGATACAGTGTACAAACACATATTTTATGCAAGTGAATTGATTTTTTGATTCTAAAAACAACGTTTAGTATTTTCGTGAATTTCTTAACTTCTTTCTACGGTCAATTTTTACTTTTAACTCTCCTGGCAATTGAGTCGACAAGGTATCTGGTTACCAGCATCTAGTGATCCATTAGATTCAGTCAAAGCTTACCAGATGTTTTCCTCGTCATCATCCAAAAATCAGCAACATCTTAATGACTAGATGTCTGGTCGTTAGTAAAATTGTTCAGATTCAGGGCTAAATCATATTGGAGTACGGCTACTTTAATCCTCCAAGGGTTTCAACAAAATATCTCGTTCTCAAAGATCCGAAAAATTTAACTAAGGACGAGATATCTCGTCACCAAGATGCTACGATTTTTTATGACGAATAGATCAAGATCTAATCAGGTTTTTTACAACGAATTATCTCGTATATCAAGGTCTACTTTGTTTTTCTGATGACGAGATACCTCGTCCGAAACAACCACCAGTAGGGTTAAAAATACGCAGGATTTCTATCCACCTTCAAGATCACCACCGGAATGCTTTGATTTATTCGTTTGGGGATTTTATGGCGCAAGGGACCTTATTTGGCCATCCTCTGCCAGACACGAGACATACAGAATCAAGTAATAGGCACACACAATGAAAGTTTTACCGACTCAGAAGAGAGGAATACAACAAGGGAGAGATGCACCAGACAGAAATCAATCCGAAACGCTTACCACTCGAAAGTTGCAAGGGCAGTGGGCATTCCCACTGAGCCTGGACCTCTCCGGAATATTTGGACCCCAAAGACAACATAAGCACATCGGATGAATACTTTTTCGAATTTTTATCATCGTCCTACATCACACCGCTCAGCTTTAGAACTAATCCTGTTTGCAACTCCCAAAAAATATGTCACATCTATTCGACTTCCACCCCACAAACAATACCCAGACCCCCGAGACACGAAAATAAACACGACCCATTCCTCTGTCTCTTCCACTTAAGTTACATTTCACTCTCCCCAGGCGGTGGATACCTGAGTTGAGTTGTTTATGTGCCCCTGGGCAGCGTTAAAAAGTAACTCAATTGAAAAAACCACGCCGCGGGAAAGACCAGGTGCTTCTTCGCTTTCATCTTCCGATCCATGGACGATGCATTCATGTCGTAATGCCTCGTGCAATTCCTGGGGATAATGTTTGCATAACCCTACTGCATTGGGAAGTTTCCCATGAGGGAATGGAGGTTTATGGAATGAGTGGAGATGCAGCGAAATCACGGTCGTGCTTCTCGAAGATAATGGGGCACTCTCGCGGAGTCGGGGTTTTTGTTTGGGCTCGCTTCTAAGAGAGATAATACGTCAGTTTTAAAGGAGACAAAGGAGTTGGAGGTTCGGGTTGTGGGTTTTGGGGAGTGCTTGCGGACGTAGCGGCGATTTATTTTTCAATAAAGTTCGGTCGGGAGTTTTATTGTACGAGGATGCCAGTTGGGTTTGGAGAATTCTTTTGATGATGGACTCATTTGAATGCATTGCTCTTGGTCTGCAACAGTGGCACAACTCAAGAAATCACATTCTGAGGAGTGGAATGGGTTTAATTTTCATTTCTATGAAATCATTCGGTTGATGTAGAAGTTGGTCCCGTTTATGGCACTAGGTGGCATTACATCGCAAAACCAAAGTGTTATCTCTTCGCACGAGTAAATGATTCATGTTGTTTGAAAGATGGAGTTTCTACGAGTAATTGGGAATAAATTGTGTTCTTGGGTTGTGCTTTTTAAATTTGTTAAGCATTTAAAAGGACTGAAAATAAGTGGATATTTCGATGTATTATGCTTTTCTATATCCAAAAAATCAGGAATGCTTCGTTCGATTCCACGCGCCAAAAGTGGTTCCGAAAGTGTCGTCACCTGGATTAGTTCTTCACGCAGAAACTTTAGAACTTCTATTAGCACGGGATTAGACAGCTACCCGGGAGATGGAGAAAGGTTATCCAACAAAACAATAGATACTCGTTTGATTAAATATAATTTTGAGTAAATAAAAAAATTATTCTTACATTTTTGTCAAAAAAAACAAATACGTGACGAAATTTTGCATTGATCTAATATGTAGTATGCCGTAAAACATTACCATCTAAAAATGAAGTGCTGATCTAATGTTGGAAATAATGTGGATTGAAGTGGATAAGTAAAAGAAACTTGATCCAAAAGAAAGAAAACCAATTGGTTCCAAACAGAATACGTCAATGGATTCTTCATTGCAACATAATGCCAGGTTTTGTGAAACATTTCTATTTGTGGATCATACACGCATTGATTCTGCAGAAACTGTGGGGATTAAAAAAAGAAACGTACTCTCTGGTAATCCGTACCTATCTTTAACTTCATAGGGGTGGTAAAGTTAAGAAAACAACACCAAAAGGTTCTTCACAGAGTACACTCCAACGTTCATAATAGAGTACGTCACTAAGTTCTTCATAGAGTAAGCCTCTGGACTCTCCATAGCAACATAATGACAGGATTCGATAAACATTTCTAATTATGGATCATGCACTCATTGATTCTGCTGAAACTGTGGGGATTAAAAAAAAGAAACGTACTCTCTGGTAATCCGTACCTATCTTTAACTTCAAAGGGGTGGTAAATTTAAGGAAACAACACCAAAAGGTTCTTCATAGAGTACACCCCAACGTTCAGCATAGAGTACGTCATTAAGTTCTTCTTAGTGTAGGCCTCTGGACTCTTCATAGAGTAAAGTAATGCATATATTCCAGAAATATTTCTTATTGTGGATTATCCATTTATTGATTCATCAATTACGAGGGTAAGAATAAATAATAAGCAATTCCGTTGTATCGCATCTTTAGGTTTGTCTTTATTTAACCTTGATAATTGTTATTTTTCTTACTTCTGCTTCAATGTAAAGATGACGTCTCCAGAAGTAATGAGAACTAGGGATGTTTTAAACACACACATAGATGTATTTAATCTTTTTTCCTCCATTTTTTAAAACTGGTTTAGTATTCTCAACCTCTAATTTTAGCTCGGGGGAAGATTTAATTTGTCAGTTACCGTGTTTATTAATTTATAACTAAGATATTTTTTTAAGTAAAAAAAATTAATGCGAACAATTAAACATACCTTTTGTTTTGAAATTGAATAATACAAAATAAAATAAAATTTACAACAGTTTGAATTAGGTACTACTAACTATAAGTAGGTTGGTACATAACAATAATTATTGTTATTTATTATTAATTATTTACACCTTATGGGGGAACACAAAATGTTTTTATGTCCCGCAAATAAAAAATATTGGGGCTTATAATTTTTATATGCCGCAATATTTGTTATTTACAGTTTGTAAAAAGAGAAGTTTGTTAACTTTCTTCCCTCTTTTTCTTAAAAATGTCTTAAGCCGACTCCTTTCTTAACTAACTGTCTCACCAGTTAAGGAAAAAGCTCTTTCTTATGGGACGGATGTCGTCATCACTGACAAATACTTAGTTGAACGGTTATTTTTGAAATGTTTACAATGTTACTATTTTTATTCAAAAATAAAACATTGGCAGCATAAAGCATTGATATTAAACAAACATCGACGTTAAACAAACATCGGCTCCAATAAATAGATGGTAAATAAATCGATGTTTTGAAAACATCGAC
Source organism: Metellina segmentata (assembly GCA_947359465.1). Taxonomy (NCBI): domain Eukaryota; kingdom Metazoa; phylum Arthropoda; class Arachnida; order Araneae; family Tetragnathidae; genus Metellina; species Metellina segmentata. The sequence goes on from OX375882.1 coordinate 100,039,200, forward strand.
ATCGATGTCTCATCCCTATTAGAGGAACCATTCTCCCCTTTCATCCTCGTCCTTTTCAAACCCTTCATCCTTGAACACTTTGGTCTAAAAGCATGTTAAATTTACTGATTATGAAAATTATGCTAATTGGTTATTTTTTAATTTTTATAATGGTACTTTTTTCATTTAAAAATAAAACATCGACAAGTATAAACATCGATGTTAAAAAAACATCGGCTCCAATACATCGATGGTAAATAAATCGATGTTTTTTATAAAACATCGACATCAATCTCGCATCCCTATAGTGAACCAGGGAAAAAAAATAAAGAGATACGATTTCCAGGGGCTGAAATTCACCAGAAACTCACAACACAATCCAGAAACAGTGCTCTCTATCATGCAGATGTGTGTATGAGTGGATCGAGAGGCTTAAAAGAGGCCGGACAAGCGTATACCCGAAGAAGTAGCAGGACACCCGTCGACTCCCACCACTGACGAGAAGATTCATCAAGCTCGAGAAATGGTACTGGCCAACCGGCGAGTTACCATCGACACTTAGCGTGTTCTCTGCAAATTAGACGGACAAAGAAGTGCGAGAAGTGCTGCATAAATAGTTGGGCGACTCAACGAAAACCTTCTTGGAGGTAATATCCAAGCCTGTGGACCGCTGGAGCAAGTGCATCGGAAATGAAGGAGACAATAAAAAAAATGACGAACTTGTTCAACCCCAACATTTGTGTAAATAGATTGCAAAAATAAAGTGCGGATAATTTTTGACTTTCCCTCGTATAAATACGATATTATCAAAGTAAAAAAGAAAGGCAGTCTCTGTGGTACGCGGTATCTATCTTTAACTTGAACGATGGTAAAGTAAAAGAAACAAAATGAAACAACATCAAACATTGATTTTTTTCACACACACACCAAAACATCTCCGTTCTTCAACCGGCCCCTTTTGTACCGTCCCCACAGGACCATTGGTAATAGGCTGGAATACTAAATCAACAAGATTTAGAAACTTTAAAAATGGAATTCCCACAAGATCCCAACGAGTGAGGACTTTATTTCCCCCCCCCCCTGCAGAAGGAACAAAAAAAAATTCCTGGAACACACTCGGGAAAACTCCTTTCTTTCGGTATCATTTTATCCGGTTTTATAAGTTGGAGTTATTTTTTAATTGTTCCACTGGTTTCTGGAGTTTCGCTTTCCAGAGTACCACTGTTTTTTTTGTGCGCGACTCTCAATCCAGGAAATAAGACTTAACTATTTCTGTGAAATGATGATTCGTTGAGAAGATTCGGTGTTGGAATGAGAGTTTAATTTTGTTAGAGGGGAATGGTTATTATTGTTTGATGATTGGATTATATCCTGTTTTACGTAGACTCGCTGGTTCAATGTTCTTCAAATGATCGTTTTTTTAATTGCTTTGTTCTTCAAAGGTTTTCTTTTCTTTGTCTGGTCTTTTCCTCGCGAAAAGGAAATGGATTGGAAATAAAATATTGGGTTCATACAAAAATTCGTCCCGTTTATAACACTAGATTGCATTACAACTCAAAACCGAAGTGTTATCTACTTCATACGTGTTTCATGTTGTTTGAAAGAAGAAATTCCAGCGAGTACGTTGGAAAAAAAGTGTTATTGGGTTGTTTTCAAAATTTTGTTAAGCCTTAAAAATAGCAGATAATAAGGAGCATTTTCGACATACATTCTTTTCTTTCCGAAAAGGCAAGAATGCTTCGTTGACGCAAATTATGTGTTGTGTAGCGTGATGGTGCCTTTGACGATTTCACGTGCCATAAGTGGATGAGAAAGTTTGGGCACTTGGATCCGCTTTTTAACCAGAAACCTCAGTATTCCTACGGGATTCTTCAGTTAATGGAGAGATGGAGTAAGGTCATTGAACAGAAACGCATACTATATTGATTAAATGCGTTTTGTAAATAAAATATTTTTCTTATTTTGTCAAAAAAACGGGACGAACTTTTGCACCAACCCAATTGTAAAAACATCAGGTAGGTTGTGTTAGTATGTAGTTAATGAACATTATAACGGGCTATTGGTGACGGTCCTGGATCAGTCCCCAAGGAAAGGATCGATCAGATATAGTGTCTTATTCCTTGATGTAGCCCCAAAGAAAAAAAATTACATGGTGCTCAATTCAAGAACACAAAACGCCTTCTCCACTGTAGACGCAGCCATTTCCACTGACTAGACACGTCACTTCTCTCGGGACGGGGACACAAACTAAATGAGTATACCTAGCAAACAGTTCGCATTTGGGGACCGTGTCTTAAACTGTTCCTGTTTTACAGCATCTGGAAACTGTATACGTGCTTATGAATCACCCTGTGTATTAAATCAACATATTGAATATAGTCCTTCAAATCTTAACTTTTTGATTATGTAATAAATTAACGCTGAAGTATCACTTTATGATACTTGCCCCCCCCCCCAGCCCACCCCCTGAGGAAAGAAAATGATTTTTTTAAACTTATAGTGATGGGAATCGTAACTTATCTTTTTCATTTCTGAGGAAAATCAATTTTTTTTTTGTGTGTAGGGCGTGAGTTGGTTAATTAAAAATTACCATTACCGATTACTAAGTTATACTCAGTTGAAAATTGATTTGCTCAACGGCAAATCACCAAAATACCACCCCTCCACTTCTTCTCTGCTTATCGCCGAGCACAAACTCAAGGTCACTAACGATTCTTTATTCCTTCGGCTATCAAATGACACTAGGTTGATTTGGTTTTGGTTGAGAATATAAAAATTGAACCGAAATCTATGTGCATTTTTCATTACGCTCAACTTTCCGTACTAGCTACCTAGTCCTGACCTGATTTTAAACACGTGTTCTATCAAATTAATGTTTTTAGAGATTTAACACATACGTGTTCCAACATTCAAACATGGGTAGATAGGTAAGTATATTTTTAATTAACGTCATACTGGTGCACCGCAACGGGCTATTGGCAAAGATCCGGTATTTATCACGATGTGAAAGATCCGAGCGCACACAACAAACATCGCATGATGACCATTCAAATATGAGAACGAATACGAATTAAATTTGGATACTATCAAAAAACCGAACTGACGAATTTTTTTTAAATGACGACCGATGAAAAACCGACGATTTAGACGTATTTCTCATTTGGTCAAAATACGCCATTTCATGTTTTCTGTGCAATTTTAATTTAAAATAATTTCAATTCGATTCATCACCATAACTATCCAGTTTTTTAATTTTCTAAAGGATAAATCAACTCTCTTGATTTGAACTCATAACAACTGCAAAATTGTATTGATTTTCAACTTATAAAATGACGCTTAATTGCAAAATGGTAACAGTAGATCATATACCCGTAATTAAGCTAATCAATATTTTAATCGTTTTGTCAATATTCTGGGAATAAAACTGTTTCCTTAACTCTTTAGATATTTAGCAAATTTACTTTAGGTTTTCCAATGGTATAAATCCTGCACCTTGGAAAAAGAGATCAACGTTCATTTGTCCATTTTGCAAAGTTTTGCTTACACCTCGTTTTATTCTTTTAATTTAAATAATATTTAATAATACCTGCGTTGAAAAAATATTTTCCAACGTTTTGATTCTTTCAAATTACATTGACATTGATTACATTTTCAGAGTATATGACATGAGTACTTACGAACTGAATGTTGATGTTTTATGGTGAAAGGCATCTTGAACTTTGATTTGTGGACACATCTCATTGTAAGCAAATTTGGATATAGGCTCATTGCCTAACAAGGTACAGATTTATTAATACGACATTGTAATTATTGTATACTGGTAAATCATATCGGGAGAATGGTTGACAGATAAGCCGGTTTAATTTATACATGTAATCCCAAACCTCAAAGTGGTTTTAACGAGATATCGCGTCCCTCAATACATGATCCATTTTGTTAATAACGAGATATCTCGTCATCAAGATATAACTAATTTTTTGACGATTACGAGAACAAGATTTATACAGTTTTCCTAAAGGGTGATACCTCGGAGAGACAACCAAATCAAAGTTGAACAATTTACGCAGTCCATTCACATTAATGTGACCACCTGTCAAAAGCCAGAATAACCACCTTTGAAAGAACGGACCGCTGCTAGACGTGCAGGAATAGAGTCAATTAAGTTTCTGAAGGTGTTCACTGGGAAGTTGAGCCATGCCGACTCCAGTGCCGTGGCCAGCTGCGCTAGATTACCTCCCTCCTCCAGCCTGGATCCTTCCGGCAGTTGTTGCAGGGTGTTTTCTTTCAGACGTTTCACGCCGTATACGCCAACGTCCATCTGTCCGATGGAGCATAAAACGGGATTTATCGGAAAAAGCCACCTGTCGCCACTCTGTGGACGCCCAGTTGCGGTACTGGCATGTACATTCCAGCCTTCGTTGCCGATGAACAGGAGTCAGCATAGGTGCATTAACCAGGCGTCTGCTGCGGAGGCCCATGCGCAGCAACGTTCGCTGAACTGTTGTTGAGAAACACTTTTGATAGCCCCTTGGATCATCTGGGCCGTCAGTTGCTCAACAGTTGCACGTGTATTCGCCCGAACGCATCTCAATTGCCTTCGTTCGCCTCTGTCATCTATAGCCCGTGGTGCACCACTTGTGCCACGCCGCTGATTTTGGATAGAGCCATTTTGCCATGCACGGTATACTTTTACCACGGTGGCACGCAAACCATTCGCAAAATTAGCCATTTCCGAAATGCTTCCACCCTTGGCCCGAAAGCCAATAATCATGCCCTTTTGGACGTCGGATAAATCGCTACGTTTCTGCATTACGCCTATTATTGAAATGCTTCCGGATGCCCTAGGACATCATTTATATACACTCCACTGCAATGTGCTGCCACCTGCCTTTTGTGATTGGTTATTTCACGTTGACGTCGAAAGTAGGGGGTGGTCACATTAATGAGACTGGACTGTGTATGTTTGTAAATATTTCAATATCAGAAAATGTTTTCTATACGAATAAATATAACGCACTGATATTTACTTATCTAAACTTTACTCCAAATTCAAATTGCTAATCTACGAGGGTAAGTCCAAATTTATCCGCACTTTTGCTTTAACACATCCTTAGGTATGCACACTGCCTTCTGCGCATGAATGCCTAGAGTTGATAATACTGTTGAAACTCAAATGCTGACCAGAGGGCGTTGCGTGCACTCTGACGTGCGATGGATTTTGAAGCTGTAGTTAGAACTGCTTTGTAAACGATGTGACGCCATGATTATTATTCTGTGTTTCTTTGTTCTGTTTTATGAAGGGTTCATGATAAATAAAGGATAAAGCCTCGATTGCTTGTCCCGTCTGACAGGTAAGAGAACCTTTTGAAATTAATTTTAGAACCGTGCGAATTAATGCAAATTAGAAGTTGTAGCAAATACTGTGTTCGCGTTACAGAAATTTTACCTCGATAGCGTCATTGTTTTTGCTTCGGCAATGTAAACATGGCCGCTCCACTAGCAGTTTGCATCATAAAGAGCAGGGATTCAATTTCTAGGGCAGGGATGGCGAAACTATGACCCGTGGGTCAGACACTGACCCACGCATTGATTTTTATAAACTTTCCATCATCATTTCATCATATACATAAATAATTTTAGTTATTTTTCGAACCCCTCTTTTAAAAAATAGAAAAAAATACAAGAACTATTAAAAAACTTAAAAATGACAAAAGAATGCCTAGATGATTTTTGTAAAATGTTTTAGATTTATTGATTATACATAATGCTGTTTTAAGATTTAGGCCGATTGAGTAGAATAAGTATATTTATAAAATATCGCTTGAGAATGAACACATGTGGTAAATTCTAATAATAAAGACATATTTATACACTCGATTACTGACCTAATATCCTTGAGATACACTGCGACGTTTTTTTTGTTGACTGGCAACATTTTCCAAAGTAATGCCAGTTGTAATAAAAGTCATTAACTTTATAAACGCAAGAGGTCTTAACAAACGACAATTTGCACAGTTATTAAAGGAAGATGAGTGTCAGTATTCAGAGATTTTGACATACAACAATGTTCGATGGCTCAGTTCCGGTAAAGTTCATAATTGGTTTGTCATTTTATTAGAAGAAATAAGCTCTTATTGAATGAAAAAAACAATAATTATGACGAATTTTCAAATATAGATTGGTTACATGAATTTATGCGACATCACTCAGAATTTTAATGAACTGAATAAAAAACTTCAAAGAAATGGACAAACATTAGGATATTTAAGACGAAGCTTAACATCTTTACTCTTGATTTGGAAATAAAAATTATGAAATATTTTCCTCAGTTACAAAACATTTTCAAGACACAATAACTATGGAAAATACGCTTGACGTTCAAGAAAATGCAATAAAAAATATAGTAAATACATTTCACTTTATTTTATATCCATACAAAACGAAATTTCAAACAATGGAGTTAAACATATTTAAGTGGCTAGGTATCCATGATTTAGAAATGGAATTAGTTAAATATTTCAAAGCAGCATAGTTTAGAAAAATAAATTTGATAACTGGATTTCCGAAGTAGAAGGTAAAGTGTCTGAAATTAGTGCAAATTATAATGATCCCACACTAAAAATTGAAAATATTATATTAAACGTATGGATCTTCGATGAATTTTGAAGAGTTAACCAATATAAATAAACTCTGAAATGAACTGAATGAAAAATGAGTTAAACTAATGAATACTGAATATGAACCTAATATTAAGAAATTATCTGACAAAAAAAGAACAGATTTCTCATTAAATATACTTTAACTTTATTGTACATACACATACCTGTACCAATATTATCTATATTACTATTTTTATGTTTTCTTTTCCTTGTTCATTAAAACTCAGTGCAGGGAGGGGGGTCTGGGCATGTTTTATCCCCATTTAATATTGATTTTTTGCACTTCACTTGCAAAAGAAAAAGTTGTAAAACAAAAAAAAAATCGTTAACTTTTTAAAAAGTTGAGAAACAAAAAAAAATTAGTTTGTTGCCATGCTTTCTTTTTTCTTTCCAAGTGACCCACGAGCTAGTACTAAAAAATAATGAACAAAATTTTACCAACTTCTTAAAAAGGTTCGCCGTCCCTGTTCTAGGGTCAAAAGGTGTTACAGGGGCTTAAATTCATTGGAGAATTACAAAATAATATAAGGTAGTGCTCTTCCACGTAGAAGTGTGTATGAGTGGGTCGAGAAGCTTAAAGTAGGCCGAACAAGCCAGCCACCATTGACGAGAAGATTCAGCAAGCTTGAGCAATGGTACTGGCAAACCAGTTATCATCGACAATGTAGTGTGTTTCTGCAGATAAGACGGACAAGAAAGTAGGGAAAGCAGCGTATAAATGGCTTGTTAAAAAATCAAAAACCCTATTGGAGGAAATACACAAGCTTTAGGACCACTGGACCATGTACATCGAAAAGGAAACAGACAATGCAGAAAAATGTCGAACTTGTTCAAACCCCTATATATGTAATAAAAGGTATAAAGGTAAATAAAGTGAGGACAGCATTTGACTTTCCGTCGTATAAATCATTTATGGATAGAAATTCAACTCTTCACTCATTTATGGTTGGATCGAATATTTATGAATTCTTTAAATCTAAGCCCATTTCTCATTAACTACGATCTTTACGAAATCGTCGATTTTGCTGTTCCGTTATATTGAATACATTACCGGATTAAGATTCTCCTGTACGATCAATTCCTCTGAAACTGGAATTACTGTGGGATGAATTTTATTTCAGCAGTTTGATTGAAGTGGTTTTCAAAGAACCTATAGCAATGGTATTATAAGCTCTTAAATAAGTAATTGTTTGCTCCCAGTGTATTAAATAAGGATTAAGTTGCAGGATACTTACATCAGACAAGTCTTAAAATTCAAACTGAAACATTATAATTTGTCCATACAGAGGAATTAATTTTAAGGTATGGCAGTAAAGTTGCAAAAGCTCTACGTTACACAAACTGCTTTGAAATACATATGCACGTATGGTGAAATAGTATAAGTTAGTATTATCTTTAAACGCAAAAGAGAGCAGTTTTATTTCATGTTTTAAACTTCCGAGTGGTTTCGACAAGGTATCTCGTCTATTAAGATATGACCAATTTTGATAAAAATGAGATATCTCGTCCATCAAGATCTGATAAATTTTAGTAAATACAGAGATATGTCGTCCGTCAAGATCTGATCAGTATTGATAAATACAGAGATACCTTGTCCATCAAGATCTGACCAATTTTGATAAATATAGAGATATCTCGTCCATCTAGATCTGATCAATTTTGATAAATATAAAGATATCTCGTCCATCAGGATATGATCAGTTTTGATAAATGTAGAGATCTGATTAGTTTTGATAAATATAGAGATCTGATTAGTTTTGATAAATATAGAGATACCTCGTCCGTCAGGATAGGACCAATTTCGCTACAAATGAGGTATCTCGGCCATCGAGATCTGGTCAGTTTTGATAAATATAGAGATACCTCGTCCATCAAGATCTGACCAATATTGAAAAATATAGAGATACCTCGTTCATCAAGATCTGACCAATATTGAAAAATATAGATATCTCGTCCATCAGGATATGATTAGTTTTGATAAATATAGAGATACCTCGTCCGTCAGGATAGGACCAATTTTGATAAATATAGAGATATCTCGTCCATCAGGATCTGATCAGTTTTGATAAATATAGAGATACCTCGTCCGTCAGGATAGGACCAATTTCGCTACAAATGAGGTATCTCGGCCATTAAGATCTGGTCACTTTTGATAAATATAGATATACCTCGTTCATCAAGATCTGACCAATATTGAAAACTATAGAGATATCTCGTCCATCAGAATCTGACCAATATTGAAAAATATAGAGATATCTCGTCCATCAGAATCTGATCAGTTTTGATAAATATAGAGATACCTCGTCCGTCAGGATAGAGCCAATTTTGCTAAAAATGAGATATCTCGGCCATCAAGATCTGATCAATTTTATAAATATGGAGATATCTCGTCCATCAAGATCTGACCAATTTTGATAAAAATGAGATATATTTCGTCAAGCTTTTGGAAATGTTTTGATGATGGCAAGATCATAATCCTATCAGTTTTCTTTTAATGACGAGATCGACAGCTGAACAATTTTCTACTAATGACGTTTCTACTAATATATTGTCTACGTGACCTCATCCATTTAGATCTGGTCAGTTTTACTAATAACGAGATACCTCGTAGAGACAAACGCTAGGAGGGTTAATAGCATAAAAACTTTAGAACTCGAGTTTCAAACTATGATCGTCTTGAGATTTCTGGCTATAGTTTTTCTTTTACCCACACCCCGATTTAATGACAAAACAACCGCATCTTTATTAGTTAAAATAATCCAGAAAGATTATATTGGTCAACAATGTCAAAACTGGTTTAGAAGTCATGTAGAGGACACTGCAGGTTTTGAGAACGGATATACGAGTGTAAGCCACTTATACAGTTAAATGTATTGGGACCGAAATTCTATAAACCAATTTTACATAAGATGACTTTTGATCAAATAAAATTGTTGTAAAATATTTGACAAGCATTACATAAAAATTAATATTTCTTCTAAAATTTTTCTTGATTTCTTCTGAAGAGAACTGTGTTATTGATCCGTTGAAAAATTATTCAGACTGTTCGAAATTATAATTCAAATATGATTATATACCATTTGATCAATAGAACAGAATGATGTTTAAAAGTATGTCCTAGTGGAAAAATATGAAGAAACATATATCTACTACTTTTCGTAGTGAATTTACTTTTTCAATAAATAATTTCCTCACTCCTTCCCAATGATCATGTAAGAATTACTTTACCAAGAAATGTACCACTTTTCTTAAAAAATGTATAATATCGATATTATATCGTGGTTGATATAATATCGCCTTTCAACGTACGTTTATTTGGTTCTTTTCGTAACATCTACCAGCTACGCTTCTATATGGGAACTTGATTAATGGGCTTTATTTACAGCATAACAGTAATAAGTGTATTAACAGCGATATCATGTCCTATAACAGCGGAAGGACACCCCCGCATGTCCGACCTCCTCTGTCACCACTGCCCGAGTTCCCTCTCACCCTTCCAGTTAAACTTTTCCATCTCTTACCCCGCATGTCCGTTTAAAGACACCCACGCCAGCGTCCAGCAGGATCCAATGGTTCCTTCCTACCAACGTTCCTCAGTGTTGGCCGGAGAACCTCACAGTTGACAGTATAAAATTTTTTAATTTTAATTAATTAATTTAATTATTTTTAAAACTTGAATATTGGAATTTAACGAGTTTGTAAATATTACAATCCCCACGAACATCGATTTACTGACCAATCAAAGGAAATTGAATTTCTCTCCCGAGTCTATACCTTTACAAAATACCAACACAAGAACGATACCTGTTAGAATGACCTCGAACTAAAATGGTATTGGGTGACACGTGTAGCCAATTACATTTGCTTCCGACTGCAACAAAGATGGCCGCTACCACTTAAGGAAACGGAAGCCCTAACCTCACCGTCTAATTTCTTACAAAGAGATGGCTCACCTTTCGAACCATCAAGGAAAGCAAGAAAAATCCCCAAGAGTTTCCCTCAAGTAATTACGCAAAAGTTCAGCGTTCGAATTAAAGATGTAAAGAGCTCTGTTGCAGCTGTCGGTACCCCTCCCATAAATAGAATCTTCCGGAGGGGGGCATCGTCGCCAGAGTCAAAGCAGATCGCAGAGGCAGGCAATTTCGTTAATACACCTCGGTCTGCCCTCTCCTTTTGTTACGTGAGTTGTTTGCATTATTAGCGACGTGAAAAGTTAGAACAATAGATAACAAGGTTGCCGGGGCAATATACATGCATATTGCGATGGCAGCTGCCGCCGCCCCTGCAAAACACTTTTCGGCACGGGGAAAAGTTTTGGGGCACAAAGACATTTCTTTCCCCCCTAATTTGGAATTCGGATCCCCCTGCATGATCGCATGGACACTTGGAAACAAAGATGGTGTTTTCGGGTACCTTTTGGGAATCATTGTGATCTTTACAGTTGATGGCTCAAGAGAAATCATCGAAATTCTAAGCTGGAACATGCAAGCCTGTTGCAACATAGTGGTAACAACTATCACATCTTTTGATGTATGTTACAAAGAAAATCTGTGTACTTACCAAGAAACTTTCGTGCTTTTGTTTGTATTCTAAACAATGTGATTCTGCACAGTACAAATATTGGACAATAATTGGCCACACAACAATGTGTCCCATTGATGTGGCATCAAAACCATCATTCAAATTCTAAGCTAGTAGGACATACAGTTCTGTCTACAAGGAGTGGTAACAATCATCAAATTTTTTTATACCTTTTATTAGATTGATGCAATAGTTAGCTAGATGGCATTGCATCGCCAAAACGAAGTGTTATCTGCTTCACACGTGTTATGTTTTGATGATGTTAGAAATAAAGAAATTCACCGAGTACTTGGGAAAACAATTGTGGGTACAGCTACACTCTTGTTTATGAGGGATGGCAACGGCTTGGCGATTTTTTGGCGCACTTTTAGTAGCGAGTTACGATAAATTTAAGCAACCCATTTTTCGTTACGGTTGTTGTGGTTTTCATGGCAACCTCAGTAAACGGAAACGTTCAATTTTCATTTTGAATATTTTAGAAAGTTCTTCGAAAATCCGTTAAAATTCTTTGATTTCATTGATTCGTTTGAAATCTTTTCTTTCCTCCCATTGATTTTTTTGTTTTTAAAATATCCTTTGATTGCATTGGTCCTTTTTCTGTGATACCATTGATCCATTTATTTGTATTTTGACAGTTGTGGAATTTTTATTATAATAGTTTTCACGAAAGGATTAAGAGTTTTGTTTTTTTGACCATTTTCGATTTTATTATTTTTTTTACGAAATAATTCTGACGTTATCAGGTTGTATTATTTTTCTTGCTTTTTTTTTCTTTTATAAATCTTTTTCTTTTTCAACATGCCCACTGTATTTGTTGTAATTGATAAGTTTCAGTTTATTCTTACCCAACATTAGTAGCTTAGTTTTTCTGCTGGTTCACAAATGTGGTTTGATATGTGCTTAAGCTTACTGCTTTTTGTGAAAGTTAAAAAAAAACACTTTTTAAAATGTTCTGAAATGTGTTTAAAAAGTGTTGCAAAAAGAAAAAAAATTATGGTAGTAAAAGAGTTAGGAGAAATAATTATTTCCTTGGCGACTTTAGAAGTGCGCCAAAAAAATCGCCAAGGTCGTTGTCATTGCTCATAAGCGTAGAGTGTAGCTGTTCCCAATTGTGTTATCGGGTTGTGTTTTTTACATTTTGTTAAAAATTCAAAATAGCAGAAAATGGGTATTTTCGACGTGTTATGCTTTTTTTTATATCCGAAAGGTCAAAATACTTCGCGGATAGAAAAAAAGATATCTGTCGTGTAAGGTTTCGGTGCCGTTGACGATTCCAAATGCCGTAGGTGGTTCAGAAAGTTTTGTCACCTGGTTCAGTTCTTCAGCCAAAAATCTCTTTGGGACCAATTTTATTTATAATTTTCATAGATGATATAGGTCAGGGGATCAAGAATAGAATCAGTATATTTGCAGATGACTTAAAAATATGGGGGACAGTGGATACCAAGTTACAGATAGAAAATTTACAAGGGGATTTTGATAACATATCCGAATGGGCTGTAAAAGGGGGTATGTCATTTAATGTAGGGAAATGTCAAGTTCTGCATATGGGTTACAGGAACAGTGGAGCCAAGTACTGTCTGCAGGGAGTAAAGGTAAAGAAGGGAGAAACAGTCAAGGATCTTGGGGTGATAATTCACAGGGATTTTAAAATGGGTCACCAATGTTCAGCTGCGGGTAAAAAGGCTAATAGGTTACTGGGGTATATTAAAAAGACTGTAACTTCAAGGGATAAGAATATAATCTTGCCGTTATATAAGGGTTTAGTAAGACCACATCTAGAATATGCTGTACAATTCTGGGCTCCATATATGAGAAAGGACATAGAATCAATTGAAAGGGTTCAGCACAGAGCTACAAAAATAATAAAGGGGCTAGCAAATTTCGACTATGATGAACGTTTAAGTAAGCTAAACATGTATACACTGGAAAGAAGAAGAAGGAGGGGGGATTTGATTCAGCTTTTCAAGTTTGTAAAACAAGGGGACACAGAGGGCTTAAATTTCAATAGGGATAACAGAACAAGGGGCCATGGGTATAAATTGAATAAGACACATTTTAATCGGGATTTAAGGAAAAACTACTACTTTAATAGGGTAATAGACAGTTGGAACGCGTTGGCTGAAAATATAGTTAATTCAAAGGGAGTGTACGAATTTAAGACACAATTGGATAGTCAGTGGGAATTGGGGAATTCATAAACAAAGGACCAGCCTTGTTGGGCTTGAGCCTGTAGCTGGTCGTCAATATTTGTATTTGTATTTGTATTTGTTACTTGCATGAGCACAGAATCATGCTACTTCCGGAGAGACAGATAGGTCATTGAGCAGAATGCACATACTATATATTGATTAATTATTACTTTTAGCAAATAAAATTTTTCTTCTTTTGTCAAACAGCCAGAACAAATTTTTTCTTCAACCCAATTCCAGTCTGTCTAGAACATCATTTTGATACCTTTTTCAAAGAAATCTACGTATAGCAAATTTCAGTAGTTTTATTCCGTTTGGGAACAATTTTTTGTTACAATATACACAGTAATGCATATTCTGTGGTATTATACAGTACGCATAAGTGGCTACACAACAATGAGTTTTCCGGATGATAACACAAGAACCATCATTAAAATGTTGAGCTATCACATCTTTTGATACATTTCACACCCACCCACCCACCCGCCAAATAAATCTACGTAATACAAATTACAGTAGTTTTATTATTTGTAAACAATGACATGCTACAAGTAATGCACATTATATGACTTTACACAACAGTAGATCTAAGTGGCTACACAACAATGCGATTTCTGCCGTTGTGGCACAACAGTTATCATCGAAATTTTATGCTGGAACATCGTATGAGACCCAACTACAAGGAGTGGTAAAAATTGTCATATCTCTTTATACACTACCCTACAATAATGGAACGGACGCCAGCGGATTTGCATAAAGTACGACTACATGTTTGGGGTGTTTTTTGTGGTATGGCCTGGGACTTTTGAACGCCAACGCCTACATCAACATTTTGGACAATCAGGTTCTTCCTACGATTCGGCAATTTTATGGAATAAACAGACATTCAGGATTAGGGATGCGACATCGACAGAAAAACATCGATGTTCAAAATTAAAACATCGATGTTGATAAAACATCGTTCAAAAAACATCGATGGTTTTAAACATCGATGTTTTAAAAATTCAGTGTATTTAAACTTTTTCCTCAATTTCTTAAAACTGGTTTAGCAACTAAGGATGTAACATCGACAGCAAAACATCGATGTTGATAATGCATCGCCCCAAAACTATCAATGTTTTTAAAATTCAGTTAATTCAAACTTTTTCCCCCATTTCTTAAAACTGGTTTAGCACCTAGTAATGCTACATCAACAGCAAAACATCGATGTTCAAATTTGAAACATCGATGTTGATAATGCATCGCCCCCAAACTTTCGATGTTTTTAAAATTCAGTGCATTTAAACGTTTTACCCCATTTCTTATAACTGGTTTAGCAACTAGTGATGTGAAATCAGCTCCAATACATCGATGTTTTTTATAAAACATCAATGTTTTGAAAACATCGATATCGATGTCGTATCCCTACTTTTCAGACCCATTACCTTTGGTCATTTTGGTATAAAAGTATGTTCAATTTGCTGATTATGAAAATTATGCTACTTGGTTATTTTTAAAAATTTTATAACGGTACTTTTTTTATGTAAAAATAAAAAAACGACAACGTAAAAACATCGACAAGTATAAACATCGATGTTACAAAAACATCGATCCCAATACATCGATGTTATATTCATAAATGTTTTTTTAAAAACATCGATGTTTTGAAAACATCGACATCGATGTCGCATCCCTATTCAGGATGACCTTTCCATGTCATGTTACAGCCTGTCAAGCAGCAGTGGTGTTGAGATATGGATGTAAAACGTCTTCCCTGGCCTGCTCAGAGTCCCGATCTAAGCCCCATAGAACATTTGTGGGACGAGTTAAAGCGACGCTAACGGACCAGGGAACCACGTCCGAAATCTACAGCTGAGCTGGCGACATTCTTGCAGCAGGATTGGACACAAATATCAGTAGCTGTGTATCAAAACCTTGAAAGTATGCTCAGAAAGGTTGCTAGTGTAATAGCAGCACGTGGGTTTCCATCCCCCTATTAAGGCATGTATTATTTCCCTTATACCATCACATCTTGCTGTCTAGTCCATTATTGTAGGGTAATGTATATATTTTGCAAAGAAATCAGAAAAAAAATTTTCCGTAATGAAAATGACATTGGTATTAAAAAAATGCGTTCTATTTAATACCAATGCCATCAAAATGTGCTGTAACGCATAAAACCTATAAGAAAATATTCAGAGTGATCATATGACCCATAAATATAGGGAAAATGTACGTAATATGGAACGTTGCTAAGTATCAGAAGATAAGATAAGATAAAACATAAGATTTGTATAAAATACTACTGCATCAGAAGACACCCATATCATGTTTTGAGCGTCAGTAGCAAATTTTCTTTTAAAAATTTTAAGTTAAATTATAAGACTTACCGGCCGAAAATTGTACAACTTCCATGACAATAACAGTATAATATAATGTTTTACCAGGTATAAATTATAAAACGCATATTAAATATGAAACAACGCATTAAATTATCAATAAATGATGGGATGAAATCAATCAGAAATTGAAACTATTAGGTAAATACCTTTCAAGAGATCTGAAATTGTGGAAAGCCTGTTTAACAAATACGTTTCCACCGATAAACAAACATAGATTCTTACCTGCAAAAGAAATATAAAATTACAGTCACATTTTATTTAAAAATATGTAGTTCATAATTAAAAGTATGACTTATCATTATACACATGCGTACATAAATTATATAAATATGTATTCCGGGGTTCAGAATTACGAAGTTGTCCTCGTGTCTTTCCCTTCGGGGTCGATTCCGGATCGTCGCCAATAGCTGGTTGTTTTGCTTTAGTGCGACGTAAATTCAACATACCTACCATTTAACATTCTTAATTTATGCACTTGAGTTAAGACAACGAAATTGTTTACATTTGAGTATTTACAGGTGTCAAGGATATGTATTCTGTTGTAAATAATTGTTTATATCGGTATTTTATTCTGTGTAATTTTGAAATCAGTTACTCATTTTATTCTGATGAATTTTGAAATCTAATTACTCTACTCTTGAGTAAATTATAAGTTAAAATGGTATGATATATTTGCAACATATTTAAGTTTCCATAATTGTAAATTTTTTGAATAACCCAAATTTCACTTCTCGTAAGCTGTTATTGTTACACTTACGAGTTCTACTATGTTTCAGGTTGTAGATAAGTTATTTATGAGTTCGATTTGAAATACCAATAACGTATATTAATTTTCTTACCGTACACAATTATAAGTACTAGTTTGAATTTGTTGTTAGCGACGGTAAGATTGAGCACCAAACAAATACACTAAGAAATCACACTTATTTATGCAAAATACAAATTTGTATTTGTTGTTAACGACGGATACACCAAACAAATACGCTCACAAATCAAACTCACCGATGGAAAATACAAATTTGTATTTGTTGTGAGCGATGACTAAATTGAGCACCAAACAAATACGCTCACAAATCAAACATACCGATGGAAAATACAAATTTGTATTTGTTGTTAGCGACGACTAGATTGAGCACCAAACAAATACGCTCACAAATCAAACTCACCGATGGAAAATACAAATTTGTATTTGTTGTTAGCTACGACAAGATTGAGCACCAAACAAATACACTTACAAATCAAATTTACCGATGGAATATACAAATTTGTATTTGTTGTTAGCGACGACAAGATTGAGCACCAAACAAATACACTCACAAATGAAACTTACCGATGGAAAATACAAATTTGTATTTGTTGTTACCGATGGCTAAATTGAGCACCAAACAAATACACTCACAAATCAAACATACCGATGGAAAATACAAATTTGTATTTGTTGTTAGCGACGACAAGATTGAGCACCAAACAAATAAGCTCACAAATCAAACCTGCCAATGGAAAATACACCATTTTTATATTGCTTGCAATTTGTTCTTTTATCAGAATAGGAAAAAAATCGTTCATTTCCAAACAATCCCAGATATCGACCTTCCAATGAAATCGACGAAGAACGTCGTTGGAAGATCTCTGAAGTACAAATCACGTGGATATGGGACTTGAGCTGATTAGCCTTGTCGAGGTATCTCGTCCTTAGCAAAATTAACGAGATCATAATGAACTAGATATCTCGTCATTAGAATAAAACTGATCAGATGCTGACCTCGTCATCATAAAAATTCCTCAGTATTTTAACGACGAGATATCTTCCCTTTCGCAAATTGGTCAGATCTTGATAAACGAGATATCTGATCGAAACCAATAGGATTGCTATTTCGGTACTACTAGGATTGCTATTTCCAATACTACTTGACCCTCACCTGTAAAACGTCAAACCGAATTATCGAGATAAAAAGAATGTACTAACTGTACACATGATACATCGATTGCAGGGGCCACGGTATCCCAGTTGGTAGAATAGCGGATCAGCAACAAGAGAGTTGTGTTTGAAACTCGTCCCGACCAAAGACCGTCGTGTACGTGGCGGCTGGTGCCCACTGAATTTTTGTGGGCTCAAATGTCTTCACGTTGTAGTGGTGATCCGCATCATCTGACCGTAGTCCGAGGTCTTGTCCTCGGATCTGGCCCATCGGGGTTTATCCTAAGCCGTCGACCATAGCTCGTTTGTGTTTCACCAGTGCACCGTAATTTCAAATACATCGACATCTGTTCTATTAGAAATCGAAGATTCGAATAGTTTCATCTTTAACTGCTGTCATGGGTCACACAGACCCCGAGTCATTTTTGACAGGTCGTTTCCACCCCATGAAGTGAATGTTGGTCCCTGTCCTATTCAGTACCTTCCTACTACGTCCGACAGAAGCCACATTCCAAGACTGGGTGGTTACCTCAACTATTTCGAGTTTTACACTATTTCCATTTGCCGCGTGGTCTCTTAGACCCCTTCACGGCATTTGCGTTACCGTTCTTGTTGAATGAAATCGTCTAAGTTTGAGTAGGGAATTTCGGCAAAGAGTCTAAAATGGCAACAAACTTTACAAAAAACGACCTGTGTATCTTACACAAAAAGAAATTCAGGATATTGTTGATAATGGGTCGGAAATAGAGTACTAGGACAGTGATATTTCGGATAATATTTTTGAAAGCGAACACGAAACGGATTCGGAAATTTATGCAGATAAAAATGAAGACATTTCAAGTACGTCTTCACAAGAAAAATATTTCTACGGAAAAAAATAATTTCAAATGGGATGCCAGGGGAAGAGGGGGACCTACATAGTTTTACAGTTTCCAAGGTTGAAACGTCCTGCCAAATTAGGTCCGAAAGCTGACCCTGAAGAGACATGGGATTTACTTAACTTAAATAGTAATATAGAATGTATTTCATGTTAAGAGTCGCATTACCTAATTTTAAATGTATAAATAATAATTATCTAATGAATCTTTAATTACTATATTATATTAATCAACTTCATACGCACTTTAGTGAGCGAGGTCTGAGAGACCCCTTCACACTAGTTACGAGACGGTTTATGACACAGCAGTTAAGGGTTAAAATCAAGTTCAAACAAACGAATATCTTTAAAAATTTATGAAATATGTATTTATCTATCAGTTTTTTTAACTTATACAACAACGATTTTTTTTAAATGGCTAAAAATGCTTATATTTAGAGTGAACAAAATTTAAAATTCTGATCGCTCAAATGGATAGAAACGATTTTTCTACTTACGTTAGAGAAATGGAACTAGAACATTTCTCCCCAACCAAAGTAAACCATACCATAATAGATCCAATCACTATTCTACGCTTCAAATATATACGATACGAATTCAATGGAAAATTTTTAAACAGTTTAATATTTGGTAATACATTACCTATTCATTCGAGTTATTTGATTTAGGCAGAAATATATTTAATATATAGAAGCTTCCTCGTTTATAGGAAACATTTTCAAATGAACATTATTCAAAGAAGTTACAATTCAGAAACATTTCCCCTTTTAGCTGTAAATCTCAAAGTATTTGTATAAAATATAATCTTTTGAAAACTGGAGCACTTAAAATAACGGCGTTCTTGAACTATGTTAAAGTATCATGCACTGGTTTATTACAAAAATCTCCTTACGTACCATTTCAGAAGAGAATGGTACCAAATCTAATCCGAACTTTGTAAATAAAGAATAAGTATTTCCATGACTAAAACTACTTCTTTATACAGAAATGTTTTTGAACTCGAATATTATTTCTTCGACCTTCTATTGCTCAGAGTTTGAATTTATCTTTAAAATAGGTTCCTATCTTAGTTTACGTTTTTTGTAAAAGAAGTGTACCCCATTGTGTTGTTCCAGTGTGACATTAATTCAATTATCTACCAATACAAGTTTTTAAAAGACACGGAAATTTTGGTAGGTCTGTTTCTTATGGTGCAAAGGTCAGAGCACTCGACGTTAAGTTAAGAAGTATTACAATAAGATTATAATTTCACGTTGTATATTTTTTCAAATGTAAGATAGTGCAAGCTATCCAAAAGTGTATTGCTATTGCGGCCGAGCAATTGCTACTTTCGTATTTGAAAATGTTATTGGATGGTGCAAAAGTTCATCCCAGTTTTGGCGCTAAATGATGACTTTGTAACGCAAAAACGAAGTGTTATCTACTTCGCAAGTGTTAAAGTTTTGGTGTGGTTTATAAGAAGAATTTCATTTCAGCGAGTACTTGAGGAAACATTGTGTTGTTGGGTTGCGTTTTTAAAATTTTTTTAGCCTTAAAAATGGCAGATAATACTAAGCATTTTCGACATAGTATGTTTTTTTTATTTCCGAAAATGCAAGAATGATTCACGACGCAAAAGAAGACACGTGTTGTTTAGCGTGAGGACGCTGTTGACAATTCCACGTGCTGTTATTGGTTCGGCAAGTTTCGTCACCTGGATCAGTTCTTAATCCGGAAACCTCGAAACTTGCAGGAGCGCGGGGTTATGAAGCTACCGGAGAGATGGAGGAGGGTCATCGAACAAAACGGCACATAATATATTGACTTTGAATGTAAATTTTAGTAAGTAAAACTATTTTTCTTTAAAATGTTTGTAAAAAAACGGGACGAACTTTGGCATCAACCCAATATTTATTTTTTTGGAACGCGCGATATATTACGGATGTATTTTTTAATTTATGCACTGAAAATGTGATCCGGATGTGGAATGAAGTAAAACATTAATTTGGATTTTAGAAAAATTGTAGACGAAGTAAAAAAAAAGACAGTTGAAGACGTTGGTCTTCGTAATTGTAAATAGATAAATATTATGTCGGTCTTTATTTTGTTCTTGTTTTTTGTCTTGTGTCTGGCTCAGATTGGCCCTTGTGGCATAAAAACGCAACCAACCTACAAATCCAAAAGCAATTATTGTGCTGGAACAGTTCTGACACTTTTAGAAGAAAATTTGTGCCATTAAAGTAAATCATCACGGCGTCACGAGTATTGTAAGGATTTGTAATGCTATATTACATGTTAACAGCCAAAACGTAGTTCTAGCTTAATACAGGCAGATAGTATCCGTATTTTCCATTTCCCCGAAAACATATTACAATCCTTACATTTCAAACCCCAACAACAAATTTATTTATGGAAACCAACTATGAAACTTGAGGCACGAAACCTGCTTTGTTGTGGAAACTTTTTAAATGGAAGTCTTTTGATATATACCTCCCATTTATGTGGCTATTTTTTAGCAGTAGAATTGACAGTGTGCCCAACAAGAGGAAATTCGCGCACGCCGGCTCTTCGTAGCCATAAACAAGGGCTACCTCCTAATACATACAACAGACACTTCTCTGCAAAGTGAAATATAGATGTTTGAATTGTTTTGAAAATAATTCGATGTGTAAAGATTATACCAAATCCCAACCCTTCCGAAGAAAAAGTCCGAGGATAACACGTTTTTCTTTACGCTCGAAAAAAGGCTTTTTTATGACATCTCATTATTCACATGCTCTTGATTTTCTTTCCCAAGTTTCCGAAGGAAATGGAGTTTTTGGGGTTTACTTTTTATGTTTATTTCTGGGAGGCAAAAAGAAATCAGTGGCGAAACTGATTATTTGAATCACTGCAAAGTTATGCTGAAAGGACTCTTGAGGCTTTTGTTGTTGGAGCCATTTTTTTGCGCAAGGGATTATCTTACTGCTTTATGCATATCACGATCCACAATTAAAAACTGCCCCTTATTCTTGATGGAAATCAGTCATAGTTAATTTTTCCTCCAGTCCAGAGAATCAATTAAAAGAAAATTACTAATATTCGCGCTGGTCATTTCTATTATGTCTTGTAATACTGAAATAAGAGTGTAACTACAAGTTCAACAAGACATTTCATAATTATAAAAGACATCAGAACAGGCAAGCATACTAAACGATATGAACAACGTACATCGTACAGACTCAGAGGCAACTAACTCACTGCATATCATGAAAAGGATTGTATCAGTAATATAAACACAGGAAAGGGTAATATTAAACATCAGTGATTTAGGACTTAATAATGTAAACACTCGAAAAAATATGAAACGTGACTTCAGAAGTTTTAAACAATTCAAGAATACTTGTCATTTTTTAATCAATGCCAAAGTGATCTTAATGATCTGTGTCTTTAAAAACAAAAACAAAAAGACGAGAAAGGTTGCCACAATCTCTACTATTATAAAAGGAAGTGTTTGTCTGTCTGTTTGTCGCAAAATCCTGACGATTCTATAGCACTTACAGCAATGAGATTTGGCACACAGGTAGTCCAAATTCTTTGCAATTTTTGGGTCTCGACGAATTTTAAAATTTAATCTGGAAGATTTTTAAATGAATTTAATAATTTTATTCTCCATCGCTTTTTTAAACGCGGATGATTTATTCTACCCGTGTGACCTTGCAGTCAGGGTTTGGAAACATGCCAAGTTTTTTTCATCTGCATAACGCGAAGAAAATTATTTTTTTCATTTCCGCTTTGATTTTGCGCGGACGCATAAATTTCTAGCCAGACGTTAAATCCTTAACTGAAGTCAGTTCTTTTTTCTATCTCCCAGACCGTTAAAGATAGAGTAAAAATTTCAACGGATTTGAAATCTGCGGAAAATTTCAGTTTAGATCGATACCTAAAAATATGATTTTCTTTAAATAAATAATTTTTTAATTCAATATATCTTCAACGGATTTGAAATCTGCGGAAAATTTTACACCAGCTTAATACCTTACACCAGTGGTCCCCAACCCCCGGGCCGCGGAGCGGTACCGGTCCGTGGATCAAATGGTACCGGGCCGCCAAAGAAACTTTAAATTATATCCATTTTATTTACTGTGGTGTATTTATCTCGGGTTTTGCGGTTCTTATCAATGAAATGTTCACTCAAATTAGGAGGCAGTAACTCAGAACTTGAAATGTGTTCTGTTACTAGAGCTTCAATTGTGATTTCTGAATTCTGTATGTCTCTATTTTCCAATTTTGACAACTGTGACAACTGTTTTCAAGTTGGCAGACAAAGTAGCTGCATTTATAGCCAAACTGAAATTGTGGGGACGGCGTGCATTTTAGACATGTTTCAGACATAGCGGGGATTTTAGGCCAGACTGAGCCTAAACATTCATTCTCACAGTTGGTGCACGATCACGTGTCTTTGCTTTTAAAAGAATTCGAGTGCTACTTCCCAACCACAAAATACCCACGAACTAGTAAGGAATGGATCCGCGACCCATTTGTCAACAAATCAGGCGAATATAGCCTGTCTGTGCAAGAAGTAGATCAACTGCTGGAGATTGCAAATGAAGGCGGCCTTAAAACTACGTTCGAGTCAGCAACTCTGCCGGAGTTCTGGATTCAAGTCATAGCGGAATACCTTGAGATTGCCTCCACAGCACTTAAATCCCTATTGCTATTTCCGACAACCTATCTGTGTGAAGCGAGGTTTTCTGCAGTGACAGCAACCAAAACAAAACAACGGAATAAACTGGACACAAGCAACACACTTCGGGTGTCATTGTCTCCTATTACCAGTTGAAACGTCTAGTTACAAAGGAACAAGATTAGGGTTCTCATTGATTTAGCGTCCTAGTGAGTTAAAATGTTAAATCACTTTATATTCATTTTTTGGTGTAACTGTATTTTATTTTGAGAGAGAGAGAGAGAGAGAGAGAGAGAGAGGGTATGTTTAAATACAATTAAATTAAAATTATTACATCAAAACAATCTAAAATATAAACAATCAACGTTCCCCCCCCCCCCTCAGCGGGCCTCGTTTAAATTATCAAACGTTGATCCGGTCCGCGGCGATAAAAAGGTTGGGGAGCACTGCCTTACACAACGGGTACGGTCAACGCCGGGCTAGCCACGCATTGGCTAGTTTTTACTAAAACGAGAATAAACTACACAATGTTACAATGTGGCCTACGCTCAGTTACCCCCCCCCCAACGAACCATTACTTCCAAAAAAATTCCCTACAGCAGCTGCAACTTTTTCTACTAGATTAGGCCACATTGTAATTCAGGCTTATTATTTCAATCGTTTTCACCGTCTGACTCCAACAATGCTTTATTTGTCTTGATGAGCAAGAGACTTTGAAGCATATTTGTTCGATTGCACTTGAGAGAACATTTTTTGAGAAATACCTTGAAGAAAATTTATAATTCTTCGTACTTGTACGTAAAAGTTTCACCGTACGGTGTCCTAAACGTTCCCGTACTGACGATTCGTGAATTTATTATATAAAAACAATTATTTTTATGCCATTGGTAAAAAGCACTTTTACCTAACGTAGGGAAAAAATTTGAACTTACATTTATAATAAATGTTAAAACTCCCCGCCATTTTCTTGGAGTCAAAGCTGAAGTCGTTTGCGCATATTTTTAGATACGCGTTTCAAGATAGTGTGAGTGACTTCTTTTATCCTTTGAGTGATGGCAATTTTCAGATCACCTATTGTTTGATGATTATCTTCATTTACTTAGTTCTTTAAATATCCCCACAGAAAGAGTTAGGGATACTCAGATCAGAGGAACGAGGTGGCCAAAGGTTTCTTGATACTAGTCGATCGCAATACCATCGGTCATAATAAAGCCGCTTCTCATTGTCCGGTGGCTTTAGCTCCTGTAACATTTTCACACGATAAGCACGAAAATGCAAAGCTCTTAAAGCCTTATGTATCGATTCCTGTGATGTGCCCATTTGTTGCGACAAACGCCTTGCGGATTGATGAGGGAATTGCAATATCCTCCGTTGACTTTCATACACAAAGTCTGGTGTAAGGACTTTCGGTCTTCCACTTCTGTGTTTTGAGTTCCATCGAACCTGGCGCATATAGCGTATCATTACTCGGTATTGCATCATTTGAATATTTATGTCGCCAAAATTCTTTGCAACCTTCATATGATTTACATTCAAAATAAGCCTCAAACGGCGCGATTCTCTGAATGTGTGATAAACTCATCTTGCAATGAAGAACAAAATGGCGTGGAACTTTATTATCGCACAACTTGAGCGCGAAGAAAACCAAACGATAAATATTAAAGACTCGATAAAACTATAAACAGACGATCAAACTCAATAATAAAAAAAAATACGGTAAATAATTTTTTAAAGATGGAGTACGGGAACTTTTAGGAGACTCTGTAGCAGAACACCACTGTTTTCTTCTTTCATACCCGAACGAACTGTTTATCAGTTGATTCCAAGGAAGCTAGTTCGTGCTCTCTTCCGTCCATTGCCCCGTTTGAAAGGTTTGGACATGTGTACCGTTTTCGTTTCTTGTCCATAAATAAATGCTACGTCTTGTCCTGAGAAGTTGCTATATGCTGTTTTCCCTAGTGTTTATTTTATGTAGAACTCCAACTATCCGAACTTCAGTTATCCGGATCGCTTTGAGAAAAAAAATTTAATCAGCATTTTAAGTTTCTTAACTGTGAATGATAAAAACGAAGAGAACGAAGTGTCAGTTCAGGATATAAGAAACATCAGTGAAAATTCCCGGATGTTCCGAGTGCAGTGCAGAGGACGTATGCGAGTGGCTGGTGTTTGATTCTTTGGACACTGCATCCCAAATTATCAGTGACGATGGACTCATTGATGACGTCGACATTGCTACTCAACCAAACGCAGGACCTTCAGCTAGTAAGGCGTTTGAGTGCATTGGCACAGCGGGGTTTAAATGGATGGATCGGCAGCCTGAATACGACCCTCTACAGCCACTGGACTTAAGAGCACGCGAGACTGCACGAAAACGAGTAAAGATAGCGAATCAACTGACTTTGACCGATATGGTCATGCAATGATACATTTTACTACAGTGTGCAAGTACAAAATGTTAACAAAGTTGTTTTTATAGTCATTAAATTACATTACATACTAAAGCAAAATTCTTTTTTGTTTACACAGGAATAACCTTTTCATCGTGAACTATCTAATCATCCGGATATTCGACTATCCGGATGGGGTCTGGTCCCATTTGATCCGGATAATTGCAGTTCTACTGTACTTAACTGGCTTATAGAAAAAAACGTGAAATTGTCGTAATATGCCGAACTCATTATCAAGATTAGATGTAATGTAATAATAATTCATTCAATTTTCTTTTCCACAACTCTCCAAGTACCAGGGTATAGCAGCAACGGAAAAAAATGGAATCCAAACCAAATTTTTTATGTTAGTTCCAAAAAACATGATGATATTAATAGCACAAACAATCAAAACAAACACTAAAAAAAATGCAATCGGTAAAAGATTAGGAATATAATGGCATAGAAGTTAAAAGAAGTTATAAATGGAAAACACACAAGTCTGCATAACAAAAAATGCCTAAACATTATTATCTCTCAGTTTTCTGCCGATAAAAATTCTAAGCAAAACAATTAAACCCAGTTGCTTAACAAAGACAACGAGTTTTGTTGTATCTCCCAACACTCAAATAGTAAATGCTTTGACAAAATGTTTGTTTTGCCTCTTTATTTTATGGCAAGTTTCATCTTCCAAAGAATGACTAGTATATATAAAGTTCATAAAAAATTATAGTTATTTCAGTAGAACAAAATGTCCACCGTCATTAGGACCAATGTAAACAAGAGGAAAAACTAAAGTTCGTATTTTGTCTTTGAATAGTTGCCACCCTTGCTTTTTCAACTAAACCTCTGTGGGCTTCAAAGAATGCCTTTTAACTTGAATTTATTTCTCTGTGATTGTATAGTTTTCTGATAGAACGATTAAATAAATAAAATAATTAATTCTCGTAACCTGCAGTCTTCACTGCATAACTTATAACCAGTTTAGTTCTTGACCAATGGAATATTTCCTAGAATTCTTTCAAGCAATGGAATCGTTCCTAGGAATCTTTCAACCAGTAGGTGTAGCTAATTAATTAGTCAAGTCTGTATGATAGGGTAAAAGAAATACTACACTACTCTGAATCTTGCAACGCTCAGAAGGTTCAATATACTAACTATAGATAGTATTTCCAACGCTCGTTATCTGAATTCAGCCCTTGCATGGAACGTACAAATTTAAGCTTAATTTTGTTAACTAAGCACATAGCACTTCTATGGTTTTAATTCTGTTGGAACGTTTTCATTAATCGTTCAAAATACTGATATTCTTCCCAATTGGCTGTTAACGACCAAATTCTCCGATTGCTGGTCCCTTATGGTGCAATGGCCAAATTGACCAGTGCTAGTTGGCCAGTGCAAAAAGTTGAGAGAAACGTTATGAGAAAATGGGCTCATCGAATTCGGTGTAATATTTTCTAAATTATTTGCGTGAACCAAAACCTCGTATCATTCGACAACTGAGAGAACTTGCAGTGACCTTGAGTTCGGGTGCAGTCACACACGGAGAGGGAGAGCATTTAGAGGGACTTTCCATTGCATCACTCATCCAACTAGGCATACTTAGGCCACTTTTCGACAAAGAACCGGGTGGTAAGATTAGTCCACGTTGATTCTGACCACATTGTAGTTTTTTACTTAAATTTCTTTAGTTTCGACCTCGTCGTCTGACCCTGGTTCAAAATTACGTGGGATCACCCTCGAATCTGTCACTTCAAAATTGATAGTGAATAGAGTAATGGAAGTCTTTCTATGTGCCCAGGATCATGTGACTAAAACTAGTTGTAACTGGATCTTTAGACTATATATCCGTCTGCTGGGCGGAACTTAACATTCGTAATTTAATTTGTGCATGGGACAAGGGAAGACGCCCATGCATTGATTGATCATCTAGTTGGTTCATTGATTGAACATCTAATAGTAGTAAATTTTGGCGATTTCGCCATTTTTGTCGCCATTGTATATAAATGCACATTCTCACATCTACCCTGTCATAAGATGTTCTATCGCCAATTAGGAGGTAAGATGCCAAATCGGTCAAACAGTCACGTGATTACTGGTCGACCTGTAGGTCACACCTTTTAGATGCTTCTCTCAATGGAAATGTCGAGAACTTATGTTTCACGTTTATGATTTCGGACCATCGCCAATAGCCGGTTGTGTAGCTTCAGTGCGACGTTAATTAAACTACTTGCCTATATTTAGTTTGGATAGGATAAAAAAGTCCATTAACCAATCAGGGCAGAGTACTTTTATTTTAACATTTTGTGCGTGTGTGATTTCTAAAGAAAAATTGCTTCGAGTTTTAGAACGTTACATCAAGTGATTATTAACCATTCAAAAGTTAAAATGGTGAAATGCTAAATATAGCACAATTTTGCTTTTAAATAACCTCACTTATACAATTTGGATTGAGATGTTTAAAAAGATGTTTTATGTTATGATGTAAAGATGTTTTTGAGCCGCGGTAGCTCAGTCAGTAGAGCGTCGGGCTCGCATCAGAAGGGTTGTGGGTGCCTCCAATTCGGCGAACCTCGGCGGTGCCTGCAATTCTGATGATTGCGAGATCGTCGCTTCGACCTGGCTAAAGACCGTCGTGTTCACTAATGGAGACTGGGGCACGTTAAATAGGTCGTGGTCACAAAGTCCCCCATGTTCCCATACCAAATCAATACCACTGGGGGTACCTGATCAGGGGGTTATCGGCCTCTGATTGGGATCTAAATTACGATATCTGTGACTGAATGAATGTATGAAAGGGACCTTCCTGTAAAACGGAAGTGTCATGTATGTCGAGCAAAGTCGGACTTCCTTCCAATGGGGCTCAATAACATGGAAGGCGCACCCCCTCGCCTCTTGCCGTCTTCGACGGGCATTGCACTCCTCTGGTCTGCCAGTGTAGGCATAAGAAACAACAACAACAAAAAACATTTTTGGATTAACGTACTGTAATGAATTTGAAATATTACAAACGGAAAATAGGCACCATAGAAAAAGTATCAACAACATTCATACGAGTACTTAAAATTACATTTTTTTAACATAACTTTCTTAAACGAACCAGATGTGATTTGAATCGAAAATAATATTTGCGGCAGTTTTAATTAGATATGGCAAGAAACAATCAAGAAAAAGAACAATCTCATTACTAATGCAATTAAACGCATGAGAAATCAAAATAATTAAAAAAAATCTGTTGTGGCACAATGTGATGAAATAAATCTAAAATAAGCAATCATTTTCCCATCATTTTGTTTATTTACTTGTATTTGTATTTAATTGAACTTAAAATAATGGTAAAAGCATTTAATTCCTAATTTTTATCAAAATCAGCGCTAAGTTTTTTTTAAAGATATTTATAAGAGAAGTAAAAGAGTACAATTATTATATACACGCAATCATTTTAAACTTTATGTTTAAATGTTTACTGCAGTGGATGAAATTCTTTAATTCTATACAGAATAAGAGATTCAGCTGTGAATTCTAAAATATGCACCGCTAAAACTGTTTACAAATGTTTATTTTCCACTTTTCTTTCACATAAATATAGTCAATGTTTCATGTAATTTGTAGGGAAATGTGAATTAAAGAAATAACATTATTTTACTAAAGATGCTTGTAAGAAATTTTCTACTTTTCACAGAAAATTGCTTTTGGTTGAACTACAAGGAATCTTTTAATGGAGGTAGTTTGGAATTTTTATTAATATTGCAACTGAGCAACACAACGGGCTGTTGGCGACAGTCTGGGATCAACCCCCGAAGGTAAAGATTCGAGAAAAACGTAATATTGAACCACGGTCAGATGACGAAGTCGTATCTGAGCTGGCACCCTACTATCCAAACTCAAACACGTTTGAGAACCACGGCAGTGTTCACCAGTCTCCTTTGTACATGACGGTATTTGTGGTTGGATTATAATTTTCATTTAATTGAAATAGAGCGTTAAAAAGGATGTCCTGTGTACAAAAAAGTCTTCAGCTAATACTGGATTGATGTAAAATTTCGAATTTTTGACAAAAAAAAGGAGATTTTTTTTTTACTAAGATTCACATTTAATTAAAAAAACAACCGTGCCGTTCTGTTCGATGTCCTTTCTCCATCTCTCCGGTAGCGCCATCATCCCTCACTCATAGAAGTTCTGAGGTTTCTGGTAAAAGATACAAGTGGCGAAACTGTCTGTCCCACTTACGGCACTTGCAATCATCCTCAACGGCCCCCAATCCTCACCTTACACAACACATACACAACCCTACAATAATGGACCGGACAGCAAGATGTGATGGTATAAGGGAAATAATACATGCTTTAATAGGGCAATGGTCCCCCACGTGCTGCAGTTACACTAGCAACCCTTCTGGGCATACTTTCAACAAGGTTCTAATACACAGCTATGGGTATTTGTGTCTATTCCTGCTGCAAGAATGTCGCCAGCTCAGCTGCACTTTTTGGACGTGCTTCTCTGGTCTGTAAACGTCGCTCTAACACGTTCCACAAATATTCTATGGGGTTTAGATCGGGACTCTGAGCAGGTAATGCAAGTCGTTTTACATCCATATCTTGAAACCACTGCTTGACAGAGGCTGCAACATGACATGGAGCGGTGTCGTCCTGGAAGTAACATTCGTCCATTCCATACAATTGCCAAAGCGTAGGAAGAACCTGATAGTTCAAGATGTTCAATTAGGCTTCGGCGTTCAATTGACCAGGAACAACATGTAAAGGTTCCAGGCCATACCACGAAAAACACCCCCAAATAAGCAGTCGGATTTTATGCAATCCGCTGGTGTCCGATCTATTATTGTACGGTAGTGTATCTTCTTTGGAGTCTACGATGAATTATTGCTGCTTAGGAAATAAAAAAGCAGAAAATGTCGAAAATGCTTCTTATTTTCTGCCATTTTTAATGCTAATCAAAATTTAAAAAGTACAACTTAATGATACAATTTTTTTAACAAGTACTCGCTGAAATTTCTTCTTTTAAACATGAAACCTCTACACGTTTGAAGCAGATAACACTGCTGGTTGGCAATACAATACCACCGAGCGGTTAAAACGGGACGAACTTTTGCATCTACCTAATAGATTGAAATTTTGTTAGCTTTTGAGAAGATCATAATGCCTAGTTTATTGTATACACTACATCGTGATACACGACGTATTAAAACCGATTTCCCGATGTTTTCTGTACCACGATATCACCATTAGAGAAACTAAGAATAGAAGATGAATCACAAATTTCGCTCAAAAGAATTCCAAACGTACAGATTAAAGTGGCAGGAGGACATACTTCTCTTGTCCTTTTTTTTGTGTGACACTTAGCAACCCTTAAGCAGTGTCGATTCAACATCACAATTGAAATATACTTCGTTAAAAATATCATGTAACAAAATCGAAGCGCGAATCGTCTTCAACTAATGTAACGATCTAAAGAAATATTTCAATCTAAGTAACTGTAATATAAAGTTCAGGGGGAAAAAACGACCATTTCTCCTCAGTTTGATTTAGATCCAAGATTAGCCTCATATTTCCCCCTCCTTCGCAACGGGTCATCAAGTTGTAATTTATAACACCTTTTCCTAGCGGCCAAAGATTACGGTTTATATCTATATACAGGTGGGTGTTTGGGAGGGTGCAAGACTCACTTTCCTGAAGAAACGGCGGTATTTGATGAAGGACAGTAAATTTCCCGGTCGTCTTATGAGGAAGGTAATAGGCCTCATATAGCATCCCTTGTCAGTTGATAACTGTTTTTTGCAGTTGGTAAAAGTTGAGCTCCTTTACCGCTACAGAAATTAAAAAATTCGAGATGTTCCTTCATTTATTCATTGTAGATAGTATTATCGATTGTTGATACTCCATATATATATATATCTCACAAAAAAGATGTTATTTGTTACCGCGTTTTGGCAACATTGTACGATTGTTTACCACGAAGCCTCGCACCTAAATTGAATTTATAGCGTTATCGGATGAAATTTTATTGAAAAAAAGTGAATTTTAGTCGAACTGTTGCAGCTTATAATAGAAATCAAATAAGCCGGAGGATTTTTTCAGAGCATATAAATATAGTTCAACAAGACGCTTGCACTACAACTATCGACAACAGACTAAATGAAAAACTGTTAGGTGGATCGAGTGCTGGGAAATGTACACACAAACAACATGCTGGGTATTTAATTTCCAAAGCAGCGCTCACATTTCGAGTCAAAATTTGCTCAGCTTTCATTTGAATTCTGATTCCAAAGGTACTGTATATTATCTTTTCTGTAATGCAACAAATTTATAATTGAAAAAATATATTTTTTTGGAATATCATATTTTGTAAACAATCCTTTCTACTGGGACACATGTCTTCATTAATGCGAGCGAAGTGAGGGTACAGCTACACTCTACGTTTATGAATGATGTCAACGGCTTGGCGATTTTTTTTGCGCACATCTAGTGGCGAGTTAGGATAAATTAAGGCAAACCATCTGTCATTACGGTTGTTGTGGTTTTCAAGGCAACCTCAACAAACGGAAACTTTAAATTTTCATTTTGAATATTCTAGAAAGTTCTTCCAAGATCCGTTAAAGTCGTTTGATGTCATTGGTTTGTTCGAAGTTTTTTCTTTCCTCCCATTGGTTATTTTGTTTTTTAAATATCCTTTGATTGCATTGGTCCTTTTAAATCGTTTTCTGTGATACCATTTGTCCATTTTTTTGTATTTCGACAGTTGTGGAATTTTTATTTTTTTATAATAGTTTTCACGAAAGGATTAAGAGTTTTTTTTTTTTTTTTGGCCATTTTTGTTTTCATTATTTTTTCACTGTAAGAGTTCTTACGTTATCAGGTTGTATTATTATTTTCTTTTTTTTTCTTTTGAAAATCTTTTTCTATTTCAACATGCCCCCTGTATTTAGTGTAATTGATGTTTCAGGGTTTTTTCTTAACCAACATTTGCAGTTTAGTTTTTCTGCTGGTTCACAATTGTGTTTTGAAATGTGTTTAAGCTTTTTACTTCCTGTGAAAGTTTAAAAATATATACCTTTTAAAACGTTCTCAAATGTGTTTCAAGCTTTCATTTTCCGATCGCCAAGTCTGTTGCCACCGCTCATAAACGTAGAGTGTAGCTGTACCGAAGCGACCATATATTTGCACAACGAATCAATGAGAATCCTCCGGGGATTGGCGAGCGTTAGCCAACAGGGGACGGCCCCATAGTTGTGTAAAAAATACTAGGGTTTTACGTATTTATAGCATTGCTAATTGGATCGACGAAATACTTCTACTAGCGGCTGTCCAGATTTTCAATATACTCGTGTATATTTGCGGAAAAAAAATGAAACACCTCTCTTCAGTAGAGTTAATTATAAAGTTCAAGAGAGTTCTTTTAACAGTTTTGCAAATTATGAAAGAAGTAACTAAGACTGGACTCAAACAGTAGTCTTAGAAATAACTTGGAACAGCTACACTATACGTTTATGAGTGGTGGCAACGGCCTTGGCGATTTTTTTGGCGCACTTCTAAAGTTGCCAAGGAAAGAATTATCTCAAAAATCTTTTTCTTTCAAAAACATTTTTCTTTTCACAACGGAAAAATGAAAACTTGAAAACACATTTGAAAACGTTTTGAAAAGTATATATATTTTTTAATTTCCCAAAAAGTAAATACATTACAAAACACAACTGTGTTCCAACAGAAGTAAACTTTGAATGTTGGGTAAGAATATATATATATATATATATATATATATATATATATATATATATATACCATGAAACTTATCAATTACACTAGATACAGTGGGAATGTTGAAAAAGAAAAAGATTTATAAAAGAAAAAAAAGCACGAAATAATACAACCTGATAACGTCAGAACTCTTGCGGTAAAAAAATCATCAAAACGAAAATGACAAAAAAATAAAACTCTTAATCCTTTCGTGAAAACTAATATAATAAAAGAAAAATTCCACAACTGTCGAAGTACAAATAAATGGACCGATGGTATCATAGAAAAAGATTTAAAAGGACCAATGCAATCAAAGAATATTTTAAAATCAAAATAACCAATGGGAGCAAAGAAAAATGTCAAACAAACCAATGAACTTAAACGACTTTAACGGATTTTGGAAGAACCTTCTATAATATTCAAATTGAAAGTTGAAAGTTTCCGTTTGCCGAGGTTGCCATGAAAACCACAACAACCGTAACGACAGATGGGTTGCCTTAATTTATCGTAACTCACTACTAGAAGTGCGCCCAAAAAAAATCGCCAAGCCGTTGCCATCACTCATAAACGTAGAGTGTAGATGTACCAATAACTTTAAGATTTACTAGAATGAAAGGTTACAACTTAAATGTAAAAAGGAGGACATCGATTCGCAGTCAACAACGCATTTCGACTGCTCCAGATTAACTGATTGTTCCCATTGAGGCTGTTGTTACTGATCTTTCACTGGCTAGCGGCAGCTAGACAGCATCCATGAATCCTCCACACCCTCAAAAAGTCAAAGGACCCGGCTAAGAAAACTCACTGGAGACAAGAGAGTATGTACTCTGGGGATGTACCCTCACCACATTTAGAGCATACCAGAAACTCCTTAATACCGTGGTTATAAAAACAGCCCCGCAAGTAACCACTAGCAAATCTAGACAATAAATGTACTACTCCTGAAGATAGACTCAACCAACTTGTTGCTGGAATGAATAAACCACCAACATACCAAATAGCTGATCAGACGCAAACCTCTTATTACCCCAAGTTAATTCTACTTTTAATTTAAATTTTTGCTCCTAATAGACCCCCCCCCTCTTCTAGTTCTTAAGCTAAACTGTAGCTACTCGTATTCCCTTAACCCTGCCCCATCACATGGTGTCCGTTGTCCA
The DNA here is from genome assembly GCA_947359465.1 of Metellina segmentata. NCBI lineage: Eukaryota > Metazoa > Arthropoda > Arachnida > Araneae > Tetragnathidae > Metellina > Metellina segmentata. Next base: position 100,073,766 of record OX375882.1, read on the forward strand.
CTCGGGTCCTGAAGGAGGCGGAGTCATGTAACCTCTCTTCCAGTGCAAACTTCCCCACTCTTATCGTTAATTCCTACTGACCAGTAACTTCTTAAGCCCCCTCCAAGCAGCACCATTGTGATCCGTAACAGTACTGTTCTGATTGTCACTGTCCTTCAGTGAATTTCTGAATCCATGTCTTCCTGCAGTCAACTCCAGAATCTTCCATTCCTTCCCTCATCCAAGACCCAAACTGCACTATCTGAATTTTGTTCCTGAAAACCTATCCACGTTCTGTTTCCTAGAGATGTTCCACCGGTAGATAGAGAGCCTCTAGCCCAGATGCTTCCTCAAAATTCACCCTCGTCTCAAATCTAGACAAAGCCGTCTGGCCGGCTCTATCACAATAGAGGCCAATTGATCCACTTGGACTGTCCCACCAATACCATCCATGGATTTGGGGGGGGGGGCTCCACACCTTTAAGTCCTTGATTTTTCTGATGGATAAAAGTTCGTCAAATGTGGGGGAGGAGTCAGAACGAAAAGGTTCCACCGAGCCTCTCTTCGCCAAATCATCAGCAATGTTATTTCCAAAGATGTTCACATGCGACGGAATCCATTGGAAGTGTGAAGATTTGGGGTTAACCCTACAGTTCAGCAATCAGTGGCTGATCGGGGAAGTTGGTCATAACAACGGTTCGCTACCCAGTACAGAAAATTCAAAGATGGCCCAACTAACTTCTATAAATTCAAATGCATTCCACTTTCATAAGGGACTGTCTTCATATTTAGTGGACCGTTGCAGTCCTATTTCTGCAATGTTAAAATGGTAAACTATTAAGGAACAATTTCTCAGAATCTTTTATGTGTATGGAATTGAATTTTTTATGCTGGTTATTCAGACACTTTTAAACACTTTACCACCAGGAATTTTTTTTAACTTAAAAATTAAAATTTTAATATTTTTTTTAACTCTTATTTTTTTTTTTAACTGACGAATTTTTATCCTTTTTAACAATCGAAATTAACTTTTCTGAGCAGATAGAAAAGAAATGCCAGTGTTAAAATATGTTATAGGGTATGTTACAATTATTTTTTTTTATATTTACTTGAATGGACCTTTTATAGCAAAAACACACATTTTTAGACAGTGAATTTATTACATAAAATTGACCAAACTTCAGGTATGTGCAGTATTTTTCAAAAAAAAAAAATATATATAAAAACTTCTACTCAACTTATTTTTGTAAATAATACACACATAATTTTGAATATAACTGTCCAAACATTTATTTATATTTATAAAAAAATAATCGAAATTTTGGTTGAAAGAAATGGTTGTTTGAGTTGCCGTTCACCGATCTTCGATTAGTTTTGGGGTTTATGGCGCAAGGACCATATTTGGTCATGCTGGGTCACATACCATTCAGACAAAGTAAGTGATACGCACAAAGAAGATTTTTCTGACACAGGAGAGAGAAATACACACAAAAAGGAATCGAACAAGCGCCGCCTACCGCTCGCAAGTTGCTAGCGTAGTTGTTAAAACTACTGAGCCATGGCGGCTCCGTTTAATACGAAATATCCACGCATTTCCTACGATTTAAATTGAACTGCCAAGCAGTGAGTCAATATATCCTTCCCTGTGTTTGATTACAAATAAATGCAGTCTCAAACTCAAAACCGATGCCAATTCAATTGCCTGTCATCGAAGTTGAAACCGTTTGCCCGATTCCCTCATGATAGATGAGATCGTTTAATTTCTACTTTATATCGATATTTAAATCGATTGGGGAGAAAAGTAATTTAGATGCCAGAAGGAAACAGAAATTCCGAACATATGTCATAATCATTTCTATCCATTCGAATAATGTTGGTTTGACGAATATATAATGTTCCTCGGAATCGGAATCAAATAAATTTTACTTCTGAACGTTGGCAAGCGTATTGTTTGAGGAAGTAAAATAAGTTCCGAAAAACGGTTAATCTTTTCTTTCCCTGGACTTCGACATCGACTCCGAAACAAATCACTGTCGTCGTTCGTAGAAAGTCATAAATCTAAACTTTCATTTGATCTTAATTGAAATTCCTTGGGGGAAAAAAGATTCGAAAATGATGTGGGAGCTTATATGGTTTGCGAATGTATTGAGACAGGTTGGGTTTTATTAATATTTTTGGTCGCGTTATTTATCAGAGACAAGTGGTCTTTAAATATTTCATTTTTGAAACCTACCGGTATTCGTGGATTCATTTTGTTGATTACTATTTTACGAAATCTGTCACTTAAAAACACTAATTAAATAATTAAAGAATATGCACTTTTGATTTGTTTGAATAGAGCAATGTAGTGTTCAATAGTTAGAACGGAGCAATATATTTTTGAATAGTTAGAATGGAGCAATACAGTTTTGAATAATTAGAATGGAGCAATACAGTTTTGAATAGTTTGAATGAAGCAATACAATTTTGAATAGTTGGAATGGAGCAATACAATTTTGAATAGTTAGAATGGAACAATACAATTTTGAATAGTTAGAATGGAGCAATACAAATAAGAATAGTTTCTATGGAGCAATACAAATAAGAATAGTTAGAATGCACAGTACAATTTTTACTAGTTTGAATGGAGCAATACAATTTTGAATAGTTAGAATGGAGCAATACTGCTTTGAATTGTTAGAATAGAGCAATTCAATTTTGAATAGTTAATATAGAGCAATACAAAAAAGAATAGTTACTATATAGCAATACAAATAAGAATAGTTAGAATGGAGCAATACAATTTTGAAAAGTTAAAATGGAGCAATACAATTTTTAATAGTTAAAATGGAGCAAAACAATTTTAAATAGTTAGAGCAATGGAATTTTGAGTGGTTAGAATAGAGCAATGCAGTGTTGAAGTGTTAGAATAGAGCAATACTTGTTATAATAGAGCAATACTTGTTAGAATAGAACAATACTTGTTAGAATAGAATAATACAATTTTGTATTAATTTCAGAAGTACAAATATTTGAAGGACTTCGGGTAACATACGCCAGACTCATTTTTCAGGACAGTAGTTTTCAAATTTTAAAGTATTCCAAAGTTACAATGGCTAACGAACTAACTGTTCAAGAGGCCACTATCCCTTTAACTTCATAACATTAAGCACTCAATGAGAAATTCTTTTGACCCTGTTAAATATTTTTTTTTGAAATTTTTTGTACTACTGAACACATTTTTCTGTTCAATGTCACTATGTTCCGGAGATTGTACATCGGTTTTCAAAACTTTTGAGCAAAAACCATCATTTAGTAGAATTGAAACTAGAGTTTCAAGTCTGATTCAATGCAACTCGTTGTCGAGTTGTTTAATCGTTGTTACTAGTTGTCGAGCATCGCAAGGAACTAAATTTGTTTTTGGGAATAATTACGGCAAAACAATTCATTACTAGTAAATGCTTGATAACTGAAATTTTAAAGAACGCAGAGTCATGTATTCCTTGGAACACTTCCAAGAAAACCCAATGACCGCCTTCAGGTGCCAGACAAAAAAAAAGCAAACGCCATCAAAAGATTAATTAACATCAGAAATCATTATCACCGTGCCATCCGACTCCCACGATCCCTTCTCCCCCCCCCAAAACGAAAACAATCGCGATTTTTATTGCAGTATCGATTATTGTCCCCCCACTAGAACAAACACCGGCGTCGTTAATTAGGCCCTACAGAAGCACAACGCGTGCAAACCGAGTCAAAATCTCCCTTATTTATCGCACAACTCCCGGAAAGCACCACAAACCGACGACGTATTGGCAACATCATCGCATTAGGAAATTGAAGCCCAAAACTATAATAAGTGATGAACGACGAGCCCTTATCACAACTTGAACGCACGCCCGGGTTATTATCGGTGGAAATAATTAACTTCTGTTTTACGATTGGGAGCCAGTAAAACTCAGCCGTGATGATAAAAAATGGACAGATTTTTATCTGGCAGATTTATGTGTTGCTGAAGTTCCAATACATAAATCGGATGATAATTAAGCCATTACTGCGGGATAGTTTCCCTTTTTGTCTACTGGAATTGGAGGTTTATGGCTTTGGAAGATGGCGGCGCACATCGGTTTATCCTTAGGGCTGATATCTATTAACGGATCGGGTTTTTTATTGATGAGGTATTGCTTTTGTGAGGGAGCTGGAATGGCTTTCTGCTGGAGTGTTGGTGCATTAGAATTGTTTTTGTGATAGGAAGGAGTTTCCTTTATGGATTTAAGGAAAGGGGAGTTAACTAGTGTGGTATATTTCAATTTTGAAGTTCTGCGATTTAAAGAATCCGCATAAAGTTGGAATAAGAGCTCTTGAGAAATGGGCGTTTGATTTTTGTTTCTTTCGGCTGTTCCCGTAATAAGATTGGGAATTAACCATCTAAGCGACTTGCGAGTAGTGTTGAGTGACGATCAAAACTGGGGGTTAAATTCTTTGTATAGGTTGTATTAATGATAGGTAGTTGAGTTTACGTCGCACTAGAACAACATAACGGTTTATTGGCAATGATCCGGGATCAATCCCGAAGGGATGACGTTGTTTTGTAAAGAATAAAGTTTTTTTTTTCTTTTTGAAACAACTTGAGTTTGTGAGGGACAGTGAATGTTTTACGGAACGTGTACAAAAAATCTTCCTTATGAAAATTATTGAAACTAATATTGCAAAATGAAAGAAGCAATCATATTTTCTATACAACGTAACTAATCCATACGATCCAAACAAAAGAGCATCCTTGTTTATTTTATCTTAAAAAGTGTGAAAGACAAGTTGATATATAGGAAATAAAAGTTTCAGTGATTTCTTTACATCGTTCCGTGATTGATGGAAACTGTTGGCCAAGCTAATACAAACACGAGACGTAAGGCTAGGCCTCCACTTGCGACTTCTAGTCGTAGCGATAAAAAATCGCTGCCGCAGAAAATCTACAAGGTGCACGGTTCCGTGATAGCAAACACTGCTCGTTTCATATCACGGCTTCACTCCATTCGTGCTGCTCAGCCTTCACTCTTCACTAGAACACTCACACTCGGCTGCTAAAGGCAACACAGGACACCTACAACTGTGATCTTAATGCAGCCCTCAGAGCTTCACGCAAATGGCAATCATTCTACTAGTGGCGTCATTATCAAATTTCGGTTACCGTTAAATTCTGGGAGTATTATAGCGAGCTTTGCCACGACTATCTCTTTATATAATTCTCTTACGTGGCTCGCAAAAAAATACGTTTTTTTTTACCGCGTTTTGGCAACACTGTACGATTGTTTGTTTACCACGAAGCATCGTACCTCAAATGAATTTATAGCGTTATCGGATGCAATATTGAAATATATATATATATATATATATATATATATATATATATATATATATATATATATATATATATATATATAATATATAAATATAATATATAATATATAATATTATACTCTATATTCGATTACCAAAGCAGCGCTCATATTTCGAGTAAAACTTTGTTCAAAGTTTTCATTTGAATTCGAAAATGTTCGAGTTCTGATTCCAGAGGTACTGCATAACTTTTCGGCAGAACAACAAATTTATTTTTTAAAAATATTTTTTTATAATATTATATTTTGTAAACAATCCCTTCTGCTAGGACACGTGTCTTCATTGAAGCGAGTAAGGTTTGCGCAGCGAACTAATGAAGATTGCAATGCAATCCTCCGGGGGCGGGCCCCCTAGTAAAAACTAATTTACGATGCATTAGTATATATAACAGTGCATCCCCACTCTACCATGTACTTTTTGGCAGACAAAAGTTGCCTTGTTTTGTTCCGGATTGCTAAAATACCAAACTTTATGGAATTCCCGTTTTTCATTGCTCCGAGACCAAATCAAAGACTGCGAACTTATAGCATCGCCATTTCCCTGATAATGATCATCTCCGATCAACATTAGCCTCCTCTTTTCAAACACTTGGCTGCCGTCCCATTATCGCTCAGCTAAGCTTTTGAAAGGGGATAAAGCGCCGCAGAAAGAAATGGATCTCCAACGCCGAACAATTGACATCGCATTTAAGTTGTCCCAAGCATCGCGATAATCACCTAATCAACAAACACGACTTACAGAGCGGAAAACACATCCTAAATGTATCAGTCCTCGCAATCGGGGAGGGGGCATCAGCCCGGGGTGAGCCAGGACGACGGAGTATTCGGATTGTTAAACATCCATTAAAGCGAGTCATTAGCCGTTCCATTTCGCTTAAACAAATCGTCAAAATGGCAGCCTTTTATGTTCGAGCAATTCCTAATCCTCAGCTCCATCGACACGTGAGGAAATTCCTCTTTCTTCGCTCCCCTCCTCCCGAAGACGTTCGAATTCGTAATTCACTTTTTCACTTTCTCCAGCTTCCCGTCGGATACGGCACCCGTAATTACGGAAAGTTTCTCAGCTTTTCATTTAAACACGACGGCCGTTTTTATCTCGCGTTTTAAGAGACATTCAGACAATAATCCTGGGAGTACAGGTGGCAGCTAGGAATAAAAAGGGGGAGGACGTTTTCCTTTCAAGTGAGCACCGGGGCTGACTCGGTGGGGAAAAGAAAAATTTCTTTTAAGATCATTGTAGCAGAGGAAAGAGCACTTTCGGCCTTAGAAGAAAAGCAACAGCCCTCTGCCATTTCGCTCTAGAGGTCGTTTTCTTTTGCTTTTGCTCTTCAGCCCATTGCCGGAACTTTCTTTTCAGACGTAAAAGGGGCTGGTATGGGTACTTAACGGGGAAAACAGGCGAAATATCATTACGAGAAACTGAATTTTTTCACACCTCAACACGTAGCCGGGGCGGGAGCGGAGGTTTTCGTGAAAAGTCAGGGGCGGAAGCGGTGTTTATGGGAAGTGCTATCTTGTACTTTGCGCAAACGATAAGACCCTCTTTCTCTTGTTGCTGTGGAACGTGTCACATTGCTTACTGCTTGGGTTCCTTTTTTTTCTAAGATGGCAACGCGGTGATTTCGGTGGTGAAAAACTGTAAATTATTTCTTCTAAAGCTCAGTTAAGCAACAGGACGCGTTTCGATACTTGCGGCGTAAACTTCTAAGTGGTGGTAGAGGACTTCAAATTAATGACGGCAAGCATAAGGACAACATTTTTAATTTCAACTAACAGTAGTGCACGCATGATAGATAAAGCGCATGGAAGAACTCAATAAGCAATCTTGCGCCTTGAAGGATCAAAGGAGCTTTAGGTTACAAAAATTAATCTCCCTTTTGCCATATATCTTATTTAAGAACACACTGGAGCACCCCATGTAAACTTCTAAGCAGTGGTATGGGACTTTAAATTAATGACGGCAAGCATAAGGACAACATTTTTAATGACCACCAACAATGGTGCAGGCCTGACAAAGCGCATGGAAGAACTCAATAAGCAATCTTGCGCCTTAAGGGAACAAATGAACTTTAGGTTAAAAAAATTAATCTCCCTTTTGCTAGATATCTTGGTAATGGTAATTTTAGTTAACATCGTACTAGAGCAACACAACGGGCTATTGACGACGGTCCGGGATCAGTCCCTTAAGGGAAAAAACCGAGGACAACACCTCGTACTTTTGAACCACGATCAGATGACGAAGCAACACCTGAGATGGTACCCCACTCTCCAAACTTCCACACCAACCCCACGTGAGGTTTTTCGGCCACGACAGATTTAAGGTGCACCAGCCGCCTCTACACCATACGCTTACAAACATCCATGCCCGGACCCGGATTCGAACCAGGAACCTTCCGATCTAGAGGCTAACACCTTAACCACTATGCCGGTTGGTCGGCGCTAGATATCTTGATTAAGGTCACACTGAAGCAACGAAACGGTCTATTGACCACGATCCGGGATCGCTACCGAGGTTAAAGGTAGGTAGGGTTTTAATTAACGTCACACTGGAGCAACACAACGGGCTATTGATGACGGTCCGGGATCAACCACCACGTTTGAAACATGGCCATCTGGTGACGCCAAAAGCTGAGCTGACATTTCCACTCTTCAAACTTACACACCACAGCAACATGAGGATAGTTGAGGCCATGTACATTTGGCTTGCACCAGCTTCCTTTTTACACAAAGATCTTTGGTTGGATTCGAACTCGCAACCCTGCGGTTGCTAATTCGTCACTTTTTTAACCAGGGTACCTCATCTACAGGCGTGTTTAGAGTTCTGCGATACTCGTAGCGTCGAGTCAATGAGCGACGAGAACAACGTGATTGACAGATATGGGCGGGATCCACCATGCTTCGGCGTAGCGTGAAAGAGAAGTAATTTGGTAATTTGTAATTAAAGTCGCACTAGAACAATACAACGGGCTATTGACGACTGTCCAGGATATATCCCCTGAGGGAAAGAATCGAGGACAACACCCCGTAATTTTGATGCACGGTCAGATGACGAGGCAACACCAGAGCTGGCACCTCCCTCTCCAAACTTCCACACCAACCCAACGCAAGGCCACGACAGAGTTAAGGGACACCAGCCAACTCTACATTATACGCTTACAAACATCCATGCACTGTCCCGGATTCGTACCAGGAAGCGTAAAAGAGGGAGTAGAAAAATATTCTCAAAATAATCCAAACGCAACACCATCGGATCTTTCCTATAAGGGATTGATCCCAGACCGTCGTCAAGAGCCCGTTGTGTTGCTCTAGTACGACGTTAACTAATAATTACCAAACGCAACACAACTGCGTTTCGCAAAGTAAACTGCCCTTTCTGTCCATATTTACCCGATTAATCACAACCACGATGAACTCAAAATTAGACGAACTTCATCTTCCAAACAATGCACAACCGCAAAATCCCAATTAGATTCCCACGTGCCCGGGCACTCTCACGGCAAAAAGAAGTCTCCCCCCGAAGCAGCCAATTAAGAAAAAGGATGGGAAATAAAGAAAAGGCCCCGCCAATTCCCTTTCAGAGCTGGAAAAAGGGCAATAGGTAAGAAGGGTACAGAGTCTCCCTCTCCATGGCCGAAAGGGTCGTAACGCAATCAAGGGATCGAGAGCAAGAAAAACTTCCCGACGCGAAGTCGAGGGGCATTTAACTTGATTAAAGCTAATTGTGGGTGCCCGGAGAAAGGGATGCGTGAGAAAATGACGAAGGGGTGGATTTCGGGACGAGCTGCCTTCTCCCTCAGATTAACTGGAATTCGTTGCCTAATCAATGGTCTCCTAATTTGGCGATAAGAGTCACTTTTACGTTTTCCTTTGAAGCGGGGATCTAATCCAAATGGTTGAAGTTTGGATTGAACTTTTGTCCGGGAATTTAAATAGAATGTGTAACAAGAGCGGATATAGGATCGATGACTTGGTCTATTGGATTGGATGTATCATTAGGTTTTGACTTCTCTTCTATCTTAAAGGGGTAAAGGGTTGATGTGGTAGGTAGGCATTTCCTTAGCGTCGCACTGGTCAGTAGAAAAATAGGACAAATCGTGATGGACGCGATATCTTGTCAGTAGCAAATTAGGACATATCTTGATGAACGACATATCTTGTCAGTAGCAAAATAGGACAAATCTTAATGGACTAGGTATATTGTCAGTAGCACAATGGGACAAATCTTGATGGGCGAGGTATCTTGTTAGTAGCAAAATAGGACAAATTTTGATGGACGCGATGTCTTGTCAGTAGCAAATAAGGACATGTCTTGATGGACGAGGTATCTTGTCAGTAGCAAAATAGGACAAATCTTGACGGACGATGTTTTTTGTCAGTAGCGCAATGGGACAAATCTTGATGGACGAGGTATCTTGTCAGTAGCAAATAAGGACATGTCTTGATGGACGAGGTATCTTGCCAGTAGCAAAATCGGACAAATCTTGATGGCCGCGATATCTTGTCAGTAGCAAATTAAGGCATATCTTGATGAACGACATATCTTGTCAGTAGTAAAATAAGACAAATCTTTATGGACTAGGTATATTGTCAGTAGCACAATGAGACAAATCTTGATGGACGAGATATCTTGTCAGTAGGCAAAATAGAATAATCTTCATGGATGAGGTATCTTGTCAGTAGGCAAAATAGAATAATCTTGATGGACGAGCTATCTTATCATCAAGATTATAACCCTTTGTGAGCTTAAAGTTATAGAGCAACAGTTATATGTAAAAATATATACATACAGAGGGGTCATAATTGATTACATAGTTCTCTATCCCTTGTTGAAAGTGTCATTGTAGCCAGTTTGGAAGAGTAGCGAAGTTTGCATTTTCGAAACCAAACAAAGACAGCTGTGTACGAAAGGAGCTGTTTCACGTTAAATCTGACGTGGCCTCAAATGTCTCCTCCTGGCCAGCAAACTCACCGGATTTAAACCCAATTGAGAATCTGTGGGACCACCTCGATCAGATTGTTCGCGTCATGGATCCTCAACCGCGTCATCTAGCGCAGCTGGCAACGGCACTGGAGTAGGCATGGCTCAACATCCTAGTGAACACCTTCAGAAACATAATTGACTCTCTTGCTGCACGTCTCGCAGCGGTCCGCTCTGACAAAGATGGCTATTCTGGCTTTTGACAGGTGGTCGCATTAATGTGACTGAACTGTTTACTTTTGTCCCTTTGGTGTATATAGAATAGAGGCATATCCAGAGATTATAAACGAATTTAAATTTTCCTGTAACCCTCTGCATTGTGTTGCTCCAGTGAGATGTTAATTAAGATACCTGACGTACCTACCTAACTACCTTAAGCACTTCAAGAGGTCAAATGTTGTTCTTAGTGTGACTTAACCCTTCCAAGTTTGGAAAAATCTAAAATTTATCTCATCAAATTAAGATCAGACCAAGTACGCTAATGACGAGACAACCTCGTCATGAAGATATTGCCGATTTTCGTGATGGCGTGATCAAGATCTGGTCAGTTATTTCAATGACCATACCACGTCCATCGCTATCTGGTCAGTCGCGCACATGACGAGATGCTTAGTCGAGAAAACTACAAGAGGTAATCATGTGGTTGATTATTTATTGTGTTTATAAAGTTGTAAAACTGTTTGGTTAAGGTCTTTTCAATCAACGTCGCACTAGAACAACACAACGAGCTATTGACGACGGTCCCGCATGAATACCCAAAGAGAAAAATTCGAGGACAACACCACGTCATTTTGAACCACGATCAGTTGACGTGGCAACACCTGTGCTGGAACCCAATTCTCCAAACTTCCACACCTACCCAACGTGAGGACTCTCGGCAAAGACAGATTTAAGGTGCACCAGCCGCCTCTACACTATGCGCTTACAAACATCCATGCCCGGATTCGAACCAGGAACCTTCCGATCTAGCGGCTAACATCTTAACCACTATACCGATTGGTCGGCTCAACTGATGGGAAGGTATTTTAACTGACGTCGCACTGGAGCAACACAACAGGTTAGTGGCAACGGTCCCGAATCAACCCCCGAAGGGAAAGATCCGAGTACTACGACTCGTCATTTTGAACCACGGTCAAATGACGAGATCAGACCTGACCTGGTTCCCCGCTCTCAAAAACCTTCACACCACGCCAACGTGGACATTTGAGGCCACGCCAGATTTAACGTGCACCCGCTCTCACAGATTTAAGGTACACCAGCCGCCTCGACACCATACGCTTACAGATATCCATGCACTGACCCGGATTCGTACTAGGAACCTTCCGATTTAGAGGCTAACCTATTGAACCACCAGACAGGTTGATTGACTTGAAAGAAGGAATTTCAACGAGTACTCGGTAAAAAAAATGTGGTATAGTGTTGTGTTTTTTTAGATTTTTTGTTAAGCATTTTGAAATATACCAGAAAACTACGAGCATTTTCGATCATGGTACCAGATACATAAAACAATGGTCCGGTCTTAACCAGAATAACAACCCTACACTAAGATGGATCTTCGAGTTTCTGTAATGTCAAAATACTTTTATCCAAATTGTGTAGATCTGGTCAGCTTTTCTTTTGACGAGATACTGTATCGATGCAGAGCTACAGTATTGCTCCAAGGGAGAATGAAAAATCCAAGTTGGAAAAACAAATTGATTATTGCCCTGAACTGTAATTTTATATCAGGTTTACGCACTAGTGGCTACTACAAGGCAGTTTTAGACGCTAAGATAACCCACAAAAAATGTTGAGTAAAATAAAAAAAATAACAGTACAATATCAAAACAATTCGGTATAGGAAAATGATTTTTTTGAGTCCCTTGCAAAAAAGTTCCACGTCAAACATTCCAGAACAGAAATTTCAAAAAGATGCATGTATTACAAAGCATACCTTAATAAAATCGAAAGAAACAATGCGATATTTGTGCTCTTAAATTAAACAGATATATAAACGTAATTAAATTTTCCAGGTGAAAAATATTATTTAATTAAAATTCCATGCAAAGATATTAAACTTGTAGTTTCTTTAATGTTCGTTGAGGTGTATTTTAATTTAAGTGCTACTTCAATTTAGTCGTTATTTTTGACGTAGTGCATTTTCAAGCTATGATGTTACCTCTGAATGATTAAATTAAAAAAACAACTATGGCTATTACTAAGAATTTAATACTACCTGTCATCTGTAACTTTGAAACTCGAAAAAAAAATGTACAATTTGTCATTTAATTATCCTTTACCAAAAAGACTGAAAAATTCTATCTGTTTTAGGGATATGGTAGCTCATTTCGAGGAGCGACGGATTAGCAACCTGAGAGTTGTAAATTCGAAACTTGGTCCAGCCAAAGACCTTCGTGTACACGGGAGCGGGTGCACGTTAAATCTGTTTAAAATAACCTCACGTTGACGTGATATTGAAGTTTGGAGAGTGTGATGCGAGCTCAAGCGTTGTCCTCAGCCAAAGACCGTCATGCACGTTAAATCTGTAGAGATATTTTCTAGTTGGCGGAGTGTAGGAGTTTGGAGAGTGGGGTGCCGGATGAAGTGTGACCTCGCTATCAGATCGTTTCTCAAAATTACGTGGTGTTGACCTCGGATCTTTCCCTTCAGCTTTCATCTCGGACCGTCTTTTTTCTGCTCGGTTGTGTTGCTCCGTTAAACATACCTTATAGAATTAAAGTCGCAGTGGAGCAACAGAACGGTATATCGGTGATGGTCCGAGATCTATCCCGAAGGAAAATATCTGAAGACAACATCACGTCATTTTGTACCACAGTAAGAATTACGTGATGTTATTCTAGGATCTTTCATTTGCGAATTGAGCCCGCACTGTTGTTAGCTGTTTTTATTCTCCAGTGTGAAGTTCACTAACGATTCTGCCCATCCATTTCATTTTTGTGCTTCACTTTATCACTATTCCATCAATACAGAAGTTAGTTTGGCTGGTATATGCAGTATATATAACCTTTAACAATAATGCATAATTGTATAATAATGCATGTTGTAACAATAATGCATAATTTTAATAACTTATGGTTAGAAAATAAAGTTTAAATGGCATGGTCAAAAATACCAAATCATTTTTACATAAAAAATTTTTCTCAGTGGTTACAAGTTCTTTAACTACATATCAAACACTTAGATTTTATACCCAAACAGAGTTAGCTTCCGAAATCGGAAGCTCCTACCCTACGTCATGCTGTTAAGTATGTTTAAATTGAGCTGGTTCTTAATATCAGAGGGACAGGAAACATATTCTCCCTAATGTATTTTTATCACTTAGAATAGTTGTCCTATTTTTATTAATTTATGAAGTTGTTTGGATGTATTTGCTTTCGTTGTTTTTATGGTGCTTTAAAAATCTGTCACTTAACTACCTCTGCAAGACCATGTTAATAACCCGCCTTATGCTATGTGTTAGTATTCGTTGTAGAAAGATTCAGACTACACAGATCGAGCTCTTGATTGGATTAAGTAAGCTCTACAAAAATCGAATAACTATGGAGCATCGCCATCAGAATTTAAGTGTTTGACACATTACAAAGAGTTTTGTTGAAATATTCTGCGTATCCATTAAACTAACTAAAGCGTTGGGGTATTTCAGTGAATGAACCAAATGCGTTAAGTTTTGGGAAAATGAAGTTGGTCGGTTTTTGGCTCTAGATGGAATTTCATCACAAAACCGAAGTGTTATCTGCTTCACACGTGTAAAATTTCGATATTGTTTGAGCGAGTACTTGGGAAGAAAATCGTGTTATTGGGCTGTGTATTTTAAATTTCGTTAAGCACTAAAAAAAATGGCCGCAAATAAAGAGCATTTTCGACAAGATGTTTTTTTAAGTTCCGCAAAGTCAAGAATGCTTCAGGCTAAAGATACACTACCCCAAAATAACCGGACGCCAGCGGATTTGCATAAAACCCGACTGCTTGTTTGGAGATGTTTTTCGTGGTATGGCCTGGGACCTTTGCATGTTGTTCCTGATCAATTGAAAAGAGCCGATATCTACATGAACATTTTGGACAACCAGGTTCTTCCTACGCTCTGGCAATTGTATGGAATGGACAAATGTTACTTCCAGGATGACAACGCTCTGTAACACGTTGCAGCCTCTGTCCAGCGGTGCTATCTGTTGTATAATGTAATCGCCCATAGAACTCTTTGTATCTTTCTTTGTGCTGCTAGGGCTGAGTCATTCATTCCAAGCAGCATGTGTGAATGTTCTATTGCTTTCTTGTACGTCCGTCTCAATATACAATAATCCTATTGGTTAATTCTGTAATCCCCTCAAATCTGTATATATATGTGTTGTGTCTTCAATAAATACTATCTTTCCCTTTTGCGATCCACATGGCCTGTGTCATTCCTTTCCTCTGAAGGAATCGTATTTAACAGTATCAATATACGGATGTAAAACGTCTTTCCTGGCCTACTCCTAGTCCCGATCTAAACCCCATAGAACATTTGTGGGACGAGTTAGAGCGACGCTTACGGACCAAGGAACCACGTCCGAAATCTTCGGTTGAGCTGACGACATTCTTGCAGCAGGAATGGATCCAATTACCCATAGCTGTGTATCAAATTCTTGTTGAAAGATACCCAAAAGGGTTACTAGTGTCATTGCAGCACGTGGGGGACCATCCCCGTATTAAAAAATGTATCATTTCCTTTATACCATCGCATTTTGCTGTCCGGTTCATTATTGTAGGGTAGCGTATGTGATGTGTTCTTTAGCCAGAAACCTCTGAACTTCTTTGATCGTGGATTGGTGCAGTTGCTGGAGATGGAGAAAGGTCATCGAACAGAACGGCACAAACTACATTGATTAAGCGTAAATTTTAGTTAATAAATATTTTTTTCTTCAATTGTTGTTAAAAAAACTGTACGAATTTTGTATCAACCCAGTACATTTTTCACAATGATTTTATACTGTAACTTAATTTAATAGAACAATGAATAATCTTAGTTCAATTTAAACCAATTTCACGATTCTATTTTCACATTTCAAATAGTCACTAATTACTAAAATAATTTTATTTACTGTCTTAACACTCCTAGGGGTTGTCTCGATGGGATATCTCATGTTATTAGAAAAACCGAAGAGCCACTGACCAAATCTTGATTTCCATTGTCAAACAATGAGTAATATATACTGAGTACAATACGGGTAATAACTTGCTGACGAACTTGTCAGAAGCAAAATTGGACAAATCTTGATGGACGAGATATCTTGTCAGTAGAAAGTAGGACAAATCTTGAAGGACGAGGTATGTTGTCAGTAGCAAAATAGAATAATCTTGATGGACGATATATCTTGTCAGTAGCAAAATAGGACAAATCTTAATTTACAAGGTATGTTGTCAGTAGTCAAAATAGAATAATCTTGATGGACGATATATCTTGTCATCAAGATTATAACCCTTTGGAAAGTTAAAGTTATATAGCAACAATTATATGTAAAATATATATACATACAGAGGAGTCAAAATTCATCACATAGTTCTCTATCCCTTGTCGAAAGTGTCATTGTAGCCAGTTTGGAACAGTAGCAGAAGGTTGCAAGTTCGAAACCAACCAAAGACAGCCGTGTACAAAAGTGGCTGGTTTACGTTAAATCTAACGTGGTCTTAAATGTCCCCACGTTTGCGGTGTTTGGAAGTTTGGAGAGTGGGTCGCCACCACAGGCGTTCAGTTACGTGTTCTCCTCTGATCTTTCCCTTCGGGTTTGATCCGGGACCGTCGCTAATGTAGCCCACTGTGTTGCTCTAGTGTAAAGTTAATTAAAATACGTGCCTTCTCAGCTACTTCAATACAAGCAAGTGTTAGAGTGGATTAAAACCCTAACCAATCAGAATACAAATATCTTTATGTTTTTAAAACTAAAAAGGAATAGATATTCTTCAAATAGCAAGTTGTACAGTAAAAATATTTTATTGACGTTTAATTAGCTTCTGCTCTATGTCGAAGATCCAATGGATGTACCAAATTTTATTTGATCTTGAATTTCATTTATCCCTACGAGTGGATTTGACGAGATATCACATACTTTAAGATTTGACCAATTTTGATTAAGACGAGTTATCTCCTTATGAAGATGTTGCGGATTTTTCGGTGATCATATCTAGGTGTGGTTAATTTTTTTTTTCGAATGACGCAAAATCTAGTCTATCAAAATATAGTCAGTTTTTCGAGTGGTGAGAAAACAACCCGAAATGTTAAAACCATAAGGAGGGTCAATCACAAGAGGGTTAACCACCTTTCTTTTCAACTTCTAACATCTATCAATATTGAAAACATCGGATGAAGACTGTTTGGGAACTATTATTTTAACCATTAGTTTTCGTGAAATAGTCAAGTTGAGAATCCCTGTAAGGTTACTGAGTAACCTGTAAAAAGGTGAACTGATAACCCTTGAAAGGTTATTGGTTAACCTCTGAAAAGATAAATTAATAATCTCTGATAAAATGAATTAATAACCCTTGAATAGATTATAACAGGAATCTAGGTATATTAATTAACGACACATTGAACCATCGCAATAGGATATTAGCGACGGTCTGGGATCAATAGCGATGGGAAAGATACGAGGACAACACCATGTCACTGTGAACCATGGTCAGCTGTACTCGCCAAAACTCTACAGTAGGCCAATGTGAGAATATTTGAGGTCACGATGGATTTAACTCGCAATCATCCAGTTGCTAATCCGTTAGTCTTCTAACAAGGATGTTGCGGCTCCAAATATAACGGAGTTTGTGTTATTTAGTTAATGTATAAAGTTCTGTATTTCCAGCAAAACAAATATAAAATGTGTGTTCATTCTTTATCAATTAATTTCAATGAGGTATGCGTTTCAAGTGATTCGGATTTCAAGTCGTTTGCCCCAAACAGACATCATTTATGCCAACATTAAACTAGAATAAAATCTTGACAAACTAAAAAACAAACAAAAAAGATTGTCAAAATTAAACACTAGAACGAAGCGATATTACGAAATGATGTAAATTCAAATCCCCAGGTAATTTAAAAACTGCCCTAGGCTTCTTGCGTGGGAATTAGAGAGGGAAAAAACAATTTATGCATTTTTTCTCTCACAAAAAATCATCTTTAAATTAACTTGTCGGAATATAACCGCTTTTTAAAAAGTAAAGATAGCGCCTTACATCAATCTTTCGATTTTTTAAGATTATTATTTTTCAGTTCCCGAATCGATTTTTCCACATCGCTTTTAGTGCGCAGAAAACATTTCAATTTCTCTTATTTTTTCCCCGCCAAAACCGCCCTCCCCCAGATATAAAGAACGCAAAAACAAATAAGGACACAATATAAGTTGTTTTTAATATTCTCCTTCGAGGAAATTCGCACGGGGATAAATTAAAATTACAAAAAAGGAAGGCAAAGAAAGGCGAAAGAAAATAGCAGATAAAAGTGGCGTATGGCGAATATTAATGGTTTTCCCAAAACCACGGGAAAGTAATAATAAAACTGAGAAAATAAAATCCTAAATATTTTATGCACTTCTCTTATGAATAAAATGTAAGTTTTCTAAGACGAGGTAGAAAAACTTCTCGTGATTGGGTTGGAAGAAGTTGCGAGTGCATTTATTTTTTGTTTCGCGTATCTCTTTAAGAGTGCAACTGTATCCGAAAACTGTTTTTCCAAACTGAATCAGAGTGAAGGATGGTTATCATTCCAATTTGGTGTTATGTTTCGACTTCTGTATCTGCTTTCCTTTTCGAGGAGCTGTCTGGGAATTATGAAATTGAACGCGTTTCTTTACCTTTTAAAGACGAGGAGGAAGAGAGGACATGTTGACACACAGGAAAATGAAAGTAGTCTACGTAACAAATATTGACAGATTAAAGAAGTTTAGCGAAACTTTAACTCATAGAAGTTAAGATTTAAAGTAGAGGAAGTAAAATAGGTTGACACGCACACGCGCACACACATATATAAGAAGTTTATAGAAAAGACGTAGAGGAAGTACGAAATATTTGACAAATAAAAAGTGTGTAAAAGAAAAAATATGTCTCAAAAGAGTTAAAGAAAAGAAAGGTTGACAAGTAAAGGGGGAAAATATGACTTATAGGATAAGAGTTTCATTAAAAAGTTAGAAAGGTTGACGAGTAAGAAGGTTGACAAAACATTATAGATAAAGGGAAATGATGAACCTTACAAGCTATGCGTTAAAGAAAAGATAGTAAAAAGACTGATAAGTAAAGGAAGTAAAGAGAAAGGATGGTTCAAAAGTAACAATTGTTGAAGTAAAGAAAATTTAGCAAGTAAAATAAAAAGATGACTTGCAAGTGAAGCGTCAAGGTGAAAAGGTATGAAAGGTTAAAAGTAGAGGAAGTAAAGGTAAATACGGCCAACGCTGGTAACAAAAGTAGTTAGGGTAAAGTTACAGAAAGGGTTAAGAAAAAGGTAAAAGGTGACTCAAAAGTAAAGGAAACTAGCTTCGTTGCAAAATTAGAAACAATTTGGCTGCAACTATTTAGCAAAACATTGACATCTCTTCCACACTTACGAAATTCATGTGAGAACGGATGATTTTTGGTTGCATGACTGCAAGAACAAAAGTTTCCATGAAATGGTTAAGTTGAAAACCCCAAGAAGGTTTTTGGTTAACCTCTGAAAAGGTTTTTGGTTAACCTCTGAAAAGGTTTTTGGTTAACCTCTGAAAAGGTTAATTAATAACCCTTGAAATTATTAGTGTTTAACCTTTGAAAGTTAAATTAATAACTCCTGAAATGGATACCGATTAACTCCTGAAATGGTTACTGATTAACTCCTGAAATGGATACCGATTAACTCCTGAAATGGTTACTGATTAACTCCTGAAATGGTTACTGATTAACTCCTGAAATGGTTACTGATTAACTCCTGAAAAGGTTACTGATTAACTTCTGAAATGGTTACTAATTAAATCCTGAAATGGTTTCTGATTAACTCCTGAAATGGTTACTGATTAACTCCTGAAATGGTTACTGATTTACTCATGAAACGGCTAATGGTTAATCCCTTAAAGTTTCAATGGTAAACCAGTTAAGGGGATGATTCTTGAAGCCAATGAATTAGTATTCTACTGATATTTAAAGGCTGCTAAGGAATATAAATATTATTTCGTTTGATATTCAGATGTCTAAGTGTGCTGTACATGAGCGGTGAAACTTAAGACGAGACGATTACCTTAAAATAAATTTATAGCAGGGAATATGTCTATATTTAACTATTTAACCCTCTAAGGATTTCACACGTATATATCTGTTTTGCCAGTTTGTAGTCTAATGCATGACTTCTGAAACATCTTGCCTAATGGACCATTTTTGTCTAATAATTGTAGTTCGTAATATTGTCTATGTAATAAGAATCTTTCGTCTCTTGCCTAATGGAATCTTCGATGATATTTTCGACCAATAGACGTAGTAATGTAGTTATGTTTGAGAAGAAAAGGTAATACTACATTATATATACTTGAAAATCATGAATCTGAGGGTTAAAAGGCACTGTGCTACACAAAAAAATATAAACACTTATTTTGTGGTTAGATCTTATAGATAAATGTAGAATAATTTCCTATTCATAGCTAAAATTATTTAAAATACATTCCTGGATACACTTTCCCCTGCTTTTAACCATCCTGATGGTTGTCTCGAAGAAATTGATTTGTCATTAGAAAACTATTCATATGTGAATAGACGAGTTATCTCGTCATTAGAAAACTGACCAGTCCTTGATTTCTTAAACATAAAAAATTCGGAAACATTTTAACTCTCCTGGTAGTTATCTGGATTAATGTATCTCACCATTACCAAAACTGACCAGATCTTGATGGACGAGATATCTCGTCATTAGAAGGAAAATTGATCGCCATCACTTGAAGAAAACTGAAACGACTTTGATCTGGTCATCCACAGGAAACGGCAATCTCTTAATGACGAGATATCTCACCATTAGCAAAATTGATCATAGCTTGGCGAAACCACTTGGAGCTAATGCTAATGTTAGTGTGCTAATGACGAGATATTTCGTCTTTAGCAATATTGATCTGATTTTCTTTTACGAGCTATTTTGTCGAAACCACTTGGAGCTAATTCTAATGTGCCAATGACGAGGTATTATGTCATTAGCAATATTGATCAGATCTTCATTTACGAGCTATTTTGTCCAAACCACTGGGAGCTAATTCTAATGTGCCAATGACGAGGTATTATGTCATTAGCAATATTGATCAGATCTTCATTTATGAGCTATCTTGTAGATTCCACTTTAAGGTAATTCTAATCTGCTAATGACGAGATATTTCGTCATTAGCAATATTGATCCGATCTTAATTTACGAGCTATATTGTCGAAACCACTGGGAGCTAATTCTAATGTGCCAATGACGAGGTATTATGTCATTAGCAATATTGATCAGATCTTCATTTACGAGCTATTTTGTCGAAACCACTTGGAGCTAATTCTAATGTGCCAATGACGAGGTATTATGTCATTAGCAATATTGATCAGATCTTCATTTACGAGCTATTTTGTCCAAACCACTTGGAGCTAATTCTAATGTGCTAATGACGAGGTATTACGTCATTAGCAATATTGATCAGATCTTCATTTATGAGCTATCTTGTAGATTCCACTTTAAGGTAATTCTAATCTGCTAATGACGAGATATTTCGTCATTATCAATATTGATCAGATCTTAATTTACGAGCTATATTGTCGAAACCACTTGGAGCTAATTCTAATGTGCTAATGACGAGGTATTATGTCATTAGCAAAATTGATCGATAAAATCTTGATTTACTTGATACCTCGTCGATTCTACTTTTAGGTAATTCTAATGTGGTGATGACGAGTTATTTCGTCATTAGCAAAATTGAACAGACCTTGACGAATGAGACCTTTCGTCAAAATCATTTGTGGGTCACCTACAATACAAACCGTTAAATTCATGGGTTTAAAATGGAAATGTAAGCATCTCGGTATGCTTAATAGACAGCAGTAAATACATTACAAATACCTACACGGCGATACCTCAAACGCGTTCGATTGTCATCTAAGAACATCATTTATTAGCCAGGACTGCACACAAAACATTATGTAAAACCTGTAAGAAATAGCATTTTCTCCCAGCGAAATCAAAACAAAAAACATCCACAAACTTATAAACCGAAATCCCTTAGTTCCTGCAAAACGAATATCTGCCATTTTCTAGAAAGTTTTCAGAACCGAAAACGTTGTTTTTCCCCTTTATTTCTGAATCGATTTCTCGTCTCCGAATAAATCTCTGGGATCTGAATTTATCGGGGGTGTCTCTTTAAAATCCGGGAAGATAGAAGATTTTATTTTGCGCACGAACTCAGAAAGCACCTCGGACTTTTTCTTCTGTCTACCGACTGCCCCCGCTTCGGCTTTGGCCGTGGAGCCTGATGGAGCTTATCGCAAAAGATCGAGCGAGGAAATTCAAAAGGCATTTCTGCGAGTTTAGGCGTTTATGTGCTGTTAAGATGTGGAATTAATACCAGCTTGTGCTTGGCCGTCGCGGTAGCCTGGTTAGATGGTAATGGTAATTTTAGTTAACGTCGTACTAGAGCAACACAACGGGCTTTTGACGTCGGTTCGGGATCAATCCCTTGAGGGAAAGATCCTTAGACAACATCTCGTAATTTTTGAACCACGGTCAGATGACGAAGCAACATCTGTGCTGGCACCTCACTCTCCAAACTTCCACACCAACCCAACGTGAGGACTTTCGGCAAAGACAGATTTAAGGTGCACCAGCCGCCTACACCATGCGCTTACAAATATCCATGCCCGGATCCGGATTTGAACCAGGAACCATCCGATCTAGAGGCTAACATCTTAACCACTATACCGGTTGGTCGGGGTAGCCTGGTTAGAAGATTAACGGATTTGCAACCGGAGGGTTGAGAATTAACCCAGAGACCATCGTGTACAAAGTAGGGATGCGACATCGACAGCAAAACATCGATGTTCAAAATTAAAACATCGATGTTGATAATACATCGACCAAAAGACATCGATGTTTTTAAACATCGATGTTTTTAAAATTCAGTGTATTTAAACTTTTCCCCCGCATTTCTAAAAACTGGTTTAGCAACTAGTCATGCAACATCGACAGCAAAACATCGATGTTTTTAAAATTCAGTGAATTTATACTTTTCACCCCATTTGTTAAAACTCGTTTAGGAACCAGTGATGCTACATCGACAGCAAAACATCGATGTTTTTAAAATTCAGTGTATTTAAACTCCCCCCCCCATTTCTTAAAACTAGTCATGCTACATCGACAGCAAAACATCGATGTTTTGAAACTTCGAAGCTAAAAATTAAAACATCGATGTTGATAATACATCGCACCAAAACCATCGATGTTTTTAAAATTCAGTGTATTTAAACTTTTTTTTCCCATTTCTTAAAACTGGTTTAACACCTAGTGATGTGACATCGACAGCAAAACATTGATGTTATGAAACATATAAAGTTCAAAATTAAAACATCGATGTTGATCGCCCCCAAACCATCAATTTTTGTAAAATTCAGTGTATTTAAAATTTTTTCCCCCATTTCTTAAAATTGGTTTAGCAACTAGTGATGCGACATCAGCTCCAATGCATCGATGTTTTTATAAAACATCAATGTTTTGAAAACATCGACATCGATGTCGCATTTCTACTTTTCTGGCCCTTCACTCTTGTCCACTTTGGTCTATAAGTATGTTCAATTTGCTGATTATAAAAATTACGCAACTTTGTTAATTTAAAAATTTTTAAAACGATACTTTTTTCATTTAAAAATAAAACATCGACAACGTAAAAACATCGACAAGTATAAACATCTATTTTACAAAAACATCGACTCCAATACATCGATGTTAAAAACATCGATGTTTTTAAAAAAACATCGATGTTCTGAAAACATTGACATCGATGTCGCATCCCTAGTACAAAGTTGGCTGATGCACGTTAAAATTGTCGTGGCTTCAAATGTCATCACGTTATTGTAGATGTTTGCAGAGTGGAGTGTCAGTCAGGTGTTGACCTCGTCATCAGACGGGTAGTTGGTAATTTGGTAATTTTTAACTAACGCCGTACTAGAGCAACACAACGGGCTATTGGCGACGGTCCGAGATCAATCCCTTAAGGGGATGGATACGAGGACAACACCTCGTAATTTTGAACAACGGTCAGACGTCATCAGACGGGAATTCAAAATCACGTGGAAGTTTGGAGAGTGGGGTGCCAGCTCAGGTGTTGCTTCGTCATATGACCGTGGTTCAAAATTACGAGGTGTTGTCCTCGGATCTTTCCCTTAAGGGACTGATCCCGGACCGTCGTCAATAGCCCTTTGTGTTGCTCTAGTACGACGTAAATAAAAAATTACCAATTACCAATCAAAATCACGTGGTGTCATCCTTGGATCTTTTCCTTGATGATTGATCTTGGACAGACGCCAATCACCCTGTCTGTTGTTCCAGTGCGACATTAATAAACTATCATCATTATTGATAGGTATTTTAATTAACGTCGAACTGGTGAAAAATACCGGTCTATTGACGACCGTGCGGATAAATACCAATGGAAAAGATCCGAAGACAATGCCATGTAATTTTCAAACACGTTCAGATGACGAGGCAACCACCTGAGCTACCACCCCACCCTCTGAACTTCTACACCACGCCAACAGAACACACCCAAGGAAAATGTTATTTACTCAGAAGAGAGGTAACTGGTAATTTTTAATCAACGTCGTACTAGAGCAACACAACGAGCTCCAGAAGAGAGAAATGCGTAGTGTAGTATCAGAAATCAAAATTGTGGAATCTACAGTTCTCACGCAATTAGGGCTCAGGTAATGTTTTGTCATCTGAGCGTGGTTCAAAATTACGAGGTGTTGTCCTCGGATCTTTCCCTTAAGGCATTGATCCCGGAACGTCATCACTTGCCCGTTATGTTGCTCTAATACAACGTAAATAAAAATTTACAAATTAATCATGCATTTAGCGAAGTGAGCAAACCCTCCGAGCCCCTCCACGTCAACTCCAATTGAAATGAATAATTGGTAGGTATTTTAAGAAACGTCGCACTGGAACAACGATGGGGGCTATTGGCGACGGTCCGGGATCAATTCCTCAAAGAAACATCAGAGGACGACATCACGTAATTTTGAGAAACGGATGTAGTCGAGCAATTCGCATCTGTTCACTTTTGCCACAGAGAAATACCTACAGTACAAACATAAAGATGCGAAAACAACACCTCGTTAATTTGAACCACATTCAGAAGACGAGGTCAACACCTAATCCGGCACCCCACTCTCCAAATTTCTACACCATGCCAACGTGAGGACATTTGAGGCCATCCCAATTTGAACGTGCACCAGCTCCCACTACACGACGGCCTTTAGTTGGACCAAGTTAAGTTTCGAACAACCAATCCTCCGATTGTTAAGACGTCCTCGGATCTTTCCCTTAAGGGACTGATCCCGGACCGTCGTCAATAGCCCGTTGTGCTGCTCTAGCACGACGTAAAACAAAAATCACCAAATTACCGATTGCTAAGACGGTACTCTTCCAACTAAGCTTGGTGAATGATTCGAATTTTTTAAACTTTTAAGAATACCCTCTACAACTGAATATTGATTTCGTTGACATACTCTCATTCCATTTGTAGTTGGGTCAATATTTAGACAGGGTCAATATTTATTTCAATCAAAACTATTCGAGGTATTTTCTGTCAAACTAAAATGTAGTTGTGGCAGTCATGGTGGACGTAGTCCCTGTCGAAAGATCTCGGAAGAAGTTGAAGGCACTCCTACGAGTTTAAGTTTTCGTATACTGTTAAGTTGGAAATTTAATGCCTGGTCACATATATTTGGTGAAGAATTCGCATTTTAAAATCAACACTGATTTTCTAACTTCTACTGTGTACTACTTTCTAACTTCTATTTTGTTGAGACTTCTCATTTGAAAATCGAAAATCAACCGGTATAGTGGTTAATGTGTTAACCTCTGGATCGGAAGGTCCCTGGTTCGAATCAGAGTCCGAGCATGGATGTGTGTAAGCGTATGGTGTAGAGGCGGCTGGTGCACCTTAAATCATCGTGGCCGAAAGTTGGTTTGGTGTGGAAGTTTGGAGAGTGGGGTGCCAGATCAGGTGTTGCCTCGTCATCTGACCGTGGTTCAAAATTGCGCGGTGTTGTCCACGGATCTTTCCCTTAGGGGATTGATCCCGGACCGTCGTCAAAAGCCCGTTGTGTTGCTCTAGTACGACGTTAATTAAAAATTACCTCATTTTCAATGCAGCTTTGTCAATATTTAGACCGAGACGATATTTATATCGATCAAAATGTTTTTATGAGACATTTTCGGTCAAACTAATGTGGTAATAAGTTTTCCGTCGGTGTGGTAGTTTTAATCAACGTAGTACTGTAGCGACACGACAGGCTATTGGTGACGGTCCGGGATCAAACCCGAAGGGAAGGATGCAAGGACATCCCAACGTAATGGTAATGGTAATTTTAGTTAACGTCGTACTAGAGCAACACAACGGGCTATTGACGACGGTCCGGGATCAGTCCCTTAAGGGAAAGATCCGAGGACAACACCTCGTAATTTTGAACCACGGTCAGAAGACAAAGCAACACCCGAGCGACATCCCAACGTAATTTCGATGCGTGTTGCAACACTTGAGAAGTGGGAGGGGGGGGGGGGTTAAATACTGGTAAAATTATAAGCTTTGCTAAAAATGAAAACTCAGCTAAGTGGGTAGGTAGGTATTTAATTAATGTCGTAATGGAGGGACGACGCGGGCTATTGGCGACGGTTCGGAATCAAATGCGAACGGAACACCAGATACTTTTGAACCACGAATAGATGAGAAGGCGTGGCGTGGAAGATATGACGTCGTCATCTGGTCGTGGTACAAAAGGATGAGTTGTCCTCGGATCTTTCCCTCTGAGATTGATCATGGACCGTCGCCAATAGCCCGTTCTTTCGATCGGGTATGACGAAAATTAAAAAATACCTTCATATCTACTCAAATTAGAGTTTCGACGAAAGGAACATTGGAAACATCAATACCTCTCCGACGGCATACTTGACCCGATCACCCATTTCCTTATCCGTATAAATCCTCTTACTCTAAAAATAAAGTTCAAAAACGCACAATAGACTTAAAAAAGACGAAGGAACAAATTCCAATCAGTATGAAACTGCTCGCTATTTACGGAAAAAATCTTAAGTTCCCGAAACTTCTGATTTGGTTTCGAACGATATCTTTCCCAGAGATCACAAGAAAGGAAAAAAATGGACCAAAAAGAATCGCCGGAATAATAGGAGACCCTAAAAAAGAACCGGCACTCACAGGTAACGCGAACACAAGAAAAGTTCCTTAATGAGCTCTAAACTTTTCCCCTCGTATCAAAGTAAATAAAAACGAACCAACCGACGCCATTTATTTGTAGCCTCGGGAAGAACTTGGAGTGTTGCCATTCCCGTGTGGATGTTGTTTTCATTTCTTTAAAATCGCGTTGCTGGAAATTCGACTTAATTTTATTGCATTGTTCTTTTTGTACAATTAATTTGAAGCATCAGACGTTTTTACGACGTTACATTTTCGTGTTTTGTGATCACGATTTTAATTTAATCCACAATTTATACTACCCTATAAATGTATATATATATATATATATATATATATATATATATATATATATATATATATATATATAATATTATAATATATTATACAGGGTGGTCCCGAATTCATGGTACAAACTTTAATGGTAGGTACAGGACATTGTAACAATGATTTATTGTATAGGAATGTATAGTCGCAAGTGACGCGGTGAGGCGAAAACAGGGGTATTAACGGCCGAAAGGAAAAACAAAGATTTTATTGAAAGCGTTGTTGACAAGTGTCATGTTTACAGTAATTGTTCAAAATTGCGTCCACCAGTATCGATACATGCTTGACAGCGTCGGTGGAGCGATTGGCGTACACGTTCAAAGATGCCTGGTATTTCACGCACACCTGCAGCAGCTACAGATAAGCGAGCGACGAGATCCTCATCTGAGTCAACTGGAGTCTCATAAACAAGATGCTTTAGATGTCCCCATAAAAAGTAATCGAGGCTCGATAAATCGGGAGATCGGGGTGGCCAAGGGACTGGTCCACCACGCCCAATCCATCGAGTACCAAACGTGGCATTCAGGTAATTCCGTACATCAATGCTGAAGTGTGCTGGCGCCCCATCGTGCTGAAACCACATGCGGTTACGAATGGCGATCGGAACATCATGCAGCAGTTGTGGTAACACTTCTTTTAGAAAAATAAGATAGCTTC
The DNA here is from genome assembly GCA_947359465.1 of Metellina segmentata. Taxonomy (NCBI): domain Eukaryota; kingdom Metazoa; phylum Arthropoda; class Arachnida; order Araneae; family Tetragnathidae; genus Metellina; species Metellina segmentata. Next base: position 100,101,500 of record OX375882.1, read on the forward strand.
CGCCAGTGAGCCGCGTGGGTAGTAAGTATGGGCCAATCAAAAAGTCGTTCACAATACCAGCCCACACATTAATACTGAAACGTTGTTGAAACGCATGTCGACGCGTTGCATGTGGATTATCGGATGCCCACACATGGGAATTGTGCGCATTAAAGACACCCTCGCGTGAAAATGTCGCTTCATCTGTAAATAGCACATAATCTACGAAATCCGGCTGCAACGCACATTGCTGCATCACCCACAGGCAGAAGTTCACGCGGCGAGGATAATCTGCCGGATTCAATGCTTGTACTTTCTGAAAATGGAAGGGGTGTAAGCGATTTTCGTTTAACACTCTGCATACAGTCTGATGACTCACACCTACGTCACGCGCAACAGTTCTTGTGCTTGACTCGGGTCTATCAGCCACAATGTTCAAGATGCTTTCTTCCAGCCTTGGAGTGCGTACAGCTCTTACTCGACCAGCGCCATGTCTGTTGACGTCGAACGCACCTGTTTCACAAAGTTGACGATGTAACCGTTGAAAAATTCTATGATCCGGCATTCGTCGATCAGGATACTCCGCGCGATACATTCGTAACGCAGCTCTGCCGTTACCATTTGCACGGCCGTACATGTAATGCATGTCTGCTTTTTCTGCATACGTAAAGTCACCCATCGTCTACGGCAGCACAATTGTGAATGGCGCTTTTCCCTACTGCGATGCATCATGTTCAACAGCGGCTAGACATCTACTGCCCTCTACCGGCAATGATACCAACCGATCACTCCATTTCTCTTTCCTTTTATTTCCCCTGTTTACGCCTCACCGCGTCACTTGCGACTATACATTCCTATACAATAAATCATTGTTACAATGTCCTGTACCTACCATTAAAGTTTGTACCATGAATTCGGGACCACCCTGTATAGTATAATATATCCAATGATTTCACCTACTATTAGGGTAGACAGGCTTTGAATTAATTTCTTGAGCGAAAGAGACTTGAGTGACATTACGACTGCCGCGTTCCTTTCATATTATTGTAGGGTGTATTTGCTTGGCGTGAGATGGATATCACCGGAGCGACCTTCTGTCTTTACCCCAAAGCGTTCCCGCCTCACGGCCGACAGGGTAGGGTACCAAACAAAAGCAAGAACCCTCCAGGTCAGTCGCTGAAAGCTCGGAAATGGTGATCGTTGCCAGCGGGCACTTAAAAGGGGGATAACATCCACCGTACACAGATCTATACCGTGCCGCTGGTGTAAACAAAATTTTGGTGGTAGCAATTGTCTACCTGTCGCAACATAAAGTTTAACGTCGCGATGGAGCAACAGAAAGTGATTGGCGACGTTCCGGGATCAAACCCGAAGGGAAAGTTCGCAGGACAACCCCACTTAATTTGGATCCCTGGTCACATGACAAAGTGACGCCTGATCTGACATCCCTCTGCACACATTCTATGAGGGATTTATAGAATAAATGAAGAACCATCGGATATGATAATTTTACTTCCGACTATCCCAAGGTATGGTAAGGTATTTTTATTAAAGGTCACACTGGAGCAACACAACGGGTTATTGGTGACGATACAGGATGAACCCTCGTATGGAAAAATCCGAGGTCAACACCACATAATTTTGATTATTGGTGATTGGTAATTATTAGTTAACGTCGTACTAGAGCAACACAACAGGCTTTTGACGACGGTCCGGGATCAGTCACTTAAGTTAAAGATCCGAGGACAAGACCTCGTACTTTTGAACCACGGTCAGATGACGAAGCAACACCTGAGCTGGCACCCCACTCTCCAAACTTCCACATAAAACCAACGTGAGGACATTCGGCCACGACAGATTTAAGGTGCACCAGCCGCCTCTACACCATACGCTTACAAACATCCATGCCAGGACCCGGATTCGAACCAGGAACCTTCCGATCTAGAGGCTAACACCTTAACCACTATACCGGTACGTAATTTTGAATGAGCGATTATTCAAAAGAGAAAAATATGAGAACAGAGTGAGCAATGGTAACTTTGTGTTCACACGATCACAGGACCGGTTGGAAGATTAAGGGGATTAGCAACTGTGGGTTGCGAGTTCGAATCCCTCCAATGACCATCGTGTAAAAAGGGGTTGGTGCGTGTTTTATCTGTCGTGGCCTCAGAAGTCCTCACGCTGACGTGGTATGGAAGATTGGAGAATGGGGTGCCAGTTGAATTGTTGTTTCGTCATCTGACCGTGGCTCAAAATGATGTGGTACTGTCCTTGGATCTATGTCATCGTGTCCGTACAGTCGCCAATAGTCCGCTGTAATGCTACGTTTGGGGCAAACGTTAATTCAAATATTTGCCAACCTATTTACGTTTCTCTATTTAATTTTCGACTTTTGGGGCAAATCGGATTGTTCTGAAACAAATGCTCCCCCAGATTGTATTGCATTTCAAACTTTGGCACCAAATTAATTTTTATATGCGAGAACGCCAAACAAGATGTTTCAGTTAATACTCCTAAATCATCACCACAGCTCATGCATTTTGCCACTTCTTTTCAGTACTGATTGCCTACCCCTCGTCAATGTCTCCTCTCGTTTGGAACTTTAATTGGACTCCTAATTGTATCAATTACTAAATTCTATCATCTATCTAAATTATTTACCTTTTTCCTAGTGCATTGTCACTACCTTTATCGGGGGCCGGGACACATTTTTCAATATTTTTGCTAATAAAGATTTTTTTTTTAATTTTTAAAGAAGACATAGCATCTAATTTACGAATAGAAAAAAAAAACTTTATAACAGTTAAAGTAATTTTAAAAATTAATTTTTTCAAAAAAGTGACTGAGTTTACTTTTGATATAACCTGAGAAAAGTTACAGTATTAACATTTTCTAAAAGCAGATAATATATTTAAAAATTTGTCTTCACAGTTTTTTAATGCATGCATATATAAAAAAATATTAAAAATTTTTAATTAAAAATGAGCATTTTTTAAATTTATAATTTATAAAAACGCTTATATTTTGAAACATATCAATAATTTTTAAAATTCCTGAAAACGAATAACTTAAATATGTATGAAGAATATGCATATCAAATTTCATGCAATTATCTTGAATAGATTTTGAGTTATATCATTTTAAAGTTGGGAAAAGTGTAAAAAATCCATCACGGAGAAAAATCACTTTAAAGTTTCATTATTGAAAATCAGTTACAAAAGTGAAATTTTAGTACCTTTGAACCTTCGGGTACGTAAGTAAATCCATTATTGTCTTTAGATCTTTGATTAAGGTTTATTTTGGCTAATAGTGCCTTTCTATGGTACAATTTGTATACAACTGTACTTTTGTTATCAGCTTTTCGGATACGTCAACATATTTTTCGTTTCAAAACTTAAAAAAAAAACCAGCTGTCAAAACATTATTTTGTTTACATCTTCGGTTCTACTCAAGATATCATCATAAAAGACTTTAAAAAAAACCCAGCTGTCAAAACATTATTTTGTTTACATCTTCGGTTCTACTCAAGATATCATCATAAAATTGGTGTCAAACGAAAGAGAATTAAATTAAAAATTTTTAGCGAAAAGAAACATAAAAAAGACTTTTTGAAGGTTTTTTGTGTCTTGGTCCCCTTAACTTTCATACCACACTTTTAAGTTTACAACCATTAAATTCTCTATTAATTCTGATGTGGAGGTTCGCAGTTTTCTGCAAGGTACTTCGTAATTGATGCGTTCGTTCCGTTGAGTTAATGTAATGAGGGATGGTTGGTTTTGAGATTAATGGCACAAGGGCCATACTTGGCCAAGCAGCGCCAGACACAAGACATACAGTATCAAGTAATAGACACATTGAAATTTTTACTGATACAGAAGTGATACATAACATCCAGAAACGAATGCACCTGACAGTAATTGAAACTGCACTGCCTACAACTCAGAGGTTGCTAGCGCAGGGGTCGTACCCACTTAACCACGACGGCCTCTCTTGATGGACGAGATATCTCGTTATTAGCAGAAAACCGGCCAGATCTTGATCGCGTCTTCATCTTGACAATTGTCAGTGTCTCTTGACGATATTTTCCTCGAAATCGCTCGAAGGGTTCAGCGAATCGTAAACTAAAATATTCCCTGGTCGAGGAGACAGCAGGGCTGTAGTGGAGGGTATACGGTGGTATACGCCGTATACCCTCTGGTTTTTCCAGCAAATTCCGTATACTCTGCTTTTTATTAAAAACTACGAACACCGCTTTGTTTTTCCTAGAAAACATCGCGCGAAACATCACGTGAAACGCAGATAGGTGTAGAAGCAAAAGAAAAGTTTATATTTCAAGATATCACCCTGGTACATAATTCCAAAATCGTATACCTATTAATCAAAAGCAATTCATTCAAAGTACTTTTGATAGAATGAAATTCAGAAAATTGTCAACTTTTGAAGGATATATCTATGCTTGATCCAGAAAATATAAATACAGGGGATATTCGCCGTGTAGAAACGGAGGTAAAAAGGATCTGTTGACGTTTTGGTATAGATGAAATGTGCACTATTCAGGGTTTGAGGAATGAATGAAAACGCCCAAGTTGTTCCAGAAAAATAAAAGCCTCTTTTAAGAACAATTGAAATATTACCATGTTCCACGGCCGTTTGCGAAAGCGGGTTTAGTTTAATGAAGACCTACCCGGTCCTTAGTTTTTTTTTTTTTTTTAGTTAACCTCGTACTAGAGCAACACAACGGGCTATTGACGACGGTCCGAGATCAGTCCCTTAACGGAAAGATCCGAGGACAACACCTCGTAATTTTGAACCACGGTCAGATGACGAAGCAACACCTGAGCTGGCACCCCACTCTTCAAACTTCCACGCCAACCCAACGTGAGGACTTTCGGCCACGACAGATTTAAGGTGCACCAGCCGCCTCTACACCATACGCTTACAAACATCCATGCCCGGACCCGGATTCGAACCAGGAACCTTCCGATCTAGAGGATAACACCTTAACCACTACACCGTTGGTCGGCACCCGGTCCTTAGAAACATATATGTATACACATGTATGTGCGTGAGTGTGCATGTTTTTTGCCCCCCCTCCTCCCCCGTGGAAAGTGTAAGTGGTAAGTACATGTTTCGCCTCCCCATGGAAAAAATTCTGCGGGTATCAGAGTGTATTATCAGAGGGTATACCAAGGGTCCCTGCCTATACTAGTGTAGTGGCCCCCATGGCATACCCTCTGATTTATTTCCGACTACAGCACTGGAAGACAGCGAAAGTAAACGTAAGTTTCCAATTTATACAACACGGCAATAAGTTCTAGAAATTCGTCCAATTCCAAAGTCCCGATCGCTTAAATTCCGAAAAGCAAAAAGGCGCTTAACTTAGAAACGTTTGTAATATAACAGGGTGGAATCTAGCTAGACTGGTCTGGTCTGCAGGGAGATGGGAAGCACTTTCTTCCGCTCGAGGGTGTTACTCGCCGGAATCCGACTTCAGGGGGAAGAGGCTGATCCGGAACCAGTTTAAGTGGCTTTTATCCATCAGAGCAGACCAAATTAATTCGCTTGAATTATTGAAGAGTCCGAGCGGCTTCATTTAGCCGTGGAGATGGGAGTCTGGTGATCACCCATTGACCTAAGCGACTTGCAGACTGCCTTATGTCTGATATTCTCGCTCGAAAAGTTAGCCTCTAGATCGGAAGGTTCCTGTTTCGAATCCGGGTCAGGGCATGGATGTTTGTAAGCGTATGGTGTAGAGAAGGCTGGTGCACCTTAAATCTATCGTGACCGAAAGTCCTCACGTTAGGTTGGTGTGGAAGTTTGGAGAGTGGGGTGTCAGCTCAGGTGTTGCTTCGTTATCTGACAGTGGTTCAAAATTAAGAGGTGTTGTCCTCGGATCTTTCCCTTAAAGGACTGCTCCCGGACCGTCGTCAATAGCCCGTTGTGTTGCTCTAGTACGACGTTAACTAAAATTACCATTACCATTACATCTGATATTCCCACTCGAAAGATTAGCCTCTAGATAGGAAGGTTCCTGGTTCGAATCCGGGTCAGGCCATGGATCTTTTTAAGCGTATGGTATAGAGAAGGCTGCTGCACCTTAAATCTGTCGTGATCGAAAGTTCTCACGTTGGGTTGGTGTGGTAGTTTGGAGAGTGGGGTGCCAGCTTAGATGTTGTCTCGTCATCTGACCGTGGTTCAAAATTACGTGTCGATACACCCAATGGCTTAAGGCCCGTTTTTGATTCTCCGTATGTCCGTATGCGTAGGCTCCGCCTTAACGCATACGAACCTACAGATAGGATCTGCGTAATCCCGCCCATCTGTCAATCACGTGGTTCTCCTCTAAGATTGGTTCGACGCATACGGACATACGGAGAATCGTAAACGGGCCATTAGGCTGGGACGATGCTAACTAGTTAATGGTAATTTTAGTTAACGTCGTACTAGAGCAACACAACGGGCTACTGACGACAGTCCGGGACCAGTCCCTTAAGGGAAAGAGCCGAGGACAACACCTCGTAATTTTGAACCACGGTCAGATGACGAAGCAACACGTGAGCAGGTACCCCACTCTCCAAACTTCCACACCAACCCAACGTGAGGACTTTCGGCCACGACAAATTTAAGGTAAACCATCCGCCTCTATACCATACGCTTACAAACATCCATGCCCGAACCCGGAACCTTCCAATCTAGATGCTACCACCTTAACCACCATACCAGTTGGTCGGCGTGCTAACTAGTTGAATTTTCACTGTAAATATAAGCGCTCACGTTTCTCAATTTCGCATCGGACGGACGGCATGGATCGGAATAATTCAGCGCACAATTTATTCGGTTGGTGTGTAAATTAATTACCCTCTACGACACGGCATGTAGAGAATTGTTACCGCTAAAATTTCGTTTACATCAGCGGTATGGTATAGATCTGTCTACGGTGGATGTTATCCCCCTTTTAAGTGACCACTGGCATCGATCACCATTTACGAGGTGTAAGCGACTACTTTTCTTGAGGATCTTTTTCCTTTTGTTCGGTACCCATCCTGTCGACCGTAAGGTGTGAACGCTTTGGAGGAAAAGCACTAACGCCGTCACTTCGGTGATATCTCTCTAGCGTTAAACGATACGCCACACAATACTATAAAAGGAAAGCGGCAGTCGTAAATTCCATTCAGGGCTCTATCGCTGAAGTTAGGTGATTAGGAAAGGGGGTCGGACATATGCAGGCGTAAGAGCTAAGCGCCGTAGCTTGAATGTTAATATTGTACTGGAGAATCAAAATGTTCTATTGACCAGGGTCCGGGATCAATCCCTCAAGGAAAATGTCAGTGACCGAGCGATGTCTAATTTGCTAGACAATGTATGTAGTAGTGGCCAAGAACAGAGGGACACTGCATACCTAATTTGGACACGCACATTTAGTTTTACAGTATTATATGAAGTTTCCAATATACACACAGCACCGTAAGGTACCAAAAAAAAACACGTCTACTCCAAGTCCGCCGGTTCCACCGTCTCCTCTCGAACTACCCCTGCTGTCCTCACTCCCTTCTTTTCGTGATGTAGGGGTCGGGGCCAATTCTTTCTCCATGTAGGGGGTCTGGGCCAACGCCCGAACACTCCATGGTTGAGGAATGTTGGCTTAGAGGGGAATAGCACACAAGAACAATGGTTCATATTAGGCATGCGACATCGATGTCGAAGTTTTCAAAACATCGATGTTTTTTACAAATCATCGATATATTTAACATTGATGTATTGGGGTCGATGTTTTGTAACATCGATGTTTATACTTGTCGATGTTTTTATTTTAAATGAAAAAAGTACCGTTATAAAAATTTAAAAAATAACCAAGTAGCATAATTTTTATAATCAGCAAATTGAACATATTTTTAGACCTAACTGACCAAGAATGAAGGGTCTGAAAAGTAGTGATGCGACATCGATGTCAATCTTTCTAAACATTGATGATTTAGAAAAAAACATCGATGTATTGGAGTCGCTGTCGCATCACTAGTCGCACACCAGTTTTAAGAAATGGGGAAACAAGTTTAAATACACTGAATTTTAAAAACATCGATTGTTTGGGGGCGATGTATTATCAACATCGATGTTTTAATTTTGAACATCGATGTTTTGCTGTCGATGTAGCATCACAATTTGCTAAACCAGTTTTAAGTAATGGGGAAAAAAGTTTAAATACACTGAATTTTAAAAACATCGATGTTTTTGGGTCGATGTATTATCAACATCGATGTTTCAAAACATCGATGTTTTGCTATCGATGTCGCATCCCTAATTCATATATGTGTCCATAACACCTGTCGGAAGATCGTAACAGAAAAGATCCGCACACTGTATTTGGAGGTAAGGTAATTTATAATTAACGTCGTTCTAGAGCAACACAACGGGCTATTGACGACGGTCCGGGATCAATCCCCTAAGTCAGCGTTTCTCAAACTGTGTTCCGCAAAACAATTTCCAGGGCTCCGCGAAAGGACATGTTTCAAATAAAAAATATTTTTTTTCATTAAACATATTTTAAAGTTTAAAATTAAAAATATATTTTATGAAAAAAAGGGTACACAAATATTTGAATATTATGACCTTTCGCTCCCTCAGAGTGTAAGAAAAAAATAGAGTACAAATCATTTATCATCGATCAGGTGAAAGCTTGACAATATAAAAATGTAGTCGGTATTCAATGCGTCAGTTTCTCGTCCGTCAGTCGACAAAACAAATTGGTCAAAAGTCAACCCCAATCAACACAGAACACTGAGCCAGACACAGACTAGACTCACTGTCTGTGTTTGCAGAAACAATTAGAAGCTTCGACACCTTTACAGAACTATCGGAAGTTTTTTTTATTGCATAAAAAACTCTGATGATTTACTGACTTCTCAAATCAGTTGCATTTTAGTCAACATTCAGTCGAGAACCGACTAAATATAAACTTCATTATATGCAATTTATTATTTTTAAAAATCAACTTTCTGTTGCTTCTCAGAATTTTCGTTTTGATGCCAAAATATCTGTCTTGTGGAGGTTTCTTCAAATACTAAATTAGTGATACGAGGAATAACGTCGATTTTTTTTTCTTTCAGTGGATCGCTGGCTAGAGACGGGGTCCTTAAAAAACATCAAAACCTTTGCTAAGCCAATTAGAATAGACGTAAAAGTATGAAAATCTAAGAGGTTTTGGTTTTATTCGATGTTTGAGGAGCCACAGCACTCCTAATACTACCTTGTATCGTCAATGCTCGCGTATCAAATATTTCGCGTTCTATTTATCAACTACAATATACAGCTGCGAGATAAAATTTAATGCTCCGCGTTGAATTTTCTAATTTCAAATGTGTTCCATGACCGAAAAAGTTTGAGAACCTCCGCCCTAAGGGAATGATTCGAGGACAACACCTCGTAATTTTGAACCACGATCAGATCTCCGTATGTCCGTTTTCGATTCTCCGTATGTCCGTATGCGTAGGCTCCGCCTTAACGCATACGAAGCTACAGATAGGGTCTGCGTAATCCCGCCCATCTGTCAATCACGTGGTTCTCCTCTATGATTGGTTCGACGCATACGGACATACGGTGAATCGTAAACGGTCCATTAGGCTGGGACGGTGCTAACTAGTTGATGGTAATTTTAATTAACGTCGTACTAGAGCAACACAACGGGCTACTGACGACGGTCCGGGATCAGTCCCTTAAGGGAAACTCCGTTTGTAAGGATGGCTGAAGGAAATAATCAAGCAGTTTGTGTACGAATTTAGCGTGTGAAATGACATCATAAAATATATTGATTCCATTAATATTATCAGCATTTAGACCATTTTTCTTTAAAAGACTATATATATATATATATATATATATATATATATATATATATATATATATATATATAATACTCGCACCAGATAAATATCCATTATATACCTGATTCGCTCGCCTTTATGCGTATAACAATATAGAACTTTAAAATTATTTCTCACATAAAAAGCTTTTAAAGATATTTCTAACACACTTGATCTAAATTACATTTTCGAATCCATTTTCTCTGCTATTATTCGAAACCCAGAAAAACAAATATTCTATTTCTTACTTTTCCGAAAGGTGTTTCGAAACGAATAGAGAACGCAATCCCTTTGTTGTTAATACGTCCAGTAAAAAAATTCTATTTTTAGCGTATAAAGAGTGCCATCATTTCAAACTTGCCAGCGGTTATTCTTATTTTTCTCGGGAGCTTCGAGAAAAGGAGGGGAATTTGATGCTTCGGTTATTCTGAGTTTTGTTTTTAAATGAGGTCCTCCGGGGATAACAAACCAATGGTAGAACTATCCAGTGTACGTTTTAGATCCGCTTTTAGAGAGAAAAATTCTGTATTTTCAATCGGATCGTATTGCATATGAAATAAAAAAATACAAGAGACGTGATGATCGTCAATCGTTTTGAATACTGTAGAATCGGGTGAATACAAGTAGTTTTGAGGGTAAAGTTGTGGCTTATAATATTATCCTGTTGAATGTAAAAATTAGTCATTTTGATCTTCGTATGAGAGATTAACTAGTAGGTTTTTTTATTTTTACTTTCAACGGGGTAATGTCATGCGCCAAAGCTTTTTACGCAAATTTACTTCTCTTCTCCCGATTCCATGGTACTGTAATAAACTGATACTGAAGCAAATGAAATGATAAATATACTTAATATGATGATCGTCAATCCCCAATCGTTTTGAATACTGTAATAAACTGATACTGAAGCATGTGAAATGAAAAACATAGGTAACGTGATGGTTGTCAACCATAATCGTTTTGGATGCTGCAATAAACTGATACTGTAGCATGCGAAAAGAAATATATAGATATAGTGATTGTAAATCGGCAGTCAATTTGAATACTGTAATAAACTGATTCTGAAGCTTATGAAATAAAAATATAGTAATGGGATGATTGGTCAACCAGTAATCGTTTTGAATGCTGTAGTAAACTGATACTGAAGAATACGAAATTAATAATATAGGTAGTGATGTGATCGTTAATCGGCAATCAATTTGAATATTGTAATAAACTGATGCTAAAGCATTTGTAATAAAATATATAGGTAACGTGCAGTTTTTCAATCTACAAATCGTTTCGAATACTGTAACTGTGATAAACTGATTTATTAGGAAATAAATATTGCACAATAAACAACAGCTTTAGTGGTGTTTTTTTTAGATAATGTCCAATTTGGGATTGCTGATATTTTACTTTTCGAAATTAATTAACAAGTATCGTACTTATGTTAAGAAGTAACACTCCACAACCTACACCACACAAGGTGGTTAAAAGTACAGGGTCATTCATAAATAAGTATACAGTTTCCAGATGCTGTAAAACAGGAATGGTTTAAGACACCGTCCCCAAATGCGAACTTTTAGCTGGGTATACTCAGAATGTTTGTGTCCCCCTCCAGAGAGAAATGACGAGGGCAATAGTGAGCGTGTCACGTGACCAGTCAGTGGAGAAGTCTTTTTGTGTTCTTAACCCTTCTTTGCATGATTTTTCTTTATTGGTGAAATAAATCAAGGTGATATAATTCATGTTCAAAATTATAGGAAAAATGGTTAAAAAAATCTAAATCTAATTATAGTATAAATTTAGCAAAAAACAATATGATGGTATCATGTGGTATTTTTTAAATTAAACGAAAACTTTTTCAGAAATTGCTCTAAACATAACAGAAACACATGTTACAAACCTTTCTTCCACTCATTTTCACTCTTTTAGAAATATAAACTCAAATATAATAAAACAATATTAAAAACGAAATCATACTTTTATTGCAACTACAACAAACAACGGAATGACAACTTCAAGCTCGTTTTACTGATAGTGACACTAGCTTATTTTTGACAGCTATGTTTTTTTTTTATGCAATGGACATTAAAAAGGTATCGAGACACGATCAACTTGAAGTGAACTTGTTGTTTTATATAATTTTTGGGCATTCAATGTTATGATGGAAATTTCCACCATTATGCAAAGAAGGGTTAAATTGAGCAAAACGGAATCTGTCACTGTTGTGCAACGGCATTTTCGATCACGATTTGGAAAAGAACTTCCAACCAGAAAATTAATTTACGATTGGTTTAAAAAATTTGAAACTACGGGCTGTTTATGCAAAGTTTCAAAGCCAACACGACCGAGTGTGTGTATCGGTAGATGTTGTCAAAAACGTTATTCATCCAATTGGATATAAAAGTCGAAAAACTTTACTCTCCAATTGTATGGTGCAACAACACACTGGTCAAGTGACATGTGAAATTACCTATTAACATCTCCTTCACCGATGGATTGGACAAAGCGGCGACTACAGCATGCCACTAACCCAATGGCCACCCAGATGCCCTGATTTAATACCATGTGAATTTTTCCTTTGGGGCTACATAAAGGATAACGTATTTAACCCTCCTCTTCCTGTTGATAAAGCGCAGTTGAAACAGCGTTTCGCAACCACTATCACTGCAGTTGCTCCAGACACCCTAACACGCGTCTGGGCAGAAATGGGTTACCAGTTCGATGTGTGTACTGTGTACACTAGGGATGCGACATCGACAGCAAAACATCGATGTTTTGAAATATCGATGTTCAAAATTAAAACATCGATGTTAATAATACATCGCCCCAAAATATCGATGTTTTTTAAAATTCAGTGTTTTTAAACTTTTTCCCCAATTTCTTAAAACTGGTTTAGAACCTAGTGATGGCAACATCGACAGCAAAACATCGATGTTCAAAATTAAAACATCGTTGTTGATAATGAATCGCCCCAACACTAACGATGTTTTTAAAATTCAGTGTATTTAAACTTTTTCCCCTTTTCTTAAAACTGGTTTAGCAACTAGTAATGAGACATCGGCTCCAATACATCGATGTTTCTTATAAAACATCAATGTTCTGAAAACATCGACATCGATGTCGTATCCCTACTTTTCAGACACTTCACCCTTGAACACTTGGGTCTAAAAGTATGTTCAATTAGCTAATTATGAAAATTATGCTACTTGGTTATTTTTAAAATTTTTGTAACTACTTTCTCATTTATAACACCGACAACGTAAAATAAAACACCGACAACGTAAAAACACCGGCAACGTAAAAACTTCGACAAGTATAAACATCGATGTTACAAAAACATCGACTCCAATAGATCGATGTTAAATACATCGATGTTTTTTTTAAAACATCGATGTTTTGAAAACATTGACATCGATGTCGCATCCCTAGTGTACACATAAAAACTTTAAACATTCACCTACACTTCTGTTACAGGTAACATAAAATAACTTACACTGTCACTGTTTTATAGTGCGTTGAAATTGTATACTTACTTATAAATCACCCTGTATATTCCGCGATTAACGTGTGACGTGGGTAATTTAACAACATGATTTCAACAAGTTATCTCATTTATCAGGATATGACTAATTTTTTCATGACTAGATCTCGTCATCAAAGTATTGCCGACTCTTTTAATGATGAAGAGACCAAGTACTCGTTTGGCGTTAATTCAAATACTTACCTAGTATTCAGCATGTAAGGACCCATTTCCCCTTTCATCAAAATTTGTTAATGGTCGGTGTGAAGCCTTTATTTCCGTTTTGTGTCATATTTCGAAAATGTATTAGCCGAATGGGAAAAAAAAACAACTATCACGTGAAAGGGAAAGATAAGATTGCGAGAAACTGAGAGGGATACTTTAAGGGGAGGTAATTTCGATCTGATGCTGAGTTTTTCCCACATTCATTGAATTATTCGGGTTTTGTTTTCTTTCAGTAGCTCAGAGAAGTAGAAAACTAATTTTGATTTAAATTGTCCTTGGTTGTTAAACTCTGCTGTGTTTTTAAAAAAAATATTTGTCTGAAAAGAATTGGGTAAGGCAACTGCCCATTTTTTAAATGGACCGGAATACTTCAACGCAAAGAACTATTTGAAAAATCTTGTTGGAAAATAGAATTTAAAAAATCAAAGAATGTATTGGCTTTTATTAATGAAAATTTGTTTTTTTGGGAATAAGACAATATATCGATTTTTCTAAAAAATTATGTATTTTTCTTTGTAAGTCTTTTTAAATTTCAGTACAAACGTGAAGATTTACTTGATTTAATCTTCCCTAAGACATTGATCTTTGACCGTCGTCTATAGCTTACTGTGTGTTGCTCCAGTTAGACGTTAATTCAACTACCTACCTTGAGTTTTATCCACACAGCGATACAATATCAAAAAGTTTCTTCAAATATAACATTATCTGTTTCCAGAAGATTTCTTATGTGCTAAAAAGTAATAATTTTTTTAATTGAAATTTAATATATATTTCCAATGTAGTAATCTATAAGTTTGTTTTTATATATTTAGAACATTCAAAAGTTATTTTTGTTGTAGAAGTGTTGCCTCGTCATCTGACAGTGGTTCAAAATTACATCGTTATACCTCGTGTTATAATCGTATATTTTATTTTGGCTGATCCCTGACCGTCACCAGTAGTCCGTTGTGTTATGACTTCAAAAGGGTAGTTTTTGACTTGAAGATAAACCGCTAGAAAGATAAAAAGATTCAGACATTCTCGACCATTTTATCTTTGTCCTCATAAACACAATACGAGGCAAGATTTGCCAGTTTGCTCATGGCGATATACCTCGTCGAGACAAAACTTCCCAATAGTTCGAAAGAAAAAGAAAAATCCACATTAGGAAAAGCAAACTGTCCCTTTCCCAGAACTGGTGAGAACTTGGAACAGACAAAAGGGTGGTTGCGACGCAAAGATAAAGCCCCAAGAGGTTTTAAATAACTAGACATCCTTGAATATGCGTCCTTGTAAACACAACGCAAGATCTAGCCAGTTTTACTGATGACTAGACACCTTGTTGAAATTTTTTTTCCAATGACAAGGCTGGGTACAGATTGCACAGACAAATACAATACACAATGCAATACAGTACAGAATTAACCGAAGTCATTGTAGCCTTATACAAGGCCAAAAGTGATGGTCACTTGTGAAGGGGCACCCAGTGGGTGGACCATCATTGTCCCTAACAAAGAACAGCACAATTTACATCCATCCCTGACCCGAATTGGAACCAGGAACCTTCCGATCCAGAGGCCAACACCTTGACCACTAGACCGGTTGGTCGGTACCTTGTTGAAATAAAACTACCCAATAATTCCAGAAAATGAAAATCCAATAAGAAAAACAAATTTTCCCTTGCCTACAACTGGTGACAGGCTGATAGCAACAGGGTGGTTTTGAACGAAAATGAACCACGAAGAGGGTTAAATAAACAGGCATTCCCGAATTTTGTCAAGTACTAGCATCAGAAGCAAAGGTTGGTCTGCGACGAAAACATAAACCAGGAGGGTTGAAAACAATCAGGCATTCCCGACTTTTGTCAAAAACTAGCATCAGAAGCTGGCCACTACAAGGTGGTTTTTGACGAAAACATAAACCAGGAGGGTTGAAAACAATCAGGCATTCCCGACTTTTGTCAAGAACTAGCATCAGAAGCTGGCCACTACAAGGTGGTTTTTGACGAAAACAAAAACCAGAAGGGTTGAAAACAATCAGGCATTCCCGACTTTTTTCAAGAACTAGCATCAGAAGCTGGCCACTACAAGGTGGTTTTTGACGAAAACATAAACCAGGAGGGTTGAAAACAATCAGGCATTCCCGACTTTTGTCAAGAACTAGCATCAGAAGCTGGCCACTACAAGGTGGTTTTTGACGAAAACATAAACCAGGAGGGTTGAAAACAATCAGGCATTCCCGACTTTTGTCAAGAACTAGCATCAGAAGCTGGCCACTACAAGGTGGTTTTTGACGAAAACATAAACCAGGAGGGTTGAAAACAATCAGGCATTCCCGACTTTTGTCAAGAACTAGCATCAGAAGCTGACCACTACAAGGTGGTTTTTGACGAAAACATAAACCAGAAGGGTTGAAAACAACCAGGCATTCTCGTGTTTTGTCAAGAACTAACATCAGAAGCTGGCCACCACAAGGTGGTTTTTGACGAAAACATAAACCAGAAGGGTTGAAAACAACCAGGCATTTTCGACCCTTTTACCCACATATATACACACTTAAACCCGACCCGTCACTTTAAAACCTTCCTTATTCCCCATCCAAAGCCTCCTTCCGTTTCCGATCCAGCACTCGGGAATCCCGGGAACACGAAACGCCTCCCGCCCATTCTCGCCGGCCAAATTATAAATCGCATATTCACGAGATTCTCGGGTTTCGCAACAATTTCGAAGAAACATAATCACACAAATCACACCCTGCTCCCTCCACTCAAGATGGCATCAGGAAGACCGAAGCTCTTACTCCGGGTAAAATTTTCCCGGACGAGATTAATGAAAAGTAGACAAAAGGCGAGCTCCGACTCCTTGTAGGTTTATTACCGTGCTTAATCACACGGATCCTGGAAACGGGAACGTCGCACGAAGCTGCGGTTTCTGCAAGCAAAACGGGTGTCGAGGATTTTGCCACGGAACTGTTATGGCGTGGTTCTCGAATTAAGCTTTGATGGACGTCTGAGGGTTAGTTAGCATGCGAATATGATTCTGGTGTCACGCCGCTTGTGCCAGACATGGGGCAGTGAATTATTTTATTTTAAACCGTCAATGATTTGGGAAAATATTCAATCTGGTAGAGAGTTAAATTTATGTAATTGCGCGTTTGTATTGTAGGTGATAATAAATTATTTATGGATGAATGCGTTTTGTGGTTTTAAAGCGCGTGGTATAATGTATTAAAATCTTGATAGAGGAGCGGGAAAATCCCCAGATGTAATAAATGCATGTACTTATTGAACTATTCATGTATAAAAGGCATATAAACATGACAGATTATACATATAACTGTAATGTTAGCATGTTTACAAACCTTTTACATGAAAAGTTAATCTCATTTCAGGTTATCATAGCAAGAATAGCCTAACCCACACAAATCCGAATATTTCATTATCACCCTTTACTAAGAGCTTTTAATTATTTTTAAATGTGCAAGTTCAAGTGTTCGAAAATTGCAAACTTATTGTTGATCACTGAAAAACAATTTCAGAATCTCAAATCATCTTGTGGATAAATAAGAATATATGAAATATGGTGGAAAGAAAATTGAATTTACCTCCATGGAGTATGCTGGTGAGTTAGGCCACTCTTGCTTTGATAGTAAGTTATCCGCGCGAGTAAATGATGCTAAGCATATTCATTCAACGTTATACATTGTACATTCAAACTTTCGAGTATATATATACTCGTTCACATTAACTAGCATGGTTGTTCACTTACTAGCATACTCACTCGTAGTAGCATAATCTAGCACTCGCTCACACTTACTAGTATGCTCTCATTCACACTTACTAGCGTACGCGCTCACTTATCAGCTTGCACTCATTCATACTTATTATCATACTCGCGCCCACATTTACCAGCATACTCTTTCACACTTACTAGCATACTCTCCTTCATACTAACTAGCATACTCTCCTTCACACTTACTAGCATACTCTCCTTCACACAAACTGGCATACTCTCCTTCACACATACTAGCATACTCACATACACATTCGCTCTCATATTAACATATTATCATACTCATTCTCACAAGTACATTGGCTCATAAACACACTCATACACAATCTCCCACAAAGCATACTAACATATTCACTTACACTTAGCAGCGTACTCACTTACTCTTACTAGCATACTTATACTTAACAGATTGCACATTCACACTTACTAGCAATCGCAAACTTACTGGCATTGCTCACTCTTAATTTTTTACAAGCATACTCAAACTTGCTGTCATTGCTCACTCTCAACTTTTACTAGCATACTAAAACTTACTAGCATGCCGACACTCAATTTTTACTAGCATACTCAAACTTAATGTCATTGCTCACTCTCAACTTTTATTAGCATACCAAACCTACCAGCATGCTCACACTTACTTTTACTAGTATACTCAAATTTACTAGCGTGCTTTCTCACTTTTACTTGCATGCTCACACTCACTTTTACTAGCTTGCTCACATTCACTTTTAATTGCCAAACTCCAAATTGGTTTCCTGCCAACATTCTCACACTGACACTTACAAACATACTTATAAACCCAACATTTGTACTCTTTGTAGTGTACCAATCTCTCGTCATTGGATCCCAAACAGCAATACCGCGTAACTCATCGACACAGCTGCACTTTGGTACCAACCAACATTCTCACACTGACACTCACAAACATACTCATAAATCCAACGCTTTGACTCTTTGTAGTGTACCAATCTCACGTCATTGGATCCCAAACAGCAATACCGCTTAACTCATCGACCCAGCTGCACGTTGGTACCAACCAACATTCTCACACTGACACTTACAAATCTACTCATAAACCCAACACTTGTACTCTGTGTAGTGTACCAATCTCACGTCATTGGATCCAAAAAAGTAATACCCGCTTAACCCATCGACCCAGCTGCACGCTGCGAATTCGTTCAGCCCTGTATCCAACTATAAATCAAACACACATCGCCGAAACGCAAAGAAAACGAGCCCGACTGCAAATCCCCCAACAAATCTATCTCCAAGGATACAATAGCTTATCATCGGCGCCCCACCGGAAGATGGATTATTGCTTTCTTTTGTTCCCAGATCAAAGGCGTGCAATTACACTCGAGCGAAACATTCCTGTTTTGCGAATAGCTAATTCCCCGTGATTAATTATTTCTTGCACTGCCAGGGCTAATCTGCACCCCAAAAATGTATCTGCCGCGCCTGTTAATTAGGGGCCACGTTCCCTCGCACAGAACCCCTGTAGATTTAATCATAATTTAAAGCCTTAACGTAATAGCCTCGTCTCTTTTTTTGGCGGTGCTGTTTATTGGAAAGAAATGGCGTAATGACCATGACAACCGTGTGCAATGCGTAACTCGTTTAAGACGCAATGATCTGAATAGTACGGACAATAAGATGTCTGTTACTTTTTAAAATTAATAGCAACTTTGAAGCGTCGTTATAATTTGTTTCCTTCAATAATGTATCTAAACATTGTTGCATGTCATTGACCTTTGTTTAACTATCGAAATATTGAAAAACCTGATTCATCTTCGTTAAATCTTGCATTGTGTTAGGAGCCGCTGTGGACTGACCCACTGGGCGTCACAGGTTCGAGTCTTGAAAAAAACTTAGGGTAACATGGGTGTAACACCCCGTAGCCTACTGGGAGGCAGAAAGAAGGTAACTTACCCTGTTGTAATTTGCACTGCTACCAACTGGATGGCAGAAAGACAGTAAGTTACCCTTGGATAATCTACCTTGTAACTTAAAAGCTGGAATGGACGAATGAGAGGTGTAAATTGCGTAGGTTTGATTCTTGTGATATTTCCTGAGTAACATACTGGGTGTTCCTTTGCCTTGGGTGTTAGACAGTAAGTTACACTGTGGTAATTTAACATGTAACGTACTGGTGGCAGACAAACTCCGAGGTGTAGGTGACATAAGTTTGGTTCCTTGCAACTTATCCCGGTTAACCTACTAGATGTGATGGGGAACTTTGCTATTTAACTTAATAGGTGACAGACTGACGCTATGACCACTATACCAGTAAAGTGAATGTTTTGTAAAGCCCCCAAAACTGACCTCTTCAATCTTCGACACTACAAAAGACGAACTGATGGCCATTCGTGAAGGAGAACCCAGCTGGTAAGCGATCCTTACTAATAACAGGGACAATCAAGAACATATACAGTCGTGCAAAACAGTATAACACCGAAAAATAGGTGACATAAGACAAGAAATAGACACTGATTGTCATAAAAATTTGCGCACCAAGAAATAATTGTGGGATCGTAACGAAACTTGGCATGAAGGCACATGTCAGCCAGATATGCAAATGATTAGAAATGCAGCGTGATTGCGCATTGCGTAATGCCACTAGAGGGCGTTGAACTTCGTTCTCCTTGGAATATAAAACAGGTAAGCAGAGCTTTTTAGAGTGTACTTAATCTTTTGCAAAGGAAACGTTGAAGTAGACATGCCGTTAACCGCCATCGAAGACAATATGAGCAGCTGTCAGAGTTCGAGAGGGGAAGAATCATCGAGATGATGGAAGATGGGTGGTCAGCTCGGTTAGTAGCTCGTCAAGTAGGCCGTTCTGATTTTACTGTGAGGAGTTGTTGGGACCAGTGGACAGAAGAGACGTCATTTACACGGTGACTAGGTTCAGGACGCCCTCTACAGACCGGTCGTCGAGAAGACCGTCACATCATACGAAACGAAAGCGTAGAGCCAACTGCCTCATTGGCCGTTATCCAGACACAGGCAGCACCTTCACTACGGGCCCTTGTGTCTTACCGAACCATCGCAAGGCGCCTGGCTGAAGGACATCTGGTATCGCGGCGCCCATTACGTGTGTTGCCAATGACACCCACCCACCGACGCTTCCGTTTGGAGTGGTGTCGCACACCACGGGATTGGACTGCAACGGAATGGAACCAGGTCGTCTTCAGCGACGAATCTAGATTCAATTTGAGCAGTGATGACAATCGTGTTCGTGTGTGGAGGCCCGTGGTGAACACCTCAATCCTGCCTTCGCTTTACAGCGACACACCGCTCCCACAGCTGGTGTGATGATATGGGGTGCCATTTCTTACGATACACGGTTACCCCTAATATTGATCCATGGCACAATGACAGCCCAGCGGTACGTTCATGACATCCTTCAGCCACATGTGATGCCACTCATGGCAGGGCTCCCAGGAGACATTTGTCAACAAGACAATGCTCGGCCACACAAAGCAAGGGTGTCACAAGACTGCCTCCGACACATTACCACCCATCCCTGGCCTGCTCGATCCCCAGATGTGTCACCAATCGAGCCAATCTGGGATCATTTAGGACGGTAAGTTGGACGCCCTACGATTTTGGTCGAACTAGAGGCGCGTTTACAGCAACTGTGGAGCGAGATGTCTCAGGATATCATACGGAACTTGTATGCCTGAATGCCCGCTCGTATCGCATCGCGCATTCGTGCTAGAGGGGGTCCAACAGAGTACTAAAAGTTCCGTTCATTTTTACTTTTTTCTGCAATAAATGATCATTTTTCTTTGATTTTCTAATCACTTATTTGTATCAAATAGTACTTACATGTGTAAAATTTCGTTTCATTTTGACGACTTTTTCTTGGTGCTCAAATTTTTATGTCAATGAGTGTATATATACAGTTGGATTTGGAAAAAAGTATAGAGACGATATGATTTATTCTTTAGTAAGTGATGTGTGTGTGGGGGGGGGGAACCTCTTTTTTCTATTATATGTTTAATTGTTGATTCTTAGAACCAGACAAAGCTTTGAAGGTATCCGGGGCAATGTTCCACGAATTTTTAATTGCGGTTTTTAGATCAGACTTGCTGTTGTGCTGTCACGCATTCTGGAAAGCATCTCGAGCTAGAATGCCTCAAAGGTTTTCCATTGGATTCAGGTTGGACTACGATATGTCCATTAAAAAGTTTTTACCTCGTTCGTCTTCATCCAAGATTTTGGGGAGCTTAAAGTATGCACAGATGCATTGTCTTGTTGAAAAGTCCAATCGCCTGATGTAATCAGAGGAGCAACCGGAACAAACTACCTGCCAGCATGTCCTGATATAACATTGAATGAATTTTGTCGTCGACTAAAAGGGGGCACCCCATTTTCCAAACATCCACACCATACTAATGTGAGAAAATTTCAGGTAACGACAGATTTAATGGGCCCCAGCCCCCCTTTGTACACGACGGTCTTTGGTTGGAGTTGAACTCCCAACCCTCCAGTTGCTAATTTGTCTTCCAATCAGGATGTCGCGGACCCAATTATAACAGAGTTTTTGTTTATATATTTAATAAAGTTATTGTAATATTCAATAAAGTTATTATAAATTTTTACATAACGCCAACGTGAGGATATTTCAGGCCACGACTGATTTAAGGTATACCATGCCCCTTATACATGACGGTATTTGGTTAAATTTGAACTCGCAACCCCCAGGTTGCTAATCCATTACGCTTCTTACCAGTCTATCACAGTCCCTGACATAGGAAGGAGAAATATCCTCATACAGGTTACTAAAGCAGTGGACAAACGCACTGAGTAGTTGAGCGAAATGGTCTCTCTTAGTGATGGTATTTCTACAGGATATAGAATGGAATGCTCTACCTCTCACTCTTACTTTCTTTCATTCTTTTGTACTCTCACTCACTTACGCTCTTTCATTCTTTAGTACTCTCTCACTCTTTCTTACTCTTACTCTCTTTCAATCTTTTGTACTCTAGTATCTTAATCTCTCAATTTCACTCTCTTACACCCTCACTCTCTTACTTCTCCCATTATCTCTCTGACTCCACTCTCCCTCTCTCTTACTCATCTGTCTCTCTTACTCCACTATCTATCTTACTCCACTATCTGTCTTATTCTACGCTCTTTCTCATTCTACTCTCTCTTAATCTACTCTCTCTCTTACTCCACTCTCTCTATCTTAATCCACTCTCTCTCTTACTCCACTCTCTCTCTATTACTCCACTCTCTCTATCTTACTCTACTCTCTCTCTCTTACTCCATTCTCTCTCTTACTCCAATCTCTCTCTTTTACTCCACTCTCTCTCTCTTACTCCACTCTCTCTCTCTTACTCCACTCTCTCTCTCTTACTCCACTCTCTCTCTTACTCCACTCTCTCTCTCACTCCACTCTCTCTCTCACTCCACTCTCTCTCTTACTCCACTCTCTCTCTTACTCCACTCTCTCTCTTATTCCACTCTCTCTCTCTTACTACACTCTCTCTCTTACTCCACTCTCTCTCTCTTACTCCACTCTCTCTCTTACTCTACTCTCTCTCTTACTCTACTCTCTCTCTTACTCTACTCTCCCTCTTACTCTACTCTCTCTCTTACTCTACTCTCTCTCTTACTCTACTCTCTCTCTCTCTTAATCTACTCTCTCTCTCTTAATCTACTCTCTCTCTTACTCTACTCTCTCTCTCTTAATCTACTCTCTCTCTTAATCTACTCTCTCTCTCTCTCTTACTCTACTCTCTCTTACTCTACTATATCTCTCTCTCTTACTCTACTCTATCTCTCTCTTTACCCTATCTCTCTCTTACTCTACTCTCTCTTACTCTACTATATCTCTCTCTCTTACCCTACTCTATCTCTCTCTTTACCCTATCTCTCTCTTACTCTACTCTATCTATCTTTTTTACTCCACTCTCTCTCTCTCTCTCACTCCACTCTTTCGCTACACTTTATTCTCTATTTATTTCTACTATCTCCATATATTTATATAACTACGCTCGCATTACCAATTTAGAAGTTTCAAAAATACACATTCCTTACTACGTTGATTTGCAGGCACAGTTACATACCCCATCCCCACTCTACGCTATCATCCTTGCAGATGAATTCCTGCCATCGGCTTATCAACCCGGCTTAATCTGCCCCAATCTGCATCGCTAAACGCAACACACTACCGATACCCGGGCAATACAGTGTCCGAAAGCTCAACCCCGCTTAGAAATAATGAAAATCTAATACCGGACATATCCCACTCCGGACGCAATGGGTCGATGAAAGGAGGTCCGGCAGCAGCAGCACACTTCCAATCAAGAGTCACACAAACGGGGAGATATGTGCATCAAATTATATATTTCCTCTCCGACTGCCAATTGAGTTAATCCCTCTGCCTAACTACCGCGCCCGACTGCCCCAAATTAGACAGATATCGACGATGTGGTACAGATGTCTGTCTGCCAGCTGGCAAGGGGTAAGACCGGAAGAAAGTCGGTCCACTCTCTCTCTCTCTCTTTCTTACTCCACTGGAAAGAGGAATAATTGATTGGCTTCGGTGCCACTTTTGCAGACTATATCGCTACTACCACCCCAAAGACACCGATCTGCATTTTGGCGATTGTCACCTAATAGATTAATGCATTTTTAGAGTAACCACATTATGTCTTATTGTACGAAAAGGCCGCGAGTCAGCTTGATTCCTAGTGGAATTCTTTGGGTTCAATTTCCATGAGGTTGGTGTGGTATTGCAATTAACGTTGCACTGAAGCAACACAGCGGACTACTGGCGACGGTCCGGGATCAATCCCACGTCATTTTGAACCATAATCATAGTGCAAGATCAAAATCTGAACTAATACCATACTCTCCAAACTTACACACCACGCCAACGTTCACAAAAGATTTAACGTACACCATCCCACCTTGTACATCATCATCTCACCGTGGTTCAATATTACATGGTGTTGCTCTTGGATCTCTCACGTTGGGATTGATCCCGGACAGTTGTCAATACTCCGTTGTGTTGCTCCCAGTAGGACGTTAATTAAAATACCTACCTCCAACCTTGTACACGACGGTCTCTGGTTGGATTCGAACTCTAAACCCTCAAGTTTCTAATCCGTCACTCTTCCCCCAATTGATCTACAATGGCCCCCGATTTTCATCAGAAAACAAACTTTGAATCGTAAGTTGATTTTCCACAAGACATCAACATTTTGAACACGTTTTTGTAGAAGTGTCGATTTTACAGATTGGTGACTTCAGTAATGATAATTTTTAGTTAACGTCGTACTAGAGCAACACAATGGGCTATTGACGACGGTCCGTGATCAGTCCTTTAAGGGACAGATCCGAGGATAACACCTCGTAATTTTGAATCACGGTCAGATGACGAAGCAACACTTGAGCTTGCACCCGACTCTCCAAACTTCCACACCAACCCTACGTGAGGACTTTCGATCATGACAGATTTAAGGTGCACCACTCTACACCATACGCTTACAAACATCCATGCCCGGACCCGAGCCAGGAACCTTCCGATCTAGAGGACTGGTGACTTCGGATAGCTGATAACGATACGCTCTTCTAAGTAAAATGTGCCGATATGTTATTTTGTGATAAGTTTGTCTTGGGTGACGCGGTTGCCCCGTTGGTAGAGAAATGGATTTGCAACAGGAAGGTTGCATGTTTAAATACAAGCAAAGGTCCTATTGCACAACGTTAAATCTGCAGTGGCCTCAAATGTACTCACGTTGGCGTGGTGTGGAAGTTTGGAGAGTGAAATGCCAGTACATGTGTTGACTTCGTCACCTCACCATGGTTCAAATTGGCGAGGTGTTGTACTCGGATCTTTATTTTAGGGACTGTCAACAGTAACTCGTTGTGTTACTCCAGTGTAGTGTTAACTAAATACTTACAGTAGTTATTTTGGAAGGGCATCTCACAATCTCTAACAGATTTTAGACATGAAAATGGTTGCACTTTAGTATTCTTTTTTTATCACAAGCTTTTTGTGTATTGATCACATATTGATGGACGAGGTATCTAGTCATTGTCAATATTGATCACATATTGATGGACAAGGTATGTCGTCATTGACATTCTGATCACATATTGATGAACGAGGTATCTAGTCATTGTCAATATTGATCACATATTGATGGACAAGGTATCTAGTCACTGTCAATATTGATTACATATTGATGGACAAGGTATCTAGTCATTGTCAATACTGATCACATATTGATGGACAAGGTATCTAGTCACTGTCAATATTGATCACATATTGATGGACAAGGTATCTAGTCATTGTCAATATTGATCACATATTGATGGACAAGGTATCTAGTCATTGTCAATATTGATCACATATTGATGGACAAGGTATCTAGTCATTGTCAATACTGATCACATATTGATGGACAAGGTATCTAGTCACTGTCAATATTGATCACATATTGATGGACAAGGTATCAGTCATTGTCAATATTGATCACATATTGATGGACAAGGTATATTGTCATTGAAAATACTGATCATATATTGATGGACGAGGTATCTCGTCATTGACAATACTAATGATATATTGATGTACGAGATATCTCGTAATTCGAAGAAAACTACCCAGATCTTCATCTCTTCAACATGAAATAAAATTGGCAATATCTTGGTGATACGTTAACGCGTTATTGTTGAGATTTGGACGGAATAGATATCTCGCCCAAACCTCTTAGAGGGTTAAAATACATTTAGGATGGGAAAATTGTCGTTTTTCGTATCGCAATGTACCTTCTGTCTTTTATGTATAAAAGTATATAAATCTTTTCGTAACATTTATAATTGTAAAGGGAAAACAATTTGGTAAGTTGGTAGTTGAATTAACTTATACTGAAGCAACATAACGGGCTATTGTTGACAGTCCAGAATCAATCTCAATATTATCTGAGGTCAAAAACTCGTAATGTAATTTTTAACCACGAGTTGTAAAACTGAACTCGCAACCCACTTTTCAAACTTTCATACCACGCATGAGGACATGGGCCACGACAGATTTACAATAAGAAATTCGAAATATAGAAATTTGTGCAAGTCAAATGTTCAGTACTTGTAGTACCGCACTGAATGGGTCGATGAAAGCATATTCGACAGAAGCGCAGTTCCAATCAAGAATCACACAAAGGAAGAGATTTATGCATCGAATTATGTGTAAGAGAAAATCAAAATCCATATCCTAACTTTATTTTTTAAATATTCCCTCACACAAATATGGGGATTGAGCAAGTTCTGAATTTTTGTAGTCTTCCTTCTTGATGCACTTGGTCCAATGGTCCACAAGCTTGAGCATTCACTCCAAGGTTTTCGGTGGATAGCACAACCATTTATACACCACAACACTGTCCGCCTAATCTACATAGAACACTCTACATTGTAGATGGTAACTCGCTGGTTTGCCAGTAACATTTCTCGATCTTGTTGAATCTTCACTTTAGTGGTGGACGAACGCGTCCTACTCCATTGTGCATCACACTCGTCTGATCTCTTTAAAGCTTCTCGATCCATTCATACACACTTCTCTGTGGTAAAGCATTGTCCCTGTATTGTATCATAATCAATCATCGAATTCCAGCCCCTGAAATTCCGACCATAGAAATCGAATTGCTCTTCATGCTGCGCACTACTGGCGGAAGTGCCATGTCTACACTGAAACAGGAGCATGAAAAATGAAGCTATCAAGACCAAATTTCGGTAATGTTACCACAGTAGTATCCATTCTAAGCATGTGCTGAAAGCAATGTGACAAATCTAAAGATGTGTAATAAGCGAAAGTGTGGATAATTTTGGAAATATCTTCGCATATTTCCTCTCGGACTGCCAATTGGTCTGATCGCTGAGTAACTACTCCACCCGTCTTCGTCTATCCCAAATTAGATATTGACGAGGTTGGACAAATGACTGTCTTCCAGCTTAGAGAAATGAAATCCGGAAGTCAGCTTCTTGGAGGGGAATAATCGACTCTTTGGTGTATCTTTTGCGAGATAGATACTCTTATTAGGAGTGAGATATGCCGGTTGTGTAATTTGCTAACCCTTTTTTTGATTGGTGTGGATAAGGATTCCACTGTCATGTGCAATCAGATTTGACTCATGAAAACTGGATGTTTCTCTTATCATTCTATATTAATGAAAAACCTTTTTTCAAATTAAACTACGTATGGGATGATGTGTGTTTTTTTTTTATTGTAGTGATCAGTCTGTTCCCTAAGCTTAAAAATCAAATTTGGTCGGTTGATTTTGGTGTTATGGCGCAAGATTCAGAGATGGATGAGCTTATACCAAACACAAGGCAGTAAAAATTTCAGTAGAATAGTCTTAAAGGATATTCGAGAAACAACCAGACCTACATAAAAAAGGAATATGCAATTAATAAAGCCTAATTAATTACCTAAAATCCCAAATAAAAGATTAGACGTTTGGTCCAGTATGTGACGGGCCTCGACATTGTATCAGCTATCTACCCCCGAATAATCTAAAACAAACTAATACTCCTGTGGTTTGGAAGGTAGGTATTTTAATTAACGTCGCATTGGAGCAATACACCGGGCTACTGACGACGGTCCGGAGTCAATCCCCATGGGAAAGATAAGAAGACAACAGCACGTATTTCTGAACCACCGTAAGATGACGTGCCTGTGGATTGGAAAGACGAGAATGCACTATTCCTAGGTGTCCCTTACAAAACTTACACCCTGTCCTGAAGTTTGGACTGTAGAGCAACAACATAAACACAGATTGCAGATGATTATCAGGTAGGTAGGTATTTTAAATAACGCCCCATTGAAGCAACACTATGGGCTATTCGTGATGGTCTGGGTAATTGGTAATTTTTAATTAACGCCGTACTAGAGCAACACAATGGGCTATTGTCAGCGGTTCGGTATTAATCCCCTAAGGGAAAGATCCGAGAATAACACCATATAAATTTTAAACCATGGTCAGATGATGGTACAATACCTGAGCAGGCATTCCAATCTCCAAACTTCCACACCACTCCAACGAGATGACTTGCGGCCACGACAGATTTAAGTTGTACCAGACGCCTCTACGCCATACGCTTACAAACATTCATGCACTGACCCGGATTCGAAACAAGAACCTTCCGATCTAGAGGCTAACACCTTAACCACTATGCCGATTGATCTGCAGGTTGTATTTTGTTTACTTCTAGACTAGAAGATTCCTGGTTCGACCCCGGGAGAGTGGGTAAGGTAAGGTAGGTAATTTTAATTAACGTCGTACTAGAGCAACACAATAGGCTATTGACGACGGTCCGGGATCAATCCCCCAAGGGAAAGATCTAAGGACACCACGTAATTTTGAAACACGGTCAGATGACGATGCACCACCTGATCTTGTACACCCACTCTCCAAACTTCAACATTAACCCAATGTAAGGACTTTCGACCACGATAGATCTAAAGTGCACCAGCCGCCTCCAAATCATACGCTTACAAATATCCATGCACTGACCCGGATTCAAAACAGGAACTTTCTGATCAAGAGGCTAACACCTTAACCACCAGACCAGTTGGATGGTGGCGACGGTCTAGGATCAAATCCGATATGAAAGATCGGAGGACAACACCATGTCACCATCATATGACGAGGTCACACCTGAGCTGCCACACTACTCTTTAAATGTACACACCACCCTGACGTGAGGACATTTGAGACCTCGACAGATTTAACGCGCACCTTCTCCATTTGTATACGACGATCTTTGGTTAGATTCGAACTCGGAACCGTCCAGTTAGAAATACGTTACTCTACCCATTAGTTTACTGCGTCCTTAATATTGATCACATATCCAAAAATTGATCACATATCCAACAAGAAAACCCAGCAATCGTCTCTTACGTGATCAACTCCCAAGAGAGAACACTGAACCCGTAAATTCTCGTTCGTATAAGAACGGGGTCGTTCCTGAATGAGATACATATCAATGCTGATAGATATAGATGATGTCTCTGCCAGCTTGAAAGGGGAAATCGGAATGAAAATCTCTTCCGGTAACGAATAATTGAGACTTTTGTGCCACATTTTCCTGATACGCGCTCTTGTTAAGTGTGAAATATGCCGATGCAGCAATCTGGGGTGGTTTTTTATTGCCCACGAAGGGGAATAGAATGGTGGAAATCGGGGAGCTTGAAAATCGCTACATTTGGCAGAGTAATTGCAATTGAAGTTATTTGCGATTGCATGTGGGGAAAAGGTCTGCTTACTGTACCTTCTTTTGAACATAGCAAACACGGAAAAGACAATTCGAATGAGTACCCGCATGAACATAAAACCCTAAGACATGAAAAGGCTTGTCGAAAATAAATGGCACAGTAAGCTTGAAGAATTGAATCCAATTCAAATGGCCGACCCACTGGCATAGTGGTTAAGGATCGACAATGCTGAGACAGACACGACATACAATATCAAACAATAGATGCGCATAATCAAAGTTTAACTGACACCGAAGAGAGAAAAACAACCAGGATAAGGTAAATTTCATTTAAAATCGTCCTGGAGCAACACAATGGGCTATTGATGACTGTCCGGAATCAATCCTTTAAGGGACAGATCCGAGGACAACACCACGTAATTTTGAACCACGGTGAGATTACGAGGCAACATCTGAGCTGGAACCCCACTCTCCTAAATACCACATTAAATGAACAGGAGCACTTTCGGCCACGACAGATTAAAGGTGCACCAGCCACCTCTACATCATACGCTTACAAATATCCATGCAATAACCGGATCGAGCCAGGAACCTTCCGATCTAGAGGTAAACAAAATATAACCTGCCAAACAACCGGCATAGTGGTTAAGGTGTTAGCCTCTAGATAGGAAGGTTCTTGGTTTGAATCCAGGTTCGGGCATGGATGTTTGTAAGCGTATGGTGTAGAGGCCACTGATGCACCTTAAATCTGTCGTGGCCGAAAGTCCTCACGTTGGGTTGGTGTGGAAGTTTGGAGAGTGGGGTACCAGCTCAGGTATTGCTTCGTCATCTGACCGGGGTTCAAAATTACGAGGTGTTGTCCTCTGATCCTTCCCAAAAGGGATTGATCTAGGACCGTTCTCAATAGCTCGTTTTGCTGCTGTAGTACGACGTTAACTAAAATTACCATTACCATTACCTCGTAATCTGACTGTGGTTCAAAAATACGAGGTGTTGTTCTTGGATACCCTTAGGGGACTGATCCTGGACCTTCGACAAAATCCCGCTGTGTTGCTCTAGTTCGACGTTAATTTAAAAAAAAACCAATTACCAAATTACAACCATTGAGAAATGCACATGACGCAAGAATTGAACCTGCACCGTCTAGAAGTCAAAAGTTGTTAGCGAAGTGGGCACATGCCCACAGATTCACGACGACCCTGGGAAGGAGTGTAAAAAGAAAAAAAAATCGCTTGGATGCGTGACTCCCGAGTTTACCAAAGACAGTAAACCCCATGAGGCAAGAACGGATCACCAGGGCAACAAAGGTTGCGTCCCAGAGGGCAATCCACTTCCTCCCATCGGTTTTTTTTCGAAGTAATCATGTAAAAAAACACATTTTCCGCGTCAAATCCTTTTCCGCACTGTCAAAACTGCCGCTTCATTCTTTGCAAAAAACCTTGTCCGTTACTTTTGGACCATTTTATATCGATAGAAAGAAAAAGGAAATCGAAAGTGTGGCAGAGAAACACAGGGAGTGGCCAATAATCAACCCAACTATCATGAACAGCTGCGAATCGTTCTGAGTTCTGGTTTAGAAGAATACAAGAAGAATTGTCCGATGTTACTCGGGTTGAATTGGTTAAAAGTTGACGCGGAATGGCTGTATTTCTAATATCAAATGGGCCGACCAACCGGTATAGTGGTTAAGGTGTTCGCCTCTAGATCGGAATATTCCTGGTTCGGGTCCGGGCATGGATGTTTGTAATCGTATGGTAGTAAGGCGGCTGGTGCACCTTAAGTCTGTCGTGGCCGAAAGTTCTCACGTTGTGTTGGTGTGGATGTTTGGAGAGTGGAGTGCCAGCTCAGGTGTTGCTTCATCATCTGACCGTGGTTCAAAATTGCGAGGTGTTGTCCTCGGATCTTTCCCGTAAGGGATTGATCCCGGACCAACGCCAATAGCCCGTTTTGTTGCTCTAGTACGACGTTAACTAATAATTACCAATTACTAATATCAAATGGTTCAGTGGTATTTTTGGTCTATACAAAATTGACGAATAGAGAGGTAATTGTTAATTTTTAATTAACGTCGTACTCGAGAAACACAACGGGCTATTGATGACGGTCCGGGAATTATCCCCTAAGTGAAAGATTCGAGGACAACATCTCGTAATTTTGAACCACGGTCTTATGACGAGGCAGCTACTGTGCTGGCACCCCACTCTCCAAACTTCCATGACAACCCAATGTGATAACTTTCGGCCACGACAGATTTAAGCCGCCTCCACACCATACGCTTACAAACATCCATGCACTAACCCGGATTCGGACCAGGAACCTTCCGATCTAGATGCTAACACTTTAAACATCAGACCGGTTTGTAGGCGACGATTAAAGATATTCCTTCAGTTAAATTAAAGTTTAATTGCTACTTTCCATTATATATAGATAGAGATTACAAATTAATGCAAATTGAGATTAATCAAATCAAACAAATTAAGAACACTTAGAGGTTCTTTCGAAATCAAATCAAAAGTCGAACTTCAACCTACAAAAGCTCCAAGGTATTGGAGAGCAGGGAGGGTGCATGACGTCGGCGACGCTAGCGCTATCTAAGATTCAAATAATTTCCACAGTTGTAGTTAGAAAAGTGATTAGACGAATCCCTTTTCTTTCATAGAAAATAGCGAGCATCATTTAAGTTGAAAGAAAAATCACTATTTAACTTAGCATTTACTTTTACTATGGCTTCTACAGTTTACTTTGGACGCAAATATGATGATACAGTACGAAGACCCAAATACGGACGTCCGAAAAGCGGAATTGTCCAAAATATGGACGTTTTGCTATCCGACGTTTTTTTTTCCTCACTTTTTTATATTTATCCGACAATTTTTAAAGAACAAGTAGTTAAACCTAGACTTAATGGATGAAACAACGCAAAATAACTGACATGTTCAGAATACCACACAGAAAAATTAGAAGATTAGCAAGTAAAATGTATTGTATTGTAAAAAGATTTTTTCCTTTTCTAAAATTTATTCCTATTTATATATCTGTGTTTTTATACAATCGCAAACGCAAAATTCGAGCCCACAAGGGGCTTGACAAAAAAAAAACCTTAAAGAATTCGAAATGCGGAATGGCCAAGGTTCGGAGGATTCCGGATTTGGGACTTTGTACTGTATATCCATCCATATAAAGCATTTCATATTCACTGTACCCCGTTTTCTACAGAAAGACAAACTACAAAAGTATTTTTCTAAGGTTTCACTTCAGAAGTCGAATTAGAAATATCTTTGAACTACAACGGTAAGCCATTCGTTTTAATTTAATATAACCTATCTATTTTTAACTATTTTATTTTAACTGGTAATTTTTAAAGAAGGTGCACACCTTACTTAAAAAGGTTTAATTATGTAAATTTTATTTATTTTAACTAAGCACTTAAGGAGAGTTGGTCGAAATATGTATATAGCACCAAGATATTAACCATGTTTAGAGATATTTTGCAGAAAATAAAAATAATTCAATAAAATTTAATTTCTAAATACAATATTATTATGTCTGCAATATGCAAAATACTGGAACTCATAAATCCAAACAGAAACGAAATTCCGATAGTTAAAATATGCAGAATTCTGAGGAAAAAAAGATATGAGCAAGCAAGTTAAATTTCGACTTCTTGAGTATACTCTCAAATAGAGGAATTTGAATGTCAAAATATGAAAAATATTGAGAGACAATAATGACTAGTAATTGGTAATTTTTTGTATGAACGTCGTACTAGTTCAACACCGCGGGCAATTGACGATGGTCCGGGATCAATCCCCTAAAGCAAAGATCCTAAACGTGACACTGGAGCAATACAATCTTAGTGACGGTCCGGGATCAATCCCGATGGGAAAGAACCGAAGACAACACCACGTAATTCTGAACCTCGGTCATATGACGAGATCATACCTGAGATGGTACCCCACTCTCCAAACTTCTACAACACGCCAACGTGAGGACATTTGAGATCTGGAAAGATTTATGTTGTATCAGCCCTTTGCAATAGGGAGGCGACATCCATGTCGATGTTTTCAAAACATCGATGTTATTTTTTAAACATTGATGTATTTACCATCGATGTATTGGAACCGATGTTTTCTTAACATCTATGTTTATACGTGCCGATGTTTTTAAGTTGTCGATGTTTTATTTTTAAATAAAAAAGTACCATTACAAAAATTAAAAAAATAACCAAGTAGCATAGTTTTCATAATCAGTAAATTGAACATACTTTTAGACCCAAGTGGCCAATCGTGAATGGTCAGAAACGTAGGGATGCGATATCGATGTCAATGTTTTCAAAACATCGATGTTTTTAAAAAAAACATTGATGTATTTTAGCCGATGTATGTTTAAAATCGAATCTTTTTGACTTTGTTTGGACAGTTAAAAAAAATCTTAGGTATAAATTAACAAACACAGCAAATGACAGGTTAAATCCCCCCCCCCGGCGAACATTAATGTTTGAAGTTACTAAACCAGTTTTAAGTAATGGGGATGAAAGGTTGCTTAAAAACATCGATGTTTAAATACATCGATGGTTTGTGGGTGATGTTTAATCAACATCGATGTTTTAATTTTGAACACCGATGTTTCAAAGTATCGATGTATTGCTGTCGATGTCGCATCCTTACTTTGTATACGACGGTCTTTGGTTGGATTTGCTAATACCTAGTCCGCTACACTTCAAACCGGGCTTCCTCGACCCCCGTACATTTTGACAAAGGAGAGTTAAGATGGGGTATCTTCATCTTTGTTGAAAACTTTTTTGTGGAATTCAATTTAAAATCTTATTAATTATACTAGCCGGGCTGCGCCGGCTAGCGCTCGGCGGTGTGTAATAATAGTGCTTTTTTTTTTTCAAATTTTTACGCACCGTAATTAAACATGTTTTGATTTGTATATTTTATTTATTTTTATGAAACAATTCTTCAAATCATTGCGTAATCAATCAAATATTTAAATAAAGTTGGTCGAAATATACATATACCGTTACAAAATTACCCATGTCTAGTGATATTTTGCAGGAAATAGACATATCATTAAAATATAACTCCTAAATAATATTTCTGCAATAGGTAATATACCGGAACACAATAATGCAAACAAAAATAAAATTCCAATCCTTGAAAAAATGCAAAATTCTGAAAAAAAAAAAAAAAAAACCACGTAAGTATATATTCAAACGTGTTGAATTTCTACTTCCTGAATATATTGTGAAAGACAATAAAGCGACAAAAGACTTTCAACGATATTGACAAAGACAATAATGATTTATTAACAAAAAGAACACATATTTATAATACTTGGGAATCCTCAAATATGTCCGCAACATCTCACAGTCAACTCAAATACCCAAACACGGAATTCTAAATCAAATTAAAAAAGTAAACATTAATTCTGACGTCGCCAGATACCGGGTAGCAAAATTACGTTTAAATTACTTTTACATCAAAGGAAGAAATAAAAAGTCAGTTCAAACATAAATATTACTATTTATTTCCTTATTTTCCATAGAAATTGACCTCGGCTCTTTGAAAACAGCAAGAATTCAAAATATCTGGGTTATTTTATTTACGTTGACTGTTGCCATTCGACGATACACAAATAACGTCGATTTCGGGTCCACGTACGTTAGTGTTTTATATATATAGATGTGGTAAAAATCCTGAATGATTTAAGATCCCACGTGTTTTCGAAGAAATATCGCGTCCATCGAGATCCAACTCTGGCCAAAATGGCGAGACAACTCGACATTGACTAGGGCCCGGTACACACATCCGATTCTGCAACGTGCGGCACCGCTGCGTTGCAGCTGCGGTGTTACAGCCCGACTATGCAGATATAACCGTGAAATGACGCAAGTACTGATATTTCGCGCCATTCGCGATGGATAACTATTGATGTAAACGTGTTTATTTCGCTTACTTGGTGTACAAAAATATATAATTTTTAACAAAATAGACGTTTTACTGGATACATCCATTTATTAATTATTATTTATATTCCATTAATTTATGAAAACAAGGTACTTGAGACCGGAGAAGCGTATGCGGCTAGCTGTGGTGCTTTGGAGAACTGCGGCACAAATTGCACGCAAGTTGGACGTGTGTCGCCGCAGCGGTGCCGGAGGTATGTGTGCACACTACGCAATTTGATCTAATGTATCGCAGACCGCACTTTCGCTGCGCATAGGCGCCGCACGTTGAAAATCCGGATCTGTGCATCGGGCCTAGGAGATCGAGATCCTGCCAGTCTTCTATTTGTAATTATATATAGTCTTATATTTGTATTTATATATAGTCTTATGTATATAATTATACAGGGTGGTCCCGAATTCATGGTACAAACTTTAATGGTAGGTACAGGACATTGTAACAATGATTTATTGTATAGGAATGTATAGTCGCAAATGACGCGGTGAGGCGAAAACAGGGGAAATAACGGCCGAAAGGAAAAACAAAGATTTTATTGAAAGCGTTGTTGACAAGTGTCATGTTTACAGTAATTGTTCAAAATTGCGTCCACCAGTATCGATACATGCTTGACAGCGTCGGTGGAGCGATTGGCGTACACGTTCAAAGATGCCTGGTATTTCACGCACACCTGCAGCAGCTACATATAAGCGAGCGACGAGATCCTCATCTGAGTCAACTGGAGTCTCATAAACAAGATGCTTTAGATGTCCCCATAAAAAGTAATCGAGGCTCGATAAATCGGGGTGGCCAAGGGACTGGTCCACCACGCCCAATCCATCGAGTACCAAACGTGGCATTCTGGTAATTCCGTACATCAACGCTTTTCCCTACTGCGATGCATCATGTTCAACAGCGGCTAGACATCTACTGCCCTCTACCGGCAATGATACCAACCGATCACTCCATTTCTCTTTCCTTTTATTTCCCCTGTTTTCGCCTCACCGCGTCACTTGCGACTATACATTCCTATACAATAAATCATTGTTACAATGTCCTGTACCTACCATTAAAGTTTGTACCATGAATTCGGGACCACCCTGTATATAGTCTTACATATAGTCTTATATATATAATTATCTATAGTCTTCTTTTGCCAATCTTTTACTGGTCCATCAAAATCGCGTCTGTTTGCAAACGATGAGTTAGCTCATTATCAAAATATTGCCCGTTATTTTTAGGTATTTTAAAAACGTCACACCTGAGCTACACGATCGGCTATTGGCGACGGTCCGGGTATGGTATGGTATATTTAATTAACATGAAACTTGAGCAACACAGCGACTTATTGGCGACGGTCCTGGATGAAACCCGAAGAGAAAGATCTTAGATTATTTTTAGAACGAGATTGATATCTGGTCAGTTTTATAATGACGAGACAACCACGAGGCGGGTTAAATACAATGTCTGATAATCTTATCGCATGTATTATGAACGTATGTCGTGCCCTTCAAGACATTTTCACTGTCCAAAATCCTGCCACCACAAAGATGAAACGCCCTTTCCCATTCCGATGGGGCCCGAGGCTTCCACGCCCCCAACAGCCATCACACTTAAAAGAACAGAACTCCAAAACGGAGGACAAAAGCTAAATTACCCATCTTGCTAACACGCTGTTCCCTCGGCGCTAATGGCAGATGATCCCAGCGACTGTGACACAAACTAATTCATCACTCGTCCACTCGACCGTTTTCCGGGAGATCCCGATCGCATCCACAGCCAATCGGAGCGTGCGATTTATGTGCGAGGAACCCCAGACATCCATCACAGCCGGCGATTGGATTGATGAAGGTCCGAAACGTAATGGATGGACAGTCGCAAAAACTTCGGCGTCTGGAGACGCCAAGGGGGCATAACTCATCCCGGATTTGGTGGGGTGTCCTGTAGTTGGTCTCGGAAACAATGGTCGGAGATGTTGCATCAATTATCCTTCGACGCTTGATGGGTGGTTTTGAGGCGAGAGTGGGATCTGTTGGAGATGGAAATTTGTTTTTGTTTTTTTGTTACGCGAAGGGTAATCAGAGGATGTAATGGAGAATGTGTGCACACACACATTGTAGCGTCTAAGAAACCTCTGAAGGGGGACATCCTCCAATAAAAATAACTAAATTCGAAGGAAAATTTAATATTTCTTAGAATTTTTCCCCGTACTGAATATATCCCTTCTGCAATCTGTCTTGCACGACTTCTAACAAGCAACCCTGTGCAACGCCTAAATCAAATAAAAATTTTCTTAGTTTATTCCCCCAAGTGGATATATGCAATCTGCCGTCTGTCTTTTACGACTTCTGACAGGTAAACCTGTACATCATTCCTGTGATTTTTCTTCTAACTGGATATATCACCTCTGCAATCTACAGTCAGTCTTGTTTGACTTCAAACCAGTAACCGTATCCATTTTCTTGACCATTAAAAGACCTAGGATTCTTCCCTGCTGGATATATTTCTTCTGCAATCTGCAGTTTGTCTTCATGACTTCTAACCAGTAACAATACTGATTTCTCGACTGTAGAATATTTTCAAGGATTATTTTCTAGTGGATATATCTCTTCTGCAATCTGCAGTCTGTCTTCATGACTTCTAACCAGCAACCATATTGATTTCTTGACTATAGAATATTTTCGATTCTTTTCTAGTGGATATATCCCTTATGCAATCTGAAACATGTCATGCATGACTTCTAACCAGTAACCGTACTGGTTTTCTTGTTCAAAACAATCCTTCCAAAGATAGTTCAACCAATAGAATCCTTCCACAGATTCTTTCAACTATTAGAACCTTCCAAAGATTCTTTCAACCAATAAAATCCTTCAAGAGACTCTTTCGACCGATAGAATTCTCCCAAAGATACTTCCAACCAACATAATCCTTCAAAAGATTCTTTCAACAAATACATGTAGCTATTTAGTCATTTCTGTTGCAGGGTAAAGGCAACAGCGCACAACTCAAAAATCACTTGAGCCTCAAGAGGTTAAAAAAAAATTCGAAAATACAAAACTTGGTGACAAGTTTACTTGGAGAATTCTTCTTTATATTTGCAGAAATAAAAGAACAGTGTTCACACATCAATTCCCAAATCCTATTTTAATTCCTTTCAAGAAACGCGTCATTGAAAAGAAAATCATCATAGAAAAAAAATAACATTTTTTTTAATTAACGAATAATTAATACTTTTCGGAACGGCCAGTTAACTTAACGGATTAACCACCGCAAGGTTCAAACACTACCCCGCAACAAAGATGCGATTCTGAGAAGAGACAAGACCTCGCAACATCCCAGTGGTCATTAGCGGCAATTTCGCAACTTCCAACCCCAGAGACAAGAGAGGAGAGGATTTTGAGAAAAGAGGAAAAATTAATGCTCTTTCAGAATTCATAAGACAACTCAGCGGTACACGGTCCCACGGGGCATTTACATGTATTTATTTTTCACATTTCGGCCGGAAGCTTTATGAATATTTATCATACCTCTCTTCCAAGAAAGTGCGATAATCTATTCTTAAAGAATGCAGAAGCTTGTTAAGAATCCTGCCACTTTCGGGGGACCACACCTCCTCCCCCACGGAATTCCGGATATTCAGGAAATTAGATTTATGAAGTTTTTAAGGGCTCGGGAGGTGTTGGTTCTTGGGGGTGGACTTCTGTTGATTTCTTTCCTGGTGTTTTGCGCAGGAATGCCGGAAGAACGGGGAGGCGTTTATTTCTGAATTAATGATAATGATGATGTCAAAAGTAAGGAGACGTGGATTTTTTCCCCGTTTTCCCGGATTTGGGTGACGTTGAGGTGGAATTAGTTTCGGGGTGGCGCCGGAGGTATGCGACGCGTGCTGAAAACGTCGTGAATTAAAAATGGATGCGGGTGACGTGGACGCCATCAGTTTGGATATGAAAGAGCTGAGTTCATAGCATAAGTTCATCTCGCCGTTGAGATTTTGTTTTGTATTCGTGTCTACAATCAGTGTTCGTGTACCATGAATATGAAATCTAATATACATTTATGAAGTTGGCAGATAATTGAATTAAATTTACACTAAAACAATACAACGGGCAATTGGTGACGGTTCGGGATCAACCCCCGAAAGGAAGGTAGGTGTTGAAATAACGTTGCACTGAAACAACACTACGGGCAGTTGGTGACTGTACGGGATCAACCCCCGAAGGGAAGGTATGTGTTCAATTAACTTTGCACTGAAACAACACAACCGGCTATTGATCAATCCTTAAAGGGAAGGATCCGAGGACAACACCACGTATATTTGAACCACGGTCATATGAAGAGGCAACACCTGAACTGGCACCCCACTCTCCAAACTTCCACACCAACTCAAAGTGAGGACTTTCGGCCACGACAGATTTAAGGTGCACCAGCCGCCTCTACACCATACGTTTACAAACATCCCTGCCCGAACCCGGATTTTAACCAGGAACCTTCCGATCTAGAGGCTAACCACTATACCGGTAGGTGACGGTCCGGGATAAAACCCGAAGAGACAGATTCGAGGACAACACGAAATTTTGAATAACGCACAGTGTCATTTTCCCAGTCTTGGTGGACAAAATTATTGCATCAAAAGTACACTGTTTTTGGATGATTATAAAAGGCTGTGAGTGATAAAATACTGATTTGGTGAATATTTAACGTTTTTAAGTACTATTTGGATACTGAAATATACTAAATTGAAAGAAATTTTTCAACTTTGCTCCATATCTTAAATATGCTTCGATCAATTATTAACCGATAGTTTGAAACTTGAAATCAGTAGTTGCGTAAGTCGCTAATTAGCTATAAATTTGAAAGGAGCTTGCAAATTAATGAAATAATACCCAAGAAACTAAAAGCACGTAAACATACCTCGCTATACTTTTCAGTTTTCCTCAAAGTATTAATACGCATTCGCCAGATTGGTTTTGCAGCCAACACAGAAAGTTCGACTTTAAACCCCTGTACATCCTATTAAGAGGAATTATTTAGAAAAATAAAACCGTGGTCTTGCTAAGGGAACATACTACTTTTAGGATATATCTTTTTGACAAAATCTGCGACACAAAGAAAATTTAATTTTGTCCTCTAGAATCGAAAATGACACTGTGCGACGGTCAGATGACGAGGTCACACTTCAGCTGGCACCCCACTCCCCTAATTACTTTCAGACAACGTCGAGGTGAGTACATTTGAGGTGTCGAGATTTAACTTGCACCATCATGACGGACTTCGAGTTTCAAACTCGCAACACTGGTTTGAGGTTTCTAATCAGCTACTCTTCCAACTGGCCTATGCCGACCAACCGGTATAGTGGTTAAGGTATTAGCCTTTAGATTAGAAGGTTCCTGGTTCAAATCCGGGTCCGGGCATGGATGTTTGTAAGCGTATGGTGTAGAGGCGGCTGGTGCACCTGAAATCTGTCGTGGCTGAAAGTCCTCACGTTGGGTTGGTGTGGAAGTTTGGAGAGTGGGGTGCCAGCTCATGTGTTGCTTCGTCATCTGACCGTGGTTCAAAATTACGAGGTGTTGTCCTCGAATCTTTCCCTTAAGGGACTGATCCCGGACAGTAGTCAATAGACCGTTATGTTGCTCTAGTACGACGTTAACTACCATTACCATTACCATCCAACTGGCCTAATGTGACCCAATGCACATTTATGAGTTGGTAATAGGTAATTTTAGTTAACGTCGTACTAGAGCAACACAACGGGCTATTGACGACGGTCCGGGATCAGTCCATTAAGGGAAAGAATCGAGGACAGCACCTCGTAATTTTGAAACACGGTCAGATGACGAAGTAACACCTGAGCTGGCACCCCACTCTCCAAACTTCCACGCCAACCCAACGTGAGGACTTTCGGCCACGACAGATTTAAGATGCACCAGCCGCCTCTACACCATACGCTTACAAACATTCATGCCCGGACCCGGATTCGAACCAGGAACTTCCGATATAGAGGCTAACACCTTAACCACTATACCGGTTGGTCGGCATTTATGAGTTGGAGTGGTGTGTTAGTAACGGCATATAAGTAGTTGAATTTATGTCAGAATTTCGGAGATTCAGGAAATGAGATTTATGTACTTTTATTGGAGGTGTTGGATCTTGAGGGGGTGGACTTGATTTATTTCCTGGTGTTTTGCGCAGGAATGCAGAAAAATAGGTAGATATTTACTTAACGTCGCATTGATGGTACACAACGGTCTATAGGTGACGGTCCGCGATTAAATTCAAAGGAAAAGATTCCTGGACAACACCAAGTAATTTTGAGCCATGGTCAGATGACGAGGTCACATCTGAGATAGCACCCCACTCTCCACGCTTCCATACCACGTCAACGTTAGGACATCTGATGCCACGACAGATTTGACAACCACCACTAGTACGCGATGGTTTTTGTAGGATTCGAACTTGCAACCTTCCGGTTGCTAAATCGTTATTTCATCAACCGGTATAACGCGGCCCGTAAGGATATTCAGATTTTCCCACATTTTTCCTGATTTGAATGACGTTGAAATTGGAATTACCTTCTGGGATTGACGCCACATTTATGCTTATACTGCTCAATGTGCGAGTAGTACTTAAGGGGGTCCGGGACACAAAAATCGTCAAATTTTCGAATTTTTCAAAATTATTTTAACCCTTTGTTTCTCACCACCCTTTAAAGTTGAAATTCAGACCTGAAAAGTTGTAGGCTCTCTGTTTAGGCCTAAAGGAGTACGCAGTTAAAATTTCATAAAGATTGCACTTCTGGTTTTCATTTTGTGGGTGTTCCATGCTGTGGAACACTGGGAGAATAGAGCTTTGAAGTGCGGCTAAGCGAGCATTGCGGTGAAGCGCAAAAATGAGTAAAAGCTTTTGCATATGAATGAGAAAACACTGTATTATACATGTGTAGCAGATTTAGCATGAGGCAGGAATGAACCAGCATGAACCACAATTGAATAAAATGCAAAAAAATTAACTATAATTATATTTACAATAAAAAATAAGCTATAAAATATATATATTCAAAAAAATATCTACAATTACATAAAATAAGCAGTAGAAAAATTTTAAAGCGAGAGCAAAAAATTCGCGCAGCTGTAAGTAGAGAGGACTCGAGCTATACTGATAAAATCCTGAAAGAAACAAAGCACCCCACAAAATTCCAGAGCCCCCCGTGTTCCCTTCAATCTTATCAGACGTGCGAAGCACGGAGTGCATGGCCGCGCAGCGGCCTAAACCTCCTGTAGAATAAAGTAGTGGTTGACTTAACTTTGGCTGAATTGCCCTGAGCAGTAAAAATTTTAAGAGCGATGAAATTATTGGAAAATAATTTCAAGTACGATAATGATTTTCTCAGCAAGAGTCGGGGCTGTTTGGATTTTTTGCATGATTTCTTTGATGTTGATGTGAGCGAAGATGCTGCTAATTTCGCGAAAGAGCTGAATGCTCTCTCTGAAGTCTGGAATTGAAGTGTTTGGATTCTGATTTGTGGTTTGGCTTGGGGTAGGAACGGTGGAGGGATTTTGGGAGCTTTTCCTTGGTAGGTGAGCTTTTGCGTAAGATCCTGGGTTTCTCTACGCTGGAAAGGTCTGCGATTTTGGGGGAGAGGTGGTTTGGGGAAGTTTTTACAACCTCTCCAGGAGGCCACGTGACCATGTTCATGGCAGTTGATACAAAGTGGATTCTTTTCTTTCGGTTTAGTACAGGAACTTGTTCTATGACCAAGTCCGCATCTCAAACAACGAGTTGCGATATGGCAGTTTGTACTGCCATGTCCAAAGTGATTACAATTATAGCACTGCATGGGGCCCTTGATTCCCCTGAAATGCTCAACAATAACACTTAAATACAAGATATTATTGATTTTATAGATTTCGTTCCATTTTTCAGTTTTAATGAGGGTAATTAGGAATATTGGTAGTGGGTCCTTGGTAGCACGACGTTTAAGCTGGGAAATTCTTTGAACAACAAAGCCTTTGTTTTCAATTTCGAGTTTAAGTTCGTCTTTATCAGTATCAAGGGGGAGACCTTTAATGACTATTTTAGCCGGTTTAAGATTGCGGGGGGTGATTTCAAAGTATTCAGTATTTTCATCAATAAGATAATTCAGGACAGCATCGTAATTAGCTTTAGTTTTAAGGATAATTTTGATGAATTGGCCTGCAATCTTGCAGGTGGGGGAGATGTTTAATTTATCTTCAAGTTTCTTGAGGAATTCGGTATGTTTAAGTTGTGTGCGCACATGGATGGGCGGTAATTTGGGTTCAGGAATGGTTTCTTCAGGATTTTCTACAAGCGCTTCAAAGTTG
Source organism: Metellina segmentata (assembly GCA_947359465.1). Classification (NCBI taxonomy): domain Eukaryota; kingdom Metazoa; phylum Arthropoda; class Arachnida; order Araneae; family Tetragnathidae; genus Metellina; species Metellina segmentata. The sequence continues at coordinate 100,145,351 of OX375882.1, forward strand.
TTGCAGGTTAGAATTTCTGGTTCCGGAGTAGTAGGGTTAGGTTTGGTAATTAACCTCTTAGGTGGAGTTTGGAATTCCGTTTCATCAATAATCGGGCGTTTTTTCGTTGATTTTTTCGGTTTCTTCGTGTGCTTGGGGCAATGCTCAGGGCAGTCAAACAAAGACAAAATCTTCCACTGACCTTTTAGCTTAGTGAGTTCCATCCTGGTTTTCTGCAGGTTGTTCTGGAGGAGTTTTTTCATGTAGTTTGAGACGTCTTCTTTCCGGCTTGCGGTGATGGAAAAATCAGATGCACTTCTTGCTTTTTCAAGTTCCGCGAGGATTTCTTCCTTCTTGTGGCAGACATCTTCAGGCGAGAGTGCAGCGATGATTCTTTCCAATTCCTCCCGTTCATGGTCGTTGAGTTCATCAGGATGTGGAGTAGATGCCTCCATTGGCATAATCGAGTTGATTTCAGGTTTCTCGTGATTTAAGTCTTGAAAAAGACTGTTTTAACTTCTAATCAGGAGAGCTGGTTCAGATGCGTCCGTTCTGTATGAGATACTAAACGGGGAGAATGTCTGTATCGAATGTATCCCGTGTTCCCTTCAAAGACAACAAACACACTATATCGTCGTCGCAGGGGGTCTCTTTGACCACAGGTTTCATGGTGGTCCTTGAATTTATGACCGGATGGGGTATCCCTTTCTCTTTGGATTGTAGCGATTTCGGAAGAACGTGTGGGGTCTTCTCTCGAGAAAAAAGGGAGAATCGTGGAAAGCAGGAATGTGACCGTACGCAAAACGACTCTGCTAAGATTGAAGCCGTGGGACTGAAACCCAATTTGTATACAATATCTATTAGCCTCGAAATAACCTTAACTTATATGTATATCATCAATAATTAAAAATGTGCTGTAATTTTAAATGTCGTTTCAATTGCCCTCAAGCCACTCGCCACGAAATTATACTCACGACGTTACAACACCCACGAACCATTCCCTGGCTTGAGGAGTTCATTCACCCAAAGGAGAAAACAACCTCGTAACCCGTGATCGCTGTTCTGAATCTTCAGTGTTCCATAGGATGGAACACCTTTTTTCATTCATTCATTCTGCGTATGGTCTTTGTGTAAAAAATTTAAAAAAATATATATATATAGAATAGATAGTTTAGAGTACAGCCAACAAAATACCATAGAATTTTTTTTTAAGCAATTTTTTTTGTATTAGAAAAAAAATTAAACAAAATGACTTTGAAAATCAGTGTTTTCAATAAAGCATAATAGCTAAAACTAATGAATCGGTTTGTGTCGTGCTGCCATGTATTATTGAAAAGGGAAGTTGAAAGTAAAAAATGAACCTATATGTATTCATTTATAGTCAAATGTAACGATTTGAGAAACGAATCAAGTTAGGTGTTCCATGCTGTGGAACACCGGGGATGAAAGGGAAGAAATTCTCGCCGTTTTTCTGCTCAAAATGACTTTTAAATCATGTTTCTATCTTAATTAGAACTAGAGATATAATAATAGTTGTGGTGCGTTGTTTTGAAAATCTAACACTCTTGACAATTTTTGTCATGGCAACAACATCTGTCTTTAAAACTTTAAATGTGTTTTTCTCCATGATACATTTTTTCAAGATTTCCTGTATTCAAATTGCTTGAGTCGCAAAGTCGAAAACCAATAAAGTTTAAGGGTTGAAATTTGAAATACATCTTTTTCAAACATTATACTTTAATTTTGATTCTGCAAATTTGAAACAAGTATTTACTTTTAAAAATATGACTTTTAAAAAAAGTACTTTAAAATTTTCATTCAGATATTTTTCATTTTTTATTAAATTAATATTTTTAAATTGCTGAATCAAAATTAAAGTTTATAAATTTGTGAATAATTTACTGCAAGAATTTTGAAAATGGATCAAGAATATTTTGAGATTTAGCAATTTAAAATGACCCTTCTTTTTATCAAAAGATTTTAATTTAAAATTTTTTAAAAACTTTTGGAAAAATTGTGTGTCTAATTTTGCTTATTAGTTAGATGGGTAATCAGTACAAAAAAATCCTAAATTAATTAATACAAATTTTTTTTCAATGTGTCCCGGACCCCTTTAATGAAGATGTGCTGTACGTTTTTTAAATAGAGTAATAATGTACTATATATAATATAGTGCTAAAAGAAATTTAAAAAAAATGAAGATTCGCCTAACTATCGAAAAATCTAGGATGCACGGATTGTTTACTATGGGGTTGCCTTTAACTATCTTCTTAACTTTTAGTATGGTGATGGTAATTTTAATTAACGTCGTACTAGAGAAACACAACGGGATATACTAACTTTTAGTATGAAATTACTTACTAAAGTCTTAAGTTATGTTGAAAATGTTGGCATAGGTACAATCATTTCTGAACTATCTCATTGAAATTGAGTAAATATTTCCAAAGCATTTGGGGTATTTCCAAAATAGCCTAGAGTAAAAATAATACATTTCTATCTTTCGGACTGACCATCCTATTAATCACAGCTTCAAATTACACGCATGGGAGATTTATATTTTCTTTCTCGTGCATATGGTAAAAGTTGGCATGCATACAATTGGCCTTGATCAATCTATTAAACAGGATATAAATATTTCCAAAACATTTGCAGTAACTATATATATAATTCTCTTACGTGGCTCACAAAAAAGACGTTATTTGTAATCGCGTTTTGGCAATACTGTACGATTGTTTGTTTATCACGAAGTCTCGCGCTTCGATTGAATTTATAGAGTTATCGGATGAAATTTTATTGAAAAAAAAAGGAAATTTTAATGAGCTGTTGCAGTTAGTTTATAATAGAAATCAAAGAAAGCGGAGGATCTTTTCAGGGCCATTTAAAAAACGGTCCTTTTCAGGACCAACAATTAGAGTTCAACAAGACGCTTGCACTACAACTTTCGGCAACAAACTCAATGAAAAAGTGTGGGTCGTTTGATTGCTGGGAAAATGTACTCACAAACAACATGCTGGGTATTCAATTTCCAAAGCAACGCTCACATTTCGAGTCAAAATTTGCACAAAGTTTTCATTTGAATTCCGATTTTCGAGATACTGTATATACTTTTTCTGTAATACAGCAAATTTAGATTTGAAAAACATTTTTTTGGTAACATATTTTGTAAACAATCCCTTCTGCTAGGACACATGTCTTCATTGAGGCGAGCGAAAAGAGCATATGTTCGCGCAGCGAACCAATGAGGATTGCGAAGCAATCCTCCGGGGGTTGGCGAGCGTTAGCGAGCAGGAGGCAGGCCCCCTAGTTATGAGATAAAGCACATATTTTATTTTCATTTGAAAAGCTGACTATCTTAACCTGGGCATGAAATTACGCAAGGGAATTTGTACTTTTACGTTATAGCTACCAATAACCTTCGGCGACAATTTGGCGCATTTTAGCCTATTTTTTTGCGCAATTTGTGTCCATACCAGATTTGTTTGGCGCTGTTTTGTATTATTCCTTTGGTAGTACAATGGCTTTCATTACTTGCGATTTACCAAAATATGAACAAACAGCAATACTATTGCTTGAAGAATGAAATATTCTTCACAAAGAAAGATTGGTTACGAATAATCACCTAAGTAAAATGCGACTCGAAGCCGAAATGGTTAAGTAGCTTTTGTTCATGTCGCTAAGAAAGGTGTCCCAACAAAAACGTGGTCTACTGTATCACGCATTCCTTTCGTTAATGCTGTATTTATTTATGCTATCAAGAGTTAATGTCTATTGAATTGTGTGAAATACAGCTACAAATGAATCACAACACAACTGTAGACATGGCGTTTACCTCATATTCCGTCTAAAAAGCTCGCCATGACTATGAAGGATCGCGCTCTGCTTGTGAAGCTCTTTCACGAGAACGGTGACTGTTCGCCAGTAGCTCTGGAGATGTTTCGGACAGTAAAGGGTATGAAAAAAGGCTGTGGTCCTATCTCTGGCAAGGGTCTGGAGAAAATGATTAGGAAATTCGAAAAGGCAGGTTCTTTGGAAGTAAAATCTGGCAGAGGGAGTAAACCGATTGCTTCGATGTCAGTATAAGATGTGGCCACAGCATTCCGGGAAGAGACGAGCGGTGGTGTGCAATCGTGCAGTGCACGGGGAATTGCTATACCTTTGGAGATGCCTGTGAGCACGGTGTATAAAGTTGTACGAAACATCCTGCATTGATATCCATACAAAATTACAAATGTTCAGGAGTTGCTTCCTGCTGACCTGCCTGTCAGACAAACTCTTCCTCTAGAATTTCTTGTTCGCATGGAAGTGGACAATGAATGGTCATGGAACATTTGTGGACAGACGAATCCCATTTCTATCTCCAAGGACACGTCAATACTCAGAACTGCAGAATATGGGCAACGGAAAATCCGTTAACACTCGAACCAGTACCTTTTCATTCTGCAAAGGTAACTGTGTGGTGCGGGTTGACCCCATCGTTTACCGTATGACCATTTTTCCCCCTGAAGATGGGCTGTGTGAGTCCTGTTACCTGTACCGTCAATGGTAAACGTTATGAGAGTCTTTTGACGCAATCACATCATTCCAACACTTTAACAGCGTGCATGTATGGGTAGAATCATTTTTATGCAAGATGGCGCTCCTCCGCACATTGTAAAGCTAGTGAAGCAGCTGCTCAAGAGGCATTTCGGAAATGATAGAATTATCAGCCGTCCTTTTCCAACAGCCTGGCCGTCAAGATCACCTGATCTTAAGTATCCCATACCATTACCCGCTTCGTTTATATTCAGTTCAAATTTCAGGTCATTCTAAGGAGTGGTTCTTTTTTTACAGGTTTTTGAAAGTTTAACTTTTACTATAATCACTCTATATATGTAGTTTTATACTTCAGTTTTATCACCCGCTGTATTTCAAATCTATTTTTTTAACCGTTAATTATCTTCTTTATACCATTTTTTGTCCTAAGCCATCTGAGCGGTCGCTAGAGTTCCAAGTGTAGTATTACTTTAACCAGTAAAGGTTTTTAACCTTTTAGGGATAAAATGATTCTATTGGTATCTCATTCGTTTGTAAGAATTATAATGACTCGTTCAATCGATTAAAATCCTCTGGAAAGATTCTATCGCACCTTTCCTTAGAATAGAATTTGAACCACTAGTTTTCTACCATTTTGAGACTGCCATCTCGTTAAATTATATATTCTTAAGACGAGGATCTGGTTCCAACTCATAAATTTCTTTCACACTTCTTAGTTTTCTTTTTACATTTTACTTTTCATTGCATACCATGCAATATATATATATATATATATATATATACACACACACATTAGTGAAGGATATGGGGAAGTGTGGTAAGATATAAGTACTTCAAAACTTCCGAATGCGTCTTCTTGCGAAGATGCGTCTGGTAAAATCAACAAAAATATTTGATCTTATTGCTCAATTAGTCAGAAGATTTTACAAAAATATTTAAGTTTTGCATTTGCTGTTTTCAGTTGAGAATTGAAATATGCCTGATGAGATAGTAGGACGGTGTACGACGCTATTGATAACCATGATGAACCCCATGTGCTCATAAGAGCTTAGGATGTATAAAAACAGCTTAAGATACATAAATGTAGGAGGGAGTTAGAATAATAGCGCAGTGATTTCAACGAGTAAGTAGGTAGATATTTGAATAAACGTCGCACTATAACGACACAACGGGCTATTGGTAATTGTCCAGGTTATTGGTAATTGTTAATTTTTTAGTTAACGTCGTACTAGAGCAACACAATGGGCTATTGACAACTGTCCGGGATCAGTCTCTTAGGAGAAAGATCCGAGGACAACACCTCGTTATTTTGAACCACGGTCAGATGACGAAGCAACACCTGAGCTGGCACCCCACTCTCCAAACTTCCATACCACGACAACGTGGTTATGACGATAAATTAGTAATTGATTCAATATAGTTTCGCACTTACGTAAAATATATTCTAAAATGTTTAAATTACAGTTATGGACAGGCATTGAATTTTTCAAAATATTATTTTAAAAAGTATTACCATCTTAAAAAACATGCAAACACAATGCCTTGTAACATAAAAATTATTTTATAAGAAACCAAAATGAACACACATACATTTTTACTTGTGTTCCTCAGTAAAAAATTGGAAACAACGTTTGGAGATGGGAGAAAAAAAACACACTCCTTACATACACAACAGTTTATTGCTATATACTTACGTTTTCCAATTTCCTCCAGTTATATTTATTAAAGTTCATCAAGCGAAATCTCATATGTAATTTAAAGATAAATGGTTATTTGTTTAGAGATAAGGAAATAAAAAAGGACGATAAAGTAAAGAATATTGAAAGGCAATCTCATTACAGTCCCTTCTTTGGAACATCCAGAAAAATCTCCCCTAATTAGTCTTTATTCTAAAGCAAAACAAATATCCAGTGGATCCAGTGCACAAAACACAAAGAAACTGAAAAAAGATTGAAAAAAAAAAAAACAGTCTCATTTATTTTTTAACCTAGTACTTAAAATGGCAAACGAACCCAATACAGAGAAAAGTGCGTTCTGAAAAAACATTTCATCGTCCCAAACTCGGTATAAAACTTCCTTCATTGGATATAAATAGATATCCGGCGTTAAAAACATTGTGCGCCATACCGTGCTGCCAAACCTTAATGTTCAAATTTCTTGTTGACTTATTATGACAGCTGCCTCATTCAAAGTGACCGCCTGCTATGTAGCTTCGTATATTAAAAAAAAACACGACTTCATTCTCTTCGGAGGGTAAATTACTACGACGGGGATGGCAACAGTGGATCGAAGCCATTATAATAAGGTGTGAGGGCAGAATGAAATAAGCTTTCCTACCCCAAATGGGTCTTTAAACCACAGGGTTCAGTAATGAACTCGCCGTGCTTTAGGGAGGACGAAAAAAGAACGAAAGTGATCCGAATGAAAAAGAATATTAGACGAGAAATTGCAAACAGTTACCACTTTGAATCCCCAATATAGAAGATAAATAAAGTTAAATGTTCCTGACACATTCTGCCTTTAATGTTGCGTTGCATTGATTGGATTAGGTTAATGGGAGATTCAGTTGTGCGAAAGTATTCTGTGGTCATTGATTTTTTTTTTGTTCTTTTGTTTGGCAGACGTTTGGGAATCCTTTGAGGATAAAAGCAATTTTATCTAAATGACTTAATATGTATTGGATGGAGAGGCAATACATTTTTTTAAATTTTGTTTTTTTGTTTCAAGGAAGTTGTCTAAATGATTCACTAAAATAATCTCCATTCTATATGGTTTTTCTGAGAAGAGTTCATGCTGCAGTTATTCACTATTTACACGCATTAATTTTTAAACAGCAGTGACGCTTGCATTTCAAACAATATGACACACTGGCACTCAAAAAAGACGTTATTTTTTATCGTGTTTAGGCAACAATGTCCGATTGTTTGTTTACCACGAAGCCTCGCCCCTCAAATAAATTTATAGCGTTATCGGAGGAAATTTTATTGCAAAAAAAAATGAATATTAGTCGAGCTCTTGCAGCTTACAAACAACATTCTAGGTATTCGATTTCCAAAGCAGCGCTCACATTTCGAGTCAAAATTGCTCAAAGGTTTCGTTGAATTCCAAATTGTTCGAGTTCTGATTCCAGAGGTAGTGTATAAGCTTTCTGTAGCACAACAAATTTATATTTGAAAAATATTTTTTGGAATATCATATTTGTTAACAATTCAGAACTTCAGATCAGGAACTCCAATCTAGGGATGCGACATCGACAACAAAACATCGATGTTGATAATACATCGCCCCAAAAACATCGATGTTTTTAAAATTCAGTGTATTTAAACTTTTTCCCCCATTTCTTAAAACTGGTTTGGCATCTAGTGATGCTACATCGACAGCAAAACATCGATGTTTTGAAACTGTGATGTTCAAAATTAAAACATCGATGTTGATAATACATCTCCCCAAAGCCATCGATGTTTTTAAATTTTAGGGTATTTAAACTTTTTTGCCCATTTCTTAAAGCTGGTTTAGCACCTAGTGATGCAACATTGACAGCTAAACATGGATGTTCAAAATTAAAACATCTATGTAGATAATACATTGCCCCCAAACCATCGATGTTTTTAAAATTCAGTGTATTTAAACTTTTTTCCCCATTTCTTAAAACTGGTTTATAAACTAGTGATGCTACATCGGCTCCAATACATGGATGTTTTTTTATAAAACATCAGTGTTGTGGAAACATCGACATGGATATCACATCCCTACTTTTCAGACTCTTCACCCTTGGCCACTTTGGTGTCGTCTGTGTCTTCTGAAAGGTATGTGAGCGGTCTAGATTTAATGAGCCCTTCTGCATCACATACTATTGTACACATTTCTCTCAAACTGTAAGCAGACTTTTCCAAGACTGCTAGGATACGAGTCTTCATTAATGCGAGCGACGCGATCCAATGAGGATAGCTTTGCAATCCGACGTTGCATGACGAGCGTTAGCGAGCAGGGGGCAGGCCTCCTAGTACATGTGTATATATGACGTTCTTCATTCAAGAGAAATATGAATGGAGGCAATATTTGTGCGGTGAAACGCGTTTCCTTTGCTTATAATAAACGTCCAATTGGCTTGTTTTTCGAATAAGATTTCTGAATGTTGCCAATAAGATTCTAAGGAATAAATTCCGAATAATTCCGAACGTGACATCACTTGGCTTGTTTTTCGAATAGGATTTATGGACCTCAACAAATTTATAAAAATTAATTCCGAATATATTCTGAATGTGACTTTGATTTACTCCCTAGACGCCAGTGGTAGTTGGTAGTTAGTTCACACCCACTGGAGCAACACAGCGGGCTACTGGCGAATATCAGGTATCAATCTCGAAGCGAAAATTCGATAACAGCAACAACACGTTATTTTGAACCACGGTCATATAAAAATTTAACACCTAAGCACCAAACTACTCTCCAAACTTCCACGCCAACGTGAGGATATTTGAGACGGCAACAGATGCAACATGCACCAACCCCCGTTTACACTACGGCCTTTGGTTGGATCGAGTTTCGAGCTTGATACCCTCCAATTGCTAATTCGTTACTCTTCCAACTGCTCTTACCATGGCTAATCTTGGCTCGTGGAATATTATGCTTAGTTTTCATTAATTTTGTTTCGTTATTTAGGCATTTAGTTATTAGGTTGTGGCAACAGTTAGTTTGCCTTTTGATTAATTTTGTTTTTTCTTTGTCGTCAGTTGTGGCAACATTTAAAAATATCTTTTTTTCAGTTAGATTTTTTAACTAGTTTTACACCGAACTCTACTTTAGCGTGTTCTTGTTTCTTATGCCTACACTGGCAGACCAGAGGAGTGCCAGGCCCGTCGAAGACGGCTAGAGGCGAGGGGGGTGCACCTTCCATGTTATTGAGCCCCATTGGGAGGAAGTCCGACTTTTCTCGACATACATGACACTTCCGTTTTACAGGAAGGTCCCTTTCATACACTCACAGATATCGTAATTTAGATCCCAATCAGAGGCCGATAACCCCCTGATCAGTTACCCCCAGAGGTATTGATTTGGTATGGGAACATGGGGGACTTTGTGACCACGACCTATTTAACGTGCCCCAGTCACCATTAGTGAACACGACGGATCTTGAGCCAGGTCGAAGCGCCGATCTCGCAATCACCAGAATTGCAGGCACCACCGAGGACAGAACCCACAACCATTCTGATGCGAGCCCGACGCTCTACTGACTGAGCTACCGCGGCTCAAATTATAGTGGTCGAAGTGTTGGCCTCTGGATCGGAAGGTTCCTGGTTCGAATTCGGGTCAGGGCATGGATGTAAATTGTGCTGTCTTTTGTTAGGGACAATGATGGTCCACCCATTGGGTGCCCCTTCACAAGTGACCATCACTTCTGGCCTTGTATAAGGCTACAATGACTTCGGTCAATTCTGTACTGTATTGTATCATGTATTGTATTTGTCTTTGCAATCTGTACCCAGACTTGCCATTGGAAAAAAAAAAAAACTTTAGCGTAAATTATTTCTGCGAACGCACGGTGAAACGCGTTATTTTAGAACCAACGGCCTGTTAGTGTACGTATATAGATTGATCACAAATAAATAAGTTTTAATTAATCAGTCTGTTTAATCATAGCAACTACATCGCACGGACAAATGCGTTAGTTTCAGTTTATCATTTATAACACGTTAAAAGGGAAAAAGCAAAAAATTCAAACTAACTATCACTTTACTAATTTACTGAAACGAAATATTAAATTAGTTCGACAATAACAGACTGTGGGCTTGGTGTAAATATGATTTACCATTAAAATTCTAGGTAAATAATTGAATACTTCATGTTAGATAGCTGAAATTCAATTATAAACGGTAGGATTTAATTTCAAAAATTTTAACTGTCGGATTTCTCGTTACAAAACTCACAAAACGGAAGTGATCTTGGGCGTGAAAATTTGTAAATTAATTTAGTACATAAACTAGTTGCCTGCTGAGATACAACGGGGTCTGCAAATAACCGTATTGCTATTCAAGCTTTTATTATTATTTGTGAAGTAATCGTAAATAAAGCGCATTGAAACATACATCTGATGTTCTATATTGTCCTCGAATATATACTTTTAAAATTACTTACAATGGTAAGTCAGTTAATAAATTTTACAGCTCAAAATTTCGTCTTTCTCAGGTCTCTCACAAAAAACTCTGTATTACAGAACATAACTCATTCAAACTCACATCTCAAAACTACGTGTCAATTAGCAATTCTAAATGGAACTAAAATTAACAACTAAATGGAAACAGTTTACTGGCATTTACTAATATACAGGGTGGTCTCGAATTCATGGTACAAACTTTAATGGTAGGTACAGGACATTGTAACAATGATTTATTGTATAGGAATGTATAGTCGCAAGTGACGCGGTGAGGCGAAAACAGGGGAAATAACGGCCGAAAGGAAAAACAAAGATTTTATTGAAAGCGTTGTTGACAAGTGTCATGTTTACAGTAATTGTTCAAAATTGCGTCCACCAGTATCGATACATGCTTGACAGCGTCGGTGGAGCGATTGGCGTACACGTTCAAAGATGCCTGGTATTTCACGCACACCTGCAGCACCTACAGATAAGCGAGCGACGAGATCCTCATCTGAGTCAACTGGAGTCTCATAAACAAGATGCTTTAGATGTCCCCATAAAAAATAATCGAGGCTCGATAAATCGGGAGATCGGGGTGGCCAAGGCACTGATCCACCACGCCCAATCCATCGAGTACCAAACGTGGCATTCAGGTAATTCCGTACATCAATGCTGAAGTGTGCTGGCGCCCCATCGTGCTGAAACCACATGCGGTTACGAATGGCGATCGGAACATCATGCAGCAGTTGTGGTAACACTTCTTTCAGAAAAATAAGATAGCTTCCGCCAGTGAGCCGCGTGGGTAGTAAGTATGGGCCAATCAAAAAGTCGTTCACAATACCAGCCCACACATTAATACTGAAACGTTGTTGAAACGCATGTCGACGCGTTGCATGTGGATTATCGGTTGCCCACACATGGGAATTGTGCGCATTAAAGACACCCTCGCGTGAAAATGTCGCTTCATCTGTAAATAGCACATAATCTACGAAATCCGGCTGCAACGCACATTGCTGCATCACCCACAGGCAGAAGTTCACGCGGCGAGGATAATCTGCCGGATTCAATGCTTGTACTTTCTGAAAATGGAAGGGGTGTAAGCGATTTTCGTTTAACACTCTGCATACAGTCTGATGACTCACACCTACGTCACGCGCAACAGTTCTTGTGCTTGACTCGGGTCTATCAGCCACAATGTTCAAGATGCTTTCTTCCAGCCTTGGAGTGCGTACAGCTCTTACTCGACCAGCGCCATGTCTGTTGACGTCGAACGCACCTGTTTCACAAAGTTGACGATGTAACCGTTGAAAAATTCTATGATCCGGCATTCGTCGATCAGGATACTCCGCGCGATACATTCGTAACGCAGCTCTGCCGTTACCATTTGCACGGCCGTACATGTAATGCATGTCTGCTTTTTCTGCATACGTAAAGTCACCCATCGTCTACGGCAGCACAATTGTGAATGGCCCTTTTCCCTACTGCGATGCATCATGTTCAACAGCGGCTAGACATCTACTGCCCTCTACCGGCAATGATACCAACCAATCACTCCATTTATCTTTCCTTTTATTTCCCCTGTTTACGCCTCACCGCGTCACTTGCGACTATACATTCCTATACAATAAATCATTGTTACAATGTCCTGTACCTACCATTAAAGTTTGTACCATGAATTCGGGACCACCCTGTAGAAACTAAAACGGTCCCTAGACGGTTCATATTATTATCAATGTGATTGTCGGTTTCGATTGATAGGGGTTTTAATAAAACTTCAATCAACCCCTCAAACTCATTCGGTCATGTTTTTCGATGGGGCGATATGTTTCATTTTTGAGTTTTAAAAGGGTTTCAAATTCAGATTTGGGATTTCTTGCCTTGACTTTTGCTGTCTGTAATCGGAAGTAGGATAAAACTCAAAAACACTGGTCCAAAGAGTGCTATATACTGAGAAGCCGCTTTACTGACGAACATTTACTAAACTTTCCCGAGATACTCAATCGTACGCAGAATATTAATTTTATGTGTTAATTATTCCTCAGTATAATCTGGTTTGTATCGTTTTAACAAAGTAACCATTTTTTGCAAGGTTCTTTTGTTTCTGTTTAAATATTCATTTGACTTAACTTTTCACAACTCAGGATTATCACGATACAAAGTAATTAAAAACGCCACAAACTCCCGTTCCCCTACAGAATCGATTTTCGTGCATCCGTCATGTTTGATGTCTTGAGCAAAACTGCCCAAACGATTGACAATTGCGTATCTTACACGTTCAGTCGACTTCATCAATAACGCCCATTTATGTCCTTCAATCAAATTTTGTACCAATGTCAGTCCATGGATGGACAATCGCTTCAATCGTTTGGTTGTTTCAATGGTTCAATTGGTTGTTTCAATGAGCATAGTTAACAATACTTTTGACGGTATTATTGACTGTCTAGCGACACTTTTATATACTTACTAGCAAAATACCCGACCTTACTCGGTTTGAATCGGTTAAATCTAGATTGAAGAGATGATCAAAATATCCAATCACTTATGTCTTTCGTAGAATAAAGTAACATTTTAACATATTTTGTCGTCTTTATTATTTCTACGACTTACTTAGAATACAAATCCTACACATGCATATCCATTCATGTAATACATTTCACGTTCATCGCACCTTTGTTGTATTACAAAGATACAAAGTTATGAAACGTGACAATAAGGTTACTACTACAAAAGACGATTTTGAGGGATATTTGGAATTCCCTTTCTCAAGTTCTATTCATGTTCAACTCACTTAATAAATATGACGAATTTACGGCAAGTGCTCTCGCATTCATATTCAACAAAACAGTATTCTCTTACTTGTGGCACTCGTGCATCAGACATGCGACACTGTCGAATTTCGCTTATTATTCTTTCAATAACGGCATTATTCTTTTAATAATGGCACAATTACGTATAAAATTTACTTTATTCTCACTTACCTACCACTTTGAGTCGAATACTTTGTGGTGGTGTTGCGTGTGATGAGAAGGAAAATGCATTTATTAAAACAAAAATTTAAAACAGCGAAATAAAACAAAATAAAAGATGTCGGGAAAAGTTGTTCTTAAGGGGATCCGGGACACAAAAATCGTGAAATTTTGGAATTTTTTTTTATTATTTTAAGAAATTCTATGTGTTTTTCTGCTTAAAATGACGTTTAAATCATGTTTTTATCATAATTAGAACTAGAGATGTAATAATTTTTGTGGTGCGTTGTTTTGAAAATCTGACACTCTTAACAGTTGTTGTTATGGCAACAACATTTATCTTTAAAACTTTAAATGCGTTTTTCTCCATGATACATTTTTTCATGATTTCCTGTATTCAAATTGCTATAAGTCGAAAACCGATAAAGTTTAAGGGTTGAAATTTGGAATATATCTTATTCAAACATTATACTTTAATTGTGATTCAGAAAATTTGAAACAAATATTTACTTTTAAAAATATGACTTTTAAAAAAAAAAGTACCTTAAAATTTTCAAAAATTTTCATTAAAATATTTTGTATTTTTTATTAAACTAATATTTTTTAAATTGCTGAATCTAAATTAAAGTTTATAAATTTGTGAATAATTTACTGCAATAATTTTGAAAATTGATCAATAATATTTTGAGTTTTAGCAATTTAATATGACCCCACTTTTTTTCAAAAAATTTTAATTTAAAATTTTTAAAAAACTTTTGGAAAAATTTTGTGTTGTGATTTTGTTTATTAGTTAGATGGGTAATCAGTACCAAAAAATTCGAAATTCTAAATTAATAAATAAAAAATTTTTTTCAATGTGTCCCGGACCCCCTTAAGATATTAATTTGTGATTACTTTTTTTTCTCCTGATCTCGCAGTTGCCACAACTTACAACTAAAAAGTGCACAAAATTTAGAAATGCGAAAATAATTCAGAGCAAACGAAACCGAAAATATTGCTGCACGTGATCAACCAGCATGAGTTTCCGTTTCATTCCCATTCGTTGAAAAATATCGCCTGTTCGGAAATCATTTACATTGAGCAAAAAACAAAAATAAGACTCGACGACAAAGCTAAAATTTCATTTAAAAAAAATTGCTTTTTAGCAGTACTGGTAAAGCAATAAAAGCAATCGTTTTTCTCAATATACATTCCAATTTTTCCAAAACTACCAAGTTATGGTTGATTTAAGTATATTTACTCATGTGTTTTAGAATGAAACTCATCTAAATGTAACAATAAATAAATGTTTAATATTGCATGCACTAAAGTAATAGATAATGTATGAAATAAAACACATTCTTGAAATATCTTGAATATAATTTATGTGATGCCTGCACAAACACAGAATCGAACATAGAACTGAAAAGTGGACAGACAGAATTTCGCAACCAATGTCACTCACTAAATGAAGATAAGTACTCACTGTATGCAAATTTACATGAAAATATATTAAACCGTGTGGACGTGCATAGGGCACATACAATATAGATGGACAGATAGACAGACACCAAACGCGCAGGAGGTGGATTTGGCATCAGAAGGGTCCAAACCGGATAGAAAATTTGAAATGGGTCGAAAATATTCTATGTGAAAACAAACACTCCATTCATATTTATATAGCTTAACGTTTTCAATACTCCGTTGCAACTGCGTACCCACCAAGTTTTCGTATAAATGTCACTTGCGTTTTGTATCAATATAACTATGTTTGCGTTTTCTTTTTAATCAAAAACTAGCCAATGAGTGGCCAGCACGGCGTTGCCCGTGACAGATTCTCCGTGGGGTCAGGTGTGACCACTACTCGCTAACCCCCGGTGATTTCTACGAATTCCCATTTGCTTTGCTTCGCAAACCAACATCACGGGCAGCGCCGTGATGGCCTCGTCATTTTCAAATGCGACAAAATTAGAATTGCGAAGAGATCCAATCGGCGTGACGTCACAATATCTCGCGAAAATTTAAATATTCAATTGAAAAATTATTGATAAACTGAAAATTAAATGTATAAGGTATCGATCTAATATAAAACTGTCCTTGCTCGTGACAGTTCTTTTCTTGACGTCACAATCACGAAGACTATTCCAAAGTACGTAAAAGTCGTGACGTCTTTGTCTTATGCGGCCATATTTTCGTATTGCAAAAATACAGAAATTAGAACTGAAAAATTATTTATCTAAAGAAAATCAATTGTAAAGTGAAATCCAGTGTAAAATTTTCCGCAGATTTCAAATTCGTTGAAATTTTTAATCTATCTTTAACGATCCCGATTTTACAAAAAAGAACTAAACAATGCCAGTCAAATTTTTTTTATTTGTTTTACTTGCCTTCGCTTGAATTGTTAAGCGCCGGAAATGGAATCTGTGATTTATCGATAGCGAAGGTTAAATTCATAAGGGAAAAATATAAAGGTCACAATTTAAAAATTATTCATTTAAAGAAAATCATATTTCAGGTAACTATATATTGTAAAATTTTCCGCAGATTTCAAATCCGTTGAAGTTTTTACTCTATCTTTAAAGATTTAAGAGATGGAGAAAAGAACTATATAACTACAATTAAAACTTTATTTGTTTTGTTCGTCCGCAGAAATCGTTGCTCGGAAAATCAAACGGAAGCGGAAAAAATAAATTTAGAAACTGTAATCTCTTTATACTGTTTCCATTCTAAGAAAAACAATAATAATTGAAATTTCAATAAATGAACTTTAAAATGTTCTTGATTGAATTTTAAAATGTTCTAGATTGAATTTTTTACAAAATCACAAAAGATTCGGACTACCTGTGGGCAAATTTCACTATAGTAAGTGCCATAGATTCATCAGGACAATACATAAGAACACACAGACAAATAATTCCTTTTATATTAGTAAAGATTTGTGTGCGTTTTCTGTAACTACCATAAATATTAGTTCCCTGTGATTTCTACAATTTCACTATAAACATCGCTTGTATTTTCTACAATTTCATCATAAATATTACGCAGCGTTTTCTACAATTTTCACATAGACATTATTGCTTGCTCTGCTCGTTCCCTTACATCTTTGTGACGATTTAATATTTATTTAGTGTTCGAGAAATTTCTCGTGAAGCTTTTTAAATAATTTCTTTTAACTTTAACCACGATAGTAGACACAAGAATCGATCTTTTCTTGCGCAAGTCTGCCTTTCACGTAATATTATTCCTACTGCATTTATAGCTGAGTATTTTTTCTAGGGCCGACTAGTACCCAAAAGACTTAACATCTCATGGGTTTTCTTGTGTTTCCTTAGATCCTCTGTCAGAGACTTACATGTATGAAATAGCTTTTATCTGTTAGGAAGAGTGCCAACAGCGCTGAATCACTATTTTAGCAGTCCACGTCAGACAGTTAGTTGTTCCAGATATTGAAGGAAAGTTATCGGCATAAATATGACCTCCTGTTAATAGTTGATTTAACCTCGATACCGCTCCAAACATGTCTCGGCGCCAGGATTTTATTTACAAAGTTTGACTTAAGAAGTCTTCTCCGTTTTCATGAAGCAGTCTTTCCTATTCCATTTTCTCTCTAAGCCATGTTTTTTCCTTAAAATGCAATTCTCTACATGGCTCTGCTATCTTCAGCTTAACTCCAGCGTTTCAACTCAGAAGAACGTACCATAGAATTCCCAAAATATTTATCCTTTCCCTCATTTAGTTCAAGCTGAATAAAAATCATAAGTTATTCTGTACCTTGGGAATTTAGGATCAATTCGCCTCACTTATTTCTTAAAAAGAAAATCAACGTTAGCTTTTGAACAATTTCAGACTGAAAATTATCTACGACTGCGAATTCGTGTTGACAGGACTCTAGCAAGCTGGATAGTACGTTGGTCCAAATCTGCCATGCAATTAAATTATTTCAAACGAAAAAAAGAAGTTGCCTTTTGTACATATAATTAAAATCAACGAATGAGAGCCGATTTTGATGATTAAAGCAGAAGAGGTCTTTTTATTTCGTTAAGAACAGGCGTGTTTATTTCCGTTCCGATATTTACTTCGATCTATTATCTACAAATAACTAATTAAAGATTCTTTTACTTAAAATCGATTATCAAAGTGAATTCGTGTTCCGTTAATTGAACATTTGAATTAAAATGGGAGATCGCGACTTTTATTTAAATCCTCAATCAATTTTGTACCTGGAATTTTTAAATGCTTCAGAGATAGAGAATACTGAAGCAGAGTTTCAATAGAGGTTACGCACGACGAATTTTCGTTCATTCATTTAACCTGATCTGATATTTTAATGCTTTTTTTAATTTTCAACGTCCTCTCTTCAAAGGGGCCGTTGTGGCTCAGTGGGAATGCCCACTGAGCCACAACGTAAGCGGTAACAACCTGTAAGCGGTGCAGGTTCAATTTCTCCATGAGTGTATTTACCTTATCCATCAGTTAGTTAATTATTGTCGTACTGGACCAACACATCGGGCTGTTGGTGACGGTCGGGTATAAGCCCCCGAAGGCAAACTTTCTACTCACATCCGTCAGTAAAGCTTTCATTGTGTGCATGTCTATTACTTTGTACAGTTTATCTTGTGTCTGGCCAAATATGACTTTAGCGCAATAAAAGCCCTAACAATCAACCATCCTTTCAAGAAAAATCTATTTCACTTTTTTATTTTTTACACCACGCCGACCAACCGGTCTAGTGGTCAAGGTGTTGGCCTATGCATCGGAAGGTTCCTGGTTCGAATACGGGTCAGGGAATGGATATAAATTGTGCTGTCCTTTGTTAGGGACAATGATGGTCCACCCATTGGGTGCCCCTTCACAAGTGACCATCACTTCTGGCCTTGTATAAGGCTACAATGACTTCGATCAATTCTGTACTGTATTGTATTTCTGTATTGTATTATGTATTGTATTTGTCTTTGCAATCTGTACCCACCCTTGCCATTGGAAATAATAAATAATTTTTTTTTACACCACTAATATTATCACAGTTATAGTAGAAATATGATACTATAACCCGAGGTTTCAAATATTGGTTAGTTGAATTTTAATAGTATGGACCATATTTGTTCCAAGTCCACTTAACCTTTAGACTACGGCCGATACAGCAGTTGAGTTAATTAACATCGTAAATTGAAAGTTAAAATAATCGCGCCAGTTATATCTATAGCCGTAGTCAAAAGGTTAACACAAGACATACACGATACCGCAAGAGCGACATTTCCTCATGCTGCGTCAGATACAAGACATATAATATAACATAATAGACAGAAACACAATGAACTTTTAGCTGGGAACCCAGGGAGGAATATACCTGACAGGAAACGAACCTTTACCACCTACAACCGAGCATCGCCACACTAGGTGGATAAAACCTCCACCAGGTTTATTCCTTTCAGAAGCAGAAATTCTAGCGAGCAATAGATAGCTGTGGACTAGAGCAAATCAAGCCTGTTGGTAAAATAAAAGTAAGTTGATTATTTTCTTACGTAATTAGATTTTTTGTTACTAATATAGCTCACACTCGCCAAAAAGATTCACTTTTACGACGTTATTCCAGAAACTAGAAAACAATACCCATGTAGGAAACTGCGATAATCCATCCGCTAAATCCAAGAATCTCAACAATGTCACACACAGCTCAATCACGAATTCAATTTAAGGATAAAAAAATACTAAATCGACTTTCGAATTACCGATCCCGCAAAATACAGAAGCCGGCCCCGTGTTCAATTCCAAACATCACATCCCTACCCTGTAGGGGTGGATAAAGCCTTCACTAGATCAATTATCTTATAAAAGCTAAAGGTCTATTCAGCACTTCAACTGTAGGACAAATCAGTCTTTTTGCCCACATAAAATTCGATCCACTTTAAAATTGTCTCATATCATTTTATTGTGTGTGTGGATTCTTTTTGAACTGCTATGCAGATTACATTCCCGAAAGACCACTTCCCCCAAACGATCTTCCATAATCCAGAAAAATCAATCCGGTAATACACCATAAACTCGTTCTAAGCAGAGCTTTTAACTGGAGTGTCAACGATAGCAATCTCAGCGACATTCCATCCACCAAATCCAAGATTCTCAACAACCAGCGCACACACCTCAGTCACGACTTCAATTTACGGATCAAAAACAACTAAAGTGGCCACGTCTTTCCGAATTGCCAATCCCACGAAACTCAGAAGCCTCCCCCACTTTCCCATTCCAAACATCGCCACCCCTTAGGTGGATAAAACCGCCAGGTTGATTCAGGAAGGAAGGATGGTAGGCAACAACCAGGCCAAGGAAGAGAAAGGGGACCAGGGACAAGTCGTCGGCAATCAGATCCACGTGATTTTATTGCTTCATTTGGGGCAACTTCTAACCGGTGTCCGGCGAGGGTTTTTATTGCCCGCTGCCTCCTAATCCTCCAATCTGTGGTTCGGGCAATGGCTGATTAATGCAAGTCCGAAAAGGAATGACTCTTTCCTGTAATTGCGTTCCCACTCCTGCAGAGTTTATTTCTCCTGGGGCACGAAGTTACCGGGGCCCCCAGCGACTTAACAGCCGCGGTGGGTATTTATTCAGGACGTTTTTATTCCCGCGATAACTTCGCTGGAGACATTTCAGTTAATAGCGTTTGTGAGATCGGAATTAAGTTCTTGGGTTCTCGAATCGGGCACGCTTCTGCTGGATGTCCTAAAAGAGAGGTTGTGATAGGAATTAGGGTGTATGCAGGGGAGGCGAAAAGATAATAAGAATATAACCTAGTTGACTGCTACGTTTTTGTCTTCGTACGTGCAAGAACTGATAACCATGCAAAATGGTATGGATGAGCAGAAGACACCAATGGCCGAATGTTGGGTTCTGAAAAAAGTTAAATCTTCCACATAACATTACATTGCAACATCAAAAATTTACACGTGTGAAATACACTGCCCTACAATTGGACAGAACGCCAGCGGATTTGCATTAAAATCCGACTACTTGTTTGAGGGTGTTTTTCGTAGTATGATCTGGGACTTTTGTTGTTCCAGTTCAGTTGAACGCCGACGCCTATATGAACATTATAGAGGATCAAGTTCTTCCTACGCTCTGGCATTTTTATGGAACGGACGAATGTTACTTCCAGAATGACAACGCTCCGTGTCACGTTGCAGCCTCTGTCGAGCAGTGGCATCAAGATATGGATGTAAAACGTCTTCCCTGGCCTGCTCAGAGTCCCGACCTAAACCCCATAGGACATTTGTGAGACCCGTTAGAGCGACGCTTACGGACCATTGAACCCCGTCCAAAATCTACAGCTGAGCTGGCGACATTCGTGCAGCAGGAATGGACACCAATACCCATAGCTGTGTATCCAAACCCTGTTGAAAGTATGCGCAAAAGGTTTTCTAGTGTAATTGCAGCACGTGGGGGACCATCACCCTATTAAAGCATGTATTCTTTCCCTTATACCATCACATCTTGCTGTCCAGACCATTATTGTAGGGTAAGCTAGATAACTTCGGTTTTCTGATGCAATGCCATCGAGCGCCAAAAATGAGATGAACTTTTGCATCAAAACCCATACACATACCTGGGCCGCGATAGCTAGTTCGAAAGAGTAACGGATTAGCAGCCGGAGGGTTGAGAATTCGAAAATAGATTCAACCAAAGACCGTCGTGTACGTGGGAAATGGTGCATGTTAAATCTTTCGTGGCCCCAAGTGCCCCAATATGTGTGGACAGGGTCCCAGGTGTTAACTCAACTCCATTATGGGATTCCGACCCCCCTACAAAGGGTTTACAGAAAAAAAAACTTTCCTACAACGCTTTAGATTATCTCGTCATCTGACTGTGGTTCAAAATTACGTGGTGTTGTCTTCGTATCCTTTCCTTGGGGATCGATCACGGACCGTCACCAATAGCCCATTGCGTTTTCCCCAGTACGACGTTAATTCAAATATCTACTTACCCAAATAATAATTATAAGTATGAACTTGATCACACCAATTCATACATTTGTATGCCCATGACAGGACTCCAACTCACTCTACAATCTAAACAACCAGTCTAGACTAATCAATTAAACATCAAAGCTGAAGGAATTCGAGTAAGACAGTTTGTCTGAACGCTGAGTTTTATCGCAATGATATTTACAGGCCATTCTGACTGAAATTTTTGAGTCGACTGAACTGTTATCAGCTGCATACATGTTGTTCCCGTAGATCCCCCCATATAAGTAAAATTTAATAAAAAACATTATGCAAGAGAAACCATTTGTAATCAAACTCGAATCAATACAAGACGTTAAAAGTCTCCACGAGAAGAGTAATAAAAAATGAAAAGAACACAACCAGGTGAAACGGATAAAGCTCAAAATGTGATAGACGGCGCAAAGAAACTGCCGAGAAAACTTAAGCACGACTTGGTTGGTCTGAAAACTCGGGTGAAGACGGATAATGAAGCTAGTACATAATATAGCATGTGTTTGAAGCTAATGTATTTAATGCATCTCAATCCTTTGATTTAACCATATTTAATAAATTTGGAAAACGGTCGTTTTCAAATACTTGAACTATTATAGGAGATTGATTACCACGACACAATCTGAAACCGTGTTTCTGCGGTGTAAGCAACACACCAGCTAACAATGAAACACTGAATGAAAACGAAACACAATGACAAATGAAGCAAATGCTATTTAAGTTTTTTATTCATCGGATATGAAGTCGCGGTTTTCATTAAAAAACAGATCGAAGTATCAGATCGCATACTCTCTGATACTTACAACAAAGTCCGTCTTTGTAAATTTTCCCTTCTGAAAATAATTAACAAGACATTTGCTTACACAATGGTAAAACTTTCACTTCCAAACAGGGACATTTTTTCCCTCCTTTTTCTTTCCGATCTCAAGGACGGGTCCACAAACAATGCTTTGTAGGGGGACTTCATTTAAGATTTCATCCTCTTAAACTCCAGAATAGGGATTTTAATTAAGTTTTTTTCCCCACATCTAGCAACGGAAAGTGTTGAAAGGATTCTTGTTAAAATTCTGCGGCGAATCAGATAATGAAGCATATTTTCTTTATTATTACAAATTTTCCTTTCAAAATCTGGCCCGCGCGGCGTATCACGGATCTTTTTTCACCGTCCAATCTCTTGACTGAATTCCATTGTGTTCTTTTGTTTAGCGGGGAAATATTTTATAAACGAGCAACTTGACATTTAAGTTTATCTAATGGCAACATAAAAGCAACCGTGGAGCACACGATTCAAGCAGACGACTTTTTTGGGGCCGGTTTTTTTCCACCATTAGAAGTCGTGTCGCGTCTCAAAAATGCGTTTAATTTCCATGCCCGTAGGAACAGCAATAATTTGCATGCTCAGAATCTCAAGAGTATTTCCCACAATCCTTCTTTACTTTTAATGAGTGCGTGAGGTGGAAAAAAACGAAATCGAATTCGTTTCCTTCGAAAATAGAATTTAAAATTGCGATTAAGCAGGAAAAGGAACGCTGGTACAAAGGATGATATTCATCAATTAAATTTCTCGCACTTGTCGTCTGCCGGCTATGTAAATTAATGCGAAATCTGGCAACGTTATTTTCGAGACTCGGCGACTTATCGGCATTGTCGCCGACGCGTCATTTTTGTAAATGAAATGTTTTAAAAGAATGAGTAAGTGCTATCCAAAAATCCATCAATTTGGTATTCAATGAAATATTTCCCTTTGCTTTATATTTTCAGGGAGCCTTAAAAATTCTTTAGTTTTCGTGTCGAGGAAAAAAGCGGAGATAATCTAATTCCGGTTAAAAGCTCATTTTATCGGAATTAAATGTCACTGCTTCAACAGAAATTTTTAAATATTCCATCACTCCTTAAACCTTTTCGATTTTTTACATTTAAATAGGATAAAGTTTTTCTGTCTCAGAGCTTCAAAACATCTTTAACAAATGTTGTATACGAAACTTTTAATGGAGGAATAATTTACTGAACCGTAATTTCGAACTTTTGAAGCGCGTTATAAAATATGAAACTAGATAAGAAGATTTATTCCACTGTAGAAAAATTATTTTATGAAGGTTAATTATTTAATTCGTTATCTCAATCTAGTCTCAGAAGATGGTAATCTGGCCTAAAAATATGTTCATTGACTTTGGTTTTCAAGTTTATATTGCAGCTAAATTGGATTACACGCATTGCTTGTAGTTGAGTTTTTTCCTGAATACATATTGCTTGATGCATCAGATTGATTCTGAAAAATGCTTTTTGTTTGAACTTATGGCAGGCTATTTTTGTCCGATTATTTGTATTTGAATTTCTTGGAAGTCTGGTAAAGCTAATACGAGTAGCTTACAAACGATGATAGAAATTATATTGCTTTATTTGTTAGAATGTAGAAACATGTGCATAGTGTATTTGTTCTTTCTTCTCGTTGCTTAAAGCAATATTGGATAGGGCTTTTCGTTTTATTTCGTCTTGCGTATTTTAATATTTGTATAGTTTATATGTAATGTTGATCTGCACAGCTGTACTTTTATTAAATTTAGAAATTACAGTTCATTAACCCGACGAGACGTTTAATAAATGTTATGTAATGAAAGCATGCTCTCTTGTCTGCGTAATTACTATTTATTTTCTGAGTATTTTTGTTACCGTAGGTATTTTCTGATTTTCCACTTTTCGCCAAAAAATAGCAATGTACATGTAATAAAGTAAGCACTTCAATGAAAATTTGAGCTTCTTTTTAAAACATGCTAAATCGATAAAATAACAAAAGAGAGACAATTCGTTAAAATTAGCTTTTAAAAATTAGAATTAAATACTTGAATTGTTTCCTCGAAAGTCGCATAGTTTATTGTTTTTTGACGAATATGTCTTCAATTTCAAATTGGAACAGTACTGGCGGTCATGCATTCTAGCATTACAGCATTGTAGCTGTCTAGCATTACAAAAAAGCGTTAGAACTGTTTTGCACTGAGGCGCCTTAGGCGTACTGAGGGCAGGGAGGGAGGTTCGCAATCCGTCCAAATTCTATGGTGCTGAGCGAGCTTTGGGTCAATGCGTCTATGGATTGCGTGAAGTGAGAACAGTGCAAGTGCTCTCATTCGAATACTACTAAGAAACGCTACAAATAATATTGTATAACAGCAACTTTTACGTTTTAATCGTTCAAACTGTAAATTATTTTAATATTCAAACAATAAAAAATCGTTCAAACTTCCTCTCTTTCATTCATACGGATCATTTCTTTCATTCATACCCCAATTCATACGGATCATGTGAAAACTACGCTATGTGTCACGTCAACACAGAAAACCAATTTATAACTTAATTGCATAGGAATTCATATTTGTAGTAAAGTATAAACTGTTTCAGGGGCTGCGTTAGCACTGTAGGAAGAGTAACGGATTAGCAACAGGATGGTTGTAAGTTCTAATCCAACTAAAGACCGTCGTGTACGTGAGGTTTGGTGCACGCTAAATCTGGCGTGGCCTCAAATGTCCTCACGTTGGCGTGGTGTGGAAGATTGGAGAGTGTTTTGCCAGTTTAGGTGTGACTTAGCAATCTGAGTGGGTCAAAATGATGTCGTGTGGTCCTCGGTCTTTCAATTCGGGTTTGATCCCGGACCGTCGCCAATATCCTGTTGTGTTGCTGCAGTGCTACGTTAATTAAATACTTACATCAGCAATTGAGGGGTTGTGAGAAACGTAGTATTAAGCCACTATTTGAAACATCGTAACTTATGATTGAAAGATAAATCGACCAAATTTTTGATAAAGTTAAGGGAAAATTGTTCTGCAAAGACTTTGTTTTTTCTACGACGTAACATCGCAGTTTTAAGCAAGGCAGTACAATTGCGAAGACAAATACAAATACAATACAATACAAAGTACAGAGTTTACCGAGGTCATTTTAACCTTTTACAAGGCCAGAAGTGATGGTCACTTGTGAAGGTCCACCCACTGGGTGGACCATCATTGTCCCTAACAAAGGACAGCACAATTTACATCCATGCTCTAACACCGGATTCGAACCAGGAACATTCCGATCCAGAGGCCAACACCTTGACCACTAGATTGGCTGTACCGAATATATATTACTTACGTATTTTGAAATGAATTATTAGTAAATGTGAGAACGAATTTATAAATGAAAACACGGACCATTTGTTTAAATCTTTTTTCAAAACGTTACAAAAAATAAGAATCCAATTTTTAAACATATAACAACAAAATAATAGTAGTTACATATCTAATTAATGGAAATTAAACATTTTACTTTTCGTATTTGTTTGTGTGCAGCAATCTTAGTTGAGTTATTGATTTCGATTTATTGTTAACAATAAAAGTGGCTAGGTTAGCAACGCGATTTTCCTTCGAAACTAAAAAAGGCTGCGAATCGTCCGTCTTGTTATTCTTTCTGTATAATATAAGAACAATATTTCTTATTCTTATTATTCTAATACGAATCTAAATTCTCAGTGGTTTTCTATTCGATCTTATAATGAGACGTTTTAACATTGAAATCACTATACACTAGAGGTTGAACTTTCCATTATACGTTAATGCGTTTTAATACTTGTACAATTTTCGTTCAATGTACTAGATCTAGTACGTATTTTAATAACTGTGGTTTACATGATGAAATTCCATTTAAAAAAAAATAATTTTTTGAAGAATAATTACTTTTTCAGCAGTACTGGTGAAGTAATCGTAATATTCAATAGACATTCCAATTTTTCCAAAACTACCAAATTATGGTTGATTTAAGTATACTTACTCATGTGTTTTAGCATGAAACTCAACTAAATATAACAATAAAGAAATGTATAATATTGCATTCACTAAATTAATAGATAGTGTATAAAATAAAATACAATACAATCAAATATCTGGAATACAATTCATGTGATGTCTACACAAACACACAAACACAAAATCGAGCATAGAACAGAAAGACGGACAGACAGACTTTCGCAACCAATGCCACTCACTAAATGAAGATAAGTACTCACTGTATGCAAATTTTCATGAAAATATCTTAAACCGCGTGGACGTGTATAGGGCACAACATACAGACAGACAGACAGACAGACGGACAGACAGACAGACACCAAACGAGAAAAAGGCGGATTCGGCATCAGAAGGGTCCGAAACGGATAGAAAACTTGAAATGGGTCGAAAATATTGAATGTACAAACAAACACTCCATTCTTATTTATATAGATAACAAATAGTAAGAAATATTGTGTTCTATTACATCAGAATGAATAGTAAGAAATATTGTGTTCTATTGTGTATCAGAATGAATAGTAAGACAGACGATATTCTCAGCCTTTTTTAGTTTGGAAGGGGAAATCGCTTTGCTAACTTAGCCACCTTTTAGCAGTTAATCGAAGTCTATAACTCAACTACGATTGCTGCGCAGAATTCGGTGAGTTATAATTATGTATTGGTGTATTACTTACTTGTGTTGTTTGTCAGTATTTGTATTAGTTCTGCCAATTGTAAATTATAATTTCTCGCGTTTGTTTATGTGATAAAGTTAAAAGAATATATATATAATATTGGTTGCAGTTAATTTATTATTCGAAATTCTAAACAGACGGTACATTCTATTAAGAATTGTATAGGAGGTATGGTCTCCTCCATGTATTTTAAGGCGTAATCTTGACAGTAATTTTTCCCGAAAGCTTTTCAAATAATCTAACACTCATTCGGAAGTAATTAAAAAAAATTTCTGGAATTTCACTTTTCTTGTTCTTTTTTCTTTTTATATTAAAAAAAAGTTACCGCCGTCGCAGGATTGAAAACTGTGTTGTTTAGCTCGTTTCTTAGACGGTTTTCCTCGAAAGTTCGGACCAGAAAAATATGAAATTAACATTGTTTGTTCTTCATCGTGTGCTCTGGACAATTGTAAATATATTTTTCGATGCGGTTATTAGTTAAGGATTTATTAAGTGTTAAAGTTACAAGAGCGAAATATCTTCCGCGAGTGAGCAAAACACATACAAATTTTCAGTCTTAAGCCGTGAGTTTATTTAAGGAGTACCTCTCAACGTAAATGTTTGCAGCTCGTCAAGTTTTTTTTAGAAATTTCAATTTGGTTCTTGATAATATTTTTTTGAAATTCGGAAAAAATCGGGACATTTTTGGTACTTTTTTTTAAACTGTCATATCTATATCTTATTGCTATTAGTTTTTAGTTTTGAAAATATCGTAGTATACCTCAGGATGTACTCTTTCTTACGGTACAATTGTTTATGAAATTGGTTAATAAATAAATTCGATGCGATCAAAAGCTGGTCTTACAAAATTCAGAATCTTTGGATATTTTCGCTACTCTTTGTTGACGAGCGTAAGCGAGCAGGGGGCGGAGCCACTTAGTTCTCAAAATAACTTTACAAAATGTTCTCTTTTCTGATATTCATCTTCTGGCAACCCTACCTGTAAGTGACCGATTGTGGCTGATATGAACTCGGGTCGAAAGTATGTCGGAATGTCCAGAAGGTAATGGAGGCCAATATGAAATCCCTCGATGAATGCCATGGATTTATTTGCCCAAACGCTATTTATTTATTTGCCCTAAAAATCCCACTCAATCAACGTCTCTTACTTAAAACACATGCTCGGAGGGAATTCATTAGTGCCTGTTTACCAAGAATTTGTTGTTTATTCAGCGCGTTTTAATAATCCAACTACTAGTAACGAGCAAACAAAGCAATTACCCACTCTCGAATTACTCAGTTTTACGTCCTGTAGCAAAGGCGACGCGGTTGAAAGATGACGTTATTTATTCACGATCTCTCTCAATCACAGTCGAAAGTCCCACGACAAAATAAACACATTTTAAATCGCGTCGCCCGAAACCTTATCGCCTCTTTTTCCCCCCTTTTAAAACTCTCGGAAAACAACGACGTAGATATTGGGAAGGCGGCGAATCTCAATATTTATGCTCCGAGACAATCCAATACGTCTTGGGGGCACAAAGGAGGTATTGTGAAGTTCGTATCCGTTTTTGTGCCAAATGACACAAGCGGCTTTTCATATCGGGTTCTGAAAAGAACGCGCGTGTCAACTGGAATGAGAAAAGGTCCGGGACCTCTTAATTCCTTTTCTTACATTGAAAGAATAAAAGCGATGTTTATGAAATTTTGCGTCAGCTGTTGAAAAGAAGTCGGGGTTTTAGTTGATTTGTGGGAAACATTTTCGCCCTGCCGGTTTTGATTTTAAAATGTTTATGTTCTTGGACTTTTGTGTTCTTTTATATCCTGACTGTCACGTTGTTTATAGCATTTGAGAACTGCTCAACTTTACTCTCTTGGTAGGTAGGTGCTTTAATTAACGTGTATGTTGGAAACGAAGTGTGGACAGGTTGTTGAATTAAAGTCACACTGGAGCTGCACGTCGGGCAGGTGGTGGATCGAACCCGAAGTTCAAAGTCCAAAGACAAAATCGCTTAATTTTTGTATGTGACAACATCATATACAGAGTAAAAAATAAAGGTTCGAACTGTCGAAGTGCAGTTCGAACAAATAGAATTTCGGACTTGTTTCGACAAGAATCCTTATCGAAAAACCACCACCAGAAGAGTGAATTAAAAAGACAGATAGCATAGTTTTGATCCAAACGTACGTCCTATGCAGGAACAATAGTGTATATATTACGCTGCAGAGGTCGCCTGTTGGAACAGTACGTTCACGACGAGAACACCAAACATGTATGGAATCTAGATATTCTATCCCAAATCAGAATGTGTCAGTGATGTTCTACAGAGACGTGGTGCTGGGCTGAATTATATCCTTAAAATCTTTTCGAGGTTTTTCATTGCTTTAAGGAGACAATGATCATTGCTATTCCCCGAGATAATACACATTATAATGATCATAGATCATCTATATACACTACCCTACGATATTGGACAGGACGCCAGCGGATTTGCATAATATCCGACTGCTTGTTTTGGGGTGTTTATCGTGGTATGGCTTGGGGCATTTGCACGTTGTTCTTGATAAATTGAACGCCGACGCATACACAAACATATTGGTCAATCAGGTACTTCCTATCCTCTGGCAATTTTATAGAACGGACGACGTTACTTTCAGTACAACAACGCTCCATGTCATGTTGCAACCTCTGTCAAGCAGTGGTATCAAGATATGGATGTAAAACGTCTTCCCTGGTCTGTTTAGAGTCCCGACCGAAGCCCCGTAGAACATTTGTGTGACGAGTTAGAGCGACGCTTACGGACCAGGGAACCACGTCCGAAATCTACTGCTGAGATGGCGACATTCTTGCGGCATGGACACAAATACCCATAGCTGTGTATCAAAACCTTGTTGAAAGTATGCCCAGAAGGGTTGCTAGTGTAATTGCAGCACGTGGGGGACCATCTTCTTATTAAAACATGTATTCTGTCCCCCATACCATCACATCTTGCCGTCTGGTCCATTATTGTAGGGTAGTGTAGTTCCTGGATATCTGTTAGATGTGATCAAAATCCATATTGAAGCTGCTAATGGATTCCACTCATACAAGCTAGACCAGTATTATCATATTTTTAAGCTTATAGATTTTGACCATCTATGAGTTTATGGTAGCCTAGTTTGAATTGTAACGGTATGTACATATCTTTAATTTACGTCGCACTGGAGAAATACAACGTGCTATTGACTACAGTCCGGGATCAAACCCGAAGTCAGATATACGAGGATGGCGACACGTAGTTTTGAACCATGGTCAGATGACGAGGTCAACTCCCGAGTTGGCACCCTACTCTCCAAACTTCCACACTAGGCCAACATGAAGACATTTGAGGCCATGACAGATTGAACGTGAAGCAGTCCTCGCATACACGACTGTATTTGGTAGGATTCAAACTTGGAACCTCCTGGTTGCTAATTCGTTACTTTCCAACCGGGTAACAGATTATTAACAGAAGGATTTCGAGTTTGAAATTCGGTCCAACCAAAGACCGTCGTATAGGAGGGGTCTGGTGCATGTTAAATGTGTCATGGCCTTAAATGTCATAGCGCTGACGTGCAGTTGACCTCGTCAATTGACAGCGGTTCAAATTGACGTGGTGTTGTCCTTCGATCTTACCTTTCTAGGTAGATCCCAGTCCGTCCGCAATAGGCAGTTATGGTTGCTTCAGTGCGACGTAGATAACCTACCAATGCAACATTGAAAATATTAAATTCGATGCTATTACATTTTGACTGACATTTTAGTATATTTACCATCAGCATTAATATGGTAAAATTATACGGGAATCTGTATGGTAAATGGAAGATATATTGATAAATAGGTATTTACTTAACGTCGCATTGGAGCAACACAACGGGCTATTGGCGACGGTCTGCGATCAGACTCGAACGGAGAGATTGGAGGACGCCACGTAATTTTAAACCACGTTCAGATGTCACACCTGAGATGACATCACACTCTCCAAAATTCCACACCATGCCAACGTGGGGAGACATTTGAGACCCGACAGATTTAGCGTGATCCTGTCTCCGCATACACCACGGTCTTTGATTGACTTCAAACTTGCAACATTACAGTTGCTAATCCGTTACTCTTACATTTGCGCTTCCGCGGCCTTGTAAGGCATTGATGGCAAAATTAGTTAAGAGTAGTAATAATATATACTTCCGTTCAGGATCAAATCTGGAATTTCGCGAAAGGCAAATGTTTTCATTGTTGGAATCGCCATAGAACATGTCTAGTCATGCTCAATGCATACCAAAATCAAGACAGAGGTAGAGAATGTTCGATTTCTTTACCGGCATGCCCATTGATGACTGAAATTTCTTCAATTACGAATAGACATACAGTATAAAGTCCCAAATCCGGACGTCTAAAATCCGGAAGTTTTGCTAACAGACTTTTTATTTTGTTGGTTTTCTCACTTTTTTCCATCTTACCGACAATTTGTAAACAACAAGGAGTTAAACCTGGGCCTAATTGCAGAAGCAACGCAAAATAACGGACATGTTCAGAGTAAATACCACACAGAAAAAATTAGAAGATTTGTAAGTAAAATTTGTTGCTATGCATAAATTTTTTTTTTCCTTCAAAACAATTATTGCTATATACGTATATATCTGCTATTTTACTATTGCAAACTCAAATTTCGCGCAGGAGGGGTGGGGGAGATTTAGGTTTTTTTTAAACAAAAAATGCAAATAATCCGAAATCCGATAAAGTCCGAAATGTCCCAGGTCCGGAGGATTCCGGATTTTGGACTTTGTTCTGTATTAACACTGGAAATCAATTTTAACGATTTCGTTAAAACTTAGGAATGTGAATATCTCAGATTAGTTCCCCTATTTTAAAGTATAATTTTTTATTTTAAAATACAATCATTTTCATATTCATCAAGACTAATCGAACTTTGAAAAGCGAACCAAATAGGGAACCACACGTTTCAATGTCCTTAGGGATCCTATTTGTGCATTGTCTACTATTTATACATATTGTTGTTGTTGTTGTTTCTTATGCCTACACTGGCAGACCAGAGGAGTGCCAGGCCCGTCGAAGACGGCAAGAGGCGAGGAGGGTGCGCCTTCCATGTTATTGAGCCCCATTGGGAGGAAGTCCGTCTTTGCTCGACATACATGACACATCCGTTTTACAGGAAGGTCCCTTTCATACATCCATTCACTCACACCTATCGTAATTTAGATCCCAATCAGAGGCCGATAACCCCCTGATCAGGTACCCCCAGAGGTATTGATTTGGTATGGGAACATGGGGGACATTGTGACCACGACCTATTTAACGTGCCCCAGTCACCATTAGTGAACACGACGGTCTTTAGCCAGGTCGAAGCGCCGATCTCGCAATCATCAGAATTGGAGGCTCCGCCGAGGACAGAACCCACAACCCTTCTGATGCGAGCCCGACGCTCTACTGACTGAGCTACCGCGGCTCATTTATACATATAAACGTTCCCATTGGCTCTAAAGACTTTGATTAAAATATAACGCATATACTTGCTATTTCGTATTTATGCGTCATTTTAACTACGCCATCTTTTCAGGCCGTTAAGCTATTTAAGAGAAAATCGCGAATTGCAAGAATTATAAAGCAAATCGATCTGCTGCTGGAAATAGTTTTTAATAAATCACCGAAAGGAAACGCGTTCTGTAATTGAGATAATAAACCAAAAGGGACTACATGACGTTTAACACATAAATGAGCATATGAGGCGCTGCGACCTGGCTAAAGACCTTTCGCGTTCACTAATGGTGACTGGGGCACGTTAAATAGGTGGTGGTCACAAAGCCCCCCATGTTCCCATACCAAATCAATACCTCTGGGGGTACCTGATCAGGGGGTTGTCGGCCTCTGATTGGGATCTAAATTATGATATGTGTGAGTGAATGAATGTATGAAAGAGACCATTCTGTAAAACGGATGTGTCAAGTATGTCGAGCAAAGACGGACTTCCTCCCAATGGGGCTCAATAACATGGAAGGCGCATCCCACTCGCCTCTTGCCGTCTTCGACGGGCCTGGCACTCCTCCGGTCTGCCAGTGTAGGCATAAGAAACAACAACAACAACAACAATGAGCAGATGATTTGACTGTTTAAAACAACAATCAGAAGTTCTAACGATTTCAACAGTATTCGTGTTTAAAAAGTAACTCCTGTCGTTACATCATTATGGGGGTTCCCGAGTGTGATTTGTGCAGTTTTATTTTGTTCAGCTTTAACTGCATCGTGTAGTCCTCGCTGCGGTTACCATTCTCAGTTCAATGTAAATGTTGTCACCGCTAGTCTAGACGCTTTTCAATCAAGCAACAGACTTACATCCAGTACTCCTTTGTTTCAAGGAATTTCGACAAGTGTAGACGCTGCATTCAACTCGGTGAAAATTACAGTTAAGATCATTTGATGGATTGATTTGTCGTCTGTTTCAAACGTTTTTAATGTTAAAAAGCACAAAATACGAGAAATGGTGACAAATATTAATAAACGATGCAAATGTAGAATTTCAAAGAAGGTAGACAAACCAAAAATTAGCAAAAGTACAAAGGTAGCATTGCATGTAGCTTTTTATTAACCTTTCGAATATAGCTATAGATAAAGCAGGCGCGATTCATTCTAGGCGCGATTCATTTTTGGCGGGATTCATTCTGGAGCGATTAATTAATGGCGCGATTCATTCTTGGCGTGATTCATTCTTGGAGATTCATTCTTGACGCGATTAGTTAATGGCGCGATTCATTCTTGGCGCGATTTATTCTTGTCGCGATTTTTATAACTTTCAAGGTGCAACTGCTGTAACAGCCGTAGTCTGAAATCTTTCTTAGCGCGATGCTTATAACTTTCAATGTATAACTGATGTTATGGCCGTTGTCTAAATTCTTTCTTGGCACGATAATGGTACAACTGCTGTACCGGTCGTAGTCTAAAGGTTAGAGTTGTACTGTAGCAACACAACGGGCCATTGGTGACAGTCCGTAATCTGCTTGATACCAAATGCCTCTCAGAAGCAACCGACCTATCTTTTTGAAACTGATAATTTATAATTCAGTGGTGTTGTTCAGGTATAGAAATAAAGTTTTTAAAGCGAATATAGTTCTTGCTTCATTTAATTCCGATACAATAAAATATATAAGCGCACAAAAGGGATTTATGACAGATATAAAACACTAAATCCCATCGCACGCGTTCAATTCTGTTTCAAATTCAAAGAGTTTTAATGTATCGCTATGGGGAATATAAAAGCAACAATAGTCTGAGCTTGTGGAATATTTTACTTTATGGCAAAAATGATATATCTTTTTGGCCTATAATTCTGCACTAAACTTTACACTCGATGTATATATATATTTTTATTATCTCCACAATTTATCGGTTTGAATCTTTTCGATAGAAATGAAGTGATTCGGAATGATGGTATTTATTTGAAGCAGATTCGTTTGAATATTCTTTTTTCACTCATATGGGGACATGTTGTGCTTCGAATTTTATGCACATGGTGCGTTCCAATTTATATTTGTTTTGTTCCAACATTTAAAAGTAAGCCAAGTGACGTAACGCCTGGTACATGAAGCACGTTCCACAACGAAACACTAGTGCCATATACATTTAGCTTTATTAATCTTTGTCGTTATCAATGCTTTCGATTTTGACAACGATTATGAAGTTACAACCAGAATCCAACTGTGGAAGCGCTTCTTTCCCTCTTCCACCTCTCGTATGGGGCCGCGGTAGCTCGGTTGGAAGAGTAACGGAGAGTTGCGAAACTAGGTCCAATCAAAGACCGTCGTGTATTTTGTCCACCAATATTTACTTTCGGATTTGATCCCGGACCGTCGCTAATATCCTGCTGTGCTGTTCCAGTGTGGCGTTAAATACCTACTATCATCTAATTAAAAAACGTATTCAGAACTAAACCATTAAACTGACAACTCATGGACTACTACGAATGCTATTAATCCTCCAAGAAGATTGACGAGATATCTCGTCCATAGAGATTTTACCAGTATCGTAATTGACGATATATCTCGTCCTCAAATTATTAACGATATTTTTTTTGTCAATGAGAACAAGACCTGGGAAATTTCTTCTTCCAATGGCGAAAAATCTTTTATTTAAATTGTTACTCATATTTTAGTGTCAATGAAAAGATCTGGTGAACATCTTCGAATGACGAGATACCTCGTCAGTCAAAATCTGCTCAGTTTTGCTAATGACGAGATATATCGTAGATTCAACAAAAAGGAGAGTTAAAGCTGGCACCCCACTCTCCCAACTTCCTCACCAACCCAACGTGAGGACTTTTGGCCACGACAGATTTAAGGTGCATCAGCCGCCTCTACACCATACGCTTACAAACATCCATGCCCGGACCCGGATTCGAACCAGGAATTTTCCGATCTAGAGGCTATCACCTTAACCACTTTACCGGTTGGTCGGCAGTAGGGATGACCCCGGTTTTCGCACTGGTGATTAAATACCGGTTAAAACTCTGTATGTATGCGTATTTTCAACTTTCAATACGCCTTAATGCAAATTCTGCGATAAACTGCGCCTGTCATGAAACTTGGCGTAAGAGCCGCGATTCTTTTATCTTCATATTACCAGAGAGGTATTAGCCACGTAGTAATTTGCGTGTGCAGATTGCATAAAATTAAGAGTCCGCGTACCGAAGAATGCATTTTAAGGACATTAATGGCTGTAAGGACATCTCAGGGAAGAAAAGCGTACAGGAGCAGATTTTTGTGCTAAGCATCAAATGTCGTGCGAAATGCTGAATATTCGCACACAACATTCATTTAAGTCAATGGTTGCTTCAACCTTATGAATGGGTACTACGTTGGATATAGATAATTTCAAAGGAAAACGTAATGATTGGTGACTTGTACTATTTATAGGAATGCATTTTCCGTATAAAATTTGTAAATTTGATTGTTTATCAACTCTCAGAAAGATTTCCGAGTAGTTTAGATTTACTTATGCGCTACTAAGTAACATATATCCGAGTAGCGTAGATTTACTTTTGCACTACTAAGTAAAAGATTTCCGAGTAGTGTTTTTTTTTTACTTTTAAACTAATGGTAATTTAAGTTAACGTCGTACTTGAGCAACACAACGGGCTATTGACGACGGTCCGGGACCAGTCCCTTAAGGGAAAGATCCGAGGACAGCACCTCTAAAATGTAAACCACGTTCAGATGACGAAGCAACACCTGAGCTGGCACCCTACTCTCCAAACTTCCACACCAACCCAACGCGAGGACTTTTGGCCTCGTCAGATTTAAAGTGCACCAGCCGCCTCTACACCATATGCTTACAAACATCCATACCCCGACCCAGATTCGAACCAGGAACCACTTTTGCACTACTAAGTAACACGTGGTTTAATTTCCATGATTGGTTGAGAGCATTCAAGGATAATCAACCGGAGGGTTGCGAGTTCGAAACTCTATCCGACCAAAGACCGTCGAAAACGTTGGAAGCGGATGCAGATTAAATCTGTCCAGCCTTAAATGTCCTCACGTTTGTGTATTGTGGAAGTTTGGAGAGTGGGGGGACTGCTCAGATGTTGATTTCGTCCTCTGGCCGTGGTTCAGATGACAAGGTGTTGTCCTCGAATCTTTCCCTTCGGGGTTGAACACGCGCCGTCGGTAATAGCCCCTTGCGTCGATCCATTTCAACGTGAATACAACTAGCACCGCCATTGTATCAAAACAACCTAGATAGGCTTGCTAACTATATATCGGTAGGTATGTAATGAACGTTGGAATTTGAGAAACGCAACGGTCCATTGGAGAGGGTCCTGGATCTACAATAAATAGAAAGATCCGACACCACCCCATCATTTTGAATAATGGTTATATGTTGTCAACACCTGAGCTCGCATCCCACTCTCCAAATTTGCCCACAACATCAACGTAACAACATATAGTCGAAGAGATTTAACGTGCATCAGCGACCTTGTATCAGCAACTCGCAAGCCTCAGGTGTGGCTAATCATCTTTTCTTTCAAGCTGGGATTGACCTGGAACCATCCTTGCATTTCCTAAAGTGTATCCGAGGCACGTTTTAGGATTACGTAACGAAAGGAGGTAAGAAATGTTTTCAAGGGGATTCGGTTTGGGTTTTATGGCACAGGGTCCGTTAACCTTTAGACTATGGCCGGTACAAGTTGTACCTCGATCATGCCAAGAAAAATTTAGTTGACAGCCAGTATAGCTGTTGTACCTTGAAAGTTATAAGACTCTCGCTATGAAAGAATTTAGTTAACGGCCGGTACAGCAGTTGTACCTTGATCGAACCAAGAATGAATTTAGTTGACAGCCAGCATATCTGTTGTATCTTGAAAGTTATAAGACACTCGCCAAGAAAGAATTTAGACAACGGCCGGTACAACAGTTGTACCTTGATCGAACCAAGAATGAATTTAGTTGACAGTCAGCATATCTGTTGTATCTTGAAAGTTATAAGACTCTCGCCAAGCAAGAATTTAGGCAACGGCCGGTACAGCAGTTGTACCTTGATCACTACAAGAATGAATTTAGTTGACAGCCAGTTCATCTGTTGTATCTTGAAAGTTATAAGACTCTCGCCAAGAAAGAATTTAGACAACGGCTGGCACAGCTGTTGTACCTGGGAAGTCATAGGAATCGCGCCAAGAAAGAATCACTCCAGTTATATCTATAGCCATAGTCAAAAGGTTAGTGGACACGATGCGCAAAACACATGACTAAATATACCCAATAAAAACAGGTAAAACAGTCAGCTAAAATATCAAAAGGCTAAAAGATACTCTTCTAATATTATAAAAAGGTAAGAAAAATCATTGAAGTTGATGGTATTTGGTATTTTTAATTAAAGTCGTACTAGAGCAACACAACGGGCTATTGACAACGCATTGAAGAGAGTTAAATACAAATACATGACGAATCTTTGTTTTGAATCAAACAAATGGTAGATGAAAGTTAAAAACCTTAAAAAGATAAGAAACTATGCATTTTTTAAAGATATGACTGATGATAATATTTGAAACATGAAATGTGAAAGTGATATAAACGTCGCATTCATTTCTAACACCAGGAGTCTTACTGACCCTGAATGGGTCTTAAGTTCTAAGGGAGACCGAATGGGTATAAAGAGTGAGTTGGTTCATGCATATGTAAATAAATACGTATGTATAGAAAAACTGGATCAATGGGAAAAAACGACAGTAAATGCAGCTGTTGTCCGAGATCATTCAAACTTGCATCGTCAACTGCTCGTAAAGTTGAGAGGTTCAAGTGGGGTGTGATGGCGTAAATAGGCTCTCCTATATGAAACGACAATGAACGTGTGGTCCTCTGCTCTCCAAAACGATGTCCATTTTCTTTGAAAGGATATATTAGTGTTAACGGCATTGATCTTATAATGATATAGACGAGCCTGTGCGGGCATCTTCATCTTAGTTCTACCAGTCGCTTGGTATTAAGTATGTAACTTAGTGTTCGGGAAAAAACGACGCACGATGATTCATGATAGTGGTAGGTTTTTAATTAACGATGTACTGGAGCAACACAACGGGCCATTTGCAACGGTTTCGGGATCGATCCCGAAGGGAAATATCCAAGGACAACGCCTTCTCATTTTGAGCCCTGGTCTGATGACGAGGACTCCCGAGCAAGCATCTCACTCTCCAAACTACTACATCAAACCTACGGGAGGAAATTTTGGGCCATTACTGATTTAACGTGCACCAGCTACCACGTACACGACGGTCTTCAGATTGAGTTCAGAACTCGCAACGCTTTGATTCCTAATCCGCTACTCTTTCTATCGGGATATCTCGGACCAATTTTTGTAGGAAAAATTGATGGTTGTGAGTCAACCCTCCTATTGGTACATCTGCGCGTCAAAACCATGGAATCAAAACCCACCCTCCAGTGATCAGCCTCTTATGCACAAACCTGTTCCAAACCTATCTACAGTTCTAGGCTTGAGGCCATTTATATATCAACTTGAAACTTCATATCCCTCTCTTGGAGTGATAGGCCAGTTTTATCTGCATGTGGTAACTAGTAATTGACAAAACTGGCCAGCTCTTGATGGGCTGGTTATCTCGTAATTAAGATTGGTCATATCTTGGACGAGATCTCATCGAAATGACTTAACGGGTTAAATACTCATTTGCGCTTCTATAACCAATCGGCGTAAATTGATTATCAAGCACACGTGGCTCTGAGATCTTACTCCAGCGTCTTTGTCCTCGTGTTCCGTATAGGGATGCGACATCGATGTCGATGTTTTTAACATTGATGTATCGGAGTCGATGCTTTTGTAACATCGATGTTTATGCTTGTCGAGGTTTTTACGTTATCGATGTTTTATGTTTAAATGAAAAAAGTACCGTTATAAAAATTTTAAAAATAACCAAGTAGCATAATTTTTATAATCAGCAAATTGAACATACTTTTAGACCAAAGTAGCCAAGGGTGAAGGGTCTGAAAAGTAGGGATACGACATCGATATCAATGTTTTCAAAACATTGATGTTTTATAAAAACCATCGATGTATTGGAGCCGATGTCGCATCACTAGTTGCTAAAGCAGTTTTAAGAAATGGGGTAAAAAAGTTTTACTACACTGAATTTTAAAAACATCGATGTTTAAAAACATCGATGTTTTTGGGGCGATGTATTATCAACATCGATGTTTTGCTGTCGATGTCGCATCCCTAGTTCCGTATGCTGCCATTAGAAGGTTGGTGATAAGGTTCCTGATGCCATAGTTTTTATACAAATCTCATTCTCTTTTAGGGAAGATGCCCATCCTAAAAATTTTTCCACTTATTCAACCAAGCTTTTCAATCCAGCAATGCTTACACGTTTTAAAACACTTATGAAATTAAAGTATGTATTATAACTACAGCATAGTTCAAGTATACTGCGATAGATTATATAGAAAAGTATATAGACCATTTTTATTTCGAAATAATATTTCAACACATTCCCATTAATGTAATAACATTACTCTATCCTCACTGCCTTTCAAGAGTGTAATTTCATTGTAAATATAATTTTATCACCTTAGCTAAGTGGTTGGCAAAATGTCAGGTATTGATGCAAGGCCTTTCGATCGATTTCGGTGTATCACATTAAATAGAAAGACTTGTGCTTCAAGAAAGAGAGCATAAAATATAAATACAGTTGAACTCCAATTGTCCGGACTCCAGTTATCCGGATCGCTTTGAGAGAAAAAAACAAGCAAAAGTTTAAGTTTCTTGTCGGTGAATGACGAAAACAAAGAGGACGTTGGCGAGTGGCTGTGATTCTTTGGACCTTCGATTCCAAATTCTTAAATTGCTACTCAACCACACGCGGAACCGTCAGCTAGTAAGGCGTTTGAGTGCCTTGACACTAAACTAAAATGGGTGGAGCGGCAGCCTTAGTATGACAATCTATAGCTAATCATCGCAATTTCATGCGAGACCTGGCCGCACAAAAACGAGTAAAGACAGCGAAACAACTTTTTTTGACACATATGTTCAAGCAGTGATACATTTTAATACAGTATGTACGTACACAACGTAAAGAAACAAAATTCAGTCAGTTCACTATATTACAGACTGAAGCAAAATTCGTTTTTTTTTTACTAAGAAATAACCTTTTTTTGCGTGAATTATACAACTATCCGGATGTGATCTGGTCCCAATTGATTCCGATAATTGGAGTTCTGCTATACTTGCGTTTCTCGACAGGGAGCATAAAAAAATACTCGTGTTTCAAATAAGAGAGCATAAAACACCCCGACTTGCGTTTATAGGAAGATAGCATACTACGTACACAGTCCTGTAACATTAATGTGACCACCACCTACTTTCGACGTCAACGTGAAATAACCAATCACAAAAGGCAGATGGCAGCAAATTGCAGTGTAGTGTATATAAAGGATGTCCTAGGGCATCGGAAAGCATTTCAATCGTTGGCGTAATGCAAAAACGTAACGATTCATCCGACGTCCAAAAGGGCATGATTATTGGCTTTCGGGCCAAGGGTGGAAGCATTTCGGAAACGGCTAATTTTGTGAACTGTTCGCGTGCCGCCGTGGTAAAAGTATACCGCGCATGGCAAAATGGCACTACCCAAAATCAGCGGCGTGGCACATGTGGTGCACCACGGGCTATAGATGACAGAGGCGAACGAAGGTTACGGAGATGCGTTTGGGCGAATAAACGTGCAACTGTTGAGCAACTGACCATCCAGATGAAGCAACGGGTGTACCAAGAGTGTATCCTCAACTACGGTTCAGCGAACGTTGCTGCGTTTGGGCCTCCGCAGCAGACGCCTGGTTAATGCACCTATGCTGACTGTTGTTCATCGGCGACGAAGGCTGGAATTTGCACGCCAGTACAGCAACTGGACGCCCACAGAGTGGCGACAGGTGGCTTTCTCCGATGAATCACGTTTTATGCTCCATCGGACAGATAGACGTTGGCGTATACCGCGTGAAACGTCTGAAAGCAAATACCCAGCAACAATTGCCGGAAGGATCCAGGCTGGAGGAGGGAGCATTATGGTTTGGGGAATGTTTTCCTGGCATTCACTGGGTGCACTCATCATTGTGGAAGTCACGATGGATCAGTTCAAGTACGCATCTGTCCTTGCGGACCATTTCCACCCCTACATGCGAATTATTTTTCCTCAGAATGATGGCATCTACCAGCAGGACAATGCGAGGTGTCATACAGCTCGCAGTGTATGTGCATGGTTCGAAGAGCACCAGGATGAGTTTACCGTACTCCCCTGGCCAGCAAGCTCAGGGGATTTAAACCCAATCGAGAATCTGTGGGACCACCTCTATCGGGTTGTTCGCGCCATGGATCCTCAACCGCGTAATCTAGCGCAGCTGGCCACGGTACTGGAGTCGGCATGGTTCAAGATCCCAGTGAACACCTTCAGAAACCTAATTGACTCTCTTTCTGCACGTCTCGCAGCGGTCCACTCTGCCAAAGGTGGTTATTCTGGCATTTCACAGGTGGTCACATTAATGTGAATGGACTGTGTAAATACTTGTGTTTCAAGAAAGGGAGCATTAATCAAAAACTTGTACTTCAAGAAAGGGAATATTAAATATAAATACTTGTGTTTTAAAAAGGAGAGCATAAAAATACATGTGTTTCATGAATGGTGGATAGCAATATAAACATAAATACTTGCGTTTTAAATTTTAATTTCAAAAGATATAGATATATAAATACTTGGTGTTTCAAAAAAGAGAGGTGGCATTGGACAAAAATACTTGCTTCAAGTTAATCAAAAATACGAAAAAATGTGTCAAAAATGTTTTAAAATCTGAAAAACTATTTAGATTTAGTGAATATTTCTGTGCTCAGATGGCAAAATGTTATAGGTCACTTTTTTTAATTTTTCGTGACAGTAATTTTAAGATTCACGATTCAACATGCGGTTCTGTGGGTTTTGATTTATTACAATTTTCCTACCTTTGTTTTATTATAAACTGAAAGAAAAAGACTTACGCAACCTTCTAAACATTAACAAAAGTGTCCAAGATGGGACTTAGTCCATTTTTTGGGGAAAGTGACTTGTAACATTTTGCTATTTGAGCACAGATTTGTATGCATATTTCAGTGAAAATATTGAAATGAGGATGTATTTGAAAGCATAATTAAGGTTGTTGAATAGTAATTTAATCCACACTGCAGTACGGTTTTTCAGAAGTTTAAATGAAAAAAAATGATCTGTGAAGTCACAGTAGATCTAATCTTCGCCCGTGATACTGACGTCAATTGACTGAAATGAAATATGAGCACGTTGTGAGAGCATTGAAATAAGGTTGGCTAGTTGAAGGCTGATCCTCATAAAAATATAATGTTCACTTCTTAATTCGTATTTATAAAAACAGTTAATGGAGAATGGAGTACAAATAAAAAAATATTAAGGAGTTAAGAACTCGCATAATACCTTATTATTAGGGTTGCAAGTTTTGAATTACACATAAATCCTCAAACTAAGGATCTTCAAATACCTGCATATTTAATATGCACTCGTTGAAATTTAAAAAATAAATAAATAACCTTAACTATTCATTTTAAAGTTCTCAAGAAGACAGGAATACTTAATCAAAGCAGTTCAATGTTGCATTTTAGTGTAAATAAATACAATTTGATTACAAATACGACGATACAAGATTTAAAATCCCTTACAATCATCTCTTTCCAGTCGCATAATTATTTTTATTTTTTGAACGCTGAGCCCTTCAATCTCAAAATTCTATTTGATTAAAAAATGAAGGGGAATAATTTATTCTTTTCCATCAAATACTGTTGTTGACAATACCAAACCATGTCTAATTTTAAGCGTTGTCCGGAAAGGCTTACTTTAAAAAAGCGAGCTTACAAACAACACAAAACGAAGTAGTTTTTTTTATAAACTCCAAATCCTTCTCATGTTTATTGCACGCTTCAAATGATGGTAGATTCACACTGAAATGCCAGAAAAGTAGTACATCAGTCTATAGTAGGCCGTCTGTGGGTAAGTAATTTAATTAACGTCACACTGTAGCAACAGAACGGATTAAATACGTGAAATTCGTATCTACAACTTCTACCTGCGAAACGCTATGACTCACCTCAAACACCACACACCCACACCTCATTTAACATCAATTAAAACCATTATCACGGGGGAAACAGATCCAGATGTTCCAGATATTTGTCGCTGGAAATATACACTAGAAGGCGCAACCTACGACGTGCATAGGCTGTTATGAATTTTGCAGACTCGTATGCACTAGTTTTTGTGTCATTCTTAAATCGTAAAAAAGAGGATATAGCTATTTTGAAGCGACTATGCACATATGTTTGTGACATTTTTATATGTAACGGAAATAAAATTGTTTTATTGAGAATTAAAGCTGGAATTCCAAGTTTATTGTCCAGATATGTACGATTTACTTGCTTTCGACTTCTTACCGGACATAAATATCTACAAAGAGCTCAGTTATCAGCTTGTCGATTTTGAAAGTTAATGATTTGTTCACACAACAACAAGAGACTTATGTGTCTGTCTATAAGCACTAATGGACTTTCAATCTACCCAGAGATGTGTCAATCTATAACGATATGGCTATTTCAGAGCGACTAAGCACTGATGTTTATGATTTTTTAGGTGAGTGCGGGAAATAACTGTATTCTTTGATTAAAGAATAAAGCTGGAATCACAAGCTCCTTGTCCAGAGTTGTACGATTTACTTCCTTTCGACTTCTTGCCGGACATAACTACCTACAAAGACATACCCAGTATATTTGGAAAATTAGTTATCAGCTATCTGTCGCTTTTGCAAGTTAATGATTTGTTCACATAACATCAAGAGACTTATGTGCCTGTCTATAAGCACTAATGGACTCTCAATCTACCCAGAGATGTGTCAATCTATAAGGATATGGCTATTTCAGAGCGACTAAGCACTGATGTTTATGATTTTTTAGATGCGTACGGGAAATAACTGCATTGTTTGATTGAGGAATAAAGCTGGAATCACAAGTTCCTTGTCCAGAATTGTACGATTTACTTGATTTCGACTACTTACCGTACATAACTATCTACAAATGACATACACAGTATATTTGGAGAATGAGTTATCAGCTATCTATTTTAAATACTGGAACACATAAATATAAAACAGAAACGAAATTCCCGTCATTTTAAAGTAAGAAATTAAACA
The DNA here is from genome assembly GCA_947359465.1 of Metellina segmentata. Taxonomy (NCBI): domain Eukaryota; kingdom Metazoa; phylum Arthropoda; class Arachnida; order Araneae; family Tetragnathidae; genus Metellina; species Metellina segmentata. The sequence continues at coordinate 100,190,159 of OX375882.1, forward strand.
CCGTACCTCAAAAGCTTGTATGCACATTGTATTTATCTTCATGAAACATAATTCTACAAACCATTACGTATTCAAAGGTTCTAGGAAATTTTTGTCGAAATATACATATACCGAGAAAAAATTACCCATGTCTGGTGTTTTGCAGGAAATAAATTAATTAATTAAATCTGACTCCTGAATAATATATCAGCAAATAACCGGAATACATAAATAAGAATAGAAACGAAAATCCGATCTTTGAAAAGACGTTGAAATCTGTAAAAAAAATATCTGTGCAAACTAGACGAATTTCGACTTCTTGGATACTTTTTGAAAGAGAACAATTTGACAAAACACTTTTCAACCATATTGATAAAGACAATGATGATTTATTAACAGAAGAACACATGTATAATACTTGAGAATCCTTAAATATGAGCACATCTCGCTATTAACTCAAATACCCACACTTAAATAGAATAATAAATCAAATTAAAAAATTAAACATTAATTATTGGATTGCCATATAAAGAGTAGCGAAATAACGCTTTTATGATCACTGACCTTTTCGTTTGGGCTTTTCGTGTTTCATTACACAATGTAAGTTACGTTAAATTAAATATTTTAACTATTCTTGTTTTCATCAATTTGTTAGAAAAAAAAGTCAGTTCAAACAAAAGTACTATAATTTAATTTGTTTTCGAAAAAATTGTTTTTTGAGCAATATAAAACAATTTTACAGGACAATTTTATTTTTGATCAATACTGGTAAAACAAACTGAGCTGCTTGCCACAAATGTTTTGTGCTCAATATTATTTCTACAGCGATTTCGAATTGTTTAAGCCCTTTTTTGACACTTAAGACCAATAGCATGTGGGTTAATATGTAGCCTATACAACTCACAAGGTTCTAAAGTATAAGGTTGCAAAATTTGCTGTGGATTGGTCCAACAGTGTATATTTGAAAAGAGAACCGACAAACATCAACTGTGCTTTATGTGAGGCTATCAGAGCAAAAATGGCCAAACCCACAAAAATCCGAAATTTTTACCATCACCTTTTATTAAGACTTTATTTTTTCTAAATGTGCAAGTTCAAGTTTTCTAATATTACAAAATAACTTAGTGATGATTATTGAAAAACAAATTTACAGAATCTCAAATCATTTTGTGGATAAATAAGTTGAAGAGGATACTCAAATGTTTATGATATACTTATCTGTACGTATGAATAGAACACTATTATAGATCAATCAGGAATATCTGTAATAAGAATGTTCATACCTGAAAAGATAAATAATACTATATTAGGAAGATAAAAAAACAGGTAAATCTAACTGTATAGAATATCATTTCCAATAAGAAGTGGAATTTTCACAAGCAAATATAAAAATCTCTTCAAGACAAATTGTATTGTAAGTCTATGAAACCGTACATATTTAGTTCCATACATTTTATGGCTTCCGCAGATCAACAATATCTCTTTTATGAGTTTGTAGCGTCACTAGTAGGCATAGTAATAATATTTTAATTGCAAATAGGGTTGCAGTAAGTAAACCACTCAACTTGTTGTTCGAGTTAAAAATATATATAAGGAAAAGAAAATGTTTTTTCTTTTTTCTTATGATGTGATGTATATACGAATCCATGTGATGTACGAATAAAATAGGTTTGTTCGCGAAGTTGCTTGACTCAATGAACCTTTAAGTTTGCATTAGTGCAGCGGATAACAAACATAACAAGTTCATTGTTTATTGTCTCTTAACATTATCTCTCGAGATACGTATAGAATTAATTTTCATGTTTAGATAATTCTAAATTCTGTAAGGTTATACTGCGAACACTTTGCATTTTTCAATGTACAGTTTAAACGTCTAAATGGTTTCGACGCGATATCAAGTGCGTCAATATCAGACAAATTTTGCTAGTGACGTGATGTCACATCCATCAACATTTTACCAATTTTGCTAATGACTATATATCTTGTCCATCAAAATTAGACCAATTTTACGACAAGATATCTCATCCATCAAAATTTAACCATTTTTGTAATGACAAGATCTCTTACCCATCAAAATTCGACCAATTTTGCTAAGGACGAGATATATTATCCATAAAAATTTGACCAATTTTACTAATGACACGATATCTCATTAATCAAAATATGACCAATTTTACTAATAACAAGATTTCTTACATATCAAAATATGATCAATTTTGCTAATGACATTTCAACCACCAAAATTTGACCAATTTTGCTTATGGCTAGATATTTATCATCCATCAAAATTGGATCAATTTTGCTAATGACAAGATATATTATCCGCCAAAATTTGACTAATTTTATCAATGATAAGATATCTCAACCATCAAAATTCGACCAATTTTGCTAATGACAAGATATCTCATACATCAAAATATGACCAATTTTGCTCATGACATTTCAACCACCAAAATTTGACCAATTTTGCTAATGACTAGATATATATCATCCATCAAAATTAGACCAATTTTGCTAATGACGAGATGTATCTTCAAGCTATGTATTGCCGATTTATTTACGATGATGAGATCAAGATCTGGTTAATTTTCTAGCGACAAAATACCTCGTCGAAACAATCACCATGAGGTTTAATAGTTGCTGTTTAAAATGTCCTATAATGCGAAATATGTCAGATTGACATTTGGATTTCGAACAAAGCATTATGTATCTCTAAACGGTTGAATTTCATAACGTGAGTGAAATTGCACCTATGAAATGATATTCATGTCTGTTATGGTAAAAAAAAAACAAGATATAAAGTTATATTTTTTTCTATACAAAAATATCATCGTTGGCTTTTTAAGAAACAATAATAGAAAAATATATGCATAAAACACTAGCAAAATTATCTTTAACTAGCCGGGATGCGCCGGCTAGCGCTCGGCCGTGTGTAATAGTGCTTTTCTTTTTTATTTTTACACACCGTAATTAAACATGTTTTGATTTGTATATTTTATTTATTTTTATGAAACAATTCTTCAAATCATTGCGTATTCAATCAAATATTTAAGTAAAGTTGGTCGAAATATACATATACCGCTATAAAATTACCCATGTCTAGTGATATTTTGCAGGAAATGGACATATCATTAAAATCTAACTCCTAAATAATATTTCTGCAATAGGTAATGTATCGGAACACATAATGCAAACAAAAATAAAATTCCAAACCTTGAAAAAAGGCAAAATTCTGAAAGAAAAAAAAATAAGTACGTATTTTTTCAAACGTGTTGAAATTCGACTTCCTGAATATATTGTGAAATACAATAATGCGACAAAAGACTTTCAATGATATTGACAAAGACAATAATGATTTATTAACAAAAAGAACTCATATTTATACTACTTGGGAATCCTCAAATATGTCCGCAACATCTCGCAGTCAACTCAAATACCCAAACGAATTCCAAATCAAAAACTCTAAACTCTAAATCAAATTAAAAAAGTAAACATTAATTCTGATGTGGCTAGATACCGGGTAGCAAAATTACGTTTAAATTACTTTTACATCAAAGGAAGAAATAAAAAGTCAGTTCAAACATAAATATTACTATTTAATTCCTTTTTTTGCATAGAAATTGACCTCGGCTATATGAAAACAGCAAGAATTAAAAATATCTGTGTTATTTTATTTACGTTGATTGTTGCCATTCGACGATACACAAATAACGTCGATTTCGGGTCCACGTACGTTAGTGTTTTATATATATAGATACAAATAGATTGTTTCAAAATTAAATTCCAGGAATAAGACATTTTCATCATACATTTCCAAGAGATGAAACATTTTTCAAGAATAACAGTCGTATAATTTGTAATTTTAATTTATGTTAGGAAGGTAAGGTCCTGTACAAAATTATTCCATTCTAGAACGGAAAATTGAGTTCTAAAATTTATTTTCAGTTTAATCTGCAATGTGGAAATTTTTCAAACGGAATTTTGGTTAAGTCTAAAATATGTAAATCCTCGTTAATATCGTTACGAAAAAACACGGTATCGCATTCTTAAGAGCTTGAATTCATATATTAAATTAAGGAAAAGTATTTGCTTAGCCATCTGGATAAGTTTCTTCATTCTGAACATGGCATTTTAAAGCGTTAATTTAAGCTTTCTAGCGAATGCTTAAGCTGAAGTGTAACTTTTCGTAGCAAATATCAACATGAAATCAATTTGGTGACGATTAAATTAAGGAATGGAAAAATTGAAGCAACGAGCAAATGTAAATTAGGTATAGAAAACTATCTGAACATGTATGGATCATTTGCATTTGAAAGCAAAGTGGACTGTGTAAATGCATTACCGTTAACGAATTGTAAATTGTATTGTATTGTATTTTAAGCTGCTAAATATATTTAATATGATTCTTATACAATTATACCAGAGGTTTTAACTAGTTTTACACATTAAAAATTGTACTATTAAACTATTTGGTGACTCTATTATATGAAATTTGAAAACGACGCTATCCAAAGTTTACAACAAAATTAACCACGCGACACCAGACTTTTAATACATAAACTCCCAGTTTCCATATTAATAGATTAATCTTAGTATGAGCTAATTTAAAGATTTATGCATTGAACGTTAAATATTTGACGTTGAACGTTCATACCGTTTAGTTACCCGATGTTTAACTTAATAACAACGTAATAATATCATCTCAGTATACTTGTAAAAACTCTATTCTGAGAAAAAAGGCAAGATTTAAACCAACTAACGGTTGAAAGGATAAATGGGAAGATGTTTTTTTCTTTCACTAGTGATATTAGATTCAGTATTTTTACGTCGAATAGGTTGTGGGAATGTAGTTTAATTTACGCCGCACTGGAGTAACAAAGCGGGTTGTTTGTTTGGGGGATTTTATATGACAGGGGCCATATTGGCCACGCTGTGCCAGACACAAGACATGCAATATTAAGTAATAGACTGACACACAATGACAGTTTTATTAACACAGAAGAGATAAATACACACAGGGAAGAATGAAACGTACAGGAACCGAACCTGCGCCGTTTTACAACTCGCATGTTGCTAGCGTAGTGGGTATACCCATTGAGCCCCGACAAACCCAGAAGACAACTGGATATTATTTACGTTGTATAGACACCATTATTATCGTTTAATAGATTTGCCAGAACGTTGAGTTTTGAATTGTCATTTAACTCTCCTGGTGGTTATGTCGACGATGTATCTTACATAAGCAAAACGCGGCAGATCGTGATGGACGAGATATCTCGTCGATAGCAGAAAATTATTATATCTTGATGCATGAGGTATCAAAGCAGAAAATTGGTTAGATCTTGATGTACGAGGTATTTTGTCAATAGTAGAAAATTGCTCAGATCTTGATGGATGAGGTATCAAAACAGATGAGTATCTCGTCAATTACATTAAATTTATCAGATCTTGATGGACGAGGCATCTTGTCAATAGCAGAAAATTTATCAGATCCAGATGGATGAGGTATCTCGCCAATAGCAGAAAATTGATCAGATCTTGTTCGACGAAATAATCCACCAATCGTAGAAAATTGATCAGATCTTGATAGACGAAATATTGAAAATTTATCAGATCTTGATGGACGAGATATCTCGTTAAAAGCATTAAATATATCAGATCTAGATGGATGAGGTATCTCGTCAATAGCATTAAATTTATCAGATCTTGATGGACGAGGCATCTTGTCGGTAGCAGAAAATTTATCAGATCTAGATGGATGAGGTATCTTGCCAATAGCAGAAAATTGATAAGATCTTGTTCGACGAAATAATCCACCAATCGTAGAAAATTGATCAGATCTTGATAGACGAAATATAGAAAATTTATCAGATCTTGATGGACGAGATATCTCGTTAATAGCAGAAAATTGATCAGATCTTGATGGACGAGGCATCTTGTTAATAGAAGAACATTTATCAGATCTAGATGGATGAGGTATCTCGTCAATATCATTAAATTTATCAGATCTTGATAGACGAGGCATCTTGTCAATAGCAGAAAATTGCTCAGATCTTGATGGATGAGGTATCTCGCCAATAGCATTAAATATATCAGATCTAGATGGATGAGGTATCTCGCCAATAGCAAAAAATTGGTCAGATCTTGTTCGACGAAATAATCCACCAATCGTAGAAAATTAATCAGATCTTAATAGACGAAATATAGAAAATGTATCAGATCTTGATGGACGAGATATCTCGTTAATAGCAGAAAATTGATCAGATCTTGATGGACGAGGTATCATATCAATAGCAGAACACTTATCAGATCTAGATGGATGAGGTATCTCGCCAATATCCGAAAATTGGTCAGATCTTGTCCGACGAAATAATCCACGAATCGTAGAAAATTGATCAGATCTTGATAGCCGAAATATAGAAAATTTATCAGATCTTGACGGACGAGATATCTCGTCAATAGCAGAAAATTGATCAGATCTTGATAAACGAGATATAGAAAATTTATCAGTACTGGATGGACGAGATATCTCTTCAATAGCAGAAGTTGATAAGGTCTTGATAGATGAGGTATCTCGTCAATAGCTTAAAATTAATCAGATCTGGAAGGACGGATTTATCGTCAATAGCAGAAAGTTTATCAGACCTTCATCTCGACATCATAAATAATCTGCAACATCTCGGCACACAAGATATCTCCTCGTATTTCTTTTTCAGATTCATTGGTATTTTAAAACTGCTTATGTTACAGTAATATTTCAGGTGCTTAATTAAAACCTTCAATTGGGTTGGTCATGTCGTTGAAATCGCGTTCTTCTGGAGTAGCCAACACACACTCCTGAGCTTAGTGACATGAGACCACTAAGTACCAGTTTAAATAAGTGTGGTTGGATGAATAGAGCATGGAATCGAATTAATTATGTCTACAAATATATAGTATATATATATATAATATATATATACAGTAATTACATTATACAAGGGAAAAAGTCCTCTCTCGTTTGTGTGTTTCTTAGTCTCTTAGAGAAATCAAGTCCTGATAATTCTCCATGAATTTCACACAATGGACAATTGGTGACGGTCGGGAATCAATCTCGAAGTTATTCAGATTTGGTTTGTTTTGACAGGTTGGTTTTATTTTATGGTGCAAGAGCCATATTTAGCCAAGCTGCAGCAAACACAAGGTACAACATGTCGAGTAACGGACACACACAAGATAGGAGTTAAATCGAAGTCCCACCGGATGAATGCCATGAAAACATCAATAGTGATCATCATAATCTACACTTCTGTTTGTAAAAAATGCAACACCATGAAGGAATCATCCGAATGAAATGAAATTTGCAATAAATGTCAATTATAGGATGTTATGCAAAGTAGTAAGTTTCAGATAAACCACGCATGCGTGGTGTGAGCAGCCCCCTCTGAACTAATGCTAAAAGCGTATAAATAGAGGACTGTAGCGGGACGTTGAAAATAGTGCTTGGTTATTTTCTAGTGGCGAACGTTTAGTGAGACCTAAATATGCCTCCACGACGAAATAGGGTGAAATTTCAACAACTTACGGCGTTTGAACGGGGGAGAATCATCGGCTTTCGTGGAGGAGGATTTTCCTATCGCGCAATAGCAGATCGTGTGCAGCGGAACAGTTCCACAGTGATGCGAATTTGGAAGCAGTGGACCGACGAGCACCGGACAACTCGAAAAACTGAGAGTGGACGACGGAAGGTGACGCGATGATAGACGCCTGGCCCACATGGCGGTGAATGACCGTCCAGCTTCGTCCAGGCAGTTGGCAGCACTTTGGCCTACTGCTACAGGTGTACTAATGTCGGCTTCGTCAATTCGCCGACGTCTGCTGCACAGTGGACTGCGTGCAAGTATTCCTTTAGTCAGGATCTCCTTCACGCCAAACCATCGACGGCTGCGTCTGCAATGGGCTCATGAGCACAGAGCCTGGCGGGCTGATTGGCAACAAGTTGTCTTTTTTGCTGAATCCAGCTTTAATTTGTGGAACCATGATGGTCGCATTCGTGTTAGACGCTATGCCGGTGAACGCTGCCTTCCAGAGTGCGTTATCGAACGTCATAGTGGCCGAACACCCGGAGTAATGGTCTGGGGTGTGATTTCGTATCATGGACGATCTCAGCTGCTACGAATTGAGGGTAATCTGAATAGCAACAGGTACATCCATGAAGTGCTAGAGTCGTTCCCTTCCTTCGAGGCATCCCTGGAGCTATCTTTCAACTGGATAATGCACGCCCATGTGTTGCAAGGAATGTTCGACACTTCTTTTCAGTGCAACACATGCAACTTCTTCCTTGGCCTCCTTCTTTGCCGGATATGTCGCCTATTGAGCATTTGTGGGATTTAGTTTGTCGGCGTTTCTCTCGTGATCAACGTCCTGTAGTTTCAAAAGACGAACTTTGGGCGCGCATATAAACAATATGGAATTCTCTTCCACAAGCAGACATTCAACATCTGTTTCACTCCATGCCACGTCGTATAGCAACACTTATTGCAGCGTGTGGTGGCTACACGAAATACTGATTTCAGACACTTAATATTGTTTTTTTTTGCTTTGAAAATGTATTCATTTATTTGCGCTAAGACAAGCCATTTGTGTAATAATTTCATTTAATTCTGATGACTCCTTCATGGTGTTTCATTTTTTGCAAACAGCAGTATATAATGAAGTAAAGAACCGAAGACAACACGTCAATTTTGACTAACGACCAGATGAACGCCTGAGGTGGAATCAACGCGCTACACTTCCGCACTACTTCATTTGATGTCACGATAGATTTTATGTGCAACAGCTCCCACGATCATGATTGTGTTCGGTTCGATCCAGTTTCAACCCTTTGGTTGAAACTAGGGATGCGACATCGATGTCGATGTTTTCAAGACATCGATGTTTTTTTTTAAATCATCGATGTATTGGTGTCGATGTTTTTGTAACATCGATGTTTTTACGTTGGCAATGTTTTATTTTAAAACGAAATAAGTACCGTGATAAAAATTTAAAAAATAACCAAGTATCATAAATGTCATAATCAGCAAATTGAACATACTTTTAGACCTAAGTGGCCAAGGTTGAAGGGTCTGAAAAACAGGGATACGACATCAATGTCGATGTTTTCAAAATATTGATGTTTTATAAAAAACCATCGATGCATTGGAGTCGATGTGGCATCACTAGTTGCTAAACCAGTTTTAAGAAATGGGAGAAAAAGTTTAAATACACTGAATTTTAAAAACATCGATGGTTTTGGTGCGATGTATTACCAACATCGATGTTTTAATTTTGAACATCGAAGTTTTAAAACATCGATGTTTTCCTGTCAATGTCGCATCACTAGTTGCCACTCCACCAACTGGGCTACTGCAATCTGCAAATCAACTATCAATCATCGAAATAAAACCAAGAAAATTACCTATTTGACATTTTAAAACATCCCAAACCATTTTATCTAGCCATTAAAAGAAATAATGCACTTATAAATGTTAGGAATACCAATAAAACCAAAAGAAGCATACTGCCTGCGTCGATCTATTGAATACGAGGCATAAAAGCCGCTTTAGATTTGGAGGGAGGGAAATTGAATGAAAGCCGGAGAGAATCCACAACCATTTTTCGATTGAATAATTCGATTTTGTTGAGAGCTGCTTCTTCAGAAATCGCAAAAGGGGTATTAGCCAGGTATAAAGCCCCCTCCGGCGGTTCACAGACTTTTCAGGTATTGTTCTCCACAGAAAGGAATAAAACCTGTGGAGTTTTCCGGATGATATGGAAAGCATTTATCTGTTCTGGATTCATGGTGCTGCTTTCATCGAGAACTGCGTGTGCAATCAATAACATGCCAAGGAGCAACATTTTTCAACTGGATTATTTACGATTCTCTTATTTGAAACGGCAAGATGATAAAACGGATCGAGTTGCGACTTTTCAATCGATCTTCAGTTTTGAATCGAGTTTTTTTATGTTAGAATCGATCTCTCGAAACTCTTGGGAGTCATTGTGACTTTTAGTAGCCGTAACAGCTGTTGCTTTCTGAAACACTTCGGTTTCATTTGAAAATCAATGATTATTTTAATTTTTCCCGACAGGTTCGTAACTATTTTACGTTACCAGCTGTTTAAATTAAACTCACGTGCCAAACGACATGGGAAGGTATTTAATCAACGTCGCACTGGAACAGCACAACGTGCTATCGGCAACGGTTTGGAATGAAACAGGAAAGGAAAAATCAGAGGTCGAAACCATTTAATTTTCAACCATGGTTAGATTACGAGATCACACTTGAGAAGGCACAACGCTCTTCAAACATCAATACCTCGAAAATGTGATGAAATATGAGACCACGGTAGTTTAACATACACCAGCACACTTTGTACACGACGGCAAAAGAAGATATGTGTTGTGTTGGGTATTCTTGCGGTAGGTATTTTAACGTTACTCTGAAGCAACACAACAGTTTATTGGGAACGGTCCGGGATCAAGCCCGAAGGGAAAGATCCGAGGAGAACCCAACGTAATTTCGAACCGCGATCAGATGACGAGGTCATACCTTTGCTGATACCCTACTCTCCAAACTTTCCACACCACGCCAACATGAGGAATATTCTCGTGTGGATATACCCAAAGCCCAAATGGATACCCCAAAGCCAACATCGCAAGAAAAATAACCCTTTAGAATAGGTAAGAAACAACGGACTTGCCATAACATACTGAGTAATGAACAACGAATTTACATGACAGGCCAAAAGTACTATTTTTTTTTAAAGCATCACCAACGAACACGTGAATAAACGATCTGTTGGTGAAAAAGTAATGCACTTGCAGGCTTTTAGAAATTGGTAGCAGCAAAAAAATCCTAGATGCGATCAATTCCCATCTCCACAAGGCGTGGAACACCGCATAAATTATTTAAAATGTGCCTTGGAATAGGAATTTCATCTCCTTATCTCATGCATGTCGGTGGAATGTTTCAGTGACATAATATTCACGACAGCTGGGGAGATTTTTCATTCTGATCTGTCTCACGGAAATAGACGCATCTTCATTTTTCAAGCTGCAGGCGTCATCTACTCAACATTACAAACAAGAAACAAGAATATGTATTGGGTTAATGCAAAAAATCGTCCCGTTTCTGATGCTAGGTGGGGTTGGATCTCAATATCCGAGTGTTATCTGCTTCACCCGTGTTGAGTTTTGACGTTGTCATGAAGAAGGAATTTCGGCTAGTACTTAGGTAAGGTAAGGTAATTTTAATTAGCATCGTACTAGAGCAACACAACGGGCTATGCTAGTACTTAGGATAGAAATTGTTAGTGGGTGGTTTCTTAAATTTCATTAAATACTGGCCACTGCATGGCCAGCACGGCGTTGCTCATGACAGTTCTTATAGTTAGATCAGGTGTGACTACTGCTCACTAACCCCCTGTGATTGCTACGAATTCTCATCATCATTCTCAGTCTCTGATACGAATTCTCTTCTCTCTACGAATTTCTACGAATTCTCATACTCTCTCATTCTGTTTGGTTTGCCTTGCAAACCAAATAGGAATTCATAGTCTATTGGATAACAGCCATAACGGAGTTGCCCGTGGTGTTGGCTTGTTTCACGAACCAAATGGGAATTCGTAGGATAACAGCCATCACGGGCAACGCTTATTATCAGATGCGGCCAAATTCTTATTGCGAAGAGTTCCAATCGGTGTGACGTCACAATCTCTTGCGAAAACATAAATATTTAATTGAAAAATTACTTAATAACCCTTCTTTGCATGATTTTTTCTTTATTGGTGAAATAAATCAAGGTGATATAATTCATGTTCAAAATTAAAGGAAAAATGGTTAAAAAAATCTTAGTATATATTTAAAGTATAAATGTAGCAAAACACAATAGGATGGTATCATGTGGTATTTTTTAAATTAAACGCAAACTTTTTCAGAAATTGCTCTTAAAATAACAGAAACACATGTTACAAACCTTTCTTCTACACATTTTCACTTTTTTAGCAATAGAAACTCAAATATAATAAAACAAATTAAAAACGAAATCATACGTTTATTGCAACGACAACAAACAGCGGAATGACAACTTCAAGCTCGTTTTACTGATAGCGACACTTGCTTATTTCTGACAGCTATGTTTTTTTTATGCAATGGACATCAAAAAGGTATCCAGACACGATCAACTTAAAGTGAACTTGTTCTTTTATATAATTTTTGGGCATTCAATGTTATGATGGAAATTTCCACCACTATGCAAAGAAGGGTTAAAAGAAAATCAAACGTATAAAGTAACTATTTGGTGTAAAATTTTCCGCAGTTTTCAAATCCGTTGCAATTTTTAATCTATCTTTAACGATCCCAATTTTACAAAAAAGAACTAAACAATGCTATATCAACTTATTCAACAATTTGTTGCATTATTACAAGTGAATGAACGAGACTCATGGTTCCCACAAGACGGTGCAACCTGCCATACAAGTTATGAAACCACGGGCATGCTTCAAGATTTTTTTTGCCGATCGATTCATCTCAAGAAACCTTTGGCCACCTGTTCCCTGATCTGCGCATCCCTGACTTGTTTTCTGTAGGGATATTTAAAGAATAAAGTTAGTGAAGATAATCACCAAACATTAGACGGTCTGACAATTGCCATTACTCAAAGGTTACAAGAAGTCACTTCCAACATTTTGAAACGCGTTTCTAAAAATATGCGCAAAACGACTTCAGCTTTCCCTCCAAGAAAAACGCGGTCGTTGGGTTGGTGTGGCAGTTTGGTCAGTGACGAAGCAACACCTGAGCTGACACCCTACTCAAACTTCCACACCAACCCAACGTGAGGACTTTCGGCCACGACAGATTTACGGTGCACAAGCCGTCTCTACACCATACGTTTATAAACATCCATGCACGGATTCGAACTAGGAACCTTCCTATCTAGAGGCTAACACCTTAACCACTATACCGGTTGGAACGACGCATAGTGTCATTTTCGCAATCTAGGTTGACAAAATTCCTGGTTCGAATCCGGGTCATGGCATGGATGTTTGTAAGCGTATGGTGTAGAGGCGGCTGGTGCACCTTACATCTGTCTTGTTCGAAAGTCCTCACGTTGGGTTTGTGTGGAAGTTTAGAGAATAGGGTGCCAGTTCAGGTGTTGCCTCGTCACCTGACCGCGGTTCAAAATTACGTGGTGTTGTCCTCGGATCTTTTCCTTAAGGGATCGATCCCGGTAGCGTCTTTAATAGCCCGTTGTGTTGCTCTGGTAGGACGTTAATTAAAATTACCAAAATTGCCACCACTCTAACGACATTTTTTGATTGACGTTCTCTTATTTTTGGCGCAATTTGGCGAAAACTCGCTTTTGCGCCATAAAAACCCAAAACGTATCTGCAGAATTCATTCACGAGAGAAATTGATGCTAGATCTAGTAGTTACGACGCAACAAATACAAACGAGGCCTTTTTCCGTGCCACGGAAAAGAAATCCGTAGATTGCTTCTTCCCTTGTAGCGAATTGGTGTTTGGTGTTGATGCAAACGGAGTTACAAATGCTCCGCAAGGACCATTAATCCAAGCTTCGGCGAATGATGGGGTGGGGAAAAAATGGCGAAAGAGGAAAAAAGAGGTTTTTGCCCTGACTGAAAAACAAGCAAGATCCTGATGGATAAGTAAGGGACAAGATGTGAGCCGTACACGTCAAAGGAAAAATCTCGGAAATCCGATGTGTTATCATCCAGACTCGTCTGGATTCTCTGATTTATTTATTCTTGGGTTCCGCTAATATATTGCCAGAATATACATCATTGAAAGAAATCTTCGCGGGTAGTCAATAAGTATGTCTGGATGTCCATCTAAATGAATTATGCTGGGAAAAAATGATAAAACAACGTCCCTTTATGTCATGTATTGGGTTGATGTAAGAGGTTTTGACATAAGTTGATAAACAAATTATCTTATTTTGTATTTATTACAATGAATCAGTATAGTAAGTGCCGTTCTGTTTGATTTTTTCCCAACTCTTAGGTAGCTGCATCATCACGAACTCGTAGGAGTTCTGAGGTTTCTGGCTGAGGAACTGAACAGGTGACGAGACTTTCTAAACCACTTACTGCACGTGGAATCGTCACCGCCGATCTCTTCCTACTCAACACTAGATATTGCAATCCGGCCGGATTGACACTAATCCGGCTGGATCCGGCCGGATTGGTACTTTGTTAATACGTCTTTCTAACCAGTATGTATTTTTCCAAAATAGGCTGAGTGAAAGTAGGTAAAAAGGATATTATTCCAAATAGACGAACAAAACCCTTATTTTAGCATTAGAAAATCAACTTCATTAATAATTATCTATAGGTAGGAAATCAATCACCAACAATTAAATATAGTAACTATTAGTAGTAAATATTAAACGATTGATGATGATCAGTCTTACTAGTTTCCACACCAAACACGTCAGTTTATTTTATACTTAATACTTTTCTATTTATCTAAAATTAAGTAGTCTCTATCTCTAATGTCGTTGAGCAAATTACATATAAATTGTACCTACCATACTAACATAAAAGTCTAATCTTTGGCAGTTTTTGATTAACATAAAAAAAGGGAACTCTTAATTCTCCTTAATTGCTTTTATCGAAGTTATATAGTAATGAAAATCACTTTTCTTACAATCATCCATCCTTTCATCCATTCCTTCACTATCAAAATCGTACCAAACCTTGTCTCATACTAACATAAAAATCTAATTTTTGGCAGTTTTTGATCAACATCAAAAAAGGGAACTCTTAATTCTCCTTAATTGCTTTTATCGAAGTTCTATAGTAATGAAAATCCCTTTTGAGTTTGAAATAACGATCTAAGGAAACAAATTGTATTAACTGTATCATCCAACAACCTACTTCTCATTGAACTGCAAATATAACTAGCGGCCTAAAAGGCCCTCTCAGCTTCGACACTAGTTGGTTTAAACGTCATTAAGTAGTCGTACATACGAGACAAATATCTTCCTTTGACACCATTTCATGTGAAGTCATTTCTTTCTTCAGTATTTTCTCAAAATCTGTTTATTTTCTTAAGTTTGTCTTTTTGCGATAGTCTTCAATTTCTTCCAGAATTTGCTTTCCTAATTCCTCTTTATTAAAAAAACTATTACTGATAATTTAATTTATTATTTGTGCTTGAATTCTCCAAACTGAGGATTGAAAAATATAAATTCGATTAATTCACAATCGATTGCTTTATGAACGATTTTGCGACTTTAAAGTTGTGTTTGAATTTATTTAATTAAAAAAATAATTCGGGTTTATTAGATCCGGGCTGGATCTGATAGATGTTGCTGGATCCGGTAGGCAGCCAAATGATGCCGGATTACCGGATCCGCTGGATCGGAGATTGCTCATTTTAACACATACATATACCTACTGAACACAGTAGGTATATGTATTGCGTCTGAGTCATCGTTGCATTTTCGGAAATAAAAATGCACCATAAGTCCAAAATGCTCCTTATTTTCAGCCATTTTTAATGCTCTCTCTCTCTCTTAACATTTAAAAAAAAAGCATCCATATAATGCAATTTTTGCACAAAGTACTCGCTGAAATTTCTTCTTTCAAACATCAAAACATTGCACGCGTCAAGATAAATTTCCGATGCAATGCCATCTAGTGACATAAACGAGAAGAACATTTGCATCGTCCAAATAGTTACTCTAAGCAGCATTAGAGCACGCTATGCACGAAGAAAGCAAATTACGAAACAAAATGCTTTTAAGAGCTTTGTGCCCAATTTCCCTCTTAGTCTCACAATAAAATTACACTGTAGATCTTGAAATTATTCCGCATTAAAGACATTCGTGATTTTATCTCGGCACTTTTGCGCTCTTGACATCTCGAAATTAAATTATTTATCTCAAATTGTACATTAAAATTACAGCAGGAATCTTTCCAGCGAACTTGATTCATCATACTCAACAAAGGCCGATAGAAATTGAATATAGCTGATGAAAATACGCCCACCTTCACAGCAAATGCTATTCGTAAGTTAATTTTCACCTAATACCCGAACTTCAAACTGGGTTGCACTCGGGATCAATTTAATTAGAATAGCTATTTGATGCCATCGAAATCTGCTACTAGGCCTAATCCTAAGAAAGCTTATAAATCGAATAAAGTCATGTATTCTTAGCTAGTCTCATTTTTCATCTTTATCGATAGATAACAATTGCTTAGTAATATTTGCCACTTTTCGTCTTCCTAATAAGGCCTTGTCATTTGAAGTTATATCTAGTAACGCTAAATCGAATTATATTAAAAGATTTCATCAAATTTTTAGGAGGCGAACTCTTGGCTTCGGCATTATAAGAGGACTGACGGCTAATTCAGAAGATGCATCCATTTCGGACATCGACGTTACCCCTAACAAGGACAATCACCAACGGTAGGTAGTTAATTAACGTCACACTAGAGCATCGCAGTGGACATTTGGCGACGGTATGGGATCAATCCCCTACGGGAGAGATCTTAGAACAACACCTTGAAATTTCTAACCACGGTCAGAAGTAGAGACCACCTCAGCTGGCAACCCACTCTCCAAACTTCCTCACCACGGCAACTTGAGGACAATCGCCAATGCTCTCACAAACCGGGATTCAAAACCTGGACCTACTTTGAGGGAGACACGCTATAACCAAAATGCCAGTTTGGTGATAGTAGGTCTTTTTGCATATCGTCACTCAAAGTGGCACAAAGGTCGTAAAAGTATGTATAAAATCTGCATTTTTCAATAAAGCAAAGAAACTAATCGTTTTCATTATGTGTTGTGTGATTTGATTCTATTATTATTACACACATTTGGTTGTAACTTTTATTGGATCAGCTGATGACAGTAAATATTTTGCTACAAGGTGGAAATCACAAAATGCCACATATAACAACATTAAAAGAAAAATGGGCCGGGTGGCCTGGTCAGTAGTGCATCGAGCTCGTGACTGACCGATCATCAGTTCGAGTCCAGCTGACCGAAAACTCCCGTGTACACTAAAGGTGACTGGTGCACGAAAAATTGGTCGTGGTCACAAAGTCCTCCATGTTCCCATAATAAATCGATACCTCTGGGGGTGCCGAACCAGGGATTAGTTGGTCTCTGATTTGGAACAAAATTACAACTGTGTGCCTGAGTATGATTGAATGTCGTGAAAATGTGACCCCTCCGTAAAAACGAGACGTGTCGATGTGCTGCCATCTGTTGGCTAAAAATTCGAGCTAAGTCGGACTTCCTCCCAATGGGGCTCACTTGCATGGAAGCCGCACTCCCCTCGCCTCTTGAAGTCTGCGACGGGCCTGGAACTCCTTTGGTCTGCCAGTGTAGGCATAAGAAACAACAATAAAAGAAAGAAAAAAAAGAATTTTCGACATGCAACCTTTTGTTCTTTGAGTAACGATATATTTCACTGACCCATACGTATTTGTATAATGTTGAAGTGGGCCAACAAACGATATAATGGTTGGTGGGTAGGCAATTAACTTCGAACTGGAGCAGGTAGCGGTCTATTTGTGACGGTTCGAGATCAATCCCGAAACGAAAGATCCCAGGACATCACCTCTTAATTTTAAAACACGGTCAGATTGGTAGGTATTTTAATTAACGTCGCACTAGAGCAACACAACGGGCTGTTGACGACGGTTTCGGAATCAAACCTGAAGGGAAATATCCGAGATATTTTGGTATCTGGTATTTCTCAATTAATGATATACTGCACCAACACAACGGGTTATTGGTGACGGTCCGGAATGAAAACCGTAGGGGAAGATCGAGGACAACGACACTTAATTTTGAACCACTGTCGAATAACAAGGTCACACATGAGCTGGAAAAAAAACCTTTCTCACTTCCACGCCAAGTATGATGATAGATAGTTGAATCAACGTCACACTGGAGCAACTAGGTAAGGTAATTTTTCAGTTAACGTCGTACTAGAGTAACACAACGGGCTATTGACGACAGTCCGGGATCAATCCCTTAAGGGAAAGATCTGAGGACAACACTTCGTAATTTTGAACCACGGTCAGATGACGAAGCAACACCCGAGCTGGCACCCCACTGTCCAAACTTCCACACCAACCCAACGTGAGGACTTTCGGCTACGACAGATTTAAGATGCACAAGCCGCCTCTACATCATACGCTTACAAACATCCATACCCGGACCCGGATTCGAACCAGGAACCTTCCGGTCTAGAGGCTAACACATTAACCACTATGCCGGTTGGTCGGCGAGCAACTAGGAATTTGGTAATTTTAAATCTACGTCGTACTAAAGCAACACAACGGGCTATTGACGACCCGATCAATCCCGAACATGCACATCGCGGGAACAAACAGATACATAAAATTACGTATGACCAGTTTTGTGTTAATGACAAGATAATGTATGAAGGAAACCACCAGGAATATGAATATTTATTTGTCACATCTAGAAACACTAACTAAATGCAGGAAGCGAGTGGTACAATTGTATATGGCGACGTAACCACATAAATTAATTTCGATGTTTCAAGCGAAGTTTAAAGCTAATACGTATTGATTAACTGTGTTTGAAATAGCAGTCATAATGAGGTTGGAAAATAATTTTCTGATGTTGTAAAAGACGAAGATAATTAATTTCGTTACTGTCTTAGACATCGAGTTCCATTATCAAGTAATTCATTGTTCCTATTTTCAATTAATTATGCAGTTCTTAATTGTATTTTTTTCACTTCCCCAGTTCACTATTAATAATGCTAAAGAAATAATTACTAATTTATAAAAATCGGAAATTTTTGGAGACATCAGTGCACAAGAAATGTGTCAGAGAGAGAGAGAGAGAGAGTTGAATATCTTCATCATGTTTGGAATTCAATTCGTTAAAATGCTCTTCTTTGTGCAAGGGATTTTAAAATATTTTTTTTTACCTTAACATCGAAGAGGTGGTAACAGAATCACATTAACTCATTTTTAACCGAAAAGTGATTTATTGGGTTGGTGCAAAAGATCGTCCCGTGTTTCGTAGTAGATGATATTGCATTGAAAATTGAATTGTTGCCTACTTCATGCGAGTAGTTTTGATGTTGTTTTTGTAAGTAGGAATTTCATCGAGTATGAGGGGGAAAAATAGTGTTATTGGGTTGTGAGTTTTAATTTTCGTAAGCATTAAAATGGCAGAAAATAGGGCGCATTTTCGCCATATGCCTTTTTATTTCCGAAAAGGCAAGAATGCTTTGCATAAGCAAAATATAAGTGTCGTATGGGTTGCCATTGACTATTTCACGTGCCCTGAATGGTTCAGGAAGCATCATCAGATCAAACAGTTCTTCAGCCAGAAACCTCAGAACTATGAGCGCGGTATTATGCAGCTACCGGAGATATGTAGAAAGGTCACTGAACAGAATGGCACATAGTATAGTATGTCCAATAGGATCTTTTATTTGAATACAGTAATTTTTCTTCTTTCTTTTCAAAAAACGGGACGAACTTTAATTTGAACTTACTTAACATCGAAACTTTACACGTTGAAGTACACAATTCTGTTTTGTGATTCGATGCCAGTTAGAGTCAAAAACGGGACGAACTTTTGGATCCACCCACTAACACAAATGTTTTCCGTTTCCACGACAGATTTTTAACCTGCATCAACCTAATACCATGGAGGGTTTTGTTTTTTTAATTTCCAATGGCAAGGCTGGGTACAGATTGTAAAGACATACAATACATAATACAATACAGAAATACAATACAGAAATACAGTACAGTACTGACCGAAGTCATTGTAGCTTTATACAAGGCCAGGAGTGATGGTCACTTGTGAAGTGACCATCACTTCTGTGGATCCCAGTGGGTGCGAACTGGCATCGAATCGCAAAACCGAATTATGAACTTCACACATGTAAAGTTTCGATGTTGTTTGAAAGAAGAAATTTCAGCGACTTCTTGGGGATGAAATTGTGTTCTTTCTTGGATAGTATTTTTTAAATTTTTGTTAAGCATTATAATGGCAAAAAAATAAAGCGCCTTTTCGACATAGTATGCTTTTTTTTTATTTCCGAAAATTCATGAATGAATCGCAGGGGCAAAAAAAGATACGTATTTTGCAAGGTGAGTTTGCCATTAACGATTCCACGAGACGTGAGTATTTTCGTCAGCTGGATCAGTTCTTCAGCCAGAAACCTCAGAACTCGTATGAGCGAGGGGTTATTCAGTCACCGGAGGAAGGTCTTTGAAAAGAACGGCACATATTGATTTTAAATGTCATTTTTAATAAAAAAAAAATAATTTTTCTACCCTTTTTGGTCAAAAAAGCAGGATGAACTTTTGCATCTACTATATATTGTGTACAAGAATGCTTTTCGTTTCTGAAGATGTTGGTCGGTCGTTTAAAGGCTTTGTGACACAAGGGCCTTGTTTGACCAATCTGAAAATGTCGTGAAAGAATAAAAGAAAGAGGATTGTGGAATATAATAGCGAGATGGAAGCAGATAAATATCATTAACTCATGTTTACTAAAGGAAGTTAACCACTTGGGAGAAGGAAAGATACACCAGAATACCTAGGCTTCGTGTAGGCCGTACACTCCTAAATAATATATGCCCCTGAGGACTATTTCCTGAAAAAAAATGCAATTTGAAGTTCGTAGAATGCAACGATTGTTTCATATGCGATGACCATGTGTTTACTTTCAGAAAGAGCACACAACGATAATTATCGTGCCGGAGATGTAAGAGGCATGGTCTATTGCACATTGCGTCTGATTTGTATCAGATATAATTGAGTTTCGTTTGATCGTGATCCAATTGTATTATACGATTTTATTCGACATTTTTAGAAGCTTAGTTAAAATTAGAATTAAAGTGAATATGTCTGTATTATATTTAAAAAAGAAATTGCTATTGTGTACTGGATGTACTTGGCGGAAGCGTAGAAATTATAAACGCCTTTGGTTTCATCCACTAATAGCTGAACAATATGTGAAAGGTGCGTTTTATACAATCCTTTATAAGCTCTGTAAGGTAAGGTAATTTTAATTAACGTCGCACTGGAGCAACACAACGGGCTATTGACGACGGTCCGGGATTAATCTCCTAATGGAAAACTCCGAGGATAACACGTCAGTTTGAACCACGTTCAGATGACGAAGCAACACCTGATCTGGCACCCCACTCTCTAAACTTCCACACCAACCCAACGTGAGGACTTTCACCACGACAGATTTAAGGTGCACTAACCGTCTCTACCCCATACGCTTACAAACAACTGTGCACTGATCAGGACTCGAACCAGGTACCTTCCGATCTAGAGGCTAACACCTAAACCACCTGACCGGTTGGTCGGCTATATACAATGCCTTATAAGCTCCGTAAGTAATATGAGTTTTAACAAAAACTTGTGGGCCCGCCTCCTACTCGCCGACCCCGGAGGATTGCTTTGCAATCCTCATTGGTTCGCTGCGCAAACCTTGCTCGTTCCGCTCGCATCAATGAAGACACTATTTACAAAATATGATATTCCAAAAAAATATTTTTCAAATATAAATTTGTTGTACAACAGAAAATGTATGCAGTATCTCTGGAATCAGAATTCGAACAATATGGAATTCAAATGAAAGCTTTGAGCAAATTTTGACTCGAAATTTGAGCGCTGCTTTGGAAATTGAATACCCAAGATGTAGTTTGTAAACTGCAAGAGATTCGACTAATATTGATTTTTTTTTCAATAAACCTTTATCCATAAATGCTATAAATTCAATTGAGGCACGAGGCATCGTGGTAAACAAACAATCGTACAGTGGTGTCAAAACGCGATAGCTAGTAACATATTCTTTGCGTGCCACGTTAGAGAATTATACACATATATTGTTTTTATAATTTCAATAATTTTAAACATGGTGAGCCGATTACTGCGACTAAAATGCAAATGAATACTAAGCAATTGCGATTCTGAAATGCAAGCATAGGTGCACTGGTTATTTAGCAGACCGTGTAACAATTCAAAATGTCGGATAGCATATTTGCAGATCGGATAGTATCGGATGGTCGAGAGCAAGGTACCAATATAAAACAATGCAATTTGAAAAGTGTCCGATTCCGACATCTGATAATTTATCGGTGTGTGTACAAACGCTCTAAAGGTGCGCGGTTCCTATAGCGTCTGACGCAGATAACAGCTACAATGGGATGTTGCAGGTCCATTAAGGGTCATTTACATCATTCCTCAACCGATTTGTTTTACAGGTAATATATCACATTAAAGAAAACAAACTGTCTTTAAAATGAGCTATAAAACACGAAAATCCGTCAAGTAATGAAAGTGCTGTAATATGTTTAAGTCGAGACGATTATGGAACTGTTTCGCACAATGCGTCAGATAAGGAAGCGTCAATTATGCGTCAGCCGTACGTACTGCATCAACCGCATGCGTCAGCCGTACTGCAATAGACGCACTGCGTCAGCCACATGCGTCAGACACGCTATAGGAAACGCACCTTAAGGTAGAGAGAATTTGTAGTCCGCTTGGAAAGAGTAGCAAATTAGCTACTGAAGGGTTACGAATTCGAAACTCGATCCAACGAAAAGTCCGAAGTTTACATGGGGGCGACGGGTGCATGTTGAATCTATCGTTGCTTCAAAAATGTCCTCACTTCGACGTGGAAATTTGAAGAGTAGGGTGCCAGCCCAGGTGTTAACACCTCGTCTGACTGGCATAAAATTAAGAGGCGTTTCCCTTTTGAATTGTTTCCGCACCGTCACCAATAGCCCGTTGTGTTGCTTCATTGCGACGTTGATTCCTCTACCTACCGACCTATAAAGTCGAGTTCTAAATTGTTGAGAAGAAAATCCAACTGGTTGATTGGATAGTGGTATTTTTAACTAACGTCGTACTACAGATCCGAGGACAGCATCACGTAATTTTAAACCACGTTCAGATGAGGAGGCAACGCTTTACAAACTTTATACCACGCCAACGTGAGGACTTTTGAGGACACGACGGATTTAACGTGCACCTATGTTCCTCCAACCGGGCCCAACTGGTTGATTGAGATCGAGTTCGAAATAGGAAGAACACAAAACTTTTCACTCGGAGATTTTTGTTTTTAGGAATTTCTCAACCGCACTTCCCTTTAAAAATTCAAACCAAACACAAAAACCATGACGTATTTCACAAAAAAAAAAAAAAAAAAAAAAAAAAAAAAAACAGAATAAAAGTCAACTTATTTTTTTAGAAACACCCTCTGCTGAAAAACACAGAGCACAGTAATTAATTCAATTAGAGACTAATCCTCCTCTTTTCTTCCCAGATCAAAAGAGGACAAAGCCCGACACGCAAAAATGTTCCACGGACGCGGCTTAAGAATCACATTCAAACAGGCCCCTCCGAGCAACGGTTTTACTCACGCTGATTTGCATAGGAAGCAGTCATCTGATTCAACGCCCACCCCTAGAGGATTACTGCTCCACGAAAAGACTGTCGCTGCCGCCAAAAAACAATGGCGGAAAATGTTAATTACGAAAGCGTTCAGTTAAAAAATGACTGAGTTTGATTCCGCGACTAATCTTCTAATACCACTCGTTCTTTAAGAGGGAGTCCTTAAAGAACTTAGCCTTTAAGTTAGAAGTAAAATTAAGTTTTTTTCCGGTTCGTTCTTCTCTGTTGGAGTAGGGTTTTGAGGTTTCGCTGGTGTGTGAAATTGTATGATGTAAGCTGTTCGCTAAGATTGGGATTACGAAAGTTTCTGGGGTTAAGACAAAAATTAAGTGGATCGCTTCTTTTGTTTAACTCTCATGCTGGTTGTCTACACGAGGTGCCTCGTCATTAGCAAAAGTGAGCAGATCTTGAAGGACGAGAAATCTCGTCGTTAGGAAAATAATTGACCCGATTTTGATCTGGTTATCATCAAAAAACGACACAGTATTCTCATCATTCGGAATTCAATCCCCACTTTTAAAGCAACACCTCATATAAGATATATATATATATTCTTCTATGGGTGTTGCGAAATGGCGAGGTAACTAGTCATATGCGAATTCATCAAATCTTGACGAATGAAATGCAGTAAACTCTCGATTATCCGTGGAATTGAGTGGCGCGGTGACAGCGGATAATCCTCTTTGGCTAAAAAGGACACAAATCAACACGGAAATATTTTGAACCATTTGTATTTACAGTAGCGTGCTTATACACACAGTTACTAATTAATAAACATTAGATTTCTGTACTTAAAAGTTTGTTTATTTACTTATTCACAAAAAAAAAAGCAGTTAATTTTTTTTGTGTGTGTTAAAAGGTTTATTTTTTTTATTTTTTTTTCAGTTTGTAATATTTTTTACAACTTTTTGTCACACGGTGATGAAGCTATATAGAAAAAAGACCGCGGATAATCGAGAGTTTACTGTTTGCGGCAACAGCAGATAATCCGCCTTGGCTAAAAAGGACACAAATCAATACAGAAATGTTTTTGAACCATTTGTATTTACAGTAGCGTGCTTATACCCTGTGCTGGGAATCCACTCTCCAAACTTCCCCACTACGTCAACGTGAGGACATTTGAGGCCACGACAGATTTAACGTTAATCAGCCTCTTTTGTACATGACGGTGTTTGATGGATTGTAACTCTTAACCCTCCGGTTTTTAATCTGTCTGTTACTCTTACAACTGAGCTACAGCGAGAAGGAAATTATATTGAATATAAGTTTCATGGAATTATTTTATGAAAAACGATTCGGACTAAACTTTGACTAAACTGTATTAACATGTATTGTTATAACATTAAGATTCTCCATCAAAAACTATTGTGAAACTTTTTATGAATCCTAGAAACCTAAATTCTCGTAGAAACGGTAATATGTTCTCACGATGTCGGTAATATTACGAATTCTTAACATACGATGTCGTTAATATTACGAACACGGGGGAACTATTCAATTTTCAACCACATTAAGAATAATTTTTCGTTCTCAGTCTGAGACCTACTGACTTATAATGTAACACAGGGTCAGGTTTCTAAGCACTTGTCGAGACAAGTTTTTCTTAAATAATTAGCATACAAACAAACCGCTTTAGCACTGTTTATTATAAAACAAGAAAACTAGTGTTTGAAACATAATCAACAATTGACATTAGAACCGAAAGGGGAAAAATTTCGTCGCGGAATATAGTTTGAAATATCGTCTAACTATCATCCACCATGACGAAAAGCAGGCAGCATTCCCCCACGATGTGACAGAGAGGATAACGACAATTTAAAGTGCAATCGAGCTGGGTGATTGGCGAAAAATTGCATCACGTGATCACTCACATAATCCCGCACCAAATGATAGACCGGTCTTTGTTCGGAGCACTTGAGGGCCCACTGTTCCAGTGTAATTGAGTGTTCCCGGGACAATGGAGGGGTTGTTTCGGAACGCTTGTGCCAACGAACTGACTGTGAAAAAAACGTCCCGCAGAATAGAGTCGCATCTGTGAGACGGAACTGAGATGGACCGTTGAGTTGTATTATAGATGCGAAATGGTACGCTTTGTGATTTATTTTTACGTCGAACAAAGCAGGGGCTTTTGTGGCCTACGGTGGTTTGATTAGCGATAAATTGAGAAGGCTGACTTTGAAGAGATATAATCGGACATTGTTAGCAACCGTGATGGAGTAGTAAGATATTTTAAACTGAGTCACTCAACACACCAGAGTTTGCATTGTATTTCAGTGACAACGGCTCCTTTACCATGAACAGAATCGAATGTAATCTGAATCCAGCTGAATCATACTGACGCCGTCGTATCTTTCTCGCCAATGGAATCTGGGTCTATTTATGTCAAGCAAATCGTACGACTTCGCACCTATCACACAAGTAAAATCCGGGCCTCTAATGAATCCAGCCGAATCGTATTGACGCCTCATTGCACCTTTCTCACCAATGGAATCTGGGTCTATTTAAATCTAGCCAAATCGTACGGCTTCGTACCTATCTCACTAATGGAATACGGGTCACTAATGAATCCAGACGAATTGTACTGAGGCTTCATCGTAACTTTCTCACAAATAAAATATGGGCTATTCATATCTAGCCAAATCGTGTGGCTTCGTACCTATCTCACTAATGAATCGAGCCGAATTGTATAGATTCGTACCTATCACACTAATGGAATCAGGGTCACTAATGAATCCAGCCGAATTGTACTGACGCCTCATCGTACCTTTCTCAACAATGGAATCTGGACCTTTTTAAATCTAGCCAAATCGTACGGCTTCGTACCTATCTCACTAATTAATCAAGAAGAGTTGTATGGCTTCGTACTAGGGATGCTACATCGACAGCAAAACATCGATGTTCAAAATTAAAACATCGATGTTGATAATACATCGTCCCAAAAACATCGATGTTGATAATACATCGTCCCAAAAACATCGATGTTTTGAAACATCGAAGTTTTTAAATTCAGTACATTTAACCCCCCCCCCCATTTTTTAAAACTGGTTTAGCAACTAGTGATGCGACATCGACAGCAAAACATCGATGTTCAAAATTAAAACATCGATGTTGATAATACACCGACCCAAAACCATCCACGTTTTTAAAAGTCAGTGTATTTAAACATCCCCCCCCCATTTCTTAAAATTGGCTTAGCAACTAGTGAAGCGACATCGGCTCCAATACATCGATGTTTTTTATAAAACATCGATGTTTTGAAAACATTGACATCGATGTCGCATCCCTATTTCGTACCTATCTCACTAATGTAATCCGGGTCACTAATGAATCCAGCCTAATCGTACTGTCTCTCCAATGGACCGGCTTAAATCTAGCCGAATCGTACGACTTTGTACTTCTTATGTTGTTAGTTACAGCACTGGAAATATAATTAACACTTTGGTTGATTTCAACGAGTTATCTCGTCCATCAACATCTGACCAGTTTTGATAATGCCCAGATATCTATTCCGTCAATACCTCACCAATTTTGTTAATGACAAGCTATCTCGTAATCAAGATATTTCCAATTATTCAACGTTGTGTTGCTCTAGTACGACGTTAAATTAAAATTACCATTTCCAATTATTCAATGATGACGAGCTCAAGATCTGACAGCTTTCTTCCCATCCAATATCTAACTAGATTTCTTCTCATACGAGTTCTGATCAGTATTCCTTTATTAACGAGATATCTCATCACTCAAGATCTCATCAGTTTTGCTAATGGCGGGATATCTCTTTAATATAACCTCCAGGAAAGTTAATGCATTATCATTTCTAAAACTACGAACATGAAAAGGCAACACTTCTATATGCTCTCATGACAATAATCATACGAGTTGGTTGGATTTTATTTAGGGGCCATATTTTGACCAAATTACGTCAAACCCAAATTTGAAGACACAGGATTAATATCTTAGAGCGTTTAGAAAAATTCGATATAAAACAGGCCTCGAAATAGATTTTTTAATACAAGTGCATACTGTGAACCTAAGTTTTTAAATTAGGTGCACAAGTTATATGTTAGATGCATATTTAAAAAAAAAGTACCATAAGAGTATTAATGTAATGTAAACTACTGTATTAGTTGGGTATGTTTATATAGGTTCGTAGTAGATAGTAAATAAAAAATATTTTAACATATCGAAATTCTATGGCGCACGGCTGTCGCGACAGTCGCTTTAACAGAGCCACCTGGAAAATGTTTCGATCATCGGAAGGTTCTGGTGGTAGTAGCACAAATAAACCTTCCTCCTGTATACACCCGTTACGGCACAGCGATTTTGTTTTCGCTTAGTGTGTATTTAGGAATTTTAATTACGTTCCTTTAGAGCGAGAGGTCGATACTAATATTTTGTTCAAGCATCAAAGTAACATAAAACACGTTCCCCTCCCCTTTTTTAACGTTAGGTGCACTGTGTGCACCTAGCAGGAAAAAATTAGGTGCACAATTTTATTTTCATGTGCACAGTGCACCTGTGCACCCGGGTATTTCGAAGCCCTGATATAAAATACATGTAAAAGTATAATTAATCTTTATACAACGGCCGGTACAGCAGGTTGACGTTGATCACGCCAAGAAAATATTTAGACTACGGCCAGTGCAGAGGTTGTAACTTGAAAGCTATAAGGTACACGCTAAGAAATAATTTTGACAGCGGTCAGAACAGCAGTTGTACTTTGAAAACTACAAGAATCATGCCAAGAAGGAATTCAGACAGCGGTCAGTACAGCAGTTGTACCTTGAAAGTTATAAGAATCACGCCAAGAAAGAATCGCTTCTTTTATATCTATAGTCGTAGTGTTCGTCAAAAGCCATTTTATCATAAGTCCTTAAACAGTTCCTTCAGTAATAAAGTATAAATATTGCTCTAGATAAAACACAATTAACACCTAAATTCAATGAAAGAAACTGCCATAACGGCACTTGTTGAAGCAAATGCTTCATTTTAGAGGGAAAAGTATTTAACGACCTGAGTGGATATTTTAATAAAGGACGCACTGGGAGCAACTAATAGGGCTCTTGGTGACAGTCCGACATCTGAGCTGGCATCCTAGCATCCAAACTTCCACACAAAGCCAAGGTGAAAATATTTGAGGCCACGATAGATTTAACTTGCACCATCCCCTTTGCAAACGAGTCTTTGACTGGATTCTAACATACAACCCTTCGGTTGCTAATCCGTAAAGCTTCAAACTGGTCTACCCTTTAATGACCGAGGAGTTGAGAAACGTTTGACAAGTAGCCTGTCAAAAACAGCTCAATCGAATCAACCATTTTTCAGTTAATAAATTCAGAAACGCATAAGCAATTTTGGAAATTATGTAGAAATTCCATTTAGGTTATTTTAGAAACTGATTTTGAACATGGAGATTTCTAAAAATATGTATTTCTAAACACCTGTATAGTATCAATACTTCCAGCTTCAAACTAAGATTATCCTTTACTATCCACTTATTTCCACCTTGACATTGAAAGTGCTTAACACTTAAGATCTCAAAAGAAGAATGGACCCATCGTATTTTGCATGAAAGTAAATAAATATAGCAGTTTACTTTTACATACACAACGAAGAAATCATGTTCTTATTCGTAGACCTCTTCCGAGGCCAGATCATGGATATCAGGATACAAAATATCCACAGAAAATATCCACTTATAGGTAAAGGTATTTTTAATTAAGGTCGCACTGGATCAATAAAATAGGCTATTGACAATGTTTTAAGATCAGACCGCCGACCAACCGGTATAGCGGTTAAGGTGTTAACCTCTAGATCGGAAGGTTCCTAGTAGGGATGCGACATCGATGTCGATGTTTTCAAAACATAGATGTTTTTTAAAAAACATCGATGTATTTAACATCGATGTATTCGGGTCGATGTTTTTGTAACATCGATGTTTATACGTGTCGAAGTTTTTACGTTGTCGATTTTTTATTTTTAAATGAAAAGAGTATCGTTGTGGCCAAGGGTGAAAGGTCTGAAAAGTAGGGATGCGACATCGATGTCGATGTTTTCAAAACATTGATGTTTTATAAAAAACATGGATGTATTGGAAATGATGTCGCATCACTAGTTGCTAAACCAGTTTTAAGAAATGGGGAATAAAGCTTAAATACACTGAATTTTAAAAACATCGATGGTTTGGGGGCGACGTATTATCAACATCGATGTTTTAATTTTGAACATGAAAGTTTCAAAATATCGATGTTTTGCTGTCGATGTAGCATCACTAGGTGTAAACCAGTTTTAAGAAATGGGAGAAAAAGTTAAAATACACTGAATTTTAAAAACATCGATGTTTTTGGGGCAATGTATTATCAACATCGAGGATTTTGGGGCGATGTATTATCAACATCGATGTTTTAATTTTGAACATCGATGTTTTGCTGTCGATGTCGCATCCCTAGATCCTAGTACGAATCCTGGTCCGGGCATGAATGTTTGTAAGCATATGGTTAGTAAGCATAAGCAGAACCTTAAATCTGTCGAAGCCAAAAGTCTTCACGTTGCGTTGGTGTGAAAGTTTAGAGAGTGGGGCGCCTGATCATGTGTTCCCTCGTCATCTGACCGTGGTTAAAAATTACGAGGTGTCGTCCACGGATCTTTCCCTTAAGGGATTGATTCAGGATCGTCGTCAATAGCCCGTTGTGTTGCTCTAGTACGACGTTAATTAAAAGTTACCAAACACCAATTACCGAGACCAGACCACCAGAGAAAGATCCGAGGACACCACGACGTAATTTTTAACTAGTCAGATGACGAGGTCACACCTGAGTTGGCACCCCAAACTTCCATACCATGCCGACGTGGACATTAGATATTGTTAATTTTAATTAACGTCGTACTAGAACAACACAACAGGCTATTAACGACGGTCCGGGTAATTAGTATTGGTAATTATTAGTTAAAGTCGTACCAGAGCAATACAACGGGCTATTGACAATGGTCCGGGATCAATCCCTTAAGGAAAAGATCCGAGGACAACACATCGTAATTTTGAACCACGGTCAGATGACGAAGCAACACCTGAACTGGCACCCCACCCAGTAGTCTGGTTGGATACGAACTCGTAATTTTACTTATTGGGAAAACTATTCTTACATTGATTTTTCAATTGATAGGTGCCGACCAACCAGTTTGATAGTTAAGGTGTCAGGCTCGGAAGGTTACTGGTTTAAATCCGGGTCAGAGCATGGATAATTGTAAATGTATGGTGTAGAGACGGCTGGTGCACCTTAAATCTGCCGTGAAGAGTGGGGTGACTGCTCAGGTGTAGCCTCGTCATCTGAGTTTGGCTCAAAATTGAGTGGTGGTGTTTTTGGATCTCTTTCCCTTAGGATATTAATCCCGGACAGTCGTCAAAAGCCCGTTGTGTTGCTCTAGTAAGACGTTAAGTAAAAGTTATCATCACGTAACCATTCAACTGATGGGTAATTTTGGTAATTTTTTTTTTTTAGTTAACGTCGTACTAGAGCAACACAACGGGCTATTGACGACGGTCCGGGATCATTCCCTTAAGGGAAAGATCCGAGGACAACACCTCGTAATTTTTAACCACGGTCAGATGACGAAGCAACACCTGAGCTGGCACCCCACTCTCCAAACTTCCACGCCAACCCAACGTGAGGACTTTCGGCCACGACAGATTTAAGGTGCACCAGCCGCCTCTACACCATACGTTTACAAACATCCATGCCCGGGCCCGGATTCGAACCAGGAACCTTACGATATCGAGGCTAACACCTTAACCACTATACCGGTTGGTCGGCTCAACTGATGGGAAGGTATTTTAACTGAAGTCGCACTGGAGCAACACAACAGGTTAGTGGCAACGGTACCGAATCAATCCCCGAAGGGAAATATCCGAGTACGACTATTCGTCATTTTGAACCACGGTCAGATGACGAGATCAGAACTGACCTGGTTCCCCGCTCTCAAAAACCTTCACACCACGCCAATCTGGACATTTGAGGCCACGCCAGATTTAACAAGCACCCGCTCTCTCGTTACACGTCGGTCTATGGTTGGACTACCGCGGGTGATTCCAAGTGAATTTTGGACAACAAAATACATCTGAAAGTCATTTTCCTTTTCAATTAACTATCAGAAATTTTCATATTTAAATCACTTAACCTTCTGATATTTCATGCCCATAACGATTCTGTAATAAATTTTATATCGTACCCGTACAGATATTCATCGGGAGTTTCTTTACAATAATCGTATTAGCGTAGTAAAAATAGTTAGTAGAATTAATGTCTTACTAGAGGCGACACAACGGTTTATTGACGACGATCCAGGATCAATCCAGAAGAGAAAAATTCTAGTAAACATGGAATACATTTCGTACATTTTTCACCTTCTCGCATTGATTTATACATTTAATTCATTAGGCAATGTATAATTATAATAACAACTTGCTGTGTAATTGGAGATATTTTAGTATCCATATAAATACCCTATTGTATCGCTTTACGCTCTCATTTATAAATATGAACTTAACTGACAAATGTCATTAAAACATTAGCATTTATTTCGAAAACAATAGGTTTCTTCCTGTTATAGCAGTGGCCATAAATTTTTGTAATTTGAAACGGATCTGTATTGTTACAAAAGCATTGTAGATAAACAATGCTGTTGATTAGAATACCTTACATAATTTCTGTTAAAACTGTTACATTTCTAATCCGTCTGTCTTTAATCTTGTGTTTATGTATACGAAACTGCTTTAGATTAGAGAATATTTAAACATCATTCCTTTGAAACTTAAGAACAATCTTAAACGAGGGTTTGAAAGAATTTTCGTAATCTAATTTCGTTGAGCAAATAGAATTGAATACTATATGATTTGACTTTAACCCTTCTTTGCATAATGGTGGAAATTTCCATCATAATATTGAATGCCCAAAAATTATATAAAAGAACAAGTTCACTTTAAATTGATCGTGTCTGGATACCTTTTTAATGTCCATCGCATAAAAAAAACATAGCTGTCAAAAATAAGCAAGTGTCACTATCAGTAAAACGAGCTTGAAGTTGTCATTCCGCTGTTTGTTGTAGTTGCAATAAACGTATGATTTCGTTTTTAATTTTGTTTTATTATATTTGAGTTTCTATTGCTAAAAAAGTGAAAATGAGTGGAAGAAAGGTTTGTAACATGTGTTTCTGTTATTTTTAGAGCAATTTCTGAAAAGTTTTCGTTTCTCTCTATATTAAAAAAATGTTACCGCTGCCGCAAGATTGAAAACTGTGTTGTTTAGCTCGATTCTTAGACGGTTTCCCGAGAAAGTACTGATCGGAAAAAAACAAAATTAACATGGTTTGTTCTTCATCCTATTCCCTGGACAATTATTAAGATTTTTTTTCCGATGAGGCTATTAGTTTAAGGTTTATTAGGTGTCAAAATTGAAGAAGCGAGCAACACAACGGGTTAGTGTCGAAGGTCCAGGATCAATCCCCAAAGGGAAAGATCGTAGGATAACACCACTTAATTTTGAACGATCGTCAGCTGACAAGGTGACAACCGACATGGCACCGCACTCTCCAAACTTCCGCAACACGCCAACGTAAGAACATTTGAGGCAACTGACGGATTAACGTACAACAGTTACCTTTCTACTCGACGGTAATTGGTTGGATTCGAACTCGTATCTCGACCATCAAGATCTGGTCAGTTTTCTTCTACATACGAGGCATCTTGTCCATCAAGATCTGTTCTAGAAGTGGTGAGTTTCGAATAGGTTTTTTTCACCAGAAACTGGACACTATAGGGCAATTTACCACCTATGTAAACGACCAAGAGTTGTTGATACGTAGCATAAACACCATAAAATACCGCTCTAACAATAAGCGAAGCTGCAACCTGCTTTCAATAAACCAGCATGTTTACCCATAACAAACACCAAATCAAAAATCCAAGAAGCGCAAGCAGGGACAACAGTAGCATACCTCACCCCGGCTTATAAAAAAAAGGACATGCAGCCTTCTCCACTCGAGTTATTCAGATCACACAGGCCCAGAAAGTGTGTAATTCCATCATCCCCAGGAAAAAAATTATTCCCCGGCAAACGTGACTTCCTGAACAATCCAGAAATCAATTTACAATCTGTACTTTTTTTCCCCTCCAGGTCCCGAACATAAAGAGGAATACAAATACATTTTGCCTCGAAATCGAAGCCGAGAATGAAGCGTGCTCGAATCGAATTTGTTGCGCCAATGGGCGGTCAGTGGTAGGGGCTTGGCGAGTCCTGGCACGTTCTTCACAAATCATTGGAGTTCCAAAAACAGCACTTTAGTGGCAACCTCAACCACAAGAGGTATGAAACTTAGAAATGGTGTGAAATTTCCCCTTCCCCACCAACTTTAAATCCACTTGGAATTCATAAACAGCGCATAGAGATGCCTTCACGTGCAAGTATTCGGAGATGGATAAGATACACAGGTGCCCGAGAGTTTAGAGTAATCAATAACACTGCTGAATATTTGCTGGAACGGCACGAAACTTGGGAGTGCTTGACTGATAATGTGCTTGTGCAACAGAAGAAGAGGGTCTCGTTCCTCTTCAATAATATAAAACTGAGAAAATGTTGAGATGCCTCCAAATTACTGGATGGTAGGTAGGTACTTAATTAAAGTCGCACCGAGGCGACACAATGGGGTATTGGTGACAGCCACCAAGAAAAAAAATCCGAGGATAACACCACGCAATTTTGTACCACGGTCAGATGACGAGGTCACACTTGAGCTGGTGCACCATTCTCTTAACTTCCACTCGACGCCAACGTGAGGATATTTGGAGCAATGACAGTTTTAACGTGCACCAGCCATTTTTGTACACGAAAGTTTTTGTCTAGATTCAAAGTCTGAATCCTCCGGATTCTAATCCGTTATCTTCCACTTGCGTTTGGCGCAGCTTGTCCGTTCTTGGACCTTGCGCCATAAAACCCCAAAAATCCAATCCGTTATCTTCCAACCGGGCAACAGCGGCCTCTCAAATTAATGGTGGTTGAGAATGCTTTTGTGGAAGTTCTGCTATTCGTGTTGAACGATGCAAAATATTGAAACGCAGCAAAGTCCTTAAAAAAATAACGTTAATTTGTAGAACTTTAAGTAGGTATTCAATTAACGACATACTGGAGTGACACAACAGGTAATTGGCGAATGTACGGAAAGGTCGTGTCGTACCAGAGCAACACAACAGGATTGACGACGGTCCGGGATTAATCCTCTAATGAAAAGATCAGAGGACAAAACCACATAATTTTGAACCAAGGTCAGGTGGGGAGTAGGGATGCGACATAGATATCAATGTTTTCAAAACATCGATGTTTTTTAAAAAACATCGATGTATTTAGCATCGATGCATTGGGGTCGATGTTTTGGTAACATCGATGTTTATACTTGTCGATGTTTTATTTTTAAATGAAAAAAGTACCGTTATAAAAATTTTAAAAATAACCAAGTAGCATAGTTTTCATAATCAGCAAATTGAACATACTTTTAGACCAAAGTGACTAAGGATGAAGTGTCTGAAAAGTAGGGATGCGACATCGATGTCGATGTTTTCTAAACATTGATGTTTTAGAAAAAAACATCGATGTATTGGAGCCGATGTCGCATCACTAGTTGTTAAACCAGTTTTAAGAAATGGAGTAATTGGTAATTTTAGTTAACGTCGTACTAGAGCAACACAACGGGCTATTGACGACGGTCCGGGATCAATCCCTTAAGGGAAAGATCCGAGGACAACACCTCGTAATTTTGAACCACGGTCAGATGACGAAGCAACACCTGAACTGGCACCCCACTCTCCAAACTTCCACGCCAACCCAACGTGAGGACTTTCGGCCACGACAGATTTAAGGTACACCAGCCGCCTCTACACCATACGTTTACAAACATCCATGCCTGAACCCGGATTCGAACCAGGAACCTTCCGATCTAGAGGCTAACACCTTAACCACTATACCGGTTGGTCGGCATAAGAAATGGGGAAACAAGTTTAAATACACTGAATTTTAAAAACATCGATGGTTTGGGAGTGATGTATTATCGACATCGATGTTTTAATTTTGAATATTGATGTTTTGCTGTCGGTCGCATCAATAGTTGGTTAACCAGTTTTAAGAAATGGGGAAAAAAGTTTAAATACACTGAATTTTAAAAACATCGACGTTGTGTTGCTCTAGTACGACGTTAACTAAAATTACCATTACCATTAAAACATCGATGTTTTTGGATCGATGTATTATCAACATCGATGTTTTAATTTTGAGCATCGATGTTTTGCTATCGATGTCGCATCCCTAGTGAGGAGGTCCCACTTGAACTGGCTTTCCACTCTCCGAAGTTCTAAAATACGCCAACGTGCTTGTAATCTGTAGTACAGTCGAACATTGATTATCTGGGCTCTGATTCACCGAGTGCGAGCGTAGTCACACAGGGTGTATTGGTGACGAGATCTGTGATCGAGACCTGAGGACACCACCTAGTTGTTTTGAACCGCTGTCATAAGACGAGGTCTCGACATCCTCAAAACTAGGTTATATCGTGATAACGAGATACAGCCGTAAAAAAAACGACTCACACGATCGCAATTGCACAATTTACATCGCAGAACTAAACGGAAGGTAGCAATAGATAGAGATTAATGTTTTCTACAAACGTCTATACTTAAAATTTGTCTAAGAGGCCGTCTTCATATTAAATTGGGCGCTTGCTCCGATAATTTCAATACGAACCCCCATTTTTTATCACAAATTTGGATTCTACACACTTTCAGGCGGATTTGATGAAAAAATAATGTAAGACGGCGTAAAATTGACCGAGAAAATCCATAGAAACCATTGAGGAAGCGTATAAATTTTCGTAGTTCAATCACATTATAAATATTAATAAAGAAGTGTAATGGCCGTCGCAGTCCATGACCTGTTGCAGGCGCCTTGGTATGGTGACAAAGTCAGAATCCATTTGATTGCATCCCAGGATCTGTTGGCAGAAATTTTTGTTTTCACTTTGTGAACAATCCCAAATAACGACAGTAATCATCGAATTTTGCAAACAGTCTCACTGCGATACTAATTATGCACGTGATGAGCTGAAATTTGGAATTCCGATGTTTCAGTAACAGTTGAATCACGTGGTGTCCAAATTTGCCCATGCTTCTTTTTATAGTTTTTATGAATATTAATTTCATAATTGATCAAAAATAATAAATTTAGTTTGATAATTAAGATGTTTATAGACTGTGTTTGGGTTTTTGGGTAACAAAGGGTAAAAAACAATTTAATAGAACAATTAATGTTTTTATCAATTTTAACATAAAACGTCAATCATCAATTAAACATTAGATCTAATTTTCAAACACTTACAAATCGGTGAAAAATCCAATAAAATTCATGAACTTCTTTCATTTCTGCCTGAAATTGTGTGTAGAATCCTAATTTGTAATAAAAGATAGGGAGGGGTTCGTTATGAAGTAATCGGAGCAAGCACCCAATTTAATATAAAGACGGCCCCTTAGACAAATATTAAATACTGATATTTGTAGAAACATTAATCCCTATCGATTGCTACCTTCCGTTTTGTTCTGCGATGTAAATTGCGATCGGTGAATCGTTTTTTTTTTGTACGGCTGTACCACGTCAAAACAGCTTAGAGGATTTATTCAGTATCAAAACATCGAAAATGTGTGTTTTCGTAATTAAATTTTCTCTAGATGTTTCATTTCACCACAGTGATATTATAATCGGAAAACCACCCAATGTGATCGGAAGGTTCCTGGTTCGAATCCGGGTCCGGGCATGGATGTTTGTAAACGTATGGTGTAGAGGCGGCTGGTGCACCTTAAATCTGTCGTGGCCGAAAGTCCTCACGTTGGGTTGGCGTGGAAGTTTGGAGAGTGGGGTGCCAGCTCAGGTGTTGCTACGTCATCTGACCGTGGTTCAAAATTACGAGGTGTTGTTCTCGGATCTTTCCCATAAGGGACTGATTCCGGACCGTTGTCAATAGCCCGTTGTGTTGCTCTAGTACGACGTTAACTAAAAATTACCCAATGTGAAGCATCGAATGCTTGACAATAAACTAACAAACCTTTAGGAATTTGCAAGCCGACCAACCGGTGTGGTGGTTAAGGCGTTACCCTCTAGATCGGAAGGTTCTTGGTTCGAATCCGGGTCAGTGCATGAATGTTTGTAAGCGCATGATTTAGAGGCGGCTGGTGCACCTAAATCTGTTATGGCCGAAAGTCCTCACGTTGGACTGGTGTGGAAGTTCGGAGAGTGGAGTGCCAGCTCAGGTGTTGCCTCGTCGTCTGAACGTGGTTCAAAATTACGTGGTGCTTTCCTAGGATCTTTCCCTTGGGAGATTGAATCCGGACCGTCGTCAATAGCCCGTTGTGTTGCTCTAGTACGATGTTAATTAAAAATTACTGAACAGGAAAGTGCAAATATTTTCTCCGAAACTTTCTTATATAGTCACAATTGAGCCCGGTTGAAAGCGTAATGTATTAGCAACCGGAGGTTTACGATTTCGAATCCAACCAAATACCATCATCTGCAAAGTTGGCTAGTGCACGTCCAATCTGTCGCAACCTGAAATCTCCTCATGTTGGCGTTATATAGAAGCTTGGAGTGTCATGAGCCAGCTCAGGTGTGACCATGTCATCTGACCGTGGTACAAAATTACGTGGCGCTTTCCTCATATCTTTCCCTTCGGGTTTCTTTCCGGACCCTCACCAATAGCACGTTGTGTTGCTTCAGTTAAAGTAAATGCCCAAAAACAAAATCCCAAAACCACCCCATCTGAAGCATTGTTTGAGATTAAGCAACTAAACCCACTAAGAAACGTGCAATCATTTTCTCTTACATAAATTTCCCAACATAATTTTTTCACTCGGGAAAAAAAAAAAACCCCACGTGTTAAAGAAAATCCTTAAAAAAACGAAACTCATTCAAACGAGGTGAAGAAAAAAGTTCCTCCCCAAAAAATTAATACACTCCGAGAAAACAAAAACTAAGAAACTATAAAAAAAAAACCTACGAGGGACACTTTTTTTACATTTATACACGGGCGTTTCTTCTTTCACTCCTCGCGTATTATGTATGAATAATGCGAACTTTTCAGAAACTAAAGTAAAAGAGAGCAGCTGTGCGAAGTTACCGAATAAAACAAATTAAAACTGGCTCTACGGGAAATTAGGCACGCCGAAGGATGGCCTATACAGGGCGCCATTGTTGCTCCCTTAAAACAGCTGCAGCCAGTCGACTGTAAAAGGAGCTGTGCCGAGCGGAAAGTTTCAGCTCTATGAAGTCCTCGACAGCACTCCTGGTTGAAAAGTCACGGTCCCAGTTTAAATTCATTACGACCCAATGGAGATAAGCTCCATAGTCTGGGCCTTTGTGCGCAGTTTGGAAAAAAGTATGTTAATGACGCCCCTTAATTAAGGCTCTCCTTCTCTCTTCACTTCAGTTTCCAAATCAATCTTTCGGGGAAAGACACCCTTAGTTAAATAGTTTCCGTTGGAACTAAAGTCGGGAGGAGTATCTAGGAAATAAGATGGTAGAGTGTCGGTGATAGTTAAAGGTATGTTCTGACATTTTCAGATAGTAATGGAACGGTTGGGATTATCGGTATACATTTAGCCTTCAGTTGACCTCGTGTGGTGAAAGACGGGATTTTTCAAGCATACTATACAGTTTAAATTTATAGTATAACATGAATACAATAGCATTAATGCATGCATTAATGCTATTGTATTCGAATTTCTAGCAGGTTTTCTGAAGGCTGTTTCAGTGTAAACATGACCACTCCACTAGCAGTGTTGCACCTTTAAAGACCTTTAGTGGGTACCTGCTCATGTTAACCTGTACGGAAACGAAATTGCTGACAGCCTGGCAAAGGAGGGAACAAGTACCAATGACGACGTCTCGAGCGTTCTCACATACCAAGAGCTAGCCACCATAAGAAAATTGCTCTCAACAACGCCTGGAAAGCACCTCCATCACATGACTGGTACCATGCAGACCATCCAGGGGCTGCCCTGGAGGTTGATGGAGATAGAGCAATGCAGACTGTCCTTACTAGACTTATTAGTGACCACATTAAGTCTCTCTACTATGACCAGGGACGTAAGACTATTTTACCGTATAGAAAATGCAATTTGGCTCCGGCCTTCCCCAGTCACCTTCTTGCTTGTATGGGGATGGTCAATGCTGATTTGAAAGTGAATCCTGTCCTAGTTATGGACTTTTTGAGGGTGTACGATCTTCTGGACTTGATCTAGTTGATCTAGACCAAGGAGAATTAGTAACAACACCTTTAAAGAGAAGTGATCTCATTTCTAGGATAGGAAGGTGTGCAGGGATCTGGAATACATCGGAGCTTACAAAACAATAGGGGGTCAGTGATCTACAACGTAGAAGTGTGTATGAGTGGATCGCGCAGCTTAAAAGATGCCGGACAATCGTGATGCACGAAGAAGGAGCAGGACGCCCGCCAATCCCCACCACTGACGATTCAGGAAGATCAAGAAATGGCACTTGCAAATAGGTGTTACCATCGGCAATCTAGTATGTTCTCTGAAGATTAGACGACAAGGAATTGGTGGGAAGCTGCATAAAGGGTTGGTCCACCCACCGAGAACCTTCTCTTGTAGAGAATAATCAAGCTTGTGGACCCCTGGACCAAGTCAATTGAAAAGGAAGGAGATTAGAAAAATGACGAACTTGTTCAACCCTTAAATCCGTGTAAATAGGAAAAAAATAACGTGCGGATAACTTTTTAATTTTCCCTCTTACAACTATCCTTTACATTTTATGTATAGATTTTTTTTTATTTCCGTGTCTCACAATTATCTGAAATCTTTTAAAAATGTGAATACAACTCAAAATTCATTTATCAATTGACCCTACGAAAAATATTTGTTTATTTCCACCAAACAGAACCAAAAGGTAATTAAATTCCCATTTTTCATCGGAACTTTTGGCCTTTCCTTTCTGACAGAAGGTCAAAGCAAACAACAAACCCCACATAATAAATTTCTCACAGCGCACACAAGCCTACCTGGAGAACTTTGGAAAAAAAAAGACTTTGTGCCCCAAATCAATCAGCGGCAATCCATCTAGAAATTCAGACGACGGACCACCCAACTTTTGTTTTTCTTTGGCTCTGGCGAAGCATTTATATACAACACAAGTCCCTAATTAAGGTTTGCTTTTTGTATTGTCTTCCTTTCTTTCCCCAACGAAAGAGGTATAATAAAGATATCCGAAAACGTAATCGTATAAGGAATTTTTTACCAATCGATTCGGCCGACGCAATGTAACAATATTAATCTCTGCAGATCAGACATCATGACATTTTTGAGATGACAATCGATACGATTGTATTTTTAGTTGACATGAAGGGCTTCGAACAAAATATTAATATTCTGGTATGGGTGCGGTTGGTATACCCGAAACGAAGTCAATTCTACATACGTTCCTTACATTGGAGCAATGGGAAAGTACTCTTCCAAAGCACCCCACTCTCCAAACTTCCACATCCTGCCAACGTGTGGACAATGAATGCGATGACAGATTTACCTTGCACAGTCCCTCTTTTGTACTCGAGGGTCTTCAGTTGAATTCGAACTAGCAAGTGGAGTGATGGAAAAGTACTTTAACCCTTAACTGCTGTCATGGGTCTCACAGACCTCGAGTCATTTTTGACAGGTCGTTTCCACCCCTTAAAGTGAATATTGGTCCTTATCCTATTCAATACCTTAATACTACGTCCAACAGAAGCCACATTCCGAGACTGGTTTGGCTGCCTCAACTATTTCGTATTTCGCACTATTTTCATTTCCCGCGTGGTCTCTTAGACCCCCTTCACAGTATTTGCGTTACCGTTCTTGTTGAATGAAATCGTGTAAGTTTGAGTAGGGAATTTTAGTAGAGAGCCTAAAACGGCAACAAACTTTACTAAGATACGACCTGTGTATCTTACACAAAAAGAAATTAAGAATATTGTTGATAATGGGTCGGAAATAGAGCACTGGGACAGTGAAATTTTGGATAATATTATTGAAAGCGAACACGAAACGGATTCAGAAATTTATGCTGATGAAGATCAATTGCGTCTTCACAAGAAGAATATTTCTACGGAAAAATAACTTCAAATTCGACGCCCGGGGGGCGGGGGGGGGGGCTTAATCGTGCTGTTAGAACACCAAAACACAACATAATTTTTACAGTTTCCAGGGTTGAAACGTCCTACAAGATTAGGTCCGAAAACTGAGCCTGAAGAGACATGGAATCTACTCAACTTATATAGTAATATAGAATGTATTTCATGTTTAGAATCGAATTATATAAATTTAAAATGGATAAATAATAATTATCTAAAGAATCTTTAATTAATATATTATATTAATCAACTTTATACGCACTTTAGTGAGCGAGGTCTGAGAGACCCATCCACACTAGTTACGAGACGGTTTTTGATTCAGCAGTTAAGGGTTAACAATAAACAAAATAGCAACTGGAACAACGCAACGAGCTATAGATGAGGACTGGGATTAAAGCCGAATAGAAAGATGTGAGAACATAATTTT
Source organism: Metellina segmentata (assembly GCA_947359465.1). Lineage (NCBI taxonomy): Eukaryota > Metazoa > Arthropoda > Arachnida > Araneae > Tetragnathidae > Metellina > Metellina segmentata. Next base: position 100,232,242 of record OX375882.1, read on the forward strand.
GAATCCCAGTTAGATGACGAGGTAACACCTGAGCTAGCCACTCCATTATATAAACTACCACATTAAGCCAACGTGGGAACATCGGAGGTCATGACAGATTTAACTTCCACATTCCCCCTATTGTACATGAGGGTCTCTACTTGTATTCGGACTATCAAGTGGAGCAATAGGAAAATACTTTAACAACTAAAAGGTAAACACAAGATCTATCCTCAAAGCATTTAAAATGGTTTTTAAAATGTTGGTAGATATATAACTTTCCTAGTGGTTGTCTGGATGAAGTTTCACGTCATTAACAAAACTGACCACATCTCAACCCTCCTAGTGATTTCGACGATATATGTCGTCCATCGAGATATGACGCATTCTGCCTAATGACGAGATAACTCGTCCTATTCATACACTAAAAATTGACGAGCTGGTGAATTTTTAATGACGAGATACCAAGTATGAAAAATAGAAATAAATCTATATATATATTTCTCTTACGTGGCACGCAAAAAAGACGTTATTTGTTACCGCGTTTTGGCAACATTGTGCGATTGTTTGTTTACTAGGAGCCTCGCGCCTCATTTGAATCTATAGCGTTACCGGATCAAATTTTATTGAAAAAAATGAATTTTAGACGAGCTGTTGCGGTTTGTAATAGAAATCTAAGAAAGCGGAGGATCTTTTCAGGGCTATTTAAAAAACGGTCCTTTTCAAGGCTAACAATTATAGTACAACAAGACGCATGCACTACAACTTTCTACAACAAACTCAGTCAAAAAGTGTATGGGTGGCTCGAGTACTGGGGAAATGTACACACAAACAACATGCTGGGTATTCAATTTCCAAAGCAGCGTTCGCATTGAGAGTAAAAATTTGCTCAAAGTTTTCATTTAAATTCTGATTCCAGAGGTACTGTATATATCTTTTATGTAATACAACAAATTTAGATTTGAAAAATATTTTTTTGGAATATCTTATTTTGTAATCAATCCCTTCTGCTAGGACACGTGTCTTCATTGATGCGAGCGAAGCGAGCATAGGTTCGCGCAGCGAACCAATGAGAATTGCGAAGCAATCCTCCGGGGGTTGGCGAGCATTAGCGATCAGGGGGCGGGCCCCCTAGTTTATTTATATTCCTTTTACATTCCCATCAAACAAAAGAATATTTGCTGTTGGACATCAAACTAAAAATTCAGTTTTATAATTCAATGATTTAACAACCAGCGAAACTCATTGCATCATTTATAGTGTTGTTATTACGCCTTCATAAAAATTCTCTGCCGAACAATAAAGATGCTCCGAGACACAAAGATCGTTACCCCAGACCAAAATCCATTCAGTCCCAACCACATTAATAAAGTTAACCTCATCGTCTCAGCTCCAGAAACTTTGGTTAAACACTCGAAAACAGCTCCGAGCAACTCAGGCCCTTTTCACCCATAAAAGGAGCGTCAAAAAAATACTCGCTGTGTGTAGAACAAATTTATGGCGTTAATGATATTACAATAACCGTTAATGAGCATTTGAGGCCAGAAGATTGTGAAAAATTCTTGGGAAACATGGTTTTGAAGACGGCGGACAAAAAATTGCCTACAATAATTATTTATGATTAGTTTTAATGGAAGATTCCATGAATAATTCATTTCACATTGATCGGGTGGAGGCCTTATTAAAAGAAGAGAGGATGGAAATTCCATTACAACGAAGAAAATGAAGCTAGGTGTCGAGAAGAATGGATGGGAATTATGCTTTTTAATTTTCATTGGATGGGGCAAGAGGCGTTATGAATACTTTTTGTTCGTACGTAACGCCCATTTCGTTCGTTTTCCTTTTCAATGGAAGAATGGGAAAATTCGGCGCCTTGGGTGAACTTCTTGTGGTGGCATTGTAGGCAAGCGGTTTGTTGCCTCGATGGATTTTGGATAGTGAATTTGTGTGATCAAAATTAAAATGGTCAAAAAGTGCACATTTTATGCAATTTTGAAAATCTCTCTCTATGTTTGTGATTTGATTAAGAAACATGAAACAGGATTTTTAGAAAACCTGAAACATTATTTTTAGAAAACATGAAACATGATTTTTAGAAAACATGAAACATGATTTTTAGAAAACATGAAACATGATTTTTAGAAAACATGAAACATCATTTTTAGAAATCATGAAACATGATTTTTAGAAATCATGAAACATGATTTTTAGAAAACATGAAACATGATTTTTAGAAAATATGAAACATGATTTTTAGGAAACATGAAACATGGTTTTTAGAAAACTTGAAACATGAATTTTAGAAAACATGAAACATGAATTTTAGAAAACATGAAACATGATTTTTAGAAAACATAAAACATGATTTTTAGAAAACATGAAACATGATTTAATTAATAAACATGAAACATGATTTAATTAAGAAACATGAAACATGATTTAATTAAGAAACATGAAACATGATTTAATTAAGAATCATGAAACATGATTTAATTAAGAAACATGATACATGATTTAATTAAGAAACATGAAACATGATTTAATTAAGAAACATGAAACATGATTTAATTAAGAAACATGAAACATAATTTAATTAAGAAACATGAAATATAATTTAATTAATAAACATGAGACATGATTTAATTAAGAAACATTGCGTGTTATGAACAAATAGTTCAGTGATGTTGGGAAACATTTATTCAAGCGGTTGGTGATGAACATAAATATTGTCTCATTTCATATTTTCATGTTAGATTAGTAGGCAATTAAAGACACTCTTGAGATAATTTTTAAACACAGTCTGATGAAGAGGTCGCACTTGAGCTGGTACACCACTCTCCAAATTTCCACACCATGCCAACTTGAACACAGTTGAAGCCATGACTGATTGAATGTGCACAAGCCCCCCGACAGTCTTTTGGTAAATTCAAACTCGTAACCCTCTAGTTGCAAATCGGTTCCTCTTCCAACTGGGCTACCTCGGTCTGTTTGATTGGTTGGTTAGTTTGAGTTTTAATGGATCAAGGTCCAATAGTGGACAAGCTGCTCCAGCCACAAGACGAAATTTGACCCAGGAAAATCAATAAAATACTTAAGAAGCTATCTAGTCAAATAAAAGTAAATTCGAAATAATTTCGTAGGGAACTTATAAGTATTTTGGTCCCTATAAATATATACCGATGTTTTGGAAATTGCAATTTCTGCAGCTTTTCGAATGTAGGTCGTAACTGCTTCTACAGCTGAAAATAATCTTTTTTGCCTCGAAAACTATCTAAAATTTTCTCAAGATCTTTCTTTCTTGCCTCCTTAAGATAATTTTTCTGCTGAGAATCTTTATACTTGTGATTCGATGATTCCGTCTTTTTGGAATCTTTCATTCCTCGTAAAAATTTCGGTAGATTATTCTCCTTTGGTATTTTGTAACTAGTAAAAGGGATTGAATTATTTGTTGGTTTAGTATTAGCCATTGTTTTTTCAGCAGGTAATTGATTAGATGTTTGGTTTATGGTTTGGGGAGGGGGTTGCATACTAATCAGTTGACCGAAAGTTAGAAGGTCTGTTTGTGTAACCAAAGATTTTGAAACTTTTTTTAATGCTGTCGAATAAGAAATGCCTGCTTTTGGGTTTTTATTGCTAATGATTTTCCTTGCTTCGCGCGCGCGATAAAGGAAAGGTTTTGAGTAATCTCAATGGTTTTAATTTCTTTTTCCTCGATCCAACGAGGACATGTGCATGAATAGGATTTTGGATGATCACCCTTGCAATTAACACACTTTGGTGTCTATTCGCATGGTTTACTATTTTGTCCTTCAATTGAATAGCATGCGCAGGTTTCTTTACCCCGGCAACTTTGCATCGAATATCCAAATTGCTGGAATTTAAAGCAACGTATAAGGTTGGGTATGTGTGAGTTAACAGGGCATCTAATGTGAGCAATATTAACAAATTTAGGCAGAACAGGTACCTAGAAAGAAAGTATTATATATTTTGTTGGGAAGATTTACTCGATTTGACTCGAAAATAACTTTCTCGATATTAAATTGCAAATCCGATTCTGATATGACGCCTCGGGATTGATTTAGTGAAAAATGATGTCAAAAACAGTGGCCTCATTTTCTTCTATTTTTTTTCAAGATTAATGGTGGATTGGATTTGTTTTTGAGAAGTAATTCCATCTAATATGTCACCATCATTGTTACATTTCCTTACTGTTTTGATAACTCCACCCATTCCGAGAATCGTCTTGTAAATGAGAATTTCTGAAGTATTCTTCATAGTTCCTTCTACTTTTCTTGTAACAAAGAATCTGTTTCTGTCCTCAATTTAATTTATTTGGTACTCCACTGAAGGAGAAAGATTATTATTTCTATTTTCCATGAATAATTAACTTAAATTCAGGCTTAACCGTACCGCCCACCATGGAGCCCAACGAGGGGGATGAAGGCATCACCAGTACTAGTCAAGCCTATACGTTTTCATTACAGTTTTATATCTGCCTTGAGAGGAGCTATTCATTGCAACGATCACTTGAACCTTGACCGAAGTCAATCCACCTGCCGATTGATACTCTGGGGGACGCTGTGCACCTCCCATTTGCCTGAAGCAGAGGCCAAAACAGCGTATTGTATCTGTATATCAACCCTTAACTGCCAGAATCATTTTTTTTTCTAGGACACGAGTCTCCACGTACGCAAACACGTTAGTGATATAATCCCCAAGAGGAGCTGAAAGCAACAGAGTGGCGAAAAGCTTCTAAAGGCAAGCACACACTAGGGATGCGATATCGACAGCAAAACATCGATGTTGATAATACATCGCCCCAAAAACATCGATGTTTTTAAAATTCAATGTATTTAAACTTTTTACCCCAATTTCTTAAAACTGGTTTAGCAACTAGTGATGCTACATCGACAGCAAAACATCAATGTTTTAAAACTTTGATGTTCAAAATTAAAACATCGATGTTGATAATGAATCACCCCCATACCATCGATGTTTTTAAAATTCAGTGTATTTAAACTTTTTTCCCCATTTCGTAAAATTGATTTAGTAACTAGTGATGCGACATCAGCTCCAATACATCTGTTTTTTATAAAACATCATTGTTTTGAAAACATCGACATCGATGTCGCATCTCTACTTTTCAGACCCTTCACCCTTGGCCACTTGGGTTTAAAAGTATGTTCAATTTGCTGATCATAAAAATTATGCCATTTGGTTATTTTTTAAATTTTTATAATGCTACTTTTTTCATTGAAAAATAAAACATCGATGTTACAAAACCATCGACTGCAATACATCGATGTTTTTTTAAAGACTAATTAATGTTTTTTTCGATGTCGCATCCCTAGCACACACCTCCGAAGGTAATGGTAATGGTAATTTTAATTAACGTCGCACAGGAGCAACACAACGGGCTATTGACGACGTTCCAGGATCAATCCCATAAGGAAAAGATCCGAGGACAACACCACGTAAATTTGAACCACGGTCAGATGACTAGGCAACACCTGAACTGGTACCCCACTCTCCAAACGTTCACACCAACCCAACGTGAGGTATTTCAGCCACGATATATTTAAGGTGACCATACGCTTAGAAACATCCATGCCCTGACCCGGATTCGAACCAGGAACCTTCCGATCTAGAGGCTAACACCTTAACCACTATACCGGTTGGTCGGCCCACACCTCCGAAGAGGGAACCACATTGAGGTAGGAAGAAGAAGCACAAATCAGAAGGGTCGAGGAGAGGGAAAATGAGAAAGGGATGGAAGATTACTCGGGTACATCGGGGTTGGGAACCTCGTACAAACCTAAAGAAGGTATGGCACTGAAGGCCTACCGCGGCCTGATCTTTTTACTTAAATCGTCTTCTTCTTCTTCTTTCTAATCCCACTGATCTGGATCAGATCAGGTTCATGAGTCCATCCGCCCTCAATCTCCCCAGAACCACACCAGTGCTACGCAGTAGGTCATCCAGCGATATCGCAATGCATCCTAGCAAATGCTCGGCTTTGGCCTCACTTGTGTTGCACTTTGTACAAGTGGGGAAGATTTTGTTTCCCCGGGAGAACCTTAGAGTCCTAAGGTGTTTAGTTTTGAACCTAGATAAAGCTGTCTGGTCCCGCCTTTCACCACCAAAGCTCAAACCACCACCAGGGCCAGGGCTACAGTACCAAGGATGGGGCGGCCGAAGTTTCCAAGACGAGTTGACAAGAGCCTTACTTCTGGAGTATATTTCATGGAAAGTCAGAGGCTCATCAGGACACAGGAGCAGTGATGATCCCTTCTTAGCCAGTTCATCGGCAATGTTGATGAACTGGCTAAGAAGATAGAAATACTTAAATCTAAAATACACTAATGCATACCGAAGAATTGTGTGAAGAAGCCCATTGTGTTATACTCTACTACGACGTTGATTGAATTTACCTTACCTTTTACATACCGAAATATTAGAGGTTCGCTGGTTGCCCGGTTGGAAGAGCAACTGGAGGGTGGCCAGATCGAATCCAATCAAAGGAAGTCGTGTACTAAGGTGGCTAGTGCACGAGTAGATAGTTTGGAAAATATTTAATTTGCGTCGTACAAGAGAAACACAACAGGGTATTGACGATAGTCTACAATCAATACCCTAAGGTAAAAATACGAGGACAACACCTCGTCATCTGACCGTGGTTCCAAATTACGCGGTGTTGTTCTCGGATCTTTCCGTTTGTTGATTGATCCCGGACCGTCGTCAATAGCCCATTGTGTTCTTCCAATACGACGTTAATTGAATTTACCTTATATTACAGAGGAAAACACCTCGTAATTTTCAACCACGGTCAGATGGTAATGGTAATTTTAGTTAACGTCGTACTAGAGCAACACAACTGACTATTGACGACGATCCGGGATCTGTCACTTAAGGGAAGTATTCGAGGACAACACCTCGTAATTTTGAACCACGGTCAGATGACGAAGCAACACCTGAGCTGGCACCCCACTCTCCAAACTTCCACGCCAACCCAACGTGAGGACTTTCGGCCTCGACAGATTTAAGGTGCACTAGCCGCCTCTACACCATACGTTTACTAACATCCATGCCCGGACCCGGATTCGAACCAGAAACCTTCCGATCTAGAGGCTAACAGCTTAACCACTATACCGGTTGGTCGGCCTACGGTCAGATGACGAGGTAACATCTTAGCTGGCATTCCATTCGCTAAAATTCCACTCCATCCCTACGTGAAGACTTTCGGACACGACGGATTTAGGTGTACGCCAACCATCTCTACACCATACGCATACAAACATCCATACACTGACCCGGATTCGAACCAGGAACCTTCCAATCTAGAGGTTAACAACTTACCCACTAGACCGGTGGGTTAGCACCGAAGAAGTAAAACAGCAAACACAATCGAAAAATATTATCCTACTTGAGACAAAATATCTCACAAGTTTAAAAATCTCCAAAAATAACATTTCAAATAAACCTCTCCTCGGACAAGGAGCATTAATAAACTCGCCAAGGTAAGAAAAAGGAGCAGGCGCAAGATGCTTCCAAGATTTACCGGGCAAGAAATATAACCAAACAATCCCATGGTACCCCACGGCAATAAGGAAAAATCCTGAAAAGTTAAGACGTGGAGTTCTATGCCCCCCCTCACTTTTTTTTATTTTACTTTGCAGCCATCTGCGCGAAAAAAACTTTTCTTGCTTTTGAAGTGCATCAATCATCGTGGACATCTGACATTCCCGATTTCTTCTCATTCCAACATGGGTTAGATTGATTTTAATCTATACGACTACATCCCAGAGCCTCCGACCGACGGGCAACGGCGAAAAAGCACAAAGAAAGGACATCGGAGGGGGCTAAAAATAATGCAGCAGGCAAAATTTGATCTGAGAGTAATCGCTTTTCTTATTCGCAAATAAAACATGATGCGGATAGATATAAATGGAAATGTGTGGGTTTTCTTTATGTGTGGTATCGGATTCTACAGAAAAAGTGGTCCGTGATGTAATTATCAGTGTATACCTTCTAGGCGATCCAATAAAACCGCACGAACTATCTTGCGAAAATTTATAACTTTAAATACTTATTTCCAGTGATGGGTCTACATATGATACATACACTGTATGTTGGCTTTTTGGAAAGACTGTTAACCAAAATTAACAAAGCTGTCGGATGATTCAATTAACAGATGTATTTACCACAAGTATGAATGTAAAAAGTTAAGTAAAATATAACAGTGAACACAAGTGTTTAAGTAGGTAAATAGTATATATATATATATATATATATATATATATATATATATATATATATATATACACTACCCTACAATAATGGACCGGACAGCAAGATGTGATGGTATAAGGGAAAAAATACATGCTTTAATAGGGGGATGGTCCTCCACGTGCTGCAATTACACTAGCAACCTTACTGGGCATACTTCCAACAAGGTTTTGACATGCATTTATTGTTATATGTGTCCATTGCTGCTGCACGAATGTCGCCCGCTCAGATGTAGATTTCGGACGTGGTTCCCTGGTCCGTAAGCTTCACTCTAACTCGTCCCACAAATGTTCTATAGGGTTTAGGTCGGGACTGTGAGCAGGCCATTGAATACATCCGTATCTTGATACCAGAGTGCTTGACAGAGTCTGTGCAGCATGACATGAGCTTTTTCGTTCTGGAATAACATTCGTTCTTTCCATAAAATTTCCAGATCGTAGGAAGAACCTGACTGTCCAAAATGTTCATGTAGGCGTCGGCGTTCAATTTACCAGGAATGACATGCAAAGGTCCCAGGCCATCCCACGATAAACACCTTAAAATAAGTAGTCAGATTTTATGCAAATCCGTTGGCGTACGGTCCATTATTGTAGGTTAGCGTATAAATATATTCAAATGATACATTTACAGTATGTTGGCATTTTGGAAAGACTTAAAACCAGAATTACTATGGCTCCTAGATGATTCAATTTGTTTACCACAATGTATGAATGTAAAAAATAAAGTTGAAGATTTCAATGATGACAAAAGTTTGGGGTAGATAGTCGATACATTTACTGTATATTGGCTTTTAGGAATCCTATAACCGTTATTAACCTTTAGATTACGGCCGGTACTGCTATTGTACCTTGAAGGTTATGGGAACTGTGCTAAGAAAGAATTTAGACATGCCCGGTACAGAAGTTATACCTTAATAAGGTAGGTAGGTACGTATTTTAATTAACGTCGTACTGAAACCCTACAACGCGCTATTGACGACACAGAATTAATAAAGCTGTCGGATGATTCAATTTACAAACATGTTTACCATATTTTATTAATATAAAAAACGTCAGTAAAATATTGCAGTGTAGGCAAGTGTTTGGGTGGGTAGGTTTCGATAGTAGCTAAAAATTAACGTTGCATTAGAGTAACACAGTGTAGGGCTATTGGAAATCAACAGCGATCAATGCTAAAGGGAAAGATCCGACGACGATACCTCGTCACTTTAATCACTGTCAGATGACGTCAAAACTGAGTTGTAGGCGGCACAATTTATGTTCCTGCCTGGGATTATTCCTTTCCTTCTGTGTCCGTAAAACTTTCCTTGTGTGTGCCTATGTCTATTACTTTTTGTTGTCTTGTGTTTGGCGGACATGACCAAATATGGTACTTGTTATATGAAATTAACCAGAAAGAAAGGTTACTCTGGCAAACTCAACAGACTACGGATATGGTGGTAGGAAGATACGTGACGTTGCACTGTAGCAAGGCAACAAGCTATTGGAGACTATCTGGGATCAGTCCCGAAGTGAAAGATCCAAGGACAACGCCGAGTAATTTTGAACCATATCCAGATGACGAGGTCTCACCTGAGCAGGCGCCCCACTCACCAAACTTTCACACCACGTCGACGTGAGATCATTTAAGGCCACGATAGATTGAACCAGCACCAATCAACGATCTTTGGCTGAACCAAATTTCGAACTCGCAACCGTTCGGTGGAAAATCCGTTACGCTTTCAACTGGGCTACCTTGCACCTGGATGTAGTTGTGTTGCTGTAGTACGACGTTAATTAAAAATTACCATCTTTACCAAATTACCCACCTGGCTGTATTTTTCTCGTAAACTTTCGTAATGTGTGTGTCTATTATTTGATGTATGTTTTGAGCCCCAAAATGCACCTTGTGACATAAAACCTCAAAAATAACCAACCACCCTAAGGGCGTTCATAATTAATCTTGAACTCCTAATCCAAAATCAACCAGCTAGCCCATCGCGGTCCCACGAATGTAATGGAGTGAAACTGAAGTGCCGGTGAGTGTTACAAAATTCGTGTCAGACACATTGTGTCCAAAATCAACCACCTGGCCCATCGCAGTCCCACGAATGTAATGGAGTGAAACTGAAGTGCCGGTGAGTGTCACAATTCGTGTCCCAGACAAATTGTGTCCAAAATCAACCACCTGGCCCATAGCAGTCCCATGAATGTAATGGAGTGAAACTGAAGTGTCGGTGAGTGTCACAATTCGTGTCACAGACAAATTGTGTCTAAAATCAACCAGAAACAGCTAGCCCATCGCGGTCCCACTAATGTAATAGAGTGAAACTGAAGTGCCGGTGAGTGTCACAATTCGTGTCACAGACAAATTGTGTCTAAAACCAACCACCTGGCCCATCGCAGTCCCACGAATGTAATGGAGTGAAACTGAAGTGCCGGTGAGTGTCACAATTCGTGTCCCAGACAAATTGTGTCCAAAATCAACCACCTGGCCCATAGCAGTCCCATGAATGTAATGGAGTGAAACTGAAGTGTCGGTGAGTGTCACAATTCGTGTCACAGACAAATTGTGTCTAAAATCAACCAGAAACAGCTAGCCCATCGCGGTCCCACTAATGTAATAGAGTGAAACTGAAGTGCCGGTGAGTGTCACAATTCGTGTCACAGACAAATTGTGTCCAAAATCAACCACCTGGCCCATAGCAGTCCCATGAATGTAATGGAGTGAAACTGAAGTGTCGGTGAGTGTCACAATTCGTGTCACAGACAAATTGTGTCTAAAATCAACCAGAAACAGCTAGCCCATCGCGGTCCCACTAATGTAATAGAGTGAAACTGAAGTGCCGGTGAGTGTCACAATTCGTGTCACAGACAAATTGTGTCTAAAACCAACCACCTGGCCCATCGGGGTCCCACGAATGTAATGGAGTGCAACTGAAGTGCCGGTGAGTGTTACAAAATTCGTGTCAGACACATTGTGTCCAAAATTCGTGTCAGACACATTGTGTCCAAAATTCGTGTCAGACACATTGTGTCCAAAATCAACCACCTGGCCCATCGCAGTCCCACGAATGTAAAGGAGTAAAACTGAATTGCCGGTGAGTGACACAATTCGTGTCCCAGACAAATTGTGTGCAAAATCAACCAGCTAGCTCATCGCGGTCCCACGAATGTAATGGAGTGAAACTGTAGTGCCAGTGAATGTCACAATTCGTGTCACAGACAAATTTTGTCCAAAATCAACCACCTGGCCCATAGCAGTCCCATGAATGTAATGGAGTGAAACTGAAGTGCCGATGAGTGTCACAATTCGTGTCACAGACAAATTGTGTCTAAAACCAACCAGCTAGCCCATCGCGGTCCCACGAATGTAATGGAGTAAAACTGAAGTACCAGTGAGTATCATAAGTCGTGTTCATATTTCTCCCGCGTTCGACTAACTAGCTGCGATAGGTGTTTGGCCTCAACAATTCTAATGTGAAGACACCTGTTTTAAAGAATTGGGCAGATACCTAGTACGCTCGCTTTATAACAGAATGCGATTCGACGTCGCCCGACCCCCTTCGGGATTACCAATCAACCCGAACGACTGGGAAATCCAATCACGAGTCAACAGTGGGTCAGCAATTCATGGGAGACCGACCGGCCAATTTGAACCGGGACACGAATTACATTAATACGCAAATTCGGGACCCTGTCACTATTGATAGGGGAGACTGTCTAATAGGGGAGGTAACACCAACCGGAGCAGGTAGACCCCGGTTCGATGTCAGCCTCATAATATAATCGGAGCATTACCAACTCGAGCGCGTGATTTATCTAATTCTCCGGGAGGTGAATGCAAATTTTCCCCACACTTGGTATAATTTCGGGGAGGGCTTTCCGCTTTCTAAACGGTGGTGGGGTGTTAGCTGTAAACCTCTCCATTATTCGAGGATGGTGGTGGTTGATCCTCCTGTTGGAATGCTTTAGCGTACGGGTTGTTGTTCTCCTTTGTAACGATCTGGAGAGCAAGGGGACGTCCTCGTTCACAGTTGTGGATAAACAATGGTTTGCCTAGTAGAGTGCTGATGTATATTTGTGTGTAACGCCACCAGATACCTCTCTTTTAGGTGTGCACGGAAGGTTTGGGGTTTTATAGCGCAAGGGACACATTTGTGATGGATAATGGGTTTGAAAGTTCAGCTTCAGATTATTTGTTGACGAGGAAAAAGTCACACTCACTAATATGCGCTGCCCTACAATAAGGGACCGGACGCCAGGGATTTGCATAAAACTTGCATACTTGTTTTGGGGTGTTTTTCGTGGTATGGCCGGAGACATTTGCATGTTGTTCCTGGTCAATTGAACGCCTACGCCTACGCTTACATGTAGAGTCAGGTTCTTCCTACCCTCTGACAATTTTATGGAATGGATGAATGTTTCTCCAAGAACAACAACGCTCCATGTCATGTTGCAGCCTCTGTCAAGCAGTGGTATGAAGACATGGATATAAAAGGTCTTTCCTGGCCTGCTCAGAGTCGCGACCTAAACCACATAGAACATTTGTGGGACAAGATAGAGCGACGGTTATGGACCTGGAAACCACGTCAGAAATCTACAGTTGAGATAGCGACATTTTTGCAGCGGGGATGGACGCAAATACCCGTGGCTGTGTATGAAAACCTTGTTGAAAGTATACCCAGAAGAGTTGCTAGTGTAGTTGCAGCACGTGGGGGATCAGCCCCTTATTAAAGCATGCATTATTTTCCTTATACCATCACATCTTGCTGGCCGGTCAAATATTGTAGGCTAGTGTATAGTAAGAAAAGCATGAAGGCTGTAGAACTATCTTGATTTTGTTAGAGGTTTTACATTCTATTGTCTGATATGTGTCGAGAAACCAGTACTGTATTAAATATGTGTGTTTTTTAACTTTGAATGAAAGTTTTTATATTAGATTTTGCAATCATTCCCTGATGTACTGAAATCAAATGGATGCGGAATTACACGCCCATTAATTTGGCCACGCTGCGCCAGGCACAAGACATTCAATATCAAGTAAGACACACACAATGAAAGTTTTTACTGACGCAGAAGAGAGAAATACACCCAGGAAGCAATCGTACCTGACCAGCTTACAACTCAAAGGTTGCTGGCGCAGTGTGTATACCCAATGGTCCACGATGACCCCTCAAGTGTGTACGGACTTCACGAGGTACTCTATTGATCTTTTCTTTTCTCATAGGGTTTGCTGTCTTAACCCTTCCTTGCATAGTGGTGGAAATTTCCATCATAACATTGAATGCCCAAAAATTATATAAAAGAACAAGTTCACTTTAAGTTGATCGTGTCTGGATACCTTTTTACTGTCCATTGCATAAAAATAAACATAGCTGTCAAAAATAAGCAAGTGTCACTATCAGTAAAACGAGCTTGAAGTTGTCATTCCGCTGTTTGTTGTAGTTGCAATAAACGTATGATTTCGTTTTTAATTTTGTTTTATTATATTTGAGTTTCTATTGCTAGAAAAGTGAAAATGAGTGGAAGAAAGGTTTGTAACATGTGTTTCTGTTATTTTTAGAGCAATTTCTGAAAAAGTTTGCGTTTAATTTAAAAAATACCACATGATACCATCCTATAGTTTTTTGCTAAATTTATACTATAAATATATACTAAGATTTTTTTAACCATTTTCCCTTTAATTTTGAACATGAATAATATCACCTTGATTTATTTCACCAATAAAGAAAAAATCATGCAAAGAAGGGTTAAGGTGTATTGTATACACTAGAAATCACGACAATTGGCCGGAATATGGATTTTGTTTTTATTGATTTAAAATAGTACCCCAATTTATGAGCTTTCAACCGATTACAATATCTTGTAAACATTCGGAATACTTTCTTTGTTACTAGTGTTTTTCGTATTGTCACCGGTACAAGCATGTTTCCAAACTTTAAACTCAATTTGTGTAGTACTGTATTTTTGCGCTTTGTTCAAACACTGATAACTCAACAAGGAATTGATGTACAAATATTATAGTTATTTTTATGACATTCCTATCTATATAATCTAGTGAACGTTTTGACTTCAATCAAATTACAGTATTGCGTTGGATTAGAACTCGAAAGCGGTTTCTAATCTTTTACTCTTCCAACCGAGCCTAACACGGCGCTTAACAGTCAAAAAAGTTCGGGAATACTTTCTTTGTTACTAGTGTTTTTCGTATTGTCACCGGTACAAGCATGTTTCCAAACTTTAAACTCAATTTGTGTAGTACTGTATTTTTGCGCTTTGTTCAAACACTGATAACTCAACCAGGAATTGATGTACAAATATTATAGTTATTTTTATGACATTCTTATCTATATAATCTAGTGAACGTTTTGACTTCAATCAAATTACAGTATTGCGTTGGATTAGAACTCGAAAGCGGTTTCTAATCTTTTACTCTTCCAACCGAGCCTAACAAGGCGCTTAACAGTCAAAAAAGTTCGGGAATACTTTCTTTGTTACTAGTGTTTTTCGTATTGTCACCGGTACAAGCATGTTTCCAAACTTTACACTCAATTTGTGTAGTACTGTATTTTTGCGCTTTGTTCAAACACTGATAACTCAACAAGGAATTGATGTACAAATATTATAGTTATTTTTATGACATTCTTATCTATATAATCTAGTGAACGTTTTGACTTCAATCAAATTACAGTATTGCGTTGGATTAGAACTCGAAAGCGGTTTCTAATCTTTTACTCTTCCAACCGAGCCTAACACGGCGCTTAACAGTCAAAAAAGTTCGGGACCGAAAGAGTTTAGGTTTCAATCCCGAAATTAGCTTAAAATTATATTCCTTGTTTCGTAACCGTCCTGGTGGTTGTCTCGACGATCTCGAATCAGATCTTGATGGACGAGTTATCTCGTCATTGGAAGAAAATTCCCTTGGTTTATATTCCGACGTCATCAAAATACTGGCAATATCTTGCTGCCATTGACATAATGAAACTTGATCAGATATTTATGGACGAGATATCATGTCGAAACCACATGAAGGGTTAAATACATGTGTTAAACGTACATCACTCTAGTGTAAAAGATGAACACAAACTCCAGAATTTCACTAACAAAACTTCATTTATAACACACCACAAACGGTTCTCACAGACGAATGCGCACCAAGAGCACTAAACGAGGGAAAGTGACCGTTTACGAGATACTTGCCTAATAGGAGATACTACTGCAGGGCTCGAAATACTCGGGTGCACAGGTGCACTGTGCACATGAAAATAAAATTGCGCACCTAATTTTTTTCCTGCTAGGTGCACCTAACGTTTAAAAAAAAAAGGGGTGGGGGGGACGTGTTTTATTTTATTTTGATGTTTGAACAAAATATTAGTATCGACATCTCTCGCTCTAAAGGAACGTAATTAAAATTCCTAAATACACACTAAGCGAAAACAAAATCGCTGTGACGTAACGTGTTTATACAGGAGGAAGGTTTACTTGTGTCACTGCCACCAGAACTTTCCGATGATCGAAACATTTTCCAGATGGCTCTGTGACTGTCGCAACAGTCGTGCGCCGTAGAATTTCTATATGTTAAAATATTTTTTATTTGCTATCTACTACGAACCTATATAAACATATCCAACTAATACAGTAGTTTACATTACATTAATACTCTTATATTACGTTTTTTTTAATGCGCACCTAACATATAACCTGTGCAAATAATTAAAAAACTTAGGTGTACAGTGTGCACCTGTATTACAAAATTTATTTCGAGGCCTGCACTACTGTATGGTGTCTCTATCTACTAGAAGTGTAATGAACTATTAGCAAGTGCGACTGTAGAGTCATTGTAAACATAACCTTCCCTATTTTGCATGCCGACCCATACTTCATTAACAATATGTGGTTGCACATCTTTTTAAAGAGTATGGAAGACTTCGTTTTGGCTGGTCTATAGACGTATCAGATAAGATGTTAAGTTAATTGAAAAGTTTTGACATAATTAAATAAGTTTATATTAAATAGACTTTTTTGTCACGTTTGTATTCCTTTGTCGTTGTGAATGCATATTACCATTAAAAAGCTGGTGTCCACTATAGGGTAACCTTAACCCAAAACAGCTTATTTGAAAAATTTTATAAAATCGTTTTTTGTTTCGATATGCAATGTATTTTTCCAAAAAATCTGTCAACTTATCGAAACAGCAGTAGTGATAGTGTAGAAAATCAAACAGATGTTGTTAAATTTTTCATCTGATAGTCACCAACGCAATTTTTAAAAAAAGGAACTCATTACGGTCACTTTTCCCTATGACCCCTATACTACGAGTCAGACCCCACATCTAAAAACCCCCAGTTTGGAGATGATGGAAAGTCACGCAAGATTGCATCAGAAAAGATGATGCGGATGATATAAGGAACATTTCAGAGCATGTGTGGTCTTCAAATGTTGCTTCGACCGCCTTACAGTTCATGCAGGCGTAAACAACCTGATGATAGTAACTTTTAAGATGCCGTTAAGCCAAAATAGGTATTTAACCTTTAGACTACAGCCGGTACAGCAATGTACCATGATCGCGCCAAGAAAGAATTTAGATAGCGGCTAGTACATCAGTTGTACCTTGAAAGGTATGAGAATTTCCTAGAAATAACCGCGCTTGTTATACACAGTTCAGTCACATTAATGTGGCCACTACCTAATTTCGACGTCAACGTGAAATAACTAATCAGAAAAGGCAGGTGGCAGAACATTGCAATGGAGTATATATAAAGGATATCCTAGGGCATCGGAAAGCACTTCAATCGTTGGCGTAATGCAGAAACGTAGCGATTTATCCGACGTCCAAAAGGTCATGATTATTGGCTTTCGGGCCAAGGGTGGAAGCATTTCGGAAACGGCTAATTTTGTGAACTGTTCGCGTGCCGCCGTAGTAAAAGTATACCGTGCATGGCAAAATGGCACTATCGAAAATCAGCGGCTTGACACATATGGTGCACCACGGGCTATAGATGACAGAGGCGAACGAAGGCTACGGAGATGCGTTCGGGCGAATAGACGTGCAACTGTTGAGCATTGTCAACTTCATCAACAACGGTTCAGAGAACGTTGCTGTTCATGGGCCTCCGCAGCAGACGCCTGGTTGATGCACCTAAGCTGCCTGCTGTTCATCGTCGACGAAGGCTGGAATTGGCGCGCCAGTACAGCAACTGGACTTCCACAGAGTGGCGACAGGTGGCTTTTTCCTATGAATCACGTTTTATGCTCCTACGGACAGATGGAAGTTGGTGTATACGGCATGAAACGTCTGAAAGCAAACACCCTGCAACAATTGCCGGAAGGATCCAGGCTGGAGGAGGGAGCATTATGGTTTGGGGTATGTTTTCCTGGTATTCAATGGGTGCACTTATCATTGTGGAAAGCACGATGGATCAGTACAAGTACGCATCTGTCCTTGCAGACCATGTCCACCCCTACATGCGAATTATTTTTCCTCAGAATGATGGCATCTACCAGCAGGACAATGCTATGTGTCATACAGCTCGCAGTGTATGTGCGTGGTTCGAAGAGCACCAGGATGAGTTTACCGTTCTCCCCTGGTCAGCAAACTCAGGGGATTTAAACCCAATCGAGAATCTGTGGGACCACCTCGATCGGGTTGTTCGCGCCATGGATCCTCAACCGCGTGATCTAGCGCGACTGGCCACGGCACTGGAGTCGGCCTTTCTCAACATCCCAGTGAACACCTTCAGAAACCTAATTGACTCTCTCCCTGCACGTCTTGCAGCGGTCCGCTCTGCCAAAGGTGGTTATTCTGGCTTTTGACAGGTGGTCACATTAATGTGACTGGACTGTGTATCTATAGCCGTAGTAAAAAGGTTAATCATCCCTCTCGTGAAGTTTAACGGTATGTGGTAAATCCAGAGTTTCCTGTCCGAACAAGAGTTGACAGGTCAAAACCCCTCTTGTTATGTTACATTGCATTTAAACTCCTGAGGGGATCACATGCCTATACCGGTTCAACAGCCCTGCCATCCTAGCTGTATGATCTTTATAAAGTTTTAACCTTCTTGGCCAATAGAATCTTTCGCATCATTCTATCAAGCAATAGATAGAGTTATGTAGTCATTATGTGTGTGTAGTAGGGGAAGAAGTAATGCTACAATACTCCTGTGTAAATCTCGTGACACTTAGGCAAGACAGAAGCTGGTCCAGCATCAGTCCAGAGACATTAAATTGACTGAAGTACTCATGAATACCGACAAGCTTCTTTTGTGTACAGATTTAAACCCGTCAGACCCTTCTTGTTCTGCTGTTAACCCAATGAGGGGTTAACGCGCTTCCGTTCTGCAATCTGCAGTCCTCCCCTGTACGACCTCAAAACAATTTTGACAATCCTGACCAATGGAATCTTTTGTATGATTCCTTCAAATAGATAGGGTTATGGTCAATATGTGTGTGTGCTGTAAGTTAGAAACAATGCTACATTACACTCGTAAATCTCGTAACACTTAGGCAAGACATACGCTGGTCCAGCATCAGTCCAACGACACTAAATTGACTGAAGTACGCATGAGTACCGAGATGCTTGCTTTCTGCACAGGTCTAAATTCGTCACACCCAAAAAAGTAAATAATTATTCAGTAATATTTACTTATATTTTAATTTTCGTTAGAAGTAAGCATGATTATTTTAGTGCCTTCAACTAACTCTGTTTTGATTTCGTCATGAAAATTTTCGGTTATATGCCTTTAAGTAAGAAATAACTCAACGTTGAAACAATTTCAAAAGAACTGTTTCTTATATCATCATTTCATTTGTATATCCACTCCATACATTCATAAATGGACAAAAAATGCTCTCTATTTTGATAAACAGCGAAACAAAAACAATAACTTGGCAAAAGATTTAGGCTAAAAGTGATGCGGAGTTCTTTCTTAGAAAGCGAAGTCGGTATTGCTTGAATGACTCCTTTTCTATTGAAAGTACGAAACAAAAATGTGATCTAAAGTTTTCAGTCCTTGAAGGTCTTGAAAAATGTGTTAATTGCAGTCAAGCGAAAAGTTACTGCCGTCTAGACAGGTTGCCTTAAGGCTGTTGAAGTGTATAGTAACTATTCAATCCAGTAGAAAACAAATATCCGTTTGGAAGATCGAAACATAAAGATCCAAATGATGATGTTTAGAATAGGTATAACATTTCCCCCTTGTTGGTAAAGTAACGGTAATTTGATAATTTTTAATTAACGTCGTACTAGAGCAACACAACAGGCTATTGACGACTGTCCGGGATCAATCCCCTAAGGAAAAGATCGGAGGAAATGTAACATATTTGCAAGGTTGGGATGCGAGTTCGAATCCAACCAAAGACCGTCGTGTACTAAGGGGGATTATGCATATTAAATATGTCGTGACTTCAAATATTCTCACGTTGGCGTGGTGTGGAAATTTGGAGAGTGGGGGGCCAGCTCAGGTGTGACCTCGTCATCTAACTGTGGTTCAAAAGAACTTGGTGCTGTCCTCGGATCTTTCTTTTCGGGGTTTGATCCCAGACCGTCGCCAATAACCCGGTGTCTTGCTCCAGTGAGACAATAATGAATACCTACCTTCGTGCGCATTTTTTCTGGTGTTCAGTTTATCCAAAATCACAGTCTTCAATTCCTTATAATTAAATTACTTTATCCCTCTGCTCTACCCTATCATATCTTATTACTTTTACATTTTCATTAATTTCATTTACTTATAAATTAGAGATAAATTTCTTGCGCCCATAATTCTCTTTAATAGTATTTTTAAATATTCATAAATACATACATTGGTTTCATGATTTTATCTTACGCTTGGCACAGCTTGTCCTTTATGTGACCTTGCGTCATAAACACAACCAACAATCAATCAATCATGTCGGAGTTGGTTTACACTGCCATATACACTTATAATAAGTACACTTTTTTTGTAGAGATGGATACCAGAAGTGGACGGATTAGTAAATGCTGTTAGACCGTGAGAACTGTATTAATATTCCGGGTGTACTTCAGTGTGTAAAGTGGTGTTCTGTCATCTCAAACTTCAGAGGGCTATTTGAAGTTATATGTATTACATTGGCAACTTAACTGCTCTCTGAAGAGTCAAAACTTAACTTAAAATATGTAACTGGAACGTTTAGAAATTAGTCATAAGAAATACCTTTCAACATCTTCTGAAATAATGAACAGCCTTTTTCACATAAGGTTCCCCAGATTGACAAATGTAGATTCTTACCTGCAAACAGAATTAGTCAAATTTTAGTCACTGAATAGTTAATAATCACAATTCACGGTATAAATCAGATCACACAATCATAATATATCTCAAGATTAATACATCAATAAAATTTTTAAAACATCCTACTATAAATAAGGATTAATTTATTGGTTTTGTCACTCTCTATGGTCTTGTTTTTACCTGTCGAGATCATGTTTTTATACTCGTTTTTAAACTGGGACCTATGTTTTAAAGTTTATACCGAACCACTATGCATATCCATGATCCTATGAATATCCTTGCCAGGATTCAAACCCAGAGCTTTTTGAACTGATGGCCACAGCATAACTACTAAGCTACGGATAATCAACTGAGAATTTGAAATACTTTTTTTACCTATTTGAAATCTAAATACAAAATCCATGAAATTGATTAAAACCAAGTAGAATCAATATCGACATATGTACATATATACACTTTTAAACAAGCCACCTACATTTAAATAAGATTGTTTTATAAACTTAAAATGTATTCATCAAAACCTTATGTAGGTATTGATTAAAAAACCGAATCCAGCTGTATTTTAAGCTGTCTTTCTCTGAATGAATCATGTAATAAAACATTACACATGTATTACCAACGGAAATTCGAAATTGAAACTCGTGGTATTCTTCTCAGCTAAATATTTATTATACTCAAGACTAACAGCTAAAAAAACAGCTGAAAATTCAGGTGCAACCCTAAGGAATCAATACTTACTTTTTTAGCATATTTATCTGAGATAAGAAAGGTACGGAATTTCAGATCAATAAAAAATAAATATAAAAACAAACAAACAACGGACATCTTTTCTTTATTTTTATTCCATTAAATTAAGCATGCTTAAAAGCTTCTTTTAGAGATACACAGCATTTGGAAGCACTTCGTTGCTTTTACTCGGCCATTATTAGACGAGGGTATTTTTTAAAAGTACAATATAGAATATCTTTATCATAGCTTCGGATGTCAAGTGGTGTAAGTTCGATGGGAGTTCACACTTGTAAACAACAAGTTTCAGTGACCTATTCCATTTTTTACCTATAAAATTAGATTGCAATAGCTAGATTACTTTAAGTTTTCTTCAGAGGCTATGATTTATTGATTCAGTAGATCGGTTATTTATCTGTTTTCAAGTATATTTGCAGATAATGAAAATTTTTACCATAAAATGTCATTAATCACTTTGTAGTATGAAATATCATTGATCCCTTTGAATCTCAAAATTGTGTTGCTCATTCCAATCACAATTGTTAGTGATTTATTTGTATCCCCCTATGTTAGTGATTACTTTTCATTACACAATATTACGAATTAATTTTTATCCCCCAATGTAATTGATTACTTTTAATTCCACAATGTTATTGATTAGTTTGTATCCCTAAATGTTATTGATTACTTTGTATCCCTAAATGTTATTGATTACTTTGTATCCCTAAATGTTATTGATTACTTTGTATCCCTAAATGTTATTGATCAATTCGTGGCGCAAGTGTGATTGATTATTGTGCATCGCAAAATGTTACTAATAATTTTTTATCGCAAAATGTCATTGATTGCTTTGTTTTTTAAAATGTATTGATCTCTTTGTACTGCGATTGTTATTGATTACTTTGTATCGCAAAATATTATTGATCATTTTGTATCGCAAAAGGTTTATTAATCATTATTTGCATAACATTAATATCTCAAATGAGATGAACAACTTCTATTTTTTCTTTGAAAATAATACACAACGTGTCCAAAAAAAAGTCGCAGTTGAAATTTAAACGTTAAGGTTGGGGACGACGGTGATTCAATGAGTATTGCTGATATTTGCATAAATGTTTGCGCAATGCAAGCTCGAAATTTCGACTGTTTTCATACGATTGTTTAGTTTGAAGTAAGCACGGCTGAATGAGATAGCTGTGGTCGAGGAAGTGATGTAACAGATTTCTTCAAAAAAAAAAAAAGGGCAAATCATTGGTCTGCACCAAAGTGGGAAAAAATGTAAACACAAAGTTGCAATTTGTCGCACAGGATTGTGAACTGTTCGACGCATAATTAAATCTTGGAAAGATGGCGGTGAACCATCCAGTCGCGAAAAATGTGCGGTCGAAAATCCATCCTGAACGAACGTGACCGGTGATCGCTGAAGCGGTTAGTGAAAGCAAATTGCAAGAAATTGACTGTACAACTCACAGCACTCTTCAATAATGGAAACAAAACAATTTCCATTCGCACAATGCGACGAGAATTTAAAAAAGCGGGACTTAGAAGCTGTGTTGCAGTAAAAAAGCCCCTTGTGAGTGCCATTAATCGAAAGAAAAGATTGCAATTTGCAAAGGAGCACAAAAATTTGGGCTCCCCAGCAATGGGGAAAGTTCATGTGGTCCGATGAGTCACGATTTACACTTTTTCAAAACGGCGGATGCATGAGGGTTCGAAGACATTCACATGAAGCGTTGGACCCTACATGTATCGTTCCCACTGTGCACTCGTCAAGAGGCAGTGTAATAAAATGGGGTTGTTTCTGCTCGGCTGGACGGATTCCCCGCAACACTGTGCATCAACAAAATGAAATCTGCACAGTTCCTCAACATCTTGGATGATCAGGTTGTGCCAGCAATGGACTTATCTTCCTTGACGTCAGTGGTGTATTTCAAGACGATAACGCCAAGGTAAACCGAGCTGGAACTGTGAAATCCTGTATCAGTGAGCACGATACATCGTTTACACACATGATTTGGCCACCGCACAGTCCAGAACTCAATCCCAACTAGAATCTGTGGGACATACTCGAAAACGATTAAAGGGCGCATTCCACTCTTTCTTCATCCATCGAGGCTTTTGGGAGACCTTGCGTTGCAATTATGGCCGAAAATACAAATGGACACTGCAACAATGCCCTGACGAATGAAAGGTGGTCCAACGAAACATTAAGGTATGCGACTTTTTTTTTGGACACGTAGTGAATATGATGCCCACATTAATCTTAAGATTTATTTTGACAACTTAGATTAACGTAAACTTCAATCAACTGTTATGTTTCCTGTCTGCTTCAATTTCATCTTTTTATAATTTATCGGTTTTCAGTTTTGATTCCGAAACGTATCAAGAGGCATAAACGAAGTCTAACAAACAAATGTTTCTTGCTGAAAAATACAGTTTATAACTTGTGAAAATTGACTTCAGAGGTGAAACACTTTTTTCACTAATTAGTTTTTTCAATACGTTAATTTTACTGAAGACCTAGGGTACCAGAAGTTTTAATGTGCGCGTCAATAATAGAAAACTCAAGATTAAATTGTGCCGAGGTAGCTTAGTTAGAAGATTACCACTATAGTAGCTGGTGGATTACGAGATCGAAACTCGATTCAACCAAAGACCGTCTTGGTGCTGGTGCACGTTAAATCTGTAATGGCCTCAAATGTCACGTTGATGTGTGGAAGTTTTAGAGTGGAGTGCCATCTCAGGTTCTGACCTCGTCATCTGAACTTGATTGAAAATTCAATGTGTTATCCTCGAATACTTCCCTTCGAGATTGATCCCGAACCGTCGCCATTAACGCAGTATTAGCACGTTGCTACAGTCTAACGTCAATTAACTAACTACCTACCTCAAGATTAAATATGTGATTTAAATTACTTTCTAAAGGAAAAATATACTTATATGTAACGAAAAACAATCATTCAATATGTGACTTTAGAATGAAAAGCGAATACACTACGAACATAATTACCTAAGAGAAATTTCCTCGCATAATTTATTGAAAACATCTATTCATACTTAATTTCAAAATGAACAAACATGTCGAAATACTTGTTTATTACCTTAAACACATAGAAATATTTTTCTTACACTCATATTTATGTCCCTAAAGAACGTATTTCATGGAAATAACATAAATTATTCAGATATAAGTAATTCTATGAATTTACGATCAGTTTACATTTTTAAGGGTTTTATAACTTCACAAATGCGTCGCATTTAAAATTGATTTTTGGTCATAGTAAAACATTTTTATACATAATCTAGCTTTCAAACAATAGCTTAATAATTTCAAAAATAGCAATATGCAGCTCTAAAGAACACACAATAATTTCGGAATTACTTTATTTTAAATATTTTTATTTGTAAACTTAAATGTAAAAAATTGGTATGTCTGGAAAATGTCACGTAATTTGTATTTTATCCATTACATCCATTACATTATTTTATCCATTACATCCATTACATTATTTTATCCATTACATCCATTCTTTATTACATTACTATCCGAATTACCCGAAGTTGATCGGTTTAAATTAACTGTTGATTGAAAAGTGTGATTAGACTTATCACTTCTACAAATATTTCATAAAATAATGCACACTCAAGCATCATTTAAGTGTACGGAAAATAATGTTTTTAACATCGTTTAAACTTTTTCAACGATTCTACAATTTACTTCGGAAGTAAAAATGTTTATTAATGCATTTTTTTAATCCATATGATGCATTTCATATTCATTGAACTTCTGCTGTGTGACAAACTACAACAGTTTCTGCTAAGGTGAGTACTACAGAAGTTGATTTTGAGTTTTGTAGTGATTACGAATATCCCCGTTCGCGTTTACTTTCTGAAAAAATGGTGAATTTTCGACGAAAAGTATTGCACCTAGTTTGTCTATGAATAATTGTTTTACTTGTGACATTCTTGCACATGGTGTGGGATGTTTTTGAATTTCAACAATATTGGAGGATAGTAAATTAAATTGCTAGGGCACTGTGAATAATTATTTTGAAAAAAACACATTTTGTTCTTGAAAATTTCATTCCGCGGCACGTGGAATAACGGCATGGAATTGTTCAAATTTCAATCGCAAATATCTCCGCCAATTTTTCAGATAACTCCATGAAACTTTTTTTTGTTATTTTATTATAGTGTTGCGCATATTTTTCTAATTTAACTTTTTGTCCGATTAGTTTTTGAGTTATTTTTTTAACTTTCTTATTTCGCCGCTAGGAGCGCTGTAAGCTGTCTCAATAAATTCAGCATGATTACTTTACTATAGGTACACGTTGCTTCCTTGACTACACGAGACGCTGTTTCAAATTTTTAAGGCTTAAAGAGACATTACCAGGTCACCCTGTATAGATCGCACCCCGGCAAGAAGAGTGACAAAACTCAAAAATGCAAAATTTGAGAAACATCAACTGAATGGATACTATAAAACTTATATTGAAATAGCATAAGCTTCTCTTTTACATTTTTGGTAAATACTTATGGTGGTAACTTCTATTATTTTCTATAGAATAGTAATATTATATAACACGCAATGGCATGGGTTCCCAACCTTTTAGTAACTGCGTACCACTTAAAATTTTTAAAAAATTTACCACGTCCTATATTTTTTTAGAAATAAATCTAATGTCAGAAAAGTGCCCAATGGCTTGTTTTATTTCAATTAAAATACTAAGAAAGCTTCATATTTTATTATTAATGCACTTGTATTTCGTATTAATGATGTTTTAATAAAGGAAAAAATTAAACGATAATTAAAAATTACCGATTTTTTTTTTACTCACAGTTCGAAAAACAAATAATTTTAAATAATTAGTACAAACTAAGCAAACAAAGAATAGCATAATCAAAAATCAATTTTTAGTGCGAAACTTGTTATTGTTTGTCTTTTATTAAAATATCAATATCAGAAGCAATGGAGCTTAACTTCACTCTTAAGTCCTCTTCAACACTTACTGTTTCTATATTTATTGTTTATACACAAAAGTTCAGAAAAACCACTCTTCCACAAGTAACTGGTAACAAATGGCATAAGAAATACCATAGCGTGGTTGTACATACTAAAAAATCGAACGAACTTCGTAGAATATTAAGATTGCTCGTATCATCCTTGCGTACCACCTGAAACGTTGCCGCGTACCACCAGTGGTACGCGTACCACTGGTTGGGAATCCCTGCGCTAGGGCACCTCATACCTATTTTTCAATGACATAACGTCAAAATTTTTATTTTTGACTTGTGTCACTTTTCTTGCCGGGGTGCGATATATAATTTTTTTTCAAATATTACTTTTATAAATATACTAGGTTAAAATAAATAATTGATAGTTTTCAAAATTATACTATAAAAAAATAAACTGAAATGTTTCTAAGGCTACGAAATATTTCTTAATTCAGTACACTTTAGTCTAAAAGGAATGATATGACGCACTATGAGAATACATATTACATAATCACCTTAATTTAGTTAAGGCCGAGGTACCCCGGTTGGAAGAGTAAAAGACTCGCAATCGGAGGGTTGCGAGTTCGAATCCAACCTAAGACCGTCGTGTACAAAGGGGACAGGTGCATGATAAATCTACTGTGAACTAAAATGTCCTCGCGTTGACGTGGTATGGGAATTTCGAGTGTTGTCATATGATCGTGGTTCAAAGTTACATGGTGTTCTTGTCTTCAAGTATTTCCCTTCAGGTTTGATACCGGACCGTCTCCTATAGCTCTTTTTGCTCCAGTGCCAAGTTAATTAAAGATACTTACCTACCTTAAAACATGAATAAATTTAATTTTTAGTTTTGATCGCGCTTTCTAGTTTTGACCCACTGGTTTATTGGAGAGTTGGGTGCCAGCTGAGGTGTAACCTCGTCATCTGACCGTGATTCAAAATGACGTGGAGTTTTCCTCGGATCTTTCCCTTTGAGTATGATCCCAGACCGTCGCCAATAGCCTGTTGTGTTGCTGCAGTGGGACGTTAATAGAAAATATACACCTGCCCATGGTTGAAATTGCTATACTATTATTCTTACGCCCCTATGACATTTATACATTCCAAGCTCTACTGTAAGCACGAGGTTTTTTTCAATACCGCCGTAAACCGTCCTTTTATCTCATAAATCAAAGACATCTTTCAACTCACAACTTAAGACAGCAAACACGAGATATCAATATTTTTGTAAAACTGACTAATTCAGCAATTAGCTCGAATGTGTTCGTTGGTTTTACCAGACACATCAACGCCGCAATACAACTATAAACAACATGTAATCCCAGATCGTTAATTATCTGCTCTGACAGATCCAAACCCTCGACACACAAAAA
The DNA here is from genome assembly GCA_947359465.1 of Metellina segmentata. Classification (NCBI taxonomy): domain Eukaryota; kingdom Metazoa; phylum Arthropoda; class Arachnida; order Araneae; family Tetragnathidae; genus Metellina; species Metellina segmentata. The sequence goes on from OX375882.1 coordinate 100,259,833, forward strand.
GACAAACCAAGCTTTATTTAGCCTCATTTACCACAACATCGTTGACACTCCTTCCTCATAACACAACTTCGTCATTCGAAGCCCCAAAAAACGAATTCTTTAAATACACCCACCACCGGCAAGGGTTCGAAACGGAGGGTTGTTTTCCACAGGCGAATCCGAGAAGCAGGGGAGGGGGGGATGCGGGCAGAAATAATTTAAGACTTCCATTTTGTCACGTAGAGAACGTGACGAAAATTAAGATTGATTACCGAAAGCTGACGTTAATAAGCTTTCTCGGGTCAACGACGGATCACGGAGAGCAAAGGGAAAGTGTCAGGAAGAATGAAATTTTTAAAGTATACGAGGCACGGTAAGTGTCTCCTTTAAGGAAGCATTTTGGTGGTTGAGGAAACGGTGTGAATGAGTGTTTGGTGGTTGCTTAGTTGGTTGGATTGGGTCGGAAGGGAAAAGTCCAATACAGGACAAGGTGTGCCAAAAAGAAAAATGGCGTAGTTGTCGACTGATGGGAAAAGGATGGGGAATTGTTGACTAATGGCAAAATGGTGGAACTATGGACTGTTGGGGAAAATGGTGAAAATGTCGATTGTTGGGGAAAATGGTGGAAACGTTGACTGCTCGGGAAAATGGTCTTATTGCCGACTCATGGAAAAAGGGTGAAAACGTAACAAAGGGTGATGTTGACTGATGGTAAAAGGTTGAAATGTCTACTGATGGTAAAAGGGTGGAAATGTCGACTGATGGGAAAAAAGGGTGGAAATGTCGACTGTTGGGGGAAAATGAGGTCATTGTCGACTCCTCGGAAAGCGGTGAAATCGTAACAAAGGGTGATGTCGACTGATGGAAAAAGGTTGAAATGTCAACTGATGGAAATGTCGACTGTTGGGAAAAAGGATGTCATTGTCGACTCATGGGAATAGGGTGAAAAAGCAACAAAGGGTGATGTCGACTGATGGAAAAAAAGGGTGGAAATGTCGACTGTTGGGAAAAAGGATGTCATTGTCGACTTATGGGAAAAGGGTGAAAACGTACAAAAGTGTGATGTCGAATGATGGACAAAGGTGGAAATGTCGACTAATGTAAAAAGGGTTAAAATGTTGACTGTTGGGGAAAATGAGGTCATTGTCGACTCATGGAAAAAGGGTGAAAACGTAACAAAGGGTGATGTCGACTAATGGAAAAAAAGGGTGGAAATGTCTACTGTTGGGGAAAATGAGGTCATTGTCGACTCATGGAAAAAGGGTGAAAACGTAACAAAGGGTGATGTCGACTAATGGAAAAAAAGGGTGGAAATGTCTACTGTTGGGGAAAATGAGGTCATTGTCGACTCATGGAAAAAGGGTGGAAATATCCACTGTTGGGGAAAATGAGGTCATTGTCGACTCATGGAAAAAGGGTGAAAACGTAACAAAGGGTGATGTCGACTAATGGAAAAAAAGGGTGGAAATGTCTACTGTTGGGGAAAATGAGGTCATTGTCGACTCATGGAAAAAGGGTGGAAATATCCACTGTTGGGGAAAATGAGGTCATTGTCGACTCATGGAAAAAGGGTGAAAACGTAACAAAGGGTGATGTCGACTAATGGAAAAAAAAGGGTGGAAATGTCTACTGTTGGGGAAAATGAGGTCATTGTCGACTCATGGAAAAAGGGTGGAAATATCCACTGTTGGGGAAAATGAGGTCATTGTCGACTCATGGAAAAAGGGTGAAACCGTAACAAAGGGTGATGCGGAATGATGGACAAAGGTGGAAATGTCGACTGATGTAAAAAGGGTGAAAATATCGACTGTTTGGGAAAATGATGTCAGTGTCGACTGATGGAAAAAAGGGTAAAAATGACGAATGATGGGAAAATGGGGCAAATGTCTTCTGACGTTAATTAGCTTTCTGGGGTCAGCGACGAGAGAGAATCACACGGAGTGCAAAGGGAAGGTGTTATGAATAATGAAATTTTTAAAGTATACGAGAAATGGTGAGTGTCTCTTTAAGGAAGCGTTTTGGAGGTTCAGGTACGCTATGAATGAGTGTTTGGTGGCTGCTGGGTTGGTTTGGGTCGTTATATGGGAGTGGTTCAATGCAAACAAGGTGTGCCGAAATGAAAAATGGTGTAATTGTTGACTGATGCGAAAATGGCAAAAATGTCGACTGATGGAAAAAGGGCGGAAATATCGACTGATGGAAAAAGGGCGGAAATATCGACTGATGGAAAAGGGTGGAAAGGTCAACTTTTTGGGAAAATGGTGTAAGCGTCGACTGATGGGTAAAGTGTAGAAACAACGGGCTATTAGCGACGATCTAGGGTCAACCCCTAAGGGAAAGATCCGAAGCACCCCGCAGTTTTGAACCACTGTCAGATGACGAGGTCAACATCTCAACCATTCTCGAAATTACGCACCACTACAACGTGAGGACATTTGAGGCCACGACACATTCAACGTACAACAGCCCTCTTTTTACACAACGGCCTTTGGTTGGATTCAGACTCTCAGTCTATCAATCTCACAACCGATCTACACTTCCCTCAGAGCTTCAACGGCTTGCAAGAGAACCTCGCAATACATCCACTCAAACCCCACAGCTGACGACACCGAAATCTTTAAGCACGCTTCACACCCCTCAATCCTTCGCTCCATTTCCAGCAGAAAATTCGAATCCCATTCCATGGAACCAATTCCATCAACCGAAAAGAATCAGAAGCGGACAAAAAAAAGGGCCTACAGAACAGAGTTTAACCCTCTGCAACAACTTCCCGTAACAGATTTTGCCACCTATTCCCACTACAGGACCATAAAAAGAAACCCACTCCTGAATTGTAAGCCGAACATCGCATCATTACGGATCATAGAAAATCAATAGCCTGGATTTCAAGCTACGTCTCTTTGCCGACTTGCCCCCTTTCAGCACTGGCACTTATAGAAACTTTTTTTGCCCCTTTCCCAGAAATAGCAAACTTTATCCGGGAGAAAATTCTCCGGAAAGATCTCTCCGGGAACATATTTCAGAGAGCACGGAATGCAATTTCCAGAGGGCGTATGTTCTTATGTTAACTGCAACCGCTTAGTGCCTAATGGATGGATCTCTCTATCCAGGCTGCGGGGATTTGCATAATGGCCGGGTGGGGGGTTAGAGGGGTGCGTGTTAACATGCAGTGAGGCCTTCTGACAAAAGGGAGCCATCGTTAAAAATTATGGGGTCAGCACAACAGGTGGGAGTGAGACGGATGGCTTTGTGAGGGAGGATTAATTAAAATGTTCCGGAGGGAATCGCGGGTTTTAAGTCTTGTCGAAGTTGGGACAGGTTCTTGGGAGAGTCGTAAGTGTGTACTTTGTTTCGTGGGTTCGAGTTTGATGGAGGGATTTAAGGCACGGAATGTGGCTTAAGGGAGGGGGGGGGGCAATGAACTTGAGAAACACTTTTGAAGTCAGTGTATGATTGTTGTAAAATTGTCATATATTGTGCATTTTCTGCTAAAGCATATACATGAAGTTTGATTAAAGGGGTATATCCATTTGTTTATTAGTTATAATATACTAATATTAGTTATTATATACTAACATTAGTTATAATATACTAATATTAGTTATAATATACTAATATTAGTTATAACACACTAATATTAGTTATTATATACTAACATTAGTTATAATATACTAATATTAGTTATAATATACTAATATTAGTTATAACACACTAATATTAGTTATAATATACTAACATTAGTTATAATATACTTATATTAGTTATAATATACTAATATTAGTTATAATATACTAATATTAGTTATAACACACTAATATTAGTTATAATATACTAATCTACAATTTTTGTAAAATTTAAAACAAATTGATGTCCTATGCCCAGATTTACTGCATCGCTTCAACATTCGGGAAATAAAAAAAAAAACTCTAACCATGCTCGGTATCATTCTAGCTATCCACGCTCTAACGATTGCTGTACTAGAATTCTATCAGTGTCTGCAGACTAGTACTTCAAGAGCATCTGTACAATATTGTTTTAATTTATGGTCTCCAATAAGAACCATTATCATAGTTTCTGCCTTACTGTTTAAGCTAAGAAATAAGCGCAAAACCTCAAAAATATTAAACTTACATCGATTAAATGTAAGGCCTACGAATAATACAGATTTCAGCTTTCTTCTCAGAATCAAAACCAGATTCATTGCTCCTTTCAATATTCGGAAGATTGAGAAGACCCTGCACACAGCATTATTCTAATTCCCCACTCTAACAATAGCTGTTTAGTAATATTCTAATGTCAGTTCCACAGTATACTTTAAGGATAACTGCACAGTATTATTATAATTACCCCCACATTACCTGTAGCTGCACTAGAATTCTAATAGCAGCTACATTAAAATTCTAACAGTAACTGGACTAGAATTTTAACAGTATCTGCACTGGAATTTTAACAGCAGCTACACAGTATTGCATAAATGGTAGCTACGCTCGAGTGCACGATTTTACATCAATGGTAGTTGCACAATATTACATCAATGTTAGCTGCACGGTATAATTATCACTCTAATTATAGCTGCGTATTGTATTCTATGCGGTAACTGCACACTAGAGAACTTCAAGGATAGCTGCACACTATTATTCTTATTACCCGCACAATAACAGTTTCTGCATTAGTATTCTAACAGTAGCTACACTAGAATTCCAACAGTAACTGCCCAATTTTAAACAGTGGTAGCTGCACAGTATTATTATAACTACTCACACTAACGGTACCTGTACTAAATTCGTACAGTAGCACAGGATTATTATAAGGTATCTGCACACGAACTTCATGGGTAGCTGCACACTATTATTCTAAACACCCGAACAATAACAGTTTATGCACTAGTATTCAAACAGTAGCTACACTAGAATTAAATTAGTAACTGCAGAATATTAAACAATGATAGCTTCACAGAATTATTATGACTACCCACACTAACGGTAGCTGCACTAGTATTCCAACCATAGCTGCATAGTATTAATTCAAGGGTAGCTTCACAGTATTATTTTAACCACCCACACTCTAACGGTAGCTGTACTAAATTCTAACAGTATATCCACAGTATTGCTTCAAGGTTAGCTGTGAAGTATTATTATAATTATGCATACACTTACGATAGCTGTATAGTGCCATTCTAACGGTAGACGCAAAGCGGTACTTCAAGTGCAGCTGCACAGCATTACATCAATGGTAAGCTGCATAGTATTACATCATGGTAGCTGCACAGTATTATTCTAAATACACATGGACACCAATAAGACCAATTATCATTTCTGCCTTACAATTTACGATGAAAATAAACACAAAACCAATCGATTCGTTCTAAAGCACGCAAATAAAACAGCCTTCAACATTAAGCCCAGATTCACTGCATCGCTTCAACATTTGGAAGATTGAATAAAAAACTCCAACTGCAGTCTGAATAATTCATCTCTCAGTCATTTATTACGGCGCTAATTGCGAAAGAACTTCCAAAGTTGGGGAGAAACGGAAAACTGCCTCTATATTTTTCCCAAGTCAATATTGCTCCGACCGACGAAGGATATCGGAAAAGCATTCGCCACTTCCCCCAAATCGTCGACAAATCATTAAAGCAAGTACCAGCATGGGAGCCGTGAATTCCAAATAAAATTTGACATTGCTTTTTGCTAATTAGATGCGTACTTTTTAAGACGCGCGATTCCAAAAAAAGAACTTGTGAATTTTATCGATGTTTTGTTTCCAAATAAAATCATTTTGATGTTTTTTCTTGTAAAGTGTGTTGATTTTTGACGTTAGACTGGATATATTACGTGTGCTTGAAAACCCAAATGTTATTGAAGAACGGCCGAAATAAAGACTTGATTTACTTTAGTCTTTTTTCAACTTGCATAAACTGATAGAATTTTGAATTTGAAATGGTTAAACCCTTAACAGAACGATAGGTTCCAGTCCCCAAGAATATAAAAATAAACAAATAGCAGTGTTATGCTAAAGACTAAAAAAATGAGGTATCGAGAATTGAAACATTTGTTCACGAATTTCATTTACATGCATAACACTTTTTTAAAGTATGAAGTTTGAAGGATTGAAATGTAAAAGATACGTAGGTAGGTAAGTAGGTATTTAATTAAATTCGCAGGGCTTAACACAACGGGCTATTGGCACACACCAACGTGAGGACATTTGAAACCACGGCAGGTTTAACGTGCACGAGCCCCCTTTGTACGCAGCAGTTTTTGGTTGGATTCGAACTCGCAACCTTTAGATTGCTAATCCTTTACTCTTCTAATAGAGCTACTGCAACCCTGAATTGTAAAATAAGTGGAAAATAATAAATTCACGAGTCCTTTTGAATTTGAAAAAAATATATAAAAAAAACAAGTGTACGTAAAAATGCAAAAAACTTCAAATGAGAACATTCACCTTCGTTGTACTTCATTCTTTTACGTATTCGAATACAAAAGCACACGTGCACTCGATTGTTTTACGCATTCGAATACAAAAGTACTCGTGCACTCAATTCTTTTACATATTCGAATTCAAAAGTACTCGTGCCCTCGATTCTTTCTCGTATTCTAACACAGAAGTATTTATACAAACTAGTAGAATATAGTAGCACATATAGTAGTATTCATCCACGTATTCATTCAAATCATTAGAATATCAAGGTAATAAATCAAAGTATTAGGATATCGAAGTATTCATTCAAAGAATTCGAATACTGAAGTAATCTAAACCAGAAGAACTCGAATACAAAGGTATTATAATTCATAGTATGGAACATGAAAAAAAAATGCAAATTAAGTTTATTTTAATCGTCTTTTGATGAAAATCTATGGTGAAAATTTTTAAATATGTTTTAACTACAACGTATGACTACCCTATTTAATTTAACGTGACCCGTCTTATTTTAAAGTGATTTTCTTATACTTGTCTTTTAAAATAAAAAATTACACACCTTACATAAAAAATGTTTTGTTTTATACAATTTATTTATCTTTACGAAACAGCATCATTATTTAACCAAAGACAAAGAAAGTTATTCCAAATATACATATGCATCACGAAATTATTGTACCCATGTCTAGTATGCAGAAAATAAATAATTTATTAAAATTTAACTTTTAAATAATATACCTGCAATATTTAAACTAATGGAACACAGATAAAAACCGAAACGAAATTCCGGTCATTTTAAAATAAGAAGTTACACACACTTTACTTAAAAAGATTGCTGTAGAGCGGTGTAGATTTGTATAAAGAACAGACAGAAAGATAGACAGACGCCAACACTGCTTTATAAATAGATTATTCGCTATTTTTTCAATAAATATTCGAAAACTTCTTTTGATACTTGAAAATACTCAAATACCAAGTATTCTATTACAAAAGTACTCGATACCAAGTATTCGATTCTAAAATAAATTCGTATACCAAGTATTTGATTCTAAAAAGTACTTGTAAAACCAAGTGCTCTATTCCAAAAAGTATTCGAATACCGAGTATTCGATTCTACAAAGTACACGTATGCCAAGTATTCGATTCAAAAAATTACTCGAAAACCAAGCATTTGTTTCTAAAAATATTATATTCTCCCCATCTAGGTAATAGCAGACTGCTGTTTGTAGGCTTCGAAGTGTACACTTGAAGCCAATGAAGATGGAATGAGGTTACAAGTATTTCCCTCTGTAATCTTCGTGCAATTGAGCTCAGGTTTCACCCGAGCATATCATCTCCTATCTCGACTGTCCCTCAGATCAGCCAGTTCAACATCCTAAGCTGTTCCTAGAGGAGGCCTAAAGTTTCACTGCCTAATAATACATCTTGATACACGAGTCCGGAGTACAAACTCCGAGTTCACGATGTCTTCAGTAAACCAGCGAAGCGAAATACATAAAATGAACAAGATAAATAGTTGAAATAGAAGATGAATAAAAAAAAAAATTCTAAAAATATTCTCTCTTCGGTGCAGAAGAACAAGATATGCTCCAGAGTCTTTTCCATATCAAGGCAAATAATTGTTGGAGTTAGTCAGGTGGAAACAATTCAAGTTTGCCTGTGTAACAGGTGGCCTATTCAGGCTTTACCAGAAAAGCTAGATAGTGATTTGGTATTATTTTTAAATAATGAGGCTCGCCCTGGAATTTTATACTCCAAGAGATAGTTCGAATTTGCAAAATTTGGAAGCCTCCTGATAGATTAAAATTGCGAGGTATTGTCCTCGGATCTTTCAGGCTTGATCCCACGCCTTCACCAATAGTCCGTCGCGTTACTCCAGTGTGTACCGTCAAATCAACCCCTTACCTACCTACTAAAAAAAATGATTGATTAGTTTGAGTTTTACGGTGCAAGATCCAAAATGCGGACAAGCTGCTCGAACCAAGAAATGACGATGTGGAATACAAGTTGTTCTGGATCTAACTCCATCGCAGCTTGGAATAACTCTACGGTGATTAAAATGCCTCTTGTTCCAATTCATTGATGAAATAGATATGTTTAATTCTAATCAAGCGTATTACGGTGTGCAGATTACATAAGGGTTGTAATCTAAATACTAGCAATAGCGTCGACAGAAGCTTACATCAGATTCAAAAGCGCTTCAGACAGAAGTGATAGTTGAAGCCTATGCGATTACATCCACCGTTGATTGAGTTTAGTACAATGAGAGAGTGCTCTTATGGGGAGATGTTATCCGAGTGAATATCGCATGTTTACAACAGCGAACTGTCAACGGGACGAACTGTTGACTCGAAATGCGTAGCGGAGAAGGAAAGCGTTACTTTATTACCAACATAGCGTTGTAATAACCTATATTACCCTACATTGTACCCTATATTATTGTTGACATACTCGGTATAGTGGCATACCCAGGCGCAGAAATATATTCAGTGTTCTGCAACACAACTCCAAGGAATTGCATTTGTTCTGCAGGCATTTTGTCAAATTTTGAAAACTGCAGTAAAATAAAAAAACAGACGTGAAACACAACTATCGGCAAAATATGTACTGTATATTTATAATAAAATATATATATATAAATTAATTAACTTACTTTATTTAAAGCCGACTTATTGCTTTAATTAAAAGCCGACCAACCGGTCTAGTGGTCAGGTGTTGACCTCTGGATCGGAAGGTTCCTGGTTCGAATCCGGGTCAAGGCATGGATGTAAATTGTGCTGTCCTTTGTTAGGAACAATGATGGTCTACCCACTGGGTGCCCCTTCACAAGTGATCATCACTTCTGGTCTTGTATAAGGCTACAATGACTTCTGTCAATTTTGTACTGTATTGTATCATGTATTGTATTTGTCTGTGCAATCTGTACCCAGCCTTGTAAATGGAAATTTAACAAAAAAAAAAAAACAAAAAAAAACACTTTATTTTAAAAAAAAGGCATACTTTCAGAATTTGGAATTCTGTCGATAACGGCAAGTTAAATATTTTGTCATTGACATAGAAGATGTGTTATTTATAAAGATTTTGTGGTAATTTGGGCGGTGTAGGGAGGTTGTTCTGTAGCTAGAAAAGAAAAAAAAGGTGTGACTAGGAGCGCGCTTTGTAATACAGAACATCGTAACTTTTTATTTAAAAAAAAAGCTAACATTTTGATAAAATTAAGAAACAATTGTTCTGCAAAGACTTTGTTCTGCGACGTACGTCGCAGTTTAAAGCACTTCCTGATTCCGGGGTGGCATACTTGTATTGCTGGCACTTGGTAAGGTATGCTGGTATACTTGGTACAACTTGGTATGCTGGTATATTGTTGGCCATAATTGTTGTATTACCATCCTCACGTACCTATGTCTTTATTCTCATTAAAGAAACATTTATTGCAAATTTTGAGTTTTTTTCTTGTACAAATGTTTTGTCACAGGACTATTTTCCAGCAAAGTAAATGCTTCCATGTACCTGCATCGTTATTTTCGTCATCCTTACTCTGTACAGCGCTTTACCCTTTAAGCGGTTTGACGAGAAATCTCGCACATCAAGAACTGATAAATTTTACTGATGACGACATATATCGTCATTAGGATATTACCGAATTTTTGATGATGACGAAATCCTGTCCAGCTTTCTTCTAGTGACGAGATATCTCGTCCATCAAGATTTCAAGACCCAATATTGTAATCAGTAGGAATCTCGTTGACGATGTACCTCATCATAGCAAAATTGGTCGGATCTTGATGAAAGAGATATCTCATCGAAATCATTTGGAAGGTTAAAAGTCGATTATTTTTCATGTAGCCCAATGCAATAAAATTGCTTTTCACGAACGAAAAGAAACAAAGCAATAAATATATTTTCAACAGCGTTTTCAGATAATAAAGCATGATGTGCTTCATCTGAATTCTGTTGTAGTATCCTATTAGAAGGAACCTTTAAAAGTTATTAGCTTTCATCTTGTCAATTAGTTGCTAATTCAAATTTTAAATTGTGAACAATAATTCATTAACAAAAATTATTCGGTGTTAATAAGTATGTTATGTATTTAAATACCTAAGCTTATTCCAAAACGGATTCTGGTTTATAAAGAGTGGGTATCATATTAATTTTTACCTTAGTTCATAAATTTCTCTTGTTCATACGAACTGTATATGTTGCTTAGATCGTATTTACAATCCTCATGTTCAACTGTGAGCAAACTCATGCATAGTTATTCTACTGCATGAGCCGCATGTGTGGAACTATATTTACAATCCTCGTATTCCACGCTTTGGTTTCCGGGTGAGAAGCCCCACCGGTAGAGATGCCCCACATGATGTAATTTTGAAACTTTACGCTAAGTGGCTCAACTTGTTCTACGGATGTTTCAGTTAGATGTTGTTTGGTGTGCTGTGAAAGTTTTGTTACAGCACCTTTTGTTTTCTGCTATCAAAACAATATTTTAAGTACCATGTTTTTTCGACTCCGTTATAAGATTGATGTTGTAGTATAAGGCTGGCACTAGTTAATTTGAATGTAATTTGTTTTTTATGTTAGCATAAAAACCTGTAGTCTGGAGTTGATAAGTCGTTTTCAAGCAGTTTTCCGCCATTTTTGCTGTCTTGAACTGTGGACAATTGCCGAGGCATCTCTCCCATACCAGAAGGATAGACGCCCCACATATATTTGGGAGAGATGCCCCACATACATATTCAGGGGGGGGGGTGGTTGCCATGCATCCCACGTAAATTGTTAAGACTTACTGGACTTTGCTGACAAGAATCATATTATAATTGTATACCTGCCAAGCCATACAACACAAACTCTTCAGCCTCTTGACAGGTCTTTTTTTGAGCCATTAAAGCATTTCTTTAAAGGTGAAGCACGAAAATGGATTATTCATCAACCAGAAAGAACAATTGGAAGATTCTAAGCTTTAGAATTGATTGGTAGAGCATGGAAAAGGGCAGCTTCAGTCGATACTGTTATCAATAGTTTTCGGGATACGGGAATTTTCACACTAAACCAAGCAGCGATTCTGAACCAATTCTTTATAATCGATGAAGAAATGAACAAGACGGATGGAAAGTCCCTAAATTGTTCGTTATCATCACGTTTTTGAGCACAACATATAACAACCCCGACAAAATTATTACATCAGATTTCGCCTGTACTCAGGCTAGAAGAAAGGCCCATAAAGAGAGTCAGCTAAGATACATCTCAAGTACACATCCAAGAAAAACAGTTGAAATCCACCAACAAACGCAACAAGGTATCAAAAAAGCTGATGGTCAACAAAAGTGATCCTATTTGTAACTGCCTCGAATGTGTGAAAAACTATTAGTCCACAAAAAAATTGGTAGATTAGATTACATGTGTTACGTGTACTAAATGGTAACATGAATCATGTACAATGTACGGGGATCTATATTTGCGGGAAAGCAAAATTTAAAAGGACAAAAAGAAAACTCTTTATTGAATATTTTCGAAATATTTTGTAACACTTTTATAGCGTAATAATCTTTTAATACCTTTTAAACTTAGAATTTTATAACTTTCTAGCAAACTAATTTTTTTAATAGTTTTAATGTGTTTTACTACATTTTGTTTATTTTATTTTAAATATGTTTTGTTAAAAACTTTTTAGATCTTGTCTATGGTTGTTAAGTATTTCAATACTTTATAAATTAATGCTAAAGTAGTATATTCTTTTTTAAAATCACTTCGTTTTAATGTTTTATACATTTAAAACCTTTAGTTTAAAAAATGACTGATTTTTACAGGTAGGGCATCTCTCCCATGTAAGTGAGGCATCTAACCCGGAACTTGGGAGAGATGGCGAAAGGTAGAGCTTTCACAGTTTTATTTTTTTTCTATAGAAAATTTACTATAGAATACAAAACAACTAGTCAATATTGATAAGCAATAACTATAACCTATTCTCACAAATTTTCGTTTTTATTGTTAAAACACAATTTATTTTCTAGCCTCTTTTCCTTAAGTGGGGCATCTGTCCCAGAATTACCTTACTGTATATGTTGTCACCCCATTTTTTACATTCTTTGTGTTCAACTGAGTAAATACGTTCATATTTTTTGTATCTACCATTTGTACTATACTTTATAATCCTCGTAATCAACAAAGCAGATATATCCACCCTTTGGTTTTCTGCATAGGTTCAATGTGTTACATACGTTTTGACTATTTTATTTACAATCCTCGTGTTCAACTAAATGAACGTATCCCTACATCGGTTTTCTGTATCGACCATGTACTGTATTTTATTTAAAATCATCGTGCTCAACTGAATGAACTTATCCCTACTTTGGTTTTCTGTATCGACTAAATGTACTTTATTTACAATCCTTATTATTATACTGCGTAAACATATTCATTTTTTGGTTACCTGAATACGCCATACGTACTGCATGTGTTATCACTACTTTATTTATAATCTCCGTGTTCAATTCAGTAAATATATCCATACATAGGTTTTTTGCATCGGCCATATGCACTGTATTTTATTTACAATCCTCGTATTTAATTAACTTAACATATCCACCTTTTGTTTTATGCATCAGTCATATGTATTGTATATGTTGCCACTACTTTATTTACAATACTCTATGCAATTGAGTAAACTATCCAAACTTTTGTTTCTTGCATAGGCCGTGTGTACTGTAATTTATTACAATTCTCGTGTTGGACTTATTAAACATCATATTTTGATTTCTGCATCGGCCTTATGTACTGTATTTTATTTACAATTCTCGTTTTCAATAAAGAACACATATTCATCCTTTGGTTTCTTGCATAGTTCACATCTACTGCATATGTTACCACTGCTTTTTTTACAATCCTCATATTCAACTGATTAAACGTATCCATATTCGGTTTCCTGCATCGGCCTTATACAATCTACTTTATGTGCATTCCTCATATTCATTTGTATAACCATATACATCTTTCAGTTTTCTGCATCAGCCATATGCACTGTATGTTGCCATTACTTTATTTATAATCTTCATATTCAACTCAGTAAATATATCCACTCTTCGGTTTTCCGCATCGGCCATATACACAGTACTTCATTTACAATTCTCGTATTTGACTGAGTAAATATATCCATACTTAGGTTTTATATATCGCTCATATATGATGTACTCTATTTACAATCCTCGTATTCAAACTGAGTCAACATATCCATCCTTTAGTTCCCTCCATCGGCAAAAGAGCTCACTAACTATCCAAAACTGTGCCAACCCGATTCTCTACACTAGCTGACTGAATCATTACCAGAGCTAATACGATACGGATTACTATCCTCGACTCCTACCCTCATATTACGAAATGTAGATGTACAATTAGTCTCAATATTGCACGGACCCTTCCCCTTCAGGATCTAATAAGTACCCCTTCATATGGACAGACGTCCTCACCCACATTGTAAATCAATAGTGTGAGACTACGAACTCCTCGCGTTGGCATGAAATTACGGATGTGTGGGTCCCGAGTTCAATCCCAAGCTGGCATTATGCATTCAAGTAAGGTACACCTGGGTGTAATGTATCTGTGTCCATGTAGGGGCTGTGCTTGCAATGACTGAATTGATTTCAATGGAAATCACACATCTGAGATTCAGTAGTGTACCTCACAGTAATTAGGCAATATGATTTGCATATCGAAGGGAATATTGTAGGGTCTTATTAATTTAGGAAATATCGTATTTACTTTTAAGCCTCTTGGTGGTGGTTCTGATGATGCATCTCTTAAAACTTCATAATTAGGATGTTGATGGACGAGATGTATCGTCATTACAATAAATCTGCCCAGATCTTAATGGACGAGACATCTCGTTGAAGTCACTTGGATGGTTAAACGAAAGGCCGCATTACCTGGGGTGACTGATGGGACTTGTCCATCCCTAAAGCAATAGTAAATTGAATGTTCCGACTGGATAATATCATCAGTTCATGTTTAGTTTGGTATTTCAATTAAAATCGCACTGGAAAAGCACAACGCGCTATTGGTGACGGTCCGGGATCAAACTCGAAAGGAATATTTCAAGGACAACACCAAGTAATTTTGAACCACGTTCAGATGACGAGATTACATCTGAGATGGCACCTCGCTTTCGAAATTCCCATACCACGCTAACGTGAGGACGTTCGAGACCACGACAGATTTAATACGTGCCAGCCCCTTTGTACACGATGGTTTTTGGATGGATTCCAACATGCAACCCTCCGGCTGTCAACCCTTTATTTTTCCAACCGGACTTCCATCCCCGTCTCGACGAGATATCTCTTCCTTAGCAAAATTGACCAGATATTGCACGAGATATCTCGTCAAAATACTTGTAGGGTTAGACAGATAGAGTACTTCGATGTGCTCCGCCAACATGCAGTTTGGGTTTAAATTTCAAACGGACAAACCAATACTCTAATGTATATAAGTTTCTCAATCTCGAATCAAAATTGCGGATTCACATACCATTACATCCGGCAGTTTGGCTTTGAGCTCCCTTCATGGCGAAAGTCATGCCAGGAAGATAGGTATGTTAATTAACGTCGTACTGTAGAAACATAACTGGCTATTGAGGACGGTCAGGGCTCAATCCCAACTGTCAGATGACGAGGTAACACCTACTTTTCAAATTTCCACACCCCGCCAACGCGTGATCATGGTCAGAAAGAAGGTGATTTCATACATAGGCTGCTAATGCACTCGAAGAGAGTCTGGGAAAGTATTTACAATTAGTTCTGCGACGGAAGAACTCCTATGAGATGGTTCAAACTGAGCGTGAGAAAGAGTGACTAACAGGCGAAATTAGTATAGTACAAAATGATTTAAGCCGATTCAAGAGAGGAAGATTTTAACACGAATGCCAGGGATCAGAATGATCTTTGTCTTAATCTGTACAGTTGAAAGTAAAAAATTGCATGAACATCTGGTTTCAATATCAGGGGGCCGTAGCTCTGTTGGAAAAGTAACAGATGAGCAACTGGAAGATTGCGAATTCCAAACACCAATCAATCATGAGAAACCTACAAACTGATGAAAACCTAATAATGACGAAACGAACGTGAAAAGGATGCCATTGAAAAATGATTAGTAGGTCCCAAAATCAGTGGATATTGTCCCGCAAAGAAAACCACGAATTCAATAAGAAACCATTCAATCTATAAACAAGATCGAAACATGATTTGTTCAAGCGTAGAGATATGTGCTGTTTCTCTAGAACTACTAAGGTTTGAAATGTTGTATAAAATTTTTTTAACCTTACACAAGAGAGATATCTAATAAACGTTTTTTAATCCTCAACTGGTGGAATTGCATGCAAAACAACTGATTGTATTGAATCAGTATGTACTCATACGAGTCCATAGGACTGAAAGCCATCCAAGTACCTTATTAAATCTCTGTGCGTAGGAAGATTTCCGAGTTTTATATTATTGCGAAACATCAAAAACTGATTACAAGTCAAGCACGATAAACATGTTAAGAGTGGAATAATTGCGTGAATCAGAATTTTTTGTCGTTTATTTGACGCTCATCAGAATCACTGTTAACAGAAATTTTGTTTGGTGGGTAGTTGAACTAATATCGCATTGGAGCGAAACGACGTTTTAATGGTGACGGTTCGGGATCAAACCCAAAGGTAAAAGTACCTGGGATAACACCTCATCACTCTCAACCGGTCAAATGACGAGGCCAACACCTGAACTGGCACCCTAATCTCCATTTCCACGTCTCTCCAAAGTGACGGCATTTAATGCCATGACAGATTGAACGTTCAACAGCCCCTCCCAACACGACGGTATTTGGTTGGATCATAAATACCAAATGCAACCCAGCCCAAAACACAACCCAAATAACTGTAATCACACCACCTCCAAAAATCGCCTACATGATTTCAATCGACTCACCAACTCATCCCATCTCAAAGGACGTGCAAAATTAGTTTTCGAAACTCCTTCCATTTACCCTTTTAGATTCCTTCCCTCACGAAACCCATTCAAACGCCCGACGCATTTCCATGTCTCCAACAACCCCGCCAGCAACTCTGCAAAACACCCCCCCCCCTCTTCCAACCGTACTCCATTCCTTTGAACCCATTGAAAACGGATTTACGACCCGACTTCCAAGGAAACACGAGACGCAACACACAAACGATAGCTGCAGAAACACCCCTCCATTTCACGCGCATTCCAAAAGAACGAAATACACAAATCCGACGCCACCCCCGCACTCCCGAATTCCTTCCAAAGCAAAATAAATTCCCCCATTCGCACCCCTATCTAATCCTACCCCCTCGACCTCCCTAATCTCAGCAAAGTGGGGCAAGGCCACAGTAAACGCCTCATGGAATAAGCATCCGCCTATTAGAAGAACGGAACGGAACAAAAGCAGAGGGTGGACCTATTTACAGTCGCGTGCCGCGGCAAGTGGAATCGAAGGGACACACTCCCCCCTTTCGCAAATCTTTCGTACACCCCGTGAAGGAGTTGGATTACGAAACGGGAGGAGGGGGGTTGTAAGATGGAAGGAGGGTCGGTGTGCGCCATTTCGTCGGGAATTCCGGCGATGAGTTGTTTCTAGGACGGGGTGTTGGGTTCCCGGAAGCTGTTCTGAAGGGGTGTTGACGATAGATATACCGCGAAATTGAGACGCGTTTCGGGAAATCGGAAGTCGAGACTTATTACTTCGGAGAAAGCAGCAATTTCGAGGAATCTTGTGTATCATGTAATTACAGAGAATTTCAGCCATCAGGTGGGTAGGTAATTAAACTACCGACGCTCTAGAACGTCAAAGGGGGTCGATATGACATTGTTTGGGGTCGACAGAAAAATGTAAGGCAAAAATATCCAAACCTTTCTGAAGAGGCATTCCCTCTTTTGGGTTGCATTTCCAAGCTCGTATAAGGTTGAAACTGTTTTCACCCATGTTAATTTCATTTTAACGAAACAGAGAAATAGGCTAGATGTGGAATCTCGGGGCAATTTAACCAATACGCTGCAGCGCTTAGATTTTTTCAATCGTCTCCAGGAACGGTTCTTTCACCTGCATGTCCAACCCCCACCCTTACCTAATTACCTAACTTGAGCGATCGAGCCTTGTGTGGCATTTACGACTGACGCTTTCCTTTCATAGTATTGTGTGGCGTTTTTCCACCAGAGCGACCTTCAGCCTTTCTCCCAAAACGTTCACACCTGACAATCGACAGGGTAAGATACCGAGCAATAGGAGGGATCCTCTAGAAGGTCAGTCGCTGACAGCTCACAAATGGTGATCGATGCCAGTGGTTACTTAAAAGAGGGATAACATCCTCAGAACACAGATCTATACTATGCCGCTGGTGTAAAAGAAATTGTAGTGGTAACACTTGTCTACCTGCCTCTCAGCGTAAAGGTTAAGGCTGAATCTTACTGATTTTGAACCCAACATTGCAAATCTTATCAAGAATAAAGAAGCACATTCTTCACACTGGAAATTTAAGTGTAAATTGTATACTAAGTTAATAAAATTAGTATTTTTATGTAAACAAAAGTTTTTATGTAAAAAAATATTATCTAAATTATTTATCTCTCCTATCAAATACGCAGCGATAAGAAGGACGACGAAAACAAAACGTACCGCCTTGACCGTTAAGCCATTATAATAACATATACTACTATATAATACCATACAATAAACAGTATAACTATAAAATAAACAATCACGTTGGCGTGTTGTGGATGTTTGGAGAGTGGCGTGCCAGCTGAGGTGTGACCTCGAAATCTGACCGTGGTTGAAAATTACGTGGTGTTGTCCTCGGGTTTTTCACTTCGGGATTGATCCCGGACTGTTAGTTGCATTTTACAGGGTCGTTTAGGCCATATTTGGCCATGCGAATTGAAGATACATGTAATCTATTATTAATCTATGATGTGAATTGGAAATAGTACTTGTAATCCTTATTCAAACATCATTCAGTTCGCATGAATAGAAGTTCCGTTGATAAATTACTTCCAAGAAATCGAGGATAAGGTAAATTCCTCCGCTACGTGGAAATATGTTTTTTTTTTAATGTTCTGGTTCGAAAGGTTTCTTGATATGATTCACTTCAATGGGGTGGTTCTAGAAATCGGGGAGATTCTCCGAAATTACCGCTATCCATAGACTGTCATAAATGACGGAATGACAGTTTCGAAGTTGAAAAGAATGTGAGGGACATTCTATTCTGCTAAGAAGGGTGAAGTTGGTCGTATCACATCACGTGACGTCACCTGACTTGTTTTCGGAATACGTTTTCAGCACGTTGCCTAAACAATTATAAAGAATAAATTCCCGATTGTTATATACACTGGTGTAAGAAATTAAGAGAATTTCCAGATTTGGTAGATTATCTCTAGAACAACTATACCGATTTTAATGAAATTTGATATGTACATACATTGATACAATACAAAACAAATAACCATTCAATAATTGTATACACCCGCATGATCGTGCGTAACACTCGTTGGAGTCGGAAGGTATGAAACAGTGGTTGCAGAATAAACAAAAAAAAATGGGTTAGTAGGGGGTATGGTCCCCTCTTACAGATATACAGGTCTCGCAGCGTGATTTCATACTTAAAATAAGGCAGTTTATCATTTACTGTGGCAATTGGTCCCACGCGTTCAGATCCGCTGTTTTCATTCCCTGGATGGTTCTCGGAGGGAGGTCGCGAGTTGCAATTGCCCTCCCCAGAGCGTCCCAGACATGATCTATAGGGTTAAGGTCTGGAGATCTGGCTGGCCAATCTATCCGGCGAATATCCTCACTGTCTAGAAATTCGTCTACCAGCGTTATCGTCCATTAAAATGAACTCAGGGCCAACTGCACACCTGAAAAGGCGAACATAGGGCTCCAAGACCTCATCCCTATACCTCACACCAGTCACACTTCCTCTTTCAAAGACATGGAGAGGTGTGCGGCCATTCAACATGATACCTGCCCAGACCATTAAACCTCCTCCGCCATAATGGTCAATTTCACGGATATTGGAGGGTAGGTAGCGGGTCCCTGGTTCTCTCCATAAGAACGTATGGCGAGAATCTGTGTTTAGGCTGAACCGGGACTCATCAGTGAAGAGAACGGTCGCCCATTGATCCATACTCCAATCTCTATGCTCTGTGCACCATGATAAACGGATTCTCCTATTCGTAGAAGTAAGCGGGACGCAAACAGCAGGTCTTCTTGCAAACAACCCTCTCTCATGAAGTCTTTTGGAAACAGTCACCCTTGATTCACGGGTTCCTGTGGCTGCATACAATTCACGAGAGAGCTGAGAAGCTGTAGCACTACTGTTACGCCTCGCTATAATTGACAAATGGCGATCTTCTCTGGCTGTCGTGGCTCTTGGACGACCTTGCCCAGGCTTTCTCTCGATGGATCCGGTATCCTGGAACTGTTTTCATAAGTTAAACACGACGCTGGGCGTTAATTGAACTCTTTACAAATTTGGACTTGAGATTGGCCTGCTTCTAGCCTCCCCACAATTCGCCACCTCATTCCATCATCTAAACGTTGGTGGATATTCATTTTTACTGTTACAATTTGAAATTAACCGATTGCTGCAAAATAACACCAAGAAATTCGCCGAGGTGTGCTAGCGAACGAAATGCTTCTTAACTTACGCGAGCTTATAAAGCTTGTATCGCTCTTGGCTTCGTCTACACACACGTGTACGCTTAAATATTTGACGTACAAGATTTGCATTTTTGTCTAGAAGCAGCGGTTTTACATTCAATTCAGTTCTTTTCATGAAATTCGATAAAATATGCAAATTCTCTTAATTTATTTCACCGGTGTATTTGACATATGTATAATATCAACTTTTTAAAAACCTTAGGACAAACATAAAACCAATAACACGCGATCTCTGGAGATTTCCAGCTGGAGTATTTCAGTTCCTTTGCATATAAACCTTCCATAACAGTAGAGAACGTAAAACAAGATTATTTTATTGCACATTGTTTAAGACTTAAGCTGTACAAAATGTAACTTTATGGAACAAAGACTGCAAATCAGATCAGACAATTTTTCCACACAATATTTTAATATTTTACGCAATGATGAATCCTATAGAGTAATCAGAATATTAGTTTATCGAATATGCGCTTACGTAACTACAGACGTAAGAGAGATACAATTTCCATGTTACTTGAAACAAACAGTCCGCGTCTTTGCTTCTTCGTGGCAAAAAACATGAATATGAGTTCAAACCTCACGGGACAAACATTGTTTTGGTAACAAAATTTGAATAAGTTATATTTGATAACAAGTTTTTATTTTCTCATAAAATCTCAAAGCCAAAAAAGTCCTCATCAATTTCTAAAAACAAACGTCTGCATTTTAAAATTCGGGAACAGTACAAAAATCACAATGGTCTTAAAAAAGGTGTTTTAAAGTAGTTTTCTAAAGAGAATGTATGTTTTTCAATGCAAATAAAAACAAATATTTTGATCTTTCTAATTTCTCGTTATGTAAATACCGTATTAAAATTGGGAGAATTGTGTAACGATGTACTAGTTCCTTTATGGGAAAGTTTACCTAAGAAATTTATCTTCATTAATTAAGTCCTCATTAATTTCCGAAATAGAACGTCTGCATTTAAAAATTCAGGAACAGTAGAAAAATCACGATGGTTTTAAAAAAGGTATTATAAAGTAGTTTTCTAAAAAAGAGAGTGCATGTTTGTTAGTGCAAAAAAAAAATCTATCTTTCTAATTTCTCGTTAGGTAATTGAGAGAATGGTGAAGATGTATACTAGTACCTCTTTGGAAAAGTCGACCTAAGATATTTAATATGATCGCAAAAACATTGCTAGTAACGTGTAAATGAAATTGTAGAGTATAACATTGTGAATTACGTTGCATTTTTAACGCCTTAAATAACGTTAAAAATATCCTTCTAATACAACATCGGTAAGTAGAGTCGGTTTGAAAAGTAACGGATTAGCAACCAGAGAAGTAGCAGGTTCGAAATCAACCTAAGACCGTCGGACTGCACGTTAAATCTGTCGTGGCCTCAAATGACCTCACATTGACCCGACGAGGAAGTTTGGAGAGTTGGGTGCCAGCTCAAGTGTGACCTCGTTATTTTTACAAGGTGTTGACGTCTGATCATCTCGGACAATCGCCAAAAGCCCGTTGTGTCATTTCCCAGTGCTACGTTAATTAAATACCTACCTAACAAATTTCCATTCACATGAAACTACATAAAGAAAGCTATTTAAACTGTCATTTTCCTAGTAATATCAGTTATATAGTTTGAAAAACGATTAGGTTGATAAGACCACTTAACTAACGAGCAAGGAGCTTCCGCATGAAAAAGACCATCTCATACATTGCACAAGTTCATATAAGACATCCATACTTTAAGCTGTAGTCTCAGTCTGCATAGTCCTAGTCTAGCAATCAACGAACTTAGAGTACTAAACCAAGCCTTAAGATTCTGAGTGAGAAGTGGTCCTATTGTCCCCTGGGACATCGTGATAAATCACAGTTCTGATTGATTATGGACCAGTAATCCTTTGTACAAGTTGTCATGTTTCATTAATTCTACTGCCACCAAATTCTTTTGGCCTTATTTTCTAATAACTATTAGGGGGCATAGTGGCCCACTGCAACATGCGAGTTGTATGCACCGCAGGTTAGACTTTCCCCCTTCTTCTGTGTTAGGTAGGTAGTTAAGTGAAGTATCACTGGAGCAACACAACGGGCTATTGATGATGGTTCGTTATTAATCCAGAAGGAAAGAGATCCAAGGACAGTATCTCATCATTTTGAACCATGACGAGGTGAACACCTGAGCTGACACACCAATCTCCAACTTTCACTCCCGCCAACATGAGGATATTGAAGACCAGGACACATTTAACATGCAATAGTCCCATCTTACAAAACAGTTATAGGTTGCACCTAGTTTCAAACTCGAAACTGTCCTGTTGCTAATCCGTTACGCTTCTAACTGACACCTATATATAGCATAGGGGACTTACATCCTTTCTGACAGTATAAGACGACAAAATTATTGTCAGCTCCTTCATGGACAGAGTAGAGAACAAAATGGTTCTAAAATGTAAGAGGTCATCAAGTTTCCAAAGGTCTACATATCGCTCACTCCTTTCAGCAACGTCATATTTCAAAAAACGTGATTTTTCAGGAGAGTGATCTTAAAGTTTAAAAGTACACTCTATAACAAAAAAAATCGACGCACCAAGAAGGAATCATCCTATTGCTTTGAAATTTCGTATGCAAAAATGTTTTGACCAAATATGCAAATGATTAAAATTTGGTGTCCAATGAATGAATAGTGCGATATCCAGCGCATCGGAACTGCGCATCCAGCAGATGTATATAAGGAGTTGTTCTTGAACTGTTGTTAAAAATTTCTGCTGCATTGCGATTTAGGATACCTTTTAACGACTGAAAAAATGCCTCGCCGCAGGATTCGAGCTCATTACGAGCAACTTTCAGAGTTTGAAAGAAGAGGACGTATCATTGGATTGAAAGAGGCAGGTTGGGCAAATCGGAGAATCGCTCGTCATTTGAGTCGAAGCGATGCGGCGATTAGAAGAAGCTGGCAAGAGTGGCTGGACAATGGCAGATTTCAGCGTCATGATGGTAGCGGTCGACGTAGGGCCACAACAGATCGCGAGGACAGAGTGACTGTCAGATCAGCTGTCACAGCGCCTGATTCATCGCTATCAACCATCAGTCGTGCGACCCACACACGAGTGTCCACCATGACCATTCACAGACGGCTGAGAGAGCGAAATCTACGCTCGTACCGACCGTTACGCCACCTTCCACTCACGCCTGCACACTGTCGAGACAGATTACAGTGGTGCTTGGCTCGATCAGGCTGGAATGATGCTGACTGGGGACGTATAGTTTTTAGCGACGAATCCCGCTTCCAACTGTGTCCTGACAATCATCGAAGACGTTCCCAGGGCAGCGTGCCGATCCTGCTTTCACTATTGCACGCCACACGGGCCCTCAACAAGGAGTTATGGTCTGGGGTGCCATTTCCCTTGATAGCCGGACCCCTTGGGTCGTCATTAGAGGTACACATACTGCACAGCGGTACGTTGACGACATTCTGAGACCTGTTTTGCTACCGTTTGTTTCGCAGCACCCTGAACCTAATTTTTAGCAAGACAATGCCAGACCACAAACGGCACGTGTTGCTATGAACTGTCTTCAAGCTTGTCAAACACTTTCTTGGCCAGCCAGATCACCAGATCTCTCTCCCATCGAGCGTGTCTGGGATATGATGGGAAAGTGACTGCATCCGGTAGGGAATGTTGATGACGTAGTCCGGCAATTGCATCAAATTTGGCAAGAAATACCGCAGGAGACCATCCGAGAGCTTTATCGGTCTATGCCACGCCTTGTGGCAGCTTGCATCCAGGCTAGAGGCGGGTCAACACCTTATTGAGCTCGTTACTGTAACTCTGAAATAAATCATTCAATTGTTCTGAAATTTTAATCATTTTCTATTCTGTGCATAATTTTCCTATCCACCAATTTTTATCTCATCGGACAACTCCTTCTTGGTGCGTCGATTTTTTTGTTATAGAGTGTAGATTGAAAGGTTTTAAAATAAATATTATTTCTGCTCTTGAGTGGTGAGATATGACGATCTTGAAGGGATATACTACTCTTTCAGGGCATTCTGAAAACAGGAATAACTAAAAATCGCTGATTTTTGATATATGACGTTGGTGAAAGGAGTGAGCGATATATTATATAAAGAACGAAATTTCCATCATTAATTTTTAATTTTGCATAGCCTTGTGTGGATGCACTATAAATGTTGGCTAAGTAATCCAGAAACTTCTGTCTAAAGGGTCTAACTAGCCTTCGAGTAGTATAAATTATGTTTCAGGAAACAGGTTAAACCTATTTGTTTTACGAGACTCTCCTTGAATCAAATTATTCAATTGCTCTATACAAAAATACACTTCATTTTATCTGACACCCATACATAGAAATATCTACACGGCTGACTTATCAGACATTCTTTTTTGGAATGAACGCTGATATCATACTGTTGCCATTCTTATCAAACGAAATTACACGAAAATAAAACGGTAACTAGTGTGCAAACAAACTATAAAAATAATTAGTATACAAACGATTAATACGAAAATATAACAATAATTAGTGTACAAACGATAATACGAAAATATAACAGTAACTGATGTGCAAACGATAATACGAACTACTTTTAACACTATTGTCATATCGCACCCCGACAAGAAAAGTGACACCACTCAAAATTGCTGAATTTGAGAAACTTTAAAATAAAGGATAGTATAAAACTTATATTGCAATAGTATAAACTTCTTTTAAATTTTAGGTAACTATTTATGGTGGTAACTTCTATTATATTCTGTAGAATAGTAATATAACACGATGGGGCACCTCATACATATTTTTCAATGACATACCTTCAAAGTTTTTATTTTTTAACTTGCGTCACTTTTCTTGCCGGGATGGGATATGTAGATTCGTATCCACCATTACAATACTTATATGCCTACTTTACATATGCCTTCAAAACCAAAATCTGCGATACGAGACTTTTCCGACAAGGTAAATGTAGCTGGAGTTAGTTTTTGTGGCAGAATGGGGTGGTTGTGCTTGTTGTTCGTATTCCGAAAATTACATCACTTGGTTTGTTTTACGAATACGATTTCAGCCCTATCGCCAATTGAAATTCCAAAGGTTGAATTTCGAATTTATATATAACTAGCAAAATACATGACCTTACTCAGTTTGAATTGGTTTACTCTAGACTGAAGAGATAATCAAGATATATACTGACTTACGTTTTTTGTACAATAAAAATTTATTTTAACACCTTTCGCTATCTTTATATTTTCTACAACTTACTTTGGACACAAATCCTACACATGCATATCCATTCACAAAATACATTTCACATACATCGCACCCTTGCTGTATGACAAAGATACAAAATGACGAAAGGTGATACTAAGGTTACTACTATAAAAGACGATTTTGAGAGGGATTTGGAATTCCCTTTCTTAAGTTCTTTTCATGTTCAACTCAATTAATTAAAATTACGATTTACGGCGAGTGGTCTCGCACTCATAGTCAACAAAACAATATTTTTTTACTTGTGGCACTCTTGCATCCGGTATGCGACATTGTGAAATTTTCTCCTGTCATTATTACAATGAATTTTTTTAAGTTGGAAAAAGTTCTAGTTTGGATTTTTAAACATTATTATTCTTTCAATAACGGCATTATTCTTTAAAAAACGGCATTATTCTTTAATAACGGCATTATTCTTTCAATAATGGCATAACAACACTTAAAATTTACTGAAAATTTATACTGACTTACCTAACATTTTTAAGTCTAATACTTTGTGGTGCTGTTGCGTGTGATGAGAAGGAAAACACATTTATTAAAATAATAAATATTTAAAACAGAAAGCAGTGAAATAGAACAAATAAAAGATGTCGGAAAAATTGTTCTAAAGATATTCATTTGTGATTCATTTTTATCTCTTGATCTCGCACAGTTGCCACAACTTACAACTAAAAGTGCACAAAATTTAGAAATGTGAAATTAATTCAGAGCGAAAGAAACTGAAAATATCACTGATCACGCGATCTTGTTCATTCTCGTTTCGTTGAAAAATATCGTCTGTCTCAAATATTCCGAAATCGTTTTCATTGCGCAAAGAACAAAAATAAGACTCGAAATAAATGAAGTATCAGAGCTGAAATTCAATTAAAAAATATAATTTTTTGAAGAATAATTACTTTTTCAACAGTACTAGTAAAGAAATCGAAGTAATCGTAATATTCAATATACATTCCAATTTTTTCAAAACTACCAAATTATGGTTGATTTAAGTATACTTACTCAGGTGTTGTAGCATGAAACGCATCTAAATATAACAATAAAAAAATGTTTAATATTGTATTTACTAAACTAATAAATAATGTATAAAATAAAATACACTGCAATCAAATATCTGGAATACAATTCATGTGATGCCTACACAAACACACAAACACAAAATCGAGCATAGAACAAAAAGACGGACAGACAGACTTTCGCAACCAATTCCACTCACTAAATGAAGATAAGTACTCACTGTATGCAAATTTCCATGAAAATATCTTAAACCGCGTGGACGTGTATAGGGCACAACATACAGACAGACACCAAACGAGAAAAGGGCGGATTCGGCATCAGAAGGGTCCAAAACGGATAGAAAACTTGAAATGGGTCGAAAATATTGAATGTACAAACAAACACTCCATTCTTATTTATATAGATGATAGGTAAATGGTCTATCACAAATTACATTAATCTCCAAACGTCGTAACCAAATCAACGATATTAGTCTTATGAGGTCATTTTGCTGTGGTAATCAGTTTATTTGACACAGACATCACTGATTTTACACATGGATTATTCTAGATGGAAAGGCTCTACATGGAATATTCTAGCTAAAATGTTCGACATGGAGTATTCTAGATGGATCACAGAAAAATTCACACAGCGAGTAACACAATAGAAAAACATAAAAGAACGATTAACGCAGAATCAAACAATTTCTTTTCTGTAATCAAAATGTTGCGTATTTATTGTTTCATTAAATTTGTAGTGAAATAATAAATTAAAACACCATTTATAAGATTATTAGAATTCTAGGAGCATCTTGTGCACACGTGCACAAGTAAACAAATAAATAAAAAATGACACATTCGGTTAACAAAAAGTAAAGAAAGAAAAGACTGAATTCCGAATTCTTTTCTCGCATCGCCAGATCCCAAATAGCAAAATTACGCTATTATATTCAAGGAGTTTTTCGTTTGGGCTTTTCGTGTTTATTTAAATGTTAGTTATTATTGAATTAAATTTAGTTTTTTCCTTTTTTTTTCACCACTCATATATTCATAAATAATTTATATTATGGAAAAAATAAAAAATATCAGTTCCAACATAAAATATTAGAACATAATTTGCTTTTGGAAACCATTGTTTGTCGGGCAATACTGATAAAACAATTGAATTGAAAATTTTTTTCCATTTATACTTGGGGATAAACCAAAATGAGTTGCACATCGCAATCCTTTTATACTCAATGTCCTTCCTATAGGGATTTAAAATTGTTTCAACCTCTATAATAAAAAGGATGTTAATATGTAACCTGTTACCAGCAGGGTTATAATGTATACGTGTAACAATTTTGGTGAAGATTGGTCAAATGGTG
Source organism: Metellina segmentata (assembly GCA_947359465.1). Lineage (NCBI taxonomy): Eukaryota > Metazoa > Arthropoda > Arachnida > Araneae > Tetragnathidae > Metellina > Metellina segmentata. The sequence continues at coordinate 100,287,556 of OX375882.1, forward strand.
CAGAATTGTATAGAGAAAAGACAGACGCCAAATCTGCTTGATATATGGATAATACTGAAAATTGCCTCCGATCACTCGCATTCACCCAACTCGATCTCTCCCAATAATCATAGAAAATCGATCCCTCCCAATCTGCCATCCAAATTACCATTTCCAAACCATTCGACATCACCCGATCCCGGACTTCAATGCCGCAAGTCTCCAATCGAATCCAAGAAAGGTGTAATTAGCCCAGACAGTGCATTAATTCATTCTCTCTTCAATAATTGTATCTCAACGACCTGCCTCTGCGCCGAGAGTGTTTGGATGAAAAGATTCGATCCGTGGAATAGAATTCGAACAGCGGGACTGCCCGAGGATGAAAGGTTTAACGATACCCAACTTCCTGGGTGAATTTGCAGAGACAGGCGGTTGAATGGTTGTGATTGTGCAGCAGTAGGGAACTTGCATCGACCTTCGAATGAAATGGACTGAGATCGTGCGCTCAGTTTGGTGCTGTTTCTTCCGCTCACTCGGTTTGAAGATCCGTCACAAAGTTGTGGGAAAAAAACATGTAGTCCAATATGTAGCAAACTGATTAGTTTAAGACATTGCCAAGAAAGATTAACCTTCCTGGAGGTTACCTCGACGAGAAAGAGGTATCTCATTAGAAAACTGACAAGGTCTTGATGAGCGGGATATCTCGTCTTGATAAAAAATCTGACCAGATCTTAATAAACGATATATCTCGTCGTCATAATAAAAAATCTGACTGGATCTTGATGACGAGATATCTCGTCATAGTAAAAAATCTGACCAGATATTGATGAGTAAGATATCTCGTTATAATAAAAAATCTGAAAAGATCTTGATAAACGAGATATCTCGTCACAGTAAAAAATCTGACTGCATCTTGATGAGCGAGATATCTCGTCGTTTTATAAAAATCTCGATTAACGAGGTAGGCATTTAATTAACGTCGCACTGCAGCAACACGTTCCACCAGGGGTGACCAACGTACCTATCCTTGTAAGGATTCTGGAGCAACACAGTGGGATATTGGCGACTGTCCAATTGTCCAACTGTCCAGTGACTTTGTCTTCGGGATCAAACCCGAAGACAAAGATCCGAAGAGAACACGTAATTTTGAACCACGGTCAGATGACGAGGTAATACCTGACTCCCCGCCGTTCAAATATCCACACCACGCGAGTGAGGATATTTGTGACCACGGCATATTTGACATCCACCAGCCCACTTTGAACACGATGATCTTTTAATGGATTCCATCTAGCAACCCTCTGGCTGCTAATTCGCTACTTTTCCAACCAGACTACCACGGCACCTTGAATGAACGAGTTATCTCGTCGTTAGAAAAAAAAACCGGACCAGATCCTGATATACTCATCATAAAAAATTGGCAGTATTTTTATGTCAAGGTATCTCGTTTTAGCAAAATTGTTCTGATCTTGATGGACGATATATCTCGTCATTAGAAAATATGTACGAGATCTTAATCTCGTCATCATAAAAAAAATCGGCAATGTTTTGTTGTTGAGATATCTCGTTATTAGCAGAATTGGTCAGATCTTGATGAACGAGATATCTCGTCATTAGAAAAATACGGACCAGGTCTCAATTTCGTCAGGTAATACTTTGATGCCGAGATATCTCGTCATTTGCAAGATTGGTTAGATCTTGATGGACGAGATATTTCGTTGAAACCACTTGGAGGTTTGAGAACACTAGTCTGCGACTTGATAGAGCATCGGCCCGTAAATTCAACTACCTACTGCATAATAAAGTACTACATAATTCAAAAACATCAACTTACTATATCACAAACGGTAGATGCGTATAAGCTCTCCCAATAAGTCTTCCGATCCAACCAATGACTGTCTTATAAGTGGGGCAGGTGTGTGTTAAATGTCTTCAAGTTAGAATTTTGTGGAACATTGGAACGTTTGCTGCCAGCTCAGGTGTTGACCTTTTTATCTGACTTTTTAAAGATGGGGTGTTGCTGGTCTTTCCGATTGGGAATTGTGACGCAAATTCAACTACTTACCTATTGTATAATAAGCGAAGTATAATTCAAAAACATCTTACTAAATATCCCAAAAGACTTCTGATCTCTCCTAAGAAGCCTTATAAAAAAACGATGAAACACTTCCTGCAACCGTCTTAAGTATATGAGCTCCTTTAAACTTTGTCCTTAAGCATCACTCAATCATATGTAAGAAACATATTTTTGAAAAGTAGTATTAAGGCAGATTACTCGAACGATTTTTTTTCTGAGAAAACATTTCTTTGATCCTTCGGGATTATATTCTTAAACGCATTCCATTTGATCAGTAGGATTCGCTACGCAATGGATTAATCAAGTGTGCCCGTCCTTTTGATAAAAAAACATAATTGGCATTGGATTGAAAGGTTTTATGTACACTTAAACCCTTCTAGTGTGTGTATGTAGAGGTTATCATCGCGTCCAAAACAGCCTATATTGGCCAGCCGTAGGTTCAAGCTGTAACCAGTCGTGGGTACGGATCAATTTTTTTTCGTACTTGAATCTTCATTCCAGTTGGAGTAATAGGGCAGTTTAAGCTTTCACGAGTCGAAATACAGAGGCTGTTCACACATTTTTTAGACAATCTATATTATATTCACAAAACTAAATTACTTAAAAGTCTTGTGTTTTAAATGTTCTATTTGATAGCCCTTATTCTTTCGACACCGTAATTTCCAGGATAATAATGCCTTTTGAAGTGTCAGAAGAGGTATTCTATCCCATTCCTCCTGGACAGCTTTCCAGAGTCCTGTAAGTGTTGTGGAACGACGTTTGGATAATGCAGATTTTAAAAGTCCGAAAGCCCGAAAATCCATAGGTGATACATCGGGAGATTTAGTAGGGATATCAGTGAAGGGTATGGCCTTGATACCGGTTTTTTTTTCCATTTATTTTATGAAATTTACAGTGGATTTTGATGTGTGACTGCTAGCTTTGTCTTGATGGAGTTCCACAGATTGATGGCACTGTGGGTAAAGCGATGGTATTTCATTCAGAAAAATTGGAGATAAAATATGTTCCTGATAGTATTTGGAGTTAATCTTGACATTTTTTTCCACTCTCTTTATTTTTAACTTGCCATTATATGAAAAACCAGCAACAATCATGAATCCCTTAGAAAAACTTTCTTTCGATTCTGTGAACCATATACTTAAATTTTTAGTCTCCTGTTTTATGATAATAAATAGCTCTTTTTTTGCTGCAATCATTTAAATACACCCATGATTCATCTATTGTGACAATTTTTTCCATTTTTCTTTGAATAAGTGTTTCTCATATAGTATACGGCAGCGTGTCCTGCGTTCAGCGATATGCTTTGAAGAAAGACGATGCACATTGCATTTTTTCGCTTTCTTAAGATTTAAATCAACGTTTATCATTTTGTTTACAGTGGACACCGCGCATTTTAATGATTTTGCAACTGTCCTTTGACTAGGGGGATTTTCTTTCAACATTAAACAACGTACCTTTGCAATAGTCGAAGATGTCCGTTTCTTCCTTGGATACTTGTTTGGAATTTTTTTCTAACTTGGGGCTCCAATTTGACGTTTTTTTCCTTTCTTGTTGACGATATTACCTATCGACACTTTAGATATCGCAAAACCATGACTCTCACATCGTTTTTGGATAACAGAATATGAATATTTATCTTCGGAAAGAGCATAAATATAGCCTTCGAACCACTGCTTCGTTAAAAACGCCATTTTGAATAAAAATAAACCTCTCAAGTCGCAGACGATAATTTTGACTTTTAAAAACATAGTACAACTGCAATTATTTCTTTTGCAACAAACGATTTTTTATTACCGCTAACCGCACGTTTAAAAAATGTGCGAACTGCCTCTGTAGTAGAGGAAAAACATACGGACTTAAACGGACAAAACTTAAAAAAGCTGTCTGGTCGCAGTACGTATTTAGCCCCATTTGACGTATATATAAAAGTTACAATACAAAATATTATTTATTTAAAGAAAATCACAGTTAAGGTATCGGTCTGGTGTAAAACTTTCCGCAAATTTCAAATCCGTTGAAACTTTTAATCTATCTTTAACGATGCCGATTTTACAAAAAAAAAAAAAACTAAACAATGCCAGTCAAAAATTTTGGTTTTGCTTCTCTTCGCACGAATTGTTTGCGCGCAAGAAATTAATCTGTAAATATTTTATGGTGACAATCTCAGGCGACCGGTCTAAGATCGATCTCCTTCGTGTGAAGGTGCTCTATCTTTAATGATCTAGGAGATTAAAAAAACTACATAAGTCCGGTTAAAACTTTTTTTTCTTTTTCGGCCGCTGAAAAATCGTTCCTCGCAAAATGAAACGAAAACACGGGAAAAGTAAATTTAGAATCTGTCATATCTTTATAGTGTTGCCATTCAAGGGAAAGCAATAATAATTGAATTCCAATAAATTCATTTTAAAATGTTCTAGATTGAATTTTAAAATTCGGGCTTCGTACAAAAATTGCAAAAAATTCAGACTACCTGTGCGCCAAATCTCATTATTGTAAGTTCCATTGATTCGTCAGGACAATGCGTACACATAAACAGACAAACAAACAAACAAACAAGCAAACAAACACTTTCTTTTATAATGGTAGAGATTGCCCCTCTCGGAATTAATGGCCTAGAAACTTATCTGCATCCATAATTATTTACTCAATTCAAACTTTAAAGCTGTGACAAACTTTGAAACTCTGTTACGAAATGAACTCAAACATTTGCTTTGATACATACTGTCAAATGTTTGGTCTGTTGTGCAAACTTAAGCGTCCATTCACTAGTGTGTGTCAAATACTCTCTAAATGTGAATGGTCTTGCAGGAATATAAGGCGGTAAATATATGCAAATATGTTTAGTCCCATCATTAATAAAACACCGCTGAAGCAATTATTTTATGTGAAATTGATCTTTGTCTTAATTTGCATTAGCAATTGCATCAGCACTGAATTTCAAGTCCACTGAAAGCATTTACTACAGCTTAACAGGATGAAAGTTGAATAGAGAATAAGTAAAATATTGCGTAAAAAATAGAAAATAGCACACCATAGAATTACAGGTTTTTCTTATATAACTCGGGCTATCCTGATTGACTACATGAATCATTTTTAACATTTACATTTTATTTTGCAAATAATATTCTAGACAGAATGTTCTACATGTAATATTCTAGATGAAATGTTCTAGATGGAATATTCTAGTGAAATTTTCTAGATGGAATGTAATAGATGGAATAATTCTAGATGGAATGTTCTCGCTGGAATGTTTTAAATTGAATATTTTAGAAGGATCGCATAGAAATAGAACAAAATGAGTCACTTAGTGAAAAAACATACTAGAACGAGTAATAAAGGAAATTTTTTCTGCATCCTAAAGTACAAAAATTATCATTTCATTAAATTTGCAGTTAAAAAGAAATAAAAATACGTTTAACATATTATTAGAATGCAAGGAGCATCTTTTTGCACATTTGCACACAATCAAATAAATTGAAAATCATAACAATGAGCATATTTGTAATCTAGTAATAAATTCGTTTTTTGAATAGATTAATATAAGCATAAAATATATACATAAAAAAACAAATGTGTTAAGGATTTTAGTTAGTATTTATTAGAACTTTGCATTCATGTTCTCTATTATTTTAAGACATTGCATTTTGGATTAGAGCTATAAATTAATCTTTTGGACAAAGAGGAACTAGATCTAATCAATCAATGGCAGAGACGAGAATCACGTTACAATTATAAATCTACTTGACATGTTGCTTTCAGGAAAATGACGTTATAATCCATGTATGTATTCCTGTTAGAATTTCGTAATGCTTAACTATTCACAAAATCATACAAATTAAAAATCTCTCTTAAGAATCTTTACAAAATTTATCACATTAATATTCTTAATTACAGAGCTCGTAGCTAAAAGTTTGGATTAATAATATACATAATTTAGTTAAATAAGCAAAATATTCTTTTAAAAGCTAAAAAAGTGTCTGAAATTTCGAAATTGATTTACATGAGTTAATCTCAACTGCAAACATTCTCATAAAAGTTATAAGCCTCCACTTCAAATAAGGTCGGAAGTTTTCCCTCCACACTTCATAAAAGGTCTCCAAAAAGCGGATATCTTTTATACATTTTTTCTTCCAAACTTAAACGCTTTTCACTCAAAACATTTTCTTCCCCCTTCCACTTCAAAAGGAAGCCTTTAAGAGGGAAATATTATGTATTTAAGTCCATCTAGTTGAATAAAATAGATATATTCAAAAAACGGAAAAGTTCTCTAAAAATCTAGTCTTTCTCTTGAAAAAATGGAAGTTTCATTCCAGATACGGACTTGAACTCATCATTACGATTTTGCGAGTGTTGTTAAAAAAGGAATATTAAAGTTATTAAATCTGGAATCGCAAAATGGGGTGAAAAAGTTGAGTGCTATCTGCGAATGAAAACGAGGCATAGTGGCATTAAGTTTAAAGCTAAACGACGTGTTTTTCATTTTGTTAGCTATTAATGAAAATTATTTTATCGTTTGAGACAGTGGAATTTGTTTCCAAAATCATCTATATTTTCCAAGTCGTGAAATGATTCAGTATGAAATAAAAAATGTTTTAAATGGGATAGGAAGTTATTGTTTTGATAAGAAAGACAATGCTTACATGTTGATGCCATAAAAAATACAGAATTTATTCCTTGGGTAAATTGAAGATTGAAATATGAAAAAAAAATGGAGTTACATATTTCTGGAAGAACTTTAGTGTTCTTCAATCCTATACTTCATTAATGATTTACTTGCATTCTTTACTTATTTCTATTTATTTATTTTTTGTCGTTTCTCTATAGAAAATATCCAACTACAAAAAATAAAAAATGCGTAATGCAAAAAGGCAGTAAAAAGACATACACAAATGCAGGTAAATAAATAAAACAAAACACTTTATTGACGCAAATTTCTCAATGTATTGAAATCTTTAAACAATATACCAGTTTCGGAGAGAGAAAGAATTATGCAGTTTGAAAAATATATTTGTAGCAAAAAATATTTTTTAAAGGTTTAACGAAAAATAATTTATTCCGGTGATATATCTGCTGGAAACGTTAGAATCTATTCAAGACACTAAACAAAAAAGTCAATTTTAGTATTTCAAAGGCTGTAATTTTTTTTTGCGTTGAATATAAGTTTTCCGACATTCAAGATCACGATATACAAAGAATAATCTTGAACAAAACCAGAGCAATCACTTATAGCAAGTTAATTTTTGAAAAAATATTTAATTTCATAAATTATTTTTATTTTGAGTTCAAAAACACCTCAGGAATATTTTCCTTATGCCAAAAAATTAAAATCAACAAACAATTTTCAGTATTAAGCTGATTAAGTGAATAACCAAATAAAGTGAATATATGTACGTACTAACCTACAGTAAAAAATATCGTATGTGGCGATTCATAGTTGAAAAATGATTGGAAATAGTCCAGCAGACTAACCAATTAATTATTTTATTGATAAGTTAATAAAATATTTAACTTTGTAAAAAGCTTGTTTTTATTCTTGAAAAATGTATTCAATGCGTCACAAAAATATTCGGTCATCTCACGTATATATTTGACTTATAACTAATAAATAAACTAATATTCACGTATTTGAACGCATATTTTTCCTACTCAAAAGCTATGTGAATCTTTTTTAGCAACCCATTAAAATACTAAAATAAAAGTTTGTTAAAAAGCATATTTAAAATGTATATAAACCATGAAATCAACAAAACAATAAAATATTCAACGACTTTAGGTGAAACAAATTTCAAGCTGAATAATGCTAATTTAAAACTTTGTGAAATGTTCTAAGAGTATGTTATGGAGGTGAAATTTTATTTCAGATAAACATTCATTTATTACTTTTCTTATATTAATAATAAATTTAAAAAAAAAACACTCTCTCTTGCACCAATCGATCATTTTTCAAGAACGCACATCACAAAAAATTCTAAAGAAATATTATTCAGCTTGCAGCGAATGAATTCTAAAAAGAGTCAGAGAAGTTGCTTAGCAACAAAATAGAGTTTAGTTGTTACGCGGCCGTGTGCTAATGCTTTTGCTACTAGTTGGCGAGTGCAAAAGGGTTCAGAACTTTACAAAATATAAAACCTGCTGCTTGAAGATAGATAGTCAATGGATTTCGTTATCATAGTTTATTACCTTCAATCTCTCTCTTAATATACATGGCAGTTAAAGTATGAGATCCTTTAACAAACATAAGTAAGAATCCATTGAAAAGTTCTTTCAGAAACCAAACCAAATGAGTAATGTCGAAATTATTTCAGCTAAAAAGTCAACTGAATACATTTTTAGACTGAAAAATTACTTCTCTCAGCTGCATGCAAACTTTTTTGCAAGGAAAAAAGCTGAGTAGCTATTATGGCCTCATGATAAATATTATACTGTATAGTAAAATAGGGAAACATTAAATTTCCATATGGTAAATGAATATCATCAGTTGTAGAGAGAAAAGAACTCATGCAGTTTACTTTTAAGTTGTAAGAGAAAGCAGTAATTCAAGACAGACGAATCATCAATGTGTTAAAAATAAAATCCACTACAAAAACATTTTTAAAATTTTAATCTGGGCATTTGAAATATAATAGCAGCAACTAATAAACAATTTTGAGATTTATAAGTCATAACAAAAGATAGTTATAAAGCCCTGTTCATATGAAGCGTTTTCGAGGTCAGCTTTCCGTAGGCATTACATTATGAATTGTTATTCATCTAATTCAAGTTTCTATCGTTGACGATACAGTAAAATTTTCAACGGTTTTGCAATCTGCGGAAAATTTTACACCAGATCGATACCTTAAATGTTATTTTCTTTAAATAAATAATTATTTTATAAATAATTAAACAATCGAATGGTAAATAACTAAATAATAAATTTGTTTTTGGTATCGATCTGGCGTAGAATTGTACACTGATTTGAAATCCGTTAAAATGTTCACTCTATCTTCAACGATCGCAAAGATAGAAATTTGAATTAGATCAATAAAAAAACATAATTTAACCCATTAATGCCTATCGCCTCTTTTTAGGTATGCTTCAAAGAAAGAGCCTCATTTTAACATAAATGCAACTTTCAATTTAAAAATCATGAAGAAGCATTCCTAAGCATTTGTTTCATTTATATTCAGTAGATGACAGCATTTGATGGTAGTAAAGTTTGTGATGTGGGCTTTCTATTTTCATCTTCCACGCAAAACGCAACGTTTACAGTGTCGAATCAAAAGAGGTTAGATTTATCCCATCATTTATACATCAATTGATCTGTGTTTGATAAATGTGGAACTAAATGAAATTCTTTAGTTTACATGTTTTTGGAATTTTATAAGTTTTAAATTTTAATGATGTTTTTAGCATTTTAGAAACGTTTCTATAAAAAGGGATGCTAGGCACAGGGGGGGCACGTTTATTTGCAGTGCGCAAACATGACGAAGATCCTGGCGTTTCTTGTCGGGGTTAAATAATTTGTTGTAAACAACCATTAGAATGCTTTTGCAAAACTTAACTTTTGTTTTTCTTTGGATTTTTAAAGAAATTTTTTTTAAATAAATTGCTGTAGAATTTTGTTTGTTAACAAAATTTTGGAATTGCGTTTGTTCCTTAGCATTCTTTTAACCACTGGGTATGCTATTTTGCCTCATAGGCGTCTTTACTAGTCTGCTGAAATTGATGTTCATATTACTGCAATACGTTGTGTATTGTGCAGAAATCGATTTGAACAAATAACCCATTACTTCCATATGCTTGCAACCCCAGGAGTAGCAACTATCGATTGTTGATAGCATGTTGCCGTACCATGTCCAACATAGCTACAAACATGGGACAGGAACTGAAAATATTGTTGAAAAACTAAATATGGGAGGTTCTACTGTCGAGGATCTCACTTCATAACTACCAGAATAATCCAACATTGACTTATATTGTGACAATTTATTGACTTCTGCACTAATTGATTATTTGTCCAACTAGGGGGCTCCGCCCCCTGCTCGCTTACGCTCGCCAACCCCCGGGGATTGTTGCGCAATCCCATTTGGTTTGCTTCGCAAACCAACACTCCTTTCACAGATGTCATTTGGTTTGCTTCGCAAACCAACATTCCTTTCACAGAGTGAAACTATCTGAATAATTCGTATTATGCTGATTTCACTTTCCGGTACATGACGTCACAGCGAGGGCTTCGCGCCCTGCTCGCTTACGCTCGCCGACCCCGGGGATTGCTACGCAATCCCGTTTGGTTTGCTTTCTCAAACCAATACTTCTTTCGCAAGTGATTTAACTTTTTTTTGCTTTAACACTTAATGCACCCTAAACTAATAGCCGCATCAGTAAAAAATCTTCTGCATCTTGTTCCCTGTACAACTTTAAGTAAACATTGTTAATATCCAAACTTTACGATCTGTACTTTGTCGGTAAACTGTCTTGAGAACAGAGGGGAAAAAGCGAGCCTTTTTCCTCGCCAAATAAAAAGAAATCGTTTTTATGGCAATTGTTGCTACGATAAATTTGATATCTGGCAAACCCGATAGTCAAAAGTGTAACCCACTACTGCTTTCGGAAGCAGCTATGCGATCTGAAAAATACGAAATTTGTGTCACCAACTTTTGATTGCATCGAATTTATTTATGAACCAATTTTAAAAATAATTGTACCGTAAGAAAGAGTACATTGTGAGGTATACTGCAATATTTTTAAAATTAAAAACTAACAGTAATACTATATAGATATGACCATTTTAGTTTTGTATCGGAAGTTACGATCTGAAAGTTCCGAAAATTGTATGACCTACTTTTAATTGCATCGATTTTGTTTATTAACCAATTTGAAAAATAATTGTACCATAAGAAAGAGTGTAATGTAGTGTATTCAGTGATGTTCTCAAATTTAAAAAATAATGGTTTTTGCCGTAGACATAATGGTTTTAACAAAAAGTAGCGAAAATATCCGAAGATTCCGAATTTTGTATCACGAACATTTGATCGCATCCAATTTAATTATTAACCGATTTCAAAAATAATAGTACCGTAAGAAAGAGTATATTCTGAGGTATACAGCGATATTTTAAAAATTAAAAACTAATAGTAATTAGATATAGATACGGCAGTTTTAAAAAAAAGTAACAAAAATGTCCCGATTTTTCCCGAATTTCAAAAACATATTATCAAGAACCAAATTTAAATTTAAAAAAAAACTCGACGAGCTGCAAAAATTTACGTTGAGAGGTACTCTTAAAAAAAAACTCACGACTAAAGACTGAAATTTTGAATGTGTTTTGCTCACTCGCGGAAGAAATTTCACTTCTTCAACTTTAACACTTAATAAAACCTAAACTAATAGCCGCATCGGAAAAAAATCTTAATAATTATCCAGGGAATACGATGAAGAACAAAGCATGTTAATTTCATATTTTTCCGATCAGTACTTTCTCGGGAAACCGTCTAAGAATGGAGCTAAACAACAAAAATTTCAATTCTTCGGCGGCGGCGGCGGCGGCGGCGGTAACTTTTTTTTAATATAGAGAGATAAATAATTTGTGACTTAAAAAGTGCGTCTCTATTTCATTGAAAAATGCCCAAAAAGCGACGTTTCATCTTTTTTAAAACATACCAGAGTATAAATACTTTGAGTATCAGTACGATGAACAGTAAGAAAACGTAATCCTACAAAAATGTTGTAACCATAGCTTCAAGTGTGCATGGTGTTTACCCATTGGTAAAAGCAAGTCGGTGGTCAAACACAGCGGAAAAAATAAAATTGATCGACCGAATTCAAATCAAAAATATAATTATTGCATGGGGATACTAAATGAATCAGAACATTGCAAGTTATTATTGTTCTATCCGGAGTAAGAAATGGCGAACTCTTCATATTTGGATTAGAGTCTGCTATGCACAAAATGCGTGGCAGTTATATCGTCTTTGAGCATCATGAAACACAAACCTTTGCACTTTCTCCACTTTCTAAGATAGATATATTTAGCCTATTTCAAGAAATGTACTACAGAAAGGAAGTTACAGCCGGGAAGACTTTTAGAGAAACCAAAGAACTTGAAATCCAGAGTATCAAATGTCATTAGATATAACGGGGAAAAGCATTATGTAATCTATATAAATAAGAATGGAGTGTCTGTACATTCAATATTTTCGACCCATTTCAAGTTTTCTATCCGTTTTGGACCCTTCTGATGCCAAATCCGCCCTTTTCGCGTTTGGTGTCTGTCTGTCTGTATGTTGTGCACTATACAAGTCCACACGGTTCAATATATTTTCATGGAAATTTGCATACAGTGAGTACTTATCTTCATTTAGTGAGTGGAATTGATTGCGAAAGTCTGTATGTCCATCTTTCTGTTCTATGTTCTATTTTGTGTTTGTGCAAGCATCACATGAATTTTATTCCAGACTAGCAAAATACCCGACCTTACTCGGTTTGAATTGGTTTACTCTAGATTGAAGAGATAATCAAAATATATAATGACTTACGTTTTTTGTAGAATAAAAATTTATTTTAACACCTTTCGCCATCTTTATATTTTCTACAACTTACTTTGGACACAAATCCTACACATGCATATCCATTCATGTAATACATTTCACATACATCGCACAATTGCTGTATGACAATGCTACAAAATGACGAAAGGTGATACTAAGGTTACTACTATAAAAGACGATTTATAGGAAGATTTGGAATTCCCTTTCTTAAGTTCTTTTCATGTTCAACTCAATTAATTAAAATTACGATTTACGGCGAGTGCTCTCGCACTCATATTCAACAAAACAATATTTTTTTACTTGTGGCACTCTTGCCTCCGGTATGCGACATTGTGAAATTTTGCAATCTTCTCCTGTCATTATGACAACGAATTTTTTTAAGTTGGAAAAAGTTCTAGTTTGGATTTTTAAACATTACTATTCTTTCAATAACGGCATTATTCTTTCAATAATGGCATAACTACACTTAAAATTTACTGAAAATTTATACTGACTTACCAAACATTTTTAAGTCTAATACTTTGTGGTGCTGTTGCGTGTGATGAGAAGGAAAACACATTTATTAAAATAATAAATATTTAAAACAGGAAACAGTGAAATAAAACAAAATAAAAGATGTCGCAAAAAATTGTTCGAAAGATATTAATTTGTGATTCAATTTTATCTCTTGATCTCGCACAGTTGCCACAACTCACAACTAAAAGTGCACAAAATTTAGAAATGTGAAATTAATTCAGAGCGAAAGAACCAGAATAAATATCACTGCTCGCGCGATCTTGTTCATTCTCGTTTCGTTGAAAAATATCGTCTGTCCCAAATATTCGGAAATCGTTTTCATTGCGCAAAGAATAAAAATAGGACTCGAAATAAATAAAGTATCAGAGCTAAAATTTCACCATAAAATTTTTTTGAAAAATAATTGGTTTTCAGCATTACTGGTAAAGCAAATGAAAGTAATCGTAATACTCAAACTACATTCCAATTTTTCGAAAACTATCAAATAGTGGCTGATTTAAGTATACTTACTCAGGTGTTTTAGCATGAAACTCTTCTAAATATAACAATAAAAAAAATGTTTAATATTGCATTCACTAAACTATTAAATAATGTATAAAATAAAATACATTGTAATCAAATATCTGGAATATAATTCATGTGATGTCTACACAAACACACAAACACAAAATCGAGCATAGAACAGAAAGACGGACAGACAGACTTTCGCAACCAATGCCACTCACTAAATGAAGATAAGTACTCACTGTATGCAAATTTCCATGAAAATATCTTAAACCGCGTGGACGTGTATAGGGCACAACATACATACATACATACAGACAGACAGACAGACAGACAGACGGACAGACAGACAGACAGACACCAAACGAGATAAAGGCGGATTCGGCATCAGAAGGGTCCAAAACGGATAGAAAACTTGAAATGGGTCGAAAATATTGAATGTACAAACAAACACTCCATTCTTATTTATATAGATATTTGATTATAATGTATTTTATTTGATAAACTATTTATTAGTTTAGTGAATGCAATATTAAACATTTCTTTATTACTATATTTAGTTGAGTTTCATGCTAAAACGTCTGAGTAAGTATACTTAAATCAACCATAATTTGGTAGTTAGTTCTAAAAAAGTAATTATTCTTCAAATAATAATTTTATATGGAATTTCAGCTATTATATTTCATTTATTTCGAGTCTTATTTTTGTTCTTTGCGCAATGAAAACGATTTCCGAATATTTGGGACAGACGATATTTTTCAACGAACGGGAATGAACAAGATTCGTGCGAGCAGTGATATTTTCTGTGTCTTTCGCTCTGAATTAATTTCACATTTCTAAATTTTGTGCACTTTTAGTTGTAAGTTGTGGCAACTGTGCGAGATCAAGAGATAAAAATGAATCACAAATTAGTATCTTTAGAACAATTTTTCCGACATCTTTTATTTTGTTTTATTTTACTGTTTTCTGTTTTAAATATTTATTATTTTAATAAATGTGTTTTCCTTCTCATCACACGCAACACCACCACAAAGTATTTGACTTAAAAATGTTAGGTAAGGCAGTATAAATTTTCAGTAAATTTTAAGTGTAGTTATGCCGTTATTTAAAGAATAATGCCGTTATTTAAAGAATAATGTCGTTATTGAAATAATAATAATGTTTAAAAATCCAAACTAGAACTTTTTCCAACATTAAAAAATTCGTTGTAATAATGACAGGAGAAGATTGCAAAATTTCACTACGTCACATACCGGATGCAAGAGTGCCACAGGTAAAAAAATATTGTTTTGTTGACTATGACTGCGAGAGCACTCGCCGTAAATCGTAATTTTTATTAATTGAGTTGTGAACATGAAAAGAACTTAAGAAATCTAATTCCAAATCTCCCCCAAAATCGTCGTTTGTAGTGTCACCTTTCGTCATTTTGTAGCTTTGTCATACAGTAAGGGTGCAATGTATGTGGAATGTATTACATGAATGGATATGCATGTGTAAGGATTTGTGTCCAAAGTAAGGTGTAGAAATTATAAAGATGACGAAAGTTATTCAAATAAATTTTTATTCTACAAAAAACGTAAGTCATTGTATATTTTGATTATCTCTTCAATTTAGAGTAAACCAATTCAATACGAGTCGAGTAAGGTCGGGTATTTTGCTAGTTGTTAATAAAACTCAGGTGAGATGCGCCAGTTGCGGAAAAGTAATGTCGGAAATGTAGTAACTGCATTGTGGGTTTGCATGGCAAATGCTTTGTAGAATTTCATACCAAACAAAACAAATCTGCCATATATACTTGCATTTTTAATGTCTTTAAATGCTTTATTAGACATGCTTTAATCAAACAAAATCATTTTCATAAAAATAATCATCGTTATTACAAATTATTTCATGCGGAAAACTAGGTACCCTCTGGTGCATTGCGTCCTTTTTGGGGACGTTTGAGATTTTGTCAGTAAGAATCTCAATTTTTAGTTTGGAATTTTTTAAATACTAAGGCGCTTCGGCCCCTGCTCGCTTACGCTCGCCAACCCCGTGATACAAATTGGGGTTAAAATAAAACGGAGTTTACGCCGTTTTGGCGTTGACCAATAAACTATCATATAGGAATTCGGAATTCATTCTTTTGGAATATTTATAACCGAAGTGTTGAAACGGTTTTCGAAAAACAAGTTATTATGAAAACAAGTCCAGAATAAGTACAGAAACAAATTCGAATCCAAAATTGATCACTTTTTTTTTCTACGGTATATACCATAGAAATAAACATTCCTCATATTCAGTTATTGATATCTCGTTATTATCAATCAGAATAGGATAAAATTAAATATATAGAGAGAACATACACAATAGCGTTTGGCAAAATGACCAAAGTTAAACGCCAAGAGGACAATTAAATTTTTCATTTCTACGTATACTTTGAGAATGTCGTGGCTGAGTGGGTATGGCCACTGCGCTAACAACCTTCGAGTTGTAGGCGGTACAGGTGTTCCTGTCAGATTTGATTTCTCCCTGGGTATATTTATCTCACCTGTACAGTACAATATTATCTTATGCATTTCCATTACTTCACGTTGTTTGTCTTGCCGTGTGGCACAAAATGTACAAATAATAATCCTTTGCACCCCCAAACAACCACTGTCATCTGACTGTGTTTCAAAATTGCGCGGTGTCTTCGAATATTTCCCTTCTGGATTGATTCCGGACGTTGACCAACAGCCTGTTGCATTGCTCCAGAACTATGTTCATTAATTACCAACTATCTATGTACACTTTATTTCATTTTAGACTAATATTGGTTGGTTATTTTTATCAACCTCGCACTGATGTGACACAACGGCTATCTCCGAAGGTTCAGGATCAACCCCCAGCGAAGTAAAAAACCTGATTACAACACCACGAACCACGGTCAGATGACGAGATAACACCCGAGTTGGCACCCCTCTCTCCAAACTTTCACACCACGACATTGGGAAGACAATTGAAGCCATAACAGATTTAACGCGAACCAGCCCCTATATACATGATGGTCTTTGGTTGGACCTCCCCTCCGGTTGTTACTCCGTAATTATTTTAACCGGGCCACCTCTGCCCTTATAGTAAAATAGGAAAATTAAGAAATCTTGTGATCAATCCAGTGATAAATTTGAGACTTAGTTCACTTTCATTGTATATAATAACCTCAAAATTCCCTAATATAATTTAAACCTTAACTAAAAATGAACTTAAGACATTGAGACATAAAATTATTAGCAGTCCAAACTATGTGGCAAATGTCCCACCAAGCAGTAAACCATCAGGTTACGAGTCCTTAAACAACAATAATAACCCATTAAATCCTAAGTTCCTAATGTGTTTGTCAGTGCCGCTAAAACTGATTTTTTTTTTCAAACGGTTCACACTCAGGCGAGAAATCTCCTTAAGAACCGCCTTCTTTTTTTTTTTTTTTTTTTTGCTTACTGGGCACTTTTTTTCTTTTTGAAGTAATTTAGTCGCTCTATATGTTCTTTACCTCCTCCCCTTCCGCCACCCCAACACCCTTTTATCCGTGCTGTCATCCGGGCCACCAGGACGGCTTCTAGATGCACTATCTACTTGAAACTGTCGTCTGTCTGCTCATTTCTAAAATTCTCGGAGACTTGCAGCTGCCATTGCATTAAGAGCTGTCAATCAAAAGCGTCGCCATGGAGACCGTTTCTGCGACGCTTAAATAACCATTCCGCCAGCGCGGAATTATTATCGGGAACAAAAGCAAGCAAACTGTGGCCACGAAAATGTGGACATTTTTAGGGAGATTGAACCCTTCGACGTTTAGGTATACATAGTTATATTTTGGCGAAATGGAAGCTGTTTAATAAATGTACGATAACAGGAGAGTTGGGTAATGTCATACATTTCTGCAGAAGGTAATTTTCGGCTGAATTATAGCCATAAAGTATGAAATATTAATAACATTGATTTTTGCCAGTTGCCTTAATGAAATATACTAGTATAACTGAATTATATTAAATGCCATTTCAGCATGTCTTAACTTCGATTAATTTTGATACAGTTTTGATGTAAAACCTTTTTCGTGGCAAAGCTTTTGGTGCGTAAATTGAATTTTCAACTTGCACGGGTATAAAAGTTAAAAAAAGAATCGATTTGGAATTTAAAAGAACTGGAAAAGGAAAGAAAAATAGAGTTGCTTCGTGTTCTTTGTAATTTTGTATCGTTTTCAGTTTTTCAAAAACAAATGTCAAAAAAAACCCCTTTGTTTTGACAAATGATTCTACCCATGTAGGTAATCGAATAGTTTCTCCCACAAATGTTTAGCCGACCAACCGGTATAGTGGTTAAGGTGTTAGCCTCTAGATCGGAAGGTTCGTGGTTCGAATCTGGTCATGGATGTTCACAAGCGTATGGTATAGAGGCGGCTGGTGCACCTTAAATCTGTCTTGGCCGAAAGTCCTCACGTTGGGTTGGTATGGAAGTTTGAGAGTGGGGTGCCAGCTCACGTGTTGCTTCGTCATCTGACCGTGGTTCAAAATTACGAGGCGTTGTCCTTGGATCTTTCCCTTAAGAGACTGATCCCGGACCGTCGTCAATAGCCCGTTGTGTTGCTTTAGTACGACGTTAACTAAAATTACCATTACCCACAACTGTTTAATCCAATACTAGTAATATTCTAACCATACAAGAAGTAAATAGAGTGAGTGTGAATTAATTAGGTAGGTAATTTGATTAACGTCGCACTGTAGCAACACAATGGGCTATAGGAGACGGTCCAGGATGAAACCCAAAGAATCCGAGGATAACACCAGGTAATTCCGAACCACGGTCATATGACGAGGTCACACCTGAGCTGTCACCCCTCTCTCCAAACTTCCACACTACGCTAACGTGTGAAAGTTTGGAAAGAAGGATGCCAGCTCTTTTGAAAACTTGTCAAATGACGATAGTTCAAAATGTCAAAGGTATATCCTTGAATATTTCCTTTCGGGATTGAATCCGGTTCGTCAACAATAGCCAGTTGTATTGCTCCAGTGTATTGTGAATTAACTACCTACCTTCCAAGCAAATTAGGAACTTTTACTCCGGATCACCACGCTACATTCAGACATAAACCATTCTGGTGGTTTATCTTTACACCCAAAACCATCCTGTAATGGCAAGTATAAACGTGTTCCAAAATGTCACCAGTCTAGGCAAAAATCAATCTGTTTTTCATACTGGGATCCTCATTTCCCTTGGTAAGGTAAGTCAATTTTAATTAACGTCGTACCAGAGCAACACAACGGGCTATTGACGACGGTCCGGGATCAGTCCCCCAAGGAAAAGATCCGAGGAAAACACCACATCATTTTCAACCACGGTCAGATGACGAGGCAACACCTGAGCTGTGACCCCGCTCTCCAAACTTCCGCAACAACCCAACGTGAGGACTTTCGGCCATGACAGATTTAAAGTGCACCAGCCGCCTCTATACCATGCGCTTACAAACATCCATGCACTGACCCGGAATTGAACCATGAGCCTTCCGATCTAGAGATCACCTGAACCACTAGAACGGTTGGTCAGCTTGGAGTAATAAGGCAGTTTTGTCTCTACGAGGTATCTCATCCTTAGCAAATTTGACCAGACCTTGCATGTTATCTCGCATGAACCCCTTGGAGGGTTAAACGTGTTGTCTCAGAAATCGAAAACAAGACTCACTGTTTGGACTGCTGTACTGTCTAGACTCCCTGTAAAAACCCAGCGCATGACACACGCTGATACAGAGAGTGGTGGTGTACCACTGTGGAAGCGCCCCCCCCCCCCCCTCTATCATGAAGCGACCTAAAGAAAATGTGTTTTGGGTAATGTGGGGGTGCTGTTAAAAATTCCATCTGCTGTAAGTGGTTCGAAAAGCTTCATATGTCGGATCCGTTCTTGAGCCAGAAACCTTAGAACTTCTACGAGCGTGCATTCTGCTGCTTCCGGAGACATGGAGAAAAAAGTCATCGAACAGAACGCCGCATACTATATTACATGTATTTTGTAGCGATTAAAATAACGTTTCTCCAATTGTTGTCAAAAGAACAGACTGAACCTTTGCATCAACCTAATACATCGACAACATCGATGCAATTCACGTAAAACCTTTCGAACATGCTCCGACACAGTCAACCCAAAATGTCTGGATTCAAGAAACCCTTGGATCCAAGCATTTTGGTTGGCTGTGTCGAAGGATTCAAGGAACCCTTGGATCAATAGTTGATTCAATAGGATTTTCAGCCTTTATCAAGCGAATAAATTCTCTGCGTATATACATCATTCCATTGTTGTATTTGAAGGATTTAAGACATTGAACTTGTGCCAATGCAATGAGTTTAACCGTCCAAATTCGAGACTTTTTTTACGACTCATGTCCCACAGCCTGCCAACAAAGGGCTTAATGGGCAAGGGGTGACATTATGCATAAAATACAATACACGAAACAAACATCCTACAAAAGGCAATGAGACAAAAGCTCATAACAAACTCTTCTCTCCATATGATATAGACCAGGAAAAATTTGTACGCAAAACATTTTGCACTAGACAAAGCATTTGTGGAAATGCAATTGGAAACTTTCAAACATTTTCTTAACACACAAACAGAAAACATTGACATAGAAGGTATTAAACGTATAAACAACGTGCGAATGCGAAAACAATAACACACCACGTGGTTTGGACGAATTATAACATTCATCAAGATCTGACCAACTGTGATAACGACAAGATAACTCGTCATCAATATATTTCCGATTTTTTTTAATGATGATTATAAATCAAGACCTGGTCAGCTTCTTTTCTAGTGACGAGATATCTCGTCCATGAAGACTGGTCAACAACGATGAACAAACAACGAGATGCGTCGCCAAGACAACCACCAGGACGGTTTGTTAAGTGTATGTCCTAACTGGGCACGAGAATGAAGCCCCCTTTTTTAAAATATAAATTAATTTTCCTTCCTCCGATATTACGGAGGCTCTGTGGACACGCCGTGGTGAAATTTAGTTCCTCACAATATTGAGAAACCGTTGATTGACTTGATGGAAGTTATTCTTCATCGCATTACATAACTATAAAGTGTCACTTCAAATTAAAATATAGTACATTTTATACTTGGAATGTATAATATCTTTGCCAAACACCATTCGCCGCTTAATTACGTCAATGACTACGAACGGACACTGAACGAGTGTCACGAAAACTTGGTACTGAAGCGAGGGTGAACAAGGTGGTTGCCTAATCAATTGACATGGTCTCATAGACCTTCTTGGGAATCTTTACCTTGTGACAGCGAGATCTTAGTTCAGTCTAATCTTTAAATTGTTGGTTATAATCGGAAACATGAATATTGAAGATACAAATTATTAGCCATAGTAATAACTTATAACGAGACCTGAGTCAAATCTACCAGGGCCATGAACAGAAACAAACTTATTGGCAATAGTAATAACTACTAACAAGACCCGAGTCGAATCTTCCTGCGCCATGAGCAAAAACAAACTTATTGGTCATAGTAATAAATGATAACAATACCCGAGTCGAATCTGCCAGTGCCATGAGCAGAAAAACAAATTATTGGCCATAGTAATAACTGATAATAAAACTTGAGTCGAATCTACCTGTTCCATCAACAGAAACAAACTTATTGGCCATAGTAACAGCTAATAACGAGACCTGAGTTAAATATACCTGTGCCATAATCAGAAAACCCAAATTATTAGCCATAGTAATAACTAATAAATAGACCTGAGTCGAATCTGCCTGTTCCATCAGCAGAAATAAACTTATTGGCCATAGTATTAACTGATAATGAGACCGGAGTTGAATCTAATGTACCTTGAGCAGGAAACACATACTTATTGGCCGTAGCAATAACTGATAACAAGATCTCTTAATTCTTATCTCTCACCTGTAATGAAACATGACATTGGTGTCTATGTGTACAAAAATCCAGCTGCTATACAGAAATTCCACCCAATTAAATCTTTTCTGAAAACGCTGGTGGTATTTTATAGCTGAGGATCATCTAACAGGCATTCCAGTACCTCTTAATGCCGTATATTATGTTTCAGGTTTGAAGATGCGATAAATATCGCATTAGCGAGAAGAGATGGACATAACTTTGCACAGCAAACAGCTGTATATGTTATACAGTATTTGATGCAAGGCGGGATAAAATTTTTCTCCCAGCCCGATTATGTTTCTGAGTTGGTCCCGTGTGAATGTTCGTTGATTTTTACACCCGTTAAATTGATTATTTCCCGTTCCAAAATAGAGGGTTAGTTGTGTTTTATGGTGTGATGACTATATTGCAAAATAGCGATGTTACAAAAAGATGAAAAGTAGTCAACCTACTCATTCTTTGTTTCCCATCTTTTAGGTAATGGTAATTGGTAATTTTGGTTAACGTCGTACTATAGCAACACAACGGGCTATTTACGACCCTATCTTTTAGGTAAAGTAATTTTAATTAACGTCGTACTAGAGCAACACAACGTGCTATTGACGACGGTCCGGGATCAATCCCCGCCTAAGGGAAAGATCCGAAGACAACACCACGTAATTTTATACCGCGGTCAGATGACGACCTATCTTTAAGAAGAAAACAGTCTTCAAATTTCATAACAATTGGAATAATGACAAAAAACTGAGTTTTAAAAGTCTCATTCTAGTATACTCAAACAAATTATGTAACTCTTTAGACGTACACTTGGGTACTTGAGTATGGTGCGTGAGTGTGGAGATTGGGGTTCTAGCTCAGGTATTATTGACCTCGTCATCAAACCGAGGTTCAAAATGACGAGGTTGGAAGGCATTTTAATTAACGTCACACTGAAGCAACACAACGAGCTATTGGCGTCGGTCCGAGTATAAAATCAAAGAAAAAGATCCAATTACAACACTAATTAATTTTGAACCATGGTCAGATGACGAGGTCCAGAGCTTTCACCCAACTCTCCAAATTTTCGCACAATGCCGATGAATGACATTTGTGACCACGACAGAATACACATGCACTTAACCCCCTTCATACACGACGGTATTTGGCTGGATTCGAACTCGTAACCCTTCGGATGCTACTCTTCCAACCGGGCTAGCGTGGTACTCAAATTTGCGAGGTGTGGTCCTCAAATTTGCGAGGTGTGGTCCTCAAATTTGCGAGGTGTTGTCCTCAAATTTGCAAGGCGTTGTCCCTCAAAATTACGAGGCGTTGCCCCTCAAATTTGCGAGGTGTCCTCAAATTTACGAGGTGTCCTCAAATTTGCATGTTCTGGATTTATCCTGGACCTTCACCAATAGCCCGTTGTATTGCTCCAGTACAATTCAACTACCTAGCTTATGTGGATACTTTAATTTTGATTTCATCCATCCTAAAAATAGAAACATCTGCTACAGATGCCTTTCACTCTTCTCCCACCTCTTTAAGAACTCTTTCATTTATTTCATGCAATATTATTCTTAGAATGTTCAACGCAATATCACGCCTTCGAACGGCAGCAATCAACCCTAAATGTCTTAGGTGACAAGAAGGATCAAAACATCTCTTCTTTTTTGTTTTGTTTCCGCTTCCACCCTCCCCAGTGCACTTTATCTTCGCGTCCTCATGAAGCAGCACACACGTTTGCATTTCTCTTTCATTGGGAAAATAAATTCTACATCCTTTTTGTTCCGTCCTATCTCCACCCCGTTTCCATTCGAAAAGGCGCAGGAATGGCAACCTGCCAATGGGAACTCAAAAATCATTATGAAGTTTTAAGATTCCATTGTGCCGAGAGGGACAAAAATATTATTTACAAAAAAAAAAAACACGACCCAGGGAAAAATTTCCAGAAGTCATTGAAGATCGTTAGAGTCAAACTTAAAGAAAAAGAAATGGCGCAAGATGGCGGTGAGAGAAGAGAGCAAGAACTTAAATGTTTTTTCATTTGTTATCATTCAGTTTTTTCTGGCGATTAACTCGGGAATAAAAGGTTGCATTCCTTTTTGTTCGGATGTTCGCGAACAACCCATCATTGTGATGCAACTGAGGAGTGTATGTCGCATAAATGCTAATAAAAAGGTCGATGTTTTTGTTGCGGCTGCCTTTTAACAGAAAAACGGCTGTCGAAATTATGATTTATCTCGTGCCTGAGCTGTTAGTGCGAGCCATTCGGTTAGGTTTTTTTCACTTTATGTAGCGCAATAATAATCAAATTTATGGAAAAGAAACCAGGACTTTGCCAAGAATTTTATCTTTTCTTAAACCCAACGGCCTGGTAACTTAATAAGGAACCACCTATAAACTCTTTTCGTCATCTGACCATGGTTCAAAATTACGTGCTGCTGTCCTTGGTTCTGCTGAGTTGGTGTGGAAGTTTGGAGAGTGGGATGCCAGATCAGGTATTGCTTTGTCATTTGACCGTGGTTCAAAATTACGAGGTGTTGACCTCGGATTGCTGGTGTGACCTGTGAACCTCGGTGTTGCCCAAGGGGATTGATCCCGGACCGTCGTAAATAGCCAGTTGAGTTGCTCTAGTACGACGTTAACTAAAAATTACCTTGGTTCATACCCCTCAGATTTGACCCCGTACTATCGTCAATTGCCTATTTATGTTGCAATTGTGCTATATATAATTAAAATACCTATCTATATCTACTCCTTTTTGGTGGTTAAGGTGTTAGCCTCTAGATCGAAAGGTTCCTGGATCGAATCCGGGTCAAAGCATGGATATTTGTAAGCGTTTGGTGTAGAGACGGTTGGTGCACCTTAAATCTGTCGTGGCCGAAAGTCCTCACGTTGGGGCCGACCAACCGGTATAGTGGTTAAGATGTTAGAGCCTCTAGATCGGAAGGTTTCTGGTTCGAATGCGAGTCCGGGCATGGATGTTTGCAAGCGTATGGTGTAGAGGCGGCTGGTGCACCTTAAATATCCCGTGGTCGAAAGTCCTCGCGATGGGTTGGTGTGGAAGTGTGGAGAGTGGGGTACCACCACAGGTGTTGCCTCGTCCTCTGACCGAGCTTCATAATTACAGGGTGTTGTCCTCGAATTTTTCGCCTAGGGGATTGATCCCGGACCGTCGTCAATAGCCCGTTGTGTTGCTCTAGTAGGACGTTAACTAAAAAGTTACTAAATTACCGATCTTTATGTTCGGGATTTATCCCAGATTGCCTCCAATAACCTGTTGTGTTGCTCCAGTACAATCTTAATTCAAGTATCTACCTTTCTGTGATAGCAAGTGAGCTTTTTACGAAAATCAGTTCCTTAGTAAACTAGTTTCTTTTGTTTTTTACATTTATCTATGGATATTTTAGAATGCTATCCAATTATTGTATCTAAATTTAAAGTTATGTTGATGATACGGTATGACGCATGGACTTAATCCATTGCAAACAAAGAATTTGAATGCACTGTAAATTTTTAATTAATTTCAAAAATTTGGTCCAACTTTCGTTAGCATTCGCTCATCGACACACTCATTGCATGAGTTTATTATACAACTAGCAAAATTACCCGACCATCTGTTTAGGTTGAACTGTTTCACTATATATTGAAAGGAAAAGCCTCAATAATCAATTTATTCTTTTGTAGAAAAATTCCAAATAATTTCAGTGTGAGTAAAATAATTCTCTAACACCTTTAGAACATTTTTATAATTCCTACAGCTTACTTTGAACACAAATACTATGCATGCAAAAACATCATGTAAGACATTATACACAGTCCAGTCACATTAATGTGACCACCACCTACTTTCGACGTCAACGTCAAATAACCAATCACAAAAGGCAGGTGGCAGCACATTGCAGTGGAATGTATATAAAGGATGTCCTTAGGGCTTTCAAGCTTTCAAAAGGCATTTCAATCGTTGGCGTAATGCAGAAACGTAGCGAGTTATCCGACGTTCAAAAGGGCATGATTATTCTCTTTCGGACCAAGGGTGGAAGCATTTCGGAAACGGCTCATTTTGTGAACTATTCGCGTGCCGCCGTGGTAAAAGTATAACGTGCATGGCAAAATGGCACTATCCAAAATCAGCGGCACATGTAGTGCACCACGGGCTATAGATGACAGAGGCGAACGAAGGCTACGGAGATGTGTTTGGGCAAATAGACGTGCAACTGTTGAGCAACTGACCGCCCAGATGAACCAAGGGGCTACCAAGAGTGTATCCTCAACAGCGGTTCAGCGAACGTTGCTGCGCATGGGCCTCCGCAGCAGACGCCTGGTTCATGCACCTATGCTGACTGCTGTTCATCGGCGACGAAAGCTGGAATTTTCACGCCAGTACCGCAACTGGACGTCCACAGAGTGGCGACAGGTGGCTTTTTCCGATGAATCACGTTTTATGCTCCATCGGACAGATGGACGGTGGCGTATACGGCGTGAAACGTCTGAAAGCAAACATCCTGTAACAATTGCCGGAAGGATCCAGGCTGGTGGAGGGAGGTAATCTATCGCATTTGGCCACGAACATCCCAGTGAACACCTTAAGAAACCTAATTGCCTCTCTTCCTGCACGTCTCGCAGCGGTCCGCTTTTGCCAAAGGTGGTTATTCTGGCTTTTGACAGGTGGTCACATTAATGTGACTGAACTGTGTATATACACTACCCTACAATAATGGACCGGACGCCAGCGCATTTGCATAAAATTCAACAACTTGTTGATTGGTGTTTTTCATGGTATGTCATGGGACCTTTGCATGTTGTTCATGGTCAATTGAACGCCTACATGAACATTTTGGACAATCAGGTTCTTCCAACGCTCTGACAATTTCATGGAATGGACGAATGTTACTTACAGTACGACAACGCTCTATGTCATGTTGTAACCTCTGTCAAGCAGTGGTATCAATATATGGATGCAAAACGTCTTCCCTAGCCTGTCAAAGTTTCCGTTCCGTTGCGAAATATCGTCTGTCCAAAATATTCGGAACTAGTTATTTCGCAAAGAAAATAAATAATGTTCAAAATACAATAGTAATATACGAATTTGAATTCCTTGAAAATAGATTTTGAAAAATAATTTATTTTTCAGCAGTAATGGTTAAATGATCTTAGTAATAGCATGCACCATATACCTTCCAGCTACTCCAAAACTACAAAATTATTGTTTGATTTAAGTATAGTTATAGATGTTTTAGAATAAAACTTTCCTATGTATGTAAGCAAAGAAATTTTAAATAATGCATTCACCGAAGTAGAATTTATTTTATCATGTATAGAGCGTTACATTAAAATATGTTGAATGAATTTTATGTGAGTTCAAAAACAGGTACATAAAACCAGACAAAGAACGGAAAGCCAGACAGACTAACGCAACCAAGTTCAATTACTGAAGGAATGTGCTCACAGCATCCAAAGTTTCATAAAAATATATTCAACCATTTGAATGTTATATTTGTATACACATACAGACAGACACCATACGAACAAGAAACGGATTTTGCATTAAAAGGGCCCAGAACGGATAAATAACTTGAAATGGATCGAAAATATTCATTGTACAAACAAACACTCCATATATATTTATAAAGATGTCAACTAATCTTATTCAGAGTTTTTAAACTAAATATGGCCATTGTAGAACTGTATGCCAAACTTGTATCTAAAATTAAATTTGTGTTACAAACTATGATGATTCATAAACTTCATGTATTACTAACCAACCAATTTAAATATAAATCTTAAAATAATTTAAAACTATTATCTTATTTAGTTTAGTTTAATTTGCTATTTTTCATGGAAACGAGGTTAAATTTATCTATGCTGTAAGTAAACAAATTTCCTTCAGAGTTAATAAACTAAAAGATGCATATTTTAGAGTGCTTATCCCCCCCCCCCAAAAAAAAATGTATCTAAATTTAAAACAATATTGATTAACTTTGAGATGATTCATAAACTTCATCTATTACACTACAGTAATTTGAAGACCTTGTAAATTTAAAATTAATTTTATATTCTATTTATTGGTCTCAATTTCATCTGATATTTTTTATCGACTTAAGGCATAATTTTTGTATGCTCTATTACTTCATTGAAATTATCTATTGAGGTTTTATGGGAGTAGTTGGTGGAAGGATTAACGTCGTACTGAAGCAAAACAACGGGCTTTTGGCGACAGTTCGGGATGTTCCCGAAAGGAAAGATCCGAGGACAACACCTAGTAATTTTGAACCACGATCATGTGAGAAGTTCAGCATCCCACTCTCCTAACTCATCACCAAATCAACGTGAGGACATTCGAGGCAAAGACAGATTTAACGTGCACCAGCCCTGGTCTTTGGTTGGATCAAGTTTCTTACAAATAACCCTCCTATTGTTAATCTACTACTCTACCAATCGGGCTACCACGGTCAATAGTCATTGGTCAACCGTATTAAGGTATAAAATGTCTGATGGTATCATGATATAAAATGTCTGATGGTGTCATGAGATAAAATGTCTAATGGTATCATGATATAAAATATCTAATGGTATCATGATATAAAATATCTAATGATATCATGATATAAAATATATAATTGTGTCATGATATAAAATATCTAATTGTGTCATGATATAAAATATCTAATTGTGTCATGATATAAAATGTCTGAAGGTATCAGTATATAAAATGTATAATGGTATTAGTACATAAATTGTCTGATGGTATCAGTACATAAAATGTCCAAAGTATGATACAAAATGTCTTGTGGTATCATGATATAAAATGTCTGATGGTATTGTGGCATAAAATGTCTGACGGTATTATGATACGAAATGGTGTTAATGGTAATGTATAAAACGCCTGATTTGACAAAACGTTCAAAGTATAAAAATAATTAGACATCAATATACTTTAAAATGTTTCCCAGTTCAGGCTTAGTACAAAATTTGTGTTGAACTGATGAATGAATTCATTAAACCGAATTTCATTTAAATATAGTCAGGATTATGTATTCATAGCTTCTGTACACCATTTTGTTTCCAAAACTTCATCAAAAATCTAAACTGCATATTTAAAAAAATCAGAAATAAAAAAAATCGCAAAATTCTTCTGACCTACCTGAACAGCAGCTAATGTAACAGAAGGGGAAAAAAAATTAAGTTCTTTGAAAAATATACCGAAAGAGAATTAAAAAAGTAATATCTATATCATACACCAAACCCTCATTTCAAACTAAAAGCTTTTACATTTCGAAGCTTATGTGAAACGGATTTGCAGGTTACGTAAATTCATTTCAATTTCAAAGATGAAACGAAATAAGCCAGTAAAATTTTCTCGCCTTCTCCAAATCATACGTTTTATTTAAAATAAACAGAACGAATGTACTTAGCCCATTCGGTTAATGGAACGTCAAGGTATATATTAATTTATCGCAGGATTACTAGTTTCATCTGTTCAAATGTAACACCGTTTCTGTAACCCGCCTTGCGTAAAAATTGACTGTTATGAAACACTTTTAATGGTAAAGAAACAAATGTTTCAGCATTCTATACTAAAAGGATTTAATGCATTAATTTTGAAGACCCATTTAAAGGCATTTGTTTCTTATTGGGCATGCAAAGAATTTAACAATTATGATAGGGATTTTCAGTGTAATCAAACCTGATGGAAGACAGATTTTAGTGGATATTAGACAAATGTGTTTTCACGATATACAACACTACATTAATAGACCGGACGCCAGCGGATTTGCATAAAATCCGGCTACTGGTTTGGGGGTGTTTTTCGTGTTATGGCTCCTGGACCTTTGCATGCTGTTCGTGGTCAATTGAACGCCGACGCCTACATGACCGTTTTGGACAATCAGGTTATTCCTACGCTCTGGCAATTTTATGGAATATACGAATATTACTTCCAGGGCAACAAAACGCTCCGTCTCATGTTGCAGCCTATTTCAAGCTGTGATATCAAGATATGGGTGTAAACGTCTTCCCTGGCCTGCTCATCATCCCGACCTAAGCCCAGTAGAACATTTGTAGGACGAGTTAGAGCGACGCTTACGGACTAGGGATGCGACATCTATGTCAATATTTTCAAAACATCGATGTATTTAACATCGATGTTTTGGAGTCGATGTTTTTGTAACATCGAGGTTTATGCTTGTCGAGGTTTTTACGTTGTTGATGTTTTATTTTTAAATGAAAAATGTACCGTTACAAAAATATAAAAAATAACCAAGTAGCATAATTTTTATAAACAGCTTATTGAACATGCTTTTAGACCAAAGTGGCCAAAAGTGAAGGTCTGAAAAGTAGGGAAGCGACATCGATGTCTTCAAAAAATTAATGTTTTATATAAAACATCGATGTATTGGAGCCGATGTCGCATTACTAGTTGCTAAACCAATTTTAGAAAATAGGGAAAAAGTTTAAATACGCTGGATTTTAAAAACATCGATGGTTTCGGGGCCATCTATTATCAACATCGATGTTTTAATTTTGAACATCGAAGTTTCAAAACATCGATGTTTTTCTGCCGCATCACTAGTTGCTAAACCAGTCTTAAGAAATTGGGGAAAAAAGTTTAAATACGCTGAATTTTAAAAACATCGTTGTTTTGGGGGCGATGCACTATCAACATCGATATTTCTAAACATCAATGTTTTGCTGTCGATATCGCATCACTATTACGGACAAGGGAACCACGTATGAAATCTATAGCTGAGATGGCGACATTCTTGCATCAGGAATGGACACAAATACCCATAGCTCTATATCAAAACCTTGTTGAACGTATGCCCAGAAGGGTTTCTAGTGTAATTGCAGCACGTGGGGGACCATCCCCCTATTAAAGCCTGTATTTTCTCCCTTATACCATCACATCTTGCTCTCTGGTTAATTATTGTAGGGTAGGGGTATATCCGGGTTGCATTAAAATTGCGACTATCGCCATTTGCGAGACATTTGGCGTCTAATCTCATTGATAGGTAAGTAGTTGAGCTTACGTTGTACTGGAGCAACACAGTGGGCTTTTGGCGACGGTCTGGGAACAGTCCACAATGGAAAGATCCGAGGGTTACGTCTCGTGATTTTGAACCTCGGTCAAATGACGAGGTCTCATCTGAGTTGCAACCCTACTCCGAATTTACACATAACATAAACATTGTTTGGCCACGTGCCCCAGACCCGATGTACACGGAGATCTTTGGCCGGCTCGAGTATCGAACTCATAGCCCTCAAGTTGCTTTTCCACCTGGTCTACGGTCAGATGATGCGGCCAGCACCTGAGCTGGCACCTCATTCTCTAAACTTTCCCACCGCGCCAATGTGAGAACATTTGAGGCCACGACAGATTTAAGGTATCCAAACACGTTGAAAATGTCGTTTTTGATCAAATATTAAAAAATGTTTTTGATTTTATTATATAAAATATTTATTTGACTTTCCAAAATATATTTGATTTTTTCTGCAAATTAACTAGTTACAGAGATATTAAGATTTTAATCGAGGCGGAGGAAAACCGGAAGTAAGTATGTAAAACACCGGAAATAGCCGTTAAAGACCAAAACCTTCAAAATTAAAATTTAAAACTTACTTCTTTTTTGCAAATATAATTTTAGAAAGGTTTCTCGAATGTTTAAATTGTTTCTTTTTTGGAAATATTGTGAATATTTTTAAAGAGAAGTGAAGAAGAAAATTATTTACACAAACAGCAAAAGCAAGAGAGAGCAAACGATACACTCCAAACTGTTTTTTACTCTAAATTAATATTTACGCATTATTTCCTCACTTCAAATGTTATACACAAAAAAGTTATTGACGAATTCTCGTAAAACTTTGAAAACATGTTCTTTATAATATTGTCTAGGGAATGAACTAAAATAATTATTCCGAGTTGAAAAGTTTTTTAATTATGGCCATTTATTTAAGAAATAGGACTGTGAAACAATCAAAAAGCTTATATTCATTTTTCGATCGCTTGAAAATGTTTTATTTATTTAAATATCCTTTTGATTCTAGTTCATTCTCTAGAAAAATGCATGTAATTTATTTTGGTAGCATCATATTTTAAATTAGTTGAATAGATTTTCATGTAACACATTTGTTTTTGACAAATATCTTTGAAATTTCATACATAATTATCATTTTTACAAAATTATTAATATGTATTTTAAATATTATTAGTCCAATACTTTTGTTTAATAACACTAAACATAAAAATATCATTAAAATGTTTGTATACCACATTTTAAAAAATGGGTCTTGAACGTGCACGGATACATTAACGAGTATCTGCACACCCGTTTACGAGATGGTCTTTTGGATGGAGTTTCGAACTCACAACCTCCGGTAGCTATTCCTCTACTTTTCCTACCGTAACCGTAACCTCATTGAAATGCACCAGACACATACAATTTCGTATTGTCCATTTGGAGAAGAAATTCATCAAGTGACATTTTTTCGGGACGCCATGTTTATTTTTAAAACGAAAAATTAATTTTACTATTTTAAGACATAAAACACAATCAAAAGTTAGAATTTTTATATTTAGACTGCTGGATTACCAATCAGTCTTTCAACAGCTGTATATTAAAAATTGTTTTGTAACAATGATTTTTTCTGATCTAAGTCGACGAAATATTAATTCCGAATTCATTTTTAAATTTCTATAACGACGGGGCAGCGAATGGTAATGGTAATTTTAGTTAACGTCGTACCAGAACAGCACAACGGGCTATTGACGACGGTCCAGGATCAAACCCCTTCAGGGAAAGATCCGAGGACAACAACTCGCAATATTGAACCACGGTCAGATGACGAAGCAACACCTGAGCTGGCACCCCACTCTCCAAACTTCCACGCTAACCCAACGTGAGGACTTTCGGCCACGACAGATTTAAAGTGCACCAGTCGCCTCTACACCATATGCTTACAAACATCCATGCCCACCCGGATTCGAACCAGGAACCTTCCAATCTAAAGGCTAACACCTTAACCACTATACCGATTGGTCAGCGGATCAATCCCTAAGGGAAAGATCGAGAACAACAACACATATTTTGAACAACGGTCAGATGACGAAAGTAAGAATAGAAAAAGATTATGACGACTGACAACAATGTAACCAAAACCCCTGGTTATATATGGGAGCTTTATTAAGGTAGGTAGTCAATTAAAGTCACACTAAAGCAAAACAAAGGGCTACAGATGACGGGATCAACCCCCGAAATTCGAGGACAATTTTGAACCAATATGAGAAGGTGGTAATGGTAATTTTAGTTAACGTCGTACTAGAGCATCACAACACCAATATGAGATGACGAAAGGAGATATGTTAAGTGCGATATTATGAAAACCTTATTATCTTCTTCTTTAAGAGTTTTTATATTTTGTTCAACAAAATATTTAACATAAGTTAAGACATATGATGCTCCATATGTTATTCTTCTGAAACCAGCTGCAGTTGCTCATGAAATCGTTTATTGTGTTATACGATCGATATTTCAGATTTTTCGAGCTCTAAACGACGATGTACATGTGTAAGAAGACTGCAGACAAGTGTCTGCGTACTTTGATTTCTTTTGAATACTGTTACTTAAAATTTTAGGCTATGGCAGGTACAGCAGTTGCGCCATGATCACGCGAATATTTTACACAACGGACAGTATATCAGTTTTACCTTGAAAGTTATAAGAATCGCGCCAATAAACAATTTGGACTACGAATGTTACAGCAGTTGTAACTTGAAAGTTTTAAGAATCGGGTACAGAAAGAATATAGACAGCGGCCAGTAGAGCAATTGTACCTTGGAAGTAATAGGAATCGCGCCAAGAGAGAATTTAGACAGAGGCCAAGTACAGCAGTTGTACCTTGAAAGTTATAAGAATCGAGCCAAGAAACATTAAGACAGCGGCCAGTACATCTGTTGTACCTTGAAAGTTATAAAATCACGCCAAGAAAGAATTTAGACTACTGCTGTTACAGCAGTTGTAACTTAAAAGCTACAATAATCGGACCCAGAAAGAATATATATAACGCCCAGTAGAACAATTGCACCTTGGAAGTTATAAGAATCGAACCAAGAAAACATTTAGACAACGGCCAGTACATCCGTTGTAACTAAAGCTGTTACAGCAGTTGTACCTTGAAAGTTATAAAATCACGCCAAGAAAGAATTTAGACAACGGCCAGTACATGTTGTACATGGAAAGCTAAATGAATTGCGCTTGTTATATCTATATTCGCAGTCAATAGGCTAATTGGGCCGCGCTAACCCAGTCGGTAGGTATTTTAATTAACGTCGCATTGAAGCAACATAACGTGTTGTTCGCGACGGTCTGGGATCGATACCCCAAGGGAAAGATCCGAGGACGCCATGAAATTTTAAACCACGGTCAGTTGACGAGTTGCCACCCTACCCTCCAAATTTCCACACTACTTCAACGTGAAGACATTCGAGGTCACAACAGATTTAACGTGCACCAGCCCTGTTGTACACTAGGGTCTTTAGTTTAATTCAATCTCGCGACCCGCCGGTTTACTAATCCGTTACTCTTCCAAGCTGGTTACAACGGCAACTTGGTAACCAGGTTGGTAGGTAGGTAATTTTAACTAACTTCGAACTGCAGCAACAAAAGTCAACCCCGAAGGTAAAGATGCGAGTAACCAGGTTGAGAGTGTAGCGGATTATAAACCGTAGGGTAGCGAATTCAAAATTCGATCCAACCAAAGACAGTTGGTTGGTAAGAACTAGGGATGCGACATCGACAGCAAAACATCGATGTTTTGAAACATCGATGTTCAAAATTAAAACATCGATGTTATTAAAAAATCGTTCCAAAAACATCGATGTTTTTAAAATTCAGTGTATTTAAACTTTTTTCCCCATTTCTTAAAACTGGTTTAGCAACTAAGGATGCACCATCGACAGCAAAACATCGATGTTGATAATGCATCGCACCCCAAACTATCGATGTTTTTAAAATTCAATGAATTCAAACTTTTTTCCCCATTTCTTAAAACTGGTTTAGCACCTAGTGATGCTACATAGACAGCAAAACATCGATGTTCGAAATTGAAACATCGATGTTGATAATGCATCGCCCCCAAACTTTCGATATTTTTAAAATTCAGTGTATTTAAACGTTTTACCCCATTCTTTATTTTCATTCTTCCATTTCATTTATTCCCCATTTCTTATAACTGGTTTAGCAACTAGTGATGTGACATCAGCTCCAATACATCGATGTTTTCTATAAAACGTAAATGTTTTGAAAACGTCGACATCGATGTCGTATCCGTACTTTTCAGACCCTACACCTTTGGTCACTTTGGTCTAAATGTATGTTCAATTTGCCGATTATGAAAATTATGTTTCTTGGTTATTTTTTAAATTTTTATAAGGGTACTTTGTTTATTTAAAATAAAACATCGACAAGTATAAACATCGATGTTACAAAGACATCGACCCCAATACATCGATGTTACAAAAACATCGACTCCAATACATCAATGTTAAATATATCGATGTTTTTTAACATCGATGTTTTTTTAAAAAACATCGATGTTTTGAAAACATCGACATCGATGTCGCATCCCTAGTAAGAACACGTTAAATCCACCGTAGCATCAAATATACTCATTTTGGTGTGGTGTGAAAGCTTGGAGAGTTGGGTGTCAGCTCAGATGGTTAACCTCGCCATCTGATTGAAAATTAGGAAGTGTTGTCCTCGATATTTCCCTACAAGAGAGGAATTCCGAACATTCGCCAATATCCCGTAGTGTTGCCCAAGTAAGACGAGATATCTCGCCATCACTTAAATATCGGCATTATCTTGATGACGAAATATCTCGTCATTAGTGAAATTGGTCAGATCTTGATGGACGAGGTATCTCGTCGTCATCACTTAGGGGGTTAAAGAAAATTTTTGAAAGGTCACTTATGGTTTTATTCAAGTACTAGGGGGCCCCGCCCCCTGCTCACTCACGCTCGCCAACCCCAGGAGGATTTCCTCATTGGTTCGCTGCGCGAGCTTATGCTCGCTTCGCTCGCATCTTTGAAGACATGTGTCCTAGCAGAAGGAATTGTTTACAAAGTATAATATTCCAAAATAATATTTTTCAATTCTAAATTTTTTTTGCTGTTTTTCAGGAAAGATATATACAGTACCTATGGAATCAGAATTCAAATGAAAACTTTGAGCAAATTTTGACTCGAAATGTGAGCGCTGATTTGGAAATTGAATACCCAGCATGTTGTTTGTGTGTACATTTACCCTGCACTCGAGCCACTCACGCTTTTTTATTGAATTTGTTGTCGAAAGTTGAAGTGCAAGCGTCTTGTTGAACTATAATTGTTGGCCTTGAAAAGGACCTTTTTTAAAATGGCCCTGAAAAAATCCTCCTCTTTCTTTGATTTCTATTAGTAACTGCAAAAGCTCAACTAAAAAAAAAAATTTCAATAAAATGTCATCCGAAAACGCTATAAATTCAATTGAAGCGCGAGGCTTCGTGATAAACAAACAATCGTACAATGTTGCCAAAACTCGATAACAAATAACGTCTTTTTTGCGTGCCACGTAAGAGAATTATATTTTTATTCAAGTATGTCTTAATGTCCTGAACTGATAAAACAATTGAGAAAATGATCGCTATGCTCTCTGGTGCCTTCAACTGCACCCAAAGCTTTAAAAGTGGTCACAACAGCAAATAACAAAATGTGCAGTAAGTGAATGATCATTTTGTCGTTTAACATAATGGATGATGTAACTTTAAAAGTTCCATTTCCTTCTTTAAAAGTGTATTGTTGCATCGTTTAGAATGTATAACTATCTTAAAAATGTTAGTTTGAGATGATTGATTAGCAAGCAATGACTTTTTAACGCGTTGATAATGAAACATGCTAATGAATAAGAACTTAAGAAGTTCAATTTAGATAGTGGACATATTCGCTTCAAAAGAGTCCATGGCAATGGTTTGATTTGCCAAGCGACGATCATTTCTTTCTATACCAGCTCTAATCAGACTGAGTGCTATTAGACCAACGGACTAAAGAGGATTTCAAAGCACTACGCACATCCATTTCTAGACCGAGACTCAAACCTAGCCTGTTGAACCAAGGGCCAGTTCGCTAACCACTCGGCTACAAGCCAGTCATTAGGTAGATATTTCAATTAACGTCCCACTGGAGCAACCCGACGAGCTATTGGTGACGATCCAGGATCAAACCACAAGGGGAAGTTCCGAGGACAACACGTCATTTAGAACCATTGTGATCATGTCACACCTGATCTAGCACCCCACTCTCCAAACAACCTTACACACCACATCAATAAGAGGATATTTGAGGCAACGACAGATTAAACATCCACCAGCCTCCACGTTCACGACGGCCTATACGTAGATCAAGTTTCAAACCCTCAACCTTTCCTCTTCAAACCGGGCTAGCGCAACTGGTAATTGCAGGTACCTTGAATAACAAATGGTGCTCAAATCTTATTTTTACCAACTGTACGACAGGTATAACAGGAATATATTCCATCTCTAATATTATAAAAGGAAATGCTTCTCTGTTTTCTGTGATTAAATTACTGACGAATCTATGGCAATTACAGTAATGGGATTTGTCACAGAGGTAGTCCAAATTTTTTGCAAATTTTTGGTCGGGCGGAATTTTAAAATTTAATCTAGAACATTTTTAAATGAATTTAATGGAATTTAGTTATATTGTTTTCCTTATATATAGAATGGCAACACCATAAAGAGATGGCAGATTCTAAAATTTTTTTCCGTGTTTCCGTTTGAACGATTTCAACCGAAGAACAAAACAAATAAATAGTTTTAACTAGAGTTATGAACTTTTATTTCTATATCCCAGATCCTTAAAGATAGAGTAAAATTTGCAACGGATTTGAAATCTGCGAAAAATTTCACATTAGATCGATACCTAATACCATAATTTTCTTTAAATAAAGAATTTTTAAATTAAACTTTTATAATTTTTCCAATACGAACGCCGCTGCGAAGAATGCTATTCGTTTGATTCGGGATTAATTCTTTTTTGATTTCCTGAGAAACGGATTCGAGCGAAGCAAAAGAAATAATTAAAGTTATGAATGGCGTTCTTCACTGCTTTTTTCTATCTCAGCGATCGTTAAAGATAGAATGAAAATTTTAACGGATTTGAAATCTGTGGAACGTTTTACACCAGATAGATTACCTTATACGTTTGATTTTCTTTTAATAAATAATTTTTCAGTTAAATATTTATATTTTCACAAGAGATTGTGACACCGATAGGATCTCTTCCGAGAGACTGAGCCGCAATAGCCCGGTTTAAAGAGCAATGGATTAGAAGGGTTGCGAGATGGATTACAGCCTAAAACCGTGGCGTACAAAGAGGGCTGGTGAACGTTAAATCCGTCACTGCCTCAAATGTCCTGACGTTGGTGTGTTGTGGAAGTTTGAAGAGTGGTTTTCACCTGAAATATGACCTAGTCATCTAACCATGTTTCAAAATTGCGTGATGTAGTTCTCGGATCCTTCCCTTCGGATTTAATCCCGGACCGTGTCCACAGCCCATTGTGATGTTCCAGTTCAACGGAAGTTAAAGTACCTTCGCGAGACAATGATGTTTAGTTAAATTTGATCCAGAGACGTTAGGGCGATGGTTATAATGATACTTCTCAGTCTGTGGTTGAGCCGGATTTCGGATTAGAAACCATCCTGTTGATATTCGTAGTAGCTGAGTTCGTCCAGGATACGAAATCGCACCCCAGACCATAACTCCGGGTGTTCGGCCACTATGACGTTCGATAACGCACTCTGGAAGGCAGAGTTCACCGGCATAGCGTCTAACACAAATGCGGCCATTATGGTTCCACAAATTAAAGAGGGATTCGTCAGAAAAGACAACTTGTTGCCAATCAGCCCGCCAGGATCTGTGCTCATGAGACCATTGCAGACGCAGCCGTCAATGGTTTGGCGTGAGGGGTATCCTGAATAAAGGAATCCTTGCGCGCAGTCCACTGTGCAGCAGACGTCGGCGAATTAACGAAGCCGACATTAGTACACCAGTAGCAGTAGACCAAAGTGCTACCAACTGCCTGGAGGTTGCTGTACGGTTATTCACCGCCATGTGGACCAGGTGTCTATCATCGCGAGCTGACGTCACCTTCCGTCGTCCACTCCCAGTTTTTCGAGTTGTCCGGTGCTCGTCGGTCCACTGCTTCCAAACTCGCATCACTGTTCCGCTGCACACGAGCTGCTATTGCGCGATAGGAAAATCCTCCTTCACGAAGGCCGATGATTCTCCCCCGTTCCAATTCCGTAAGTTGTTGAAATTTCACCCTATTTCGTCTTGGAGGCATACTTGGGTCTCACTAAACGTTCGCCACTAAAAAATAACCATGCACTATTTTCAACGTCCCGCTACAGCCCTCTATTTATACGCTTTTAGCATCAGTTCAGAGGGCGCTGCTCACAGCACAGTACGCATGCGTGGTGGCTCTGAAATGTACTACTTTGCATACCATCCTATAGTTGACATTTGCTGCAAATTTCATTTCATTCGGATGATTCCTTTATGGTGTTGCATTTTTTACAAACAGCAGTGTATCTATAAATTTCTTTTCTATAAGTTTTCGAACTTTCTATACTATGTGTTTTATGTAGTTTTTGAATGAAATATTTTTTTTCTAATCGTTTTAACCAAAAATCTCGAATGCAATTTATAGTATGAACTTTTAGATGTTGATTAATGCAAAAATGAAGTGATTTGTTATAAACTATTTTAAGATGTATCAATTTGCCCATCGTCAAAATTTTGATATTTTAACAATTTAATAAAAAAATTTTAAGTTTTGAAAACATAAAATAGTTCTTACATTTACAAAGTAGACCTTTGCATACCTGCAGAAAAAATTTCAGAACAAAAACTTCAAAATTGAAGATTTTAGAATTTTGAGTCCAACTTCCTTAAAAAGACAGCTGATTATTTGTGTACGACCCCTTGAATGGGGTGTCGCGAAGATCCAATGGGGTTTTTTTAGAAGGAGGCAGTGCAAACCAGAGATAGGAGGCCGTGCGAGGACGTTGTGCACGTACAATAGTTTTTCTGTTAATTAATTCTTAAGTTTAAATCATCCTGTTCTTTTAAAACTTTTATGTAAATTATAACTCTCCTGTAAATAAACCTAATTTGCAGTTGTTTAATCAGTTCCTATTTTAATTGAAATTTTAATCAATGAATCCTCCGAAACACTACGGCTTGCTCATCCTAGCACATTTGAAGAATGTTACCGGAGGTGAATTCTAATAGGATCCTGCGAATATGGGATTTATTCTGAATTGTGGGGTATTTCACACTAAATGAATATAAATAAATTAACTATTGCCCTTATAAATATTTCCCTTGGTGTATTTCTCTCGTCTGTGTTAATGAAACTTTCATTGTGAGTGCATGACCATGACTTGGTATTCTATGTCTTGTGTCTGGCGCTGTGAGACCAGATGGAATCCTTGTGCCATAAAATCCTAAACCAACCATCTTTATAAACATTTATTCTGGAACCAAAATAACACGCCGTGAGAAATTACTCCGCTTATTTCATCTACTGGAATTCATAAAAAATTGTGTTCCATACTACTTTTCAGATGAAATTGACATAGGATACATACACCACCCTACAATAATGGACCGGGCAGCAAGATGGGATGGTATAAGGGCAATAATATATGCTTTAATAAGTGGATGGTCCCCCACGTGCTGCAATTACACTAGCAACCCTTTTGGGCATACTTTCAACAAGGTTTTGATATACAGTTATGGGTATTTGCGTCCATTCCTGCTGCAAGAATGTCCCCAACTCAACTGTAGATTACGGACGTGGTTCCCTGGTCCGTAAGCGTCGCTCTAACGCGTCCTACAAACGTTCTATGGGGATTATGTCGGGACTCTGAGCAGGCCAAGAAGACGCTTTACATACATATCTCGATACCACAGCTTGACGGAGGCTGCAACATAACACGGAGCGTTTTCGTCCCGAGAGTAACATTCGTCCAGTCCATAAAATTGCCAGAGCGTAGGAAGAACCTGATGTATCAAAATGCTCATGTATTACATGGTATTATCCTCGGATCTTTCCCTTATAGGATTGATTCTGGATCGTCGTCAATCGCCCATTGAATTGCTCTAGTACGATGATAATTAAAATTGATGTACCTTACGAATGGTAATTGGTAATTTAAGTCGTACTAGAGCAACACAACGGCTATCGACGAAGGTCCGGGATCAATCCCTTAAGGGAGAGATCCAAGGACAACACATCGTAGTTTTGAACCACGGTCAGATGACGAAGCAACACCTGAGCTGGCACCCCACTCTCCAGACTTCCACACCAATTCTACGTGAGGACTTTCGGCCACGACAGATTTAAAGTGCACCTGTCGGCTCTACACCATACGCTTACAAACATCCATGCCCGGACCCAGATTTGAACCAGGAACCTTCCGATCTAGAGGCTAACACCTTAACCACTATACCGGTTGGTCGGTCCCTTACCAAGGGAGTCCGTTGTGTTGCTCTATGGTACGACGTAATTAAAATTACCTTACCTAACCCAAACCGGCTACTTTGACCCCAAATACACAGAGAAAGTGGTCCTGTTACACAGAACAGAAATAAACTCAGGATATGTTAAGAATCGAACTGCAGTCTCCAACTCGCCGGTTGCAGCAGAGGGAAAACCTACCGATCCACCTCTTAAAATATGAGGAATAATAAAAGGACGCAGTGTTTGGAGGCCTAAAAAACGCCCAGCTGCACGAAAGCTCAGTGTATGTCATTTTTTCTGAGCGATGCACTCTCCACAGTTTCGAACAAATCTCGAGTAAAAGAACCATCTACACCCTTTGGAGTGACGACCGCGGGTGTCACTTAGTCCTGCGATGTGGACGAAAAAAAAAAAAAGATTTTCCCCAAGCACTGAGCAACGAAATAATCCGCAATGGGTTCCGTGACTTTCGGTGTTTTTGTTCCACAGAAATCTGTCGTTGTCATTCGGATGTTGACGATTCAAGTGCACCGAGCCCGCGTCAGCAACGTGTGGAGTTTCACGGCATTTTTATTCGAGTGCACGTCATGAAGTAGGTATTGTAAGTAAACGCCGCTCTGATACAACACAACGGTGTATTGGCGACTGTCCGGTATCATTCCCCCGAAGCAAAAGATTCAAGGAAAACACCACGTTATTTTGAAGCACGGTCAGATGACGTGTTAACACCTGAACTGGCATCACATTCTTTAAACTTCCACGTCACCCCATTTTCCGAATTCCATTGGTGATGAAGACACTTTTTGGAAAGTCAGAATAATATCAGTGCAACTGCATTTAAACAGTTGTAGGCGAGCTTTTTCTTCATATGCACGTTAGGGTGTGCCGAAAAAACTTATTTTTTTTTTTCAAATCGTAATACTCGATTCGGTTAAGCTGCGAATTTTGGAGACTCTTTTTTTATTTCCAATGACAAGGCAGTACAATTGCGAAGACAAATACAAATACAATACAAAGTACAGAGTTGACCGAGGTCATTTTAGCCTTATACAAGGCCAGAAGTGATGGTCACTTGTGAAGGGGCACCCAGTGGGTGGACCATCATTGTCCCTAACAAAGGACAGTACAGTTTACATCCATGCCCTAACTCCGGATTCGAACCAGGAACCTTCCTATCCAGAGGCCAACACCTTGACCACTAGACCGGTTGGTCGGCATTTTGGAGACTAAAAAGAAGTAAAAAAAGGAACAAAATCGGTTTATATCTTCAGGTCGCGCATGTTCTCTACAATTTAGAAAAATTCACATTTTTACAATAATTTTTAATATTTTTTAATTATTCTTTTCCCGAATGTAATACCTCAAATTCTTATGTATTAGAACCACAGAAAATGATGTTTAAATATTATTTAAATCCATCGACATCTTCTGGTCGCGCATTGTCTTCAAAGTTAATGAAATTTTGAAAAAATTTACAAATAAATGTAAATTACAGTTCAAGTAGAAAAAAATGCTAATAACTTTCATGTTTTGTTTTGGTTTTCTTTACTGAACACAAGTTTAAATGCTAAAAAACGAATTATTTTAGACCATTAGTAATATTTATAAACATATTTTTTATTGAAAAAACTAATTTTTTTTAAGTTGTTAAGTCCAAGAAAATCATATTGAGCAATTGAAAATCTCAGTTTTCACTCATTTTTAGCTGAAGGTTTTTGGAAATCTGATTTAGGTGCGAAGTTAGGCATGGTTGACCTTGACAACAGAGCCATTCTGTTCAAACCATCAATAGACAGAGCTCCGCAAAATTTTCCTCAGGCTTCCATTGGGAAAGAGTCTGTTGATATTTTCCTTACAATAGAATTTTTTGGAAAAGTTCTATAGTTTTTTTTTATAATTCTTTGGGGTTTTATTGATTATTTTCTTAGAATAGAAACACACACTTTTGCAATAGTTCTATAGTTTTTTTAGAATTCTTTGTGGTTTTATTGATTATATTTTCTTATAATAGAATTTTTTGGAATAGTTCTACAGTTTTTTTGTAATTCTTTGGTTTTATTGATTCTTTTCTTGAAATAGAATCTCTTTTGGAAAAGTTCTATAGTTTTTGTATAATTCTTTGGTTTTGTTGATTCTTTTCTTAGA
The DNA here is from genome assembly GCA_947359465.1 of Metellina segmentata. Classification (NCBI taxonomy): domain Eukaryota; kingdom Metazoa; phylum Arthropoda; class Arachnida; order Araneae; family Tetragnathidae; genus Metellina; species Metellina segmentata. Next base: position 100,330,779 of record OX375882.1, read on the forward strand.
ATAGAGAGAATCCTTTAAAAAGATCTTGTTGGTTCTATCATATGGAGAGATTGATTGGTCAATAAAGTGAATGATGTTGATGTCATGTTGAAAAAACTGTAGATTGCAATGAGGAATTAGGCACGTAAACCTTTCATAGGGTTAAAACCACTGCTTAATTTCTACTAAAACAATATTTGTCCTATTCACTTTGTTAGCAAAATCAAAGTTTATATTCTATTAAAAGGGATACATAGATGCAGATCAAACAGAAGTATGGATGAAGATCGAACAGAAGAAATGTGTATGCAGTTTAAATACCAAATCACGATAAAAAACAATTAAGGCGTTGACATTTAAAAGACGGTAAGAGTTGATTTTGAAAACAATCGCAGTGATTCTTTGTTTGTTTTAATGCCAGTAACGCTGAAAAGGAGGCAAGTCCGTAACTCCCGAAGTCCAGTTCTGAAAAAACCCACAAGATGTCAATAGCGGAAACTTGATCACTCTTGGCTTTATGTGGGTCCCTAGACGATAAATATTATTGTCAATGTGACTGTCAATGAGGCTCATTGAAGCTCAAATTGATCGCGTAGGAGGCGATTGACGCACATTGATAGAAATTTTAGTTGATGCACTTTGATGGGCGCTATTGACGGCTCCGATTGGTCGTTTAAAATACACAATTGTCAATCGTTCGGGCAGTTGTGCTTTTTTGTTCTCTAAATACAAGTTCATTATCTTCTCAATCGTTAAAAATGGAGTAAAAATTTCAGCGGATTTGAAATTTGCGAAAGATTTTACACCAGATAGATACCTTAAGTGTAAATTTCTTTTAATAAATACGTTTTCAATTGAAACTTATATTTTCGCAATACGAATTTAAGTAATACGAATATGTCGAAATACACACACACAACTTTGCAGATAAATCTATACAAATTTTATTTAATTGGAACCAAAGACTAACAAAAATACTATTTTAGAAAAAAAAAAATATTTAATAAAAAATTGCAGTTTTAAATTGCAGTCAAATATTTAAAAAATTAAGGAGTTACTAAAAAATTATTTCAATGTCGTTGGTTGCATAAAATCTAACAAATTCGTCTGACAACAGACACAATGCCTTTTATTAAAAAAGAATTTCGTCGTAGAGCAAGCAAATAATTTTTTTATTCCTTGCTTAGTATCTATAACGAGTTCTTCGTTGGATTCTATGTTTTCTAATTCTTTTTCTTTAATTCTCTAATTCTTTAAAAATATATATATATAATCTAATTTCACAATATTCTCCACTGAGGAATCACTTAACATAACAGACCTAGTTAACCAAGGAAATTTTTTTATGTACAAAAAATGTGTAAAAAATAATAGTTATTGTTATGATTTTTTTTTAATTTTAATTATTATACGAGCCTCATATACATAGTAATAATAACAAATCTAAACCTAACCTCTTGTTGCATTGAAACTATTAAAAAATAAAAATGAAAGTGTTCGTATACAAATTAGAGCTATTGTTCGTGTTTAGTCATATAGAACCGTGAGTGTTCCGAATTATATTAAAAAAAATTCGAATATGAAAATTTGTGTTCGTCTTCAGCCTCAATTTTAAAAATAAAATTCAAATACAACATAAGAGAATTGAGAGAGAGAGAGAGAAAGGCAACTAATACCTTTTTTTTTCACGATGGTCCCGCTCTGAACAGACTGAGACTAGCCACTGCGTTTCCAGCAGCCCGTGACAGTTCTTTTCGTGGGGTCAGGTATGACCACTGCACGCTAACCCCCGGTGATTGTTACGAATTCCCATTTGGTTGGGTTCGCAAACCAAATAGAAATTCGTAGACCATTGGATAACAGCCATCATGGCGTTGCCCATGGTGTTGGTTTACTTCGCAAACCAAATTATGAATATTATGAACTGTGGTTTGCTTCGGAAACCAAAACCACGGGCAACGCCGTTATGACCTCGTTATTGTCAAATGCGGCCAAATTCGATAACAGCCATCATGGCGTTGCACGTGGTGTTGGTTTGCGAAGCAAACCAAATGGAAATTCGTAGCCTATTGGTTCTGTGAATTTCTATGCAGTTGCATTCAATAATAATTCAATTTCATTAAATTCATTTTAAAATATTATAAATTGAGTTTTAAAATTCGCCGCGACCCAAAAATTGCAAAATATTCTGACTACTTGTCTGCCAAATCGTACTGTAAGTGCTATAGATTCGACAGGACTTTGCATGCAGAGGGAAAACAGACAAGCACTTTCTTTTGTAATTGTAGAGATTGGCTTTGGATAGTAGTGGACGTTCAATGGATGGACACAAAGTCATGTGCAACAGAAATAACTATTTTGATGTGTAGGTGATGTTAGGGTCGATGGCTTACTCAGAAATTCCGGGGCAATTTCACATTTGACCTGGATTTTGGACAGCAACTTAAATTCCGGGAAAATCCCGAGCGGTTGGCAACCCAATATGTAATGTACTCGGGTCGCGCAGATGGTCTTCGGTAGTCGGTTTTGAGTGCAGGTGATTTTTAACTGATTCCCTGAAAATCTGTCGACCCAAAGGGATCTGGGTTGGTTGGTTGGTCAGTTGGGTTTTTATGACGCAAAGGCCACACTTGGCCAAGCTGCGCCAGACACAAGACAAAAGATTCTAGACAAAGGGATCTGGGATTCAAATCTCTATTGTAATAAAGCGCATATAAAACACAAGCTAACTGTAAATTAGGCGAGCCCCACGAGAAGTGATTGTGTATGGAAAAGGGAGTTTGTGCTTTTAATTACTTTGAATCGTGATTACCCCGAGTAGTGGAAAGTTAAGTGAATATGTAAACAAAAATAAAAGAAGTGATGCTTTGTAAAAAATTGTTAATGTGTTAAAAGAAAATAAACCACATTGTACCGAGGAAAAATAAAAAACAGAAAATTAATATTTTGCGTACGATTCAGTATCTTGCAGAAAGTTTAGTAAATGTTAGTGAGTGGAGCGGCTTCTCTGTTTATACCATTCTTCAGACCAGCGTCTTTTCCTATTTTCTTTCTTTCGATTGCAGACAACCAAAATCAAGGCAAGAAAGCCCAAATCTGAATTTGAAAGCATTCTGAAACTCAAATATGAAACACGTCACGCTCCTTCGAAAAACACTGACCGAATGAGATTGACGGGTTTATTGAAGCTACATTGAAGCACCTATCAATTGAAACCGTCGATCACATTGACAATAAAATTGATCGTCTAGGGAGCCATTAAGAAGGAGGTAAGTGAAACCTTCAACTTGCATATCCTGTAAAATTTAGTTTTTAGCGGCTTACCTCTTTTTTAACGTCAACGCTATTATGAAACCTCTCATACAGATCCTTGACAGCATACAGTGCAAATCCCAAATAAATATCTAATTGTATGTTTATCACAATCGTAAGTTCAAGAAACTTAAGTCATAAGAAATAATTTTATAATGCAGTGTTCGGACTATTACATAACCCATGGAAGGAACTATATCTGTTCTCATAACCAGCTATGTTATTCTGATAAAGCTTTCTTGTTAGTCTTATCAATGAAACTCGAGTTCTTTTTTATGCGCATACCCATCCTGGTCTACACACAAAATACATTTTTAATAAAGCACTTAAATGTTCAACACCACCAGAGCACATTCAACCTCCAGTACATGAATCGCACAAATATCTCTTGGCCCAAACTTCGCGCAATCTTTTTTCTCGCTTCCCTTCAGTTTTCTCAATTTTATTTTCGTCTTAGACATCTGCGTGGTATCTTGAACCCTTTGCCGGACGGTTGCCAACACTGCCGGAGGAAGTATCCTTCTACAGGCATCAGGGAAACGTCATATCGATTATTCTAATCATGCCATGAAATCTTTATTCTTCTTCCAACTCTTATTCCCTTTCCTTTTTTGCAGAATGCAAAATACGATTTCAACTCCACTTAGCTAGAAGGGGGGGGAATCACAGCAAGAGGAAATTCTTTAAAAAAACTACTGCGCGGGCATCTTTACTTGGAAGAAACGGCACGAAACCGGGCCAGGGAAGACCTACAACAAAAGATTTCTGGATTGTTTTCAGTGGGTCAGTGTTTTGATCTTGTTTATCTTGTTCAAGAAAATAAATCTCATGGCACGCACGCGATGAAAACAATGCAGAATTGCTTTCTTGTGAAGGCTACTGTTTGGGGATAACAAGTGCGAATGTACTTGGTTGAAGAATGCGAGTTATTAGATTAGAGAATATGAATACAAAAGTACTAATGTATTCGGTTAAGTATTCGTTCTCGATTCTTGTATTCATTGACTTCGATTATTTTTCCTGAATTCGTTATTTTTTATTATTTTCTACATATTTAGTGCAGTTAATTATTTTTATTCGTTGTACTTGATCTTTTTATTCGTTACATTCGATCGTTTTATTCGTTACATTCGATCGTTTTATTCTTTACATTCGATCGTTTTATTCGTTACATTCGATTTTTTTATTCGTTACATTCGATCGTTTTATTCGTTACATTCGATTTTTTTATTCGTTACATTCGATCGTTTTATTCGTTACATTCGATTTTTTTATTCGTTACATTCGATCGTTTTATTCGTTACATTCGATTTTTTTATTCGTTACATTCGATTTTTTTATTCGTTGTACACGATTCTTTTTATTGGTTGTACTCAATTCTTTTTGTTCATTATTCTTGATTCTTTTTCTTGCATTCGGTAGGTAAGTATTTTAATTACTATTACACTGGAGCTACACAACGGACTATTGGTGACGGTTCGAGATCAATCCCGAAGGGAAAGATCGGAGGAAAACATCACGTAATTTAGAGACACGGTCAAGGCACGCCTGAGCTGGCACCCCACTCTCTAACTTTCCTCATCACACCAATCTCGTATTCAAATAGAGAGCATTCATGCAAATACAAAGTATACTAAGATCAAACTTTTTAAATACCAAAGTACTAGATTATCAAAGTATACTAAGGTAAAACTTTTTGAATAACAAAGTACTTAGATTCAAAATACTCGATCGCAGTTCAGTGGTCAGTTTTTTTTATCTTGTTTGAAAAACAATTCTGATGAGTAATGGTAATTTTAATTAACGTCGTACTAGAGCAACACAACCAATTCTGATGGGACTCGCACAATTAAAATACAGAATTCCCTTCTTGTGAGTGGATATTGTTAGGATAACAAGTGCAAACATACTAGGTTAGAGAAAAGAATAAAATAAATCAACGCAAGATCACTTTTCGAAATCAGCTGATCTATTCAAGTAGTTTCCCAAATGATTGATCCGAAAAAATGTAGCCTCTAGATCGGAAGGTTCCTGGTTCTAATCCGGGTCCGGGCATGGATGTTTGTAAGCGTATGGTGTAGAGGCGGCTGGTGCACCTTAAATCTGTCGTGGCCGAAAGTCCTCACGTTGGGTTGGTGTGGAAGTTTGGAGAGTGGGGTGCCAGCTCAGGTGTTGCTTCGTCATCTGACCTTGGTTCAAAATTACGAGGTGTTGTCCTCGGATCTTTCCCTTAAGGGACTGATCCCGGACCGTCGTCAATAGCCCGTTGTGTTGCTCTAGTACGACGTTAACTAAAATTACCAAAATTACCAATTACCGAAAAAATGTAGCCTTCTACCAATCTCATAGCGAAGACTGAATGTTAAGTTAAAATATACAAATTCAAATAAATTGGTATGTTAAAAATTAGACGATGATTTTATAAACATGAATTCAAGAACATAACAAGATATTAGAGTACAGTAGAACTCCAATTATCCAAACTCTGATTATCCGAATCGCTTTCAGAATTTCAGAAAAAAAAATTAAGATGGAACCGTATTGCGATTCGCAAAATAATGATTCTGGGTTTCAAATTCTAAATGATGATGAACTTATTGAAAGTTTGAGAGAAGAAAGTGTCGTTGAAGAAAGTGTCTTTGAAGAAGGTGACTTTATTTTCGAAGTTGAAGCAGACACGGGACCATCTGCTAGTGAAGCATTTGCCGGCTTAGAAACTGCGTTGAAGTGGATGGACCGAAAGCCCGAGTGTGACCACATGCAACTTCTTATTATCAAGCGGATGAGCGACTTGGTTGCCCGAAAACGGACGAAGACAGTCAAACAGCTTACTTTGACCGAGATGTTTAGCAAGCAATGACTTTCATTTACAGTACGGTACGTACATACTGTACTTATGTATAGCACTTGTAAGTACGCTTAACATGTAAAAGTATTGCCTTTTCATTTAATTAATTAAAAGCTCTTTTTGTTTAAAAATAGTTTTTTTTCTCCCTTTTTTCAGCATACATACAGTCATTAATTAAAATACATACTATACCCTTTTTTCGGAAACAATCCAATTATCCGAATTTTTGATTATCCGAATGGGGTCCGGTCCCAATTGATTCGGATAATTGGAGTTCTACTGTATTTCAATGCCAAAGTACACTCGTGTACTCGATACCTTCCTGTTTTCACTGTGCTCGATTCTTTTTCTTGTGTTCATTAAACTCGACGGTTGTACATTGTCGGTTGTTTGAATTAACGCCTCACGGAAACAACGCAACGGGCAATTGGCGACGGTTTGAAATCAATCCCCGAAGGGAAAGATTGTCACTTTTTTGGGACAATCCGGCATTAATTATGCACTATATGGCCAAAAGTATGTAGATGCTGCATGGTTTTCAGAAAAAGTGATTTTATTATTCCATCTAGTAACGGGTAGGCCCTTCTTTTGGCTTGTATTACAGCTGAACTGTCGAGGCATGCTTTCCACAAGTTCAGGGCAGGTATAGCTCGCCATGCCTCTTGCATGGCTGTGAGAAGATATTGTTGTGAAGATGGGACCCAACTGAGACTGTGGCCAGTCAAGCAAATTCACCTCATTTTCTGTAAACCAGTCTAGCACACGTTTTGCAGAACGACATGGAGCTCGATCCTGTTGGAAGAAACGACCAGGACCGAATTATCCTGAACGTCGAAGTACATGTCATCGTTCATGGTACCAGGTACATAAATCGATGGGCCTAGTACTAACCAGGTAAAACAACCCCACACTAAGATGGATAATTCGACATTCAGTAGTGTCCAAATACTTTTGTCCATATAGTATACAAAGAACGTCTCTATCCTATTCATTCGCTAGGTAATGCTTTAAACTCATTATTATTACAATTGAATTCTACTCCTTAAAAAGCCTGTGTCAGAATTCGTGCCGGCATTGAAGACAGATGCAATTTTCTCCACACTATATGATATTTTCGTCTTTCATCCCAGAGGGAAAACGAAGCGGACGCAGTTCGGTAAGATATTTTTGTTCCGAAGTTGCAAGCTCTGGTAATTACTTACCTGAACGTTTCTAAAGCAATGACTTGAGTATGCTCAGATCTTTTTAATGATGCTAAACATAGCTTCTGTTGAGCTCGCATTCGTGTCAAATTAGAAGTTAGTAAAACTATTTAATGAATTCGTAATTTTTACAAATGAGATTAAATCCTTCCATGCATTTTCCTATGGTATAATTCTCTGCTGAGTCAGTGAAACTTTCCTGGTGCCTGTATGTTCGTTCACTGCTTGACGATGTTTGTCTTTTGTTTGTCTAAAAATGGCCAGTGCGCGATAAGCCTCAAACTTCAATGCGATTGTATCTGTAGAGTACACATGACTACAAATATTTCCCGATCACTGAGACTAAAAATGAATCCTCAAGGTAGCAGGGTAGACTTTACTTTGTATTCGTGTCAGATAGCATCAATATACTCCTCCTGGTTGCTGTCTTAAGGGGGTCCAAGACACAAAAATTGTCAAATTTTGATTTTTTTTTATTATTATTTTAAGAAATTCTCTGTGTTTTTCTGCTTAAAATGACGTCTAAATCATGTTTCTATCTTAATTACAACTAGAGATATAATAATTTTTGTGCTGCGTTGTTTGGAAAATCTAACACTCTTGACAGTTGTTGTCATGGGAACAACATCTGTCTTTAAAACTTTAAATGCGTTTTTCTCCATGTCACATTTTTTCAAGATTTCCTGTATTCAAATTGCTATAAGTCGAAAACCGATAAAGTTTAGGGGTTACAATTTGGAATATATCTTTTTCAAACATTATACTTTAATTTAGATTCAGCAAATTTAAAACACATATTTAATTAAAAAAATATGACTTTTTAAAAAAAAGTACCCTTAAATTTAAAAAAATTTTCATTCAAATATTTTTTATTTTTTATTAAATTAATATTTTTTTAAATTGCTGATTCAAAATTAAAGTTTATAAATTTGTGAGTAGTTTACTGCAAGAATTTTGAAAATGGATCAAGAATATTTTGAGTCTTAGTAATTTTAAATGGCCCCTCTTTTTTTCAAAAAATTTTAATTTAAAAATTAAAAAAAACTTTTGTGTTGTGATTTTGTTTATTAGTTAGATGGGTATATAATCAGTCCAAAAAATTTCAAAATTCTAAATTAATTAATAAAATTTTTTTTTTCAATGTGTCCTGGACCCCCTTAACAAGGAATCCCGTCAATAGAAAACTGACCAAATCTCGATGGATGAAATATACCGTCATTCGAAAAATTGATCAGATTTCGATGGATGAGATATGCTGTCGTTAGAAAAACTGACCACATCTCCGATGGATAAGATATCTCGTCAGTAGAAAAACTGACCAGATCTTGATGGATTGAATATCTTTTCATCAGAAAAACTGACCAAATCTTGATCTCGTTATAAAAAAATACAATTTCTTGATGACGAGATACGTCATACTTTAGCCACTAGGCCATCGTTGCTTCACGAAAAGAAGCTCTTTAAAAAAGACATCATTTTATATTTGGTTGATTTCAGTCTCATTGGCCGTCCCCTGTTGCCCCTCCCCCTGTTGTAGCATCTGTGAGGGTTTGGAAAATCGCGGACGGGATATATCGCATAAACCATTTGAAAAGTTAAGTTAAAATACATTTAAACAAATTATGTCCTGTACAAAAGAGTTTTGTCGTTTACTTTGTCAATGTAATCACCCTTTGTTTCGCACCACGAGGATTATAAAGACCCTCTTTATAAAATTGATCGACAGCCCGATATTCAACTCAGAAGTAATTAAAGTAATCGATCATTCAATTGAAACTATAAAAAAAAATTCTTTTATAACAATTGGGTTGATTTTTATGATAGAAAGGACTATATAATCAAGCTGTACCTATCGCGGGTCAATGATGCAAATTAACGGACACACACTCAAAAAAATCATCACCGACACAAAACTCGCAAACCTCCGCTTGCTAGTCCATTACTCTTTCAACTGGGCCAGCACTGCCCTTATAGTAAAATAGTTATCAGCGTCTTAACAAAACATTATGAAAGCTTGTATAACTCAATCCCGTGATAATTTTGAGACTTAATTCACTTTCCTTGAAATCACCTCAAACTTATCTAACATAATTTAAACCGTAACGAAAAATGAACTAAAGAAATTGAAACATAAAATTATTAACAGTCCAAATTACGTGGAAAATGGGACTGCATATCTCAAACCTTCAAACTCCCAACTATCTGATTACAGATCCTTCCAATCTGGATCACCTTGTTTGGTGAAACAACATCCTATGGCTGGGCGTATGAATTCGCATTCCTACAATGAGTATTGGAATGGTGAAATTACCAATCTATACGTCTCACGGACCAATCGGATGGCGAAATAAAGGTAGGTAGGTATTTTAATTAACGTCGTACTCCAGTAACACAAAGGGCTACTGACGACAGTGCGGGATCAATCCCCAAAGATCCAACGACAATACCACGTAATTTGAAACATTGTCAGGTGGCAAGTCAACACATGAGCTGGCACGCAACTTACCAAACTTCCACACCACGCCATTTGAGGTCACGACAGATTTAACGTTCACCAGTCCCCTTCTTACACAACGGTCTTTGGGTAGATTCGAACTCGTAACCTTCCGGTTGCGAGTTTGTTACTTTACAAACCTGGGTACCGCTGTGTTACAAATATTTTATGCCAAATTAAAAGTGCGGAAAGCTTTGAAAGTCAACAAAATTGGTCGAAAATCGCTTTGTTAAATGTTATTTTAAAAACTAATTCATATCAAACTCTGAAGATAGCAAAAATAATTTTTCTATCACTCTAGTTTTGGACGACGGTAGAATGACAATATAAAATATACAGCATATAAATCTACACTACAAAAACGCGTTTTACTGGAATTTCGATTTCTGAAACGTTTTTCTAATATCAAACACTCCCCTGCACATTATTGTTTTTTGATGTCTTTAAAAAATATATTGTAGGGAACTGATGTAATCTGTTGTATATCAATGAGTGCCTGGGGAAAAGAGTACAGGATTGCTACTGAAGGGTTACGAGTTCAAAAATATTGAAACAAAGTACGACGTTTATTAAAAATTACCATTTATTATTACCCTAAAAATAACACACTGACACTAAAAAGTATTCTACAAAGTTTTACCTAAACTACAGATATTTATTTGTTCGCTGAAATTATAACATTAAAATCCCCTTCAAATGTACTTAAACTCAGAGCTGCTTAAAGACAAAAATGAGGTGCTACCTTAATATAATTTAAAGCAAGTGATCCCAGGATATTTTTTATTATCCTCTTTTTTACTCTATTTCAGAATATACTCGTATCTTTCGATTTTTAGAATTCTGCATTTTTTCAAAGATTGAAATTTTGTTTCTCAGTATTTCTGTGTTCCAGTATTTTACATATTGCAGATCTTTAGGAGTTAAATTTGAATATTTCTTTTTGAAAATATCTGTAAGTATAATTAATTTCTTGGTGGTATATGAATATTTCGACAAAATTTCCTTAAGTCTGTTAAATACGTAATGTTTCGTAGAATTCTGCTTCATAAAAATAAGTAACTTATACAAACACACCTAACTAGGTTACTTTAAATTTAAACGGATAGCTATGTTTTGTAGTTAAAAGATATTTTGAAATCGACTTTTGTAGAACTCCCCTTAGAAAAAAAAAACTTTTTTTAGTTTGTCTTACAACAGAAAGGCGATTAATCTAAAATGAATTATATGGATGAATATATCAAGTATACATACATGCATCATATGTAATTTCCAGAAGCCATGAAAAAGTTACCGATGTTGTTAAAAAATTCTTTTCCGTACTCTTAAGCAAATGATGTTTGTATTTTTCTATGAAAGAAAAGTCTAATCATTTTTCAATCAACACATTTAGCCAATACAACCCGAACAACGTCCGGTAATTATACTAGTTACTTATAAAAATCAATTTTTCTCCTAGTACTTATGTTTAATACGATAGAAAATTCGACCCGATAATTCTTTCCAAAATAAAAACTAGTCCTTACCTACTTATATCAAGAAAATTCCTTGATTGTTTGCTAAAGTTTCCGTAGGGATTTGTTAAAATACATAATCATATAAACGCCAATTATTTGGCTGCTTGAAAAAAGTATTCCAATATAAATAAGGAAAATTTTAAGCTAAGTCTAATAATGGGGGGAGAGCGTGTAGGAAATTATCCTTATGGAGTGAAATTATCACTATGATCCCACCTGATTTAATAACAAATTCACACGTGTATTCATTCTAGTATGTTCTCTAGGAAGGATTCAATATCAACTTTACTAATTCACACTACCTTACATTCTACAATTATCAGGTTACTTTTTCTCAAGAGAGGATTCAATATCAACTTCACTACACACTATCATACATTCCATAAGGATGCCCCATTCTTGTTCTCTAGGAAAAATTCAATATCAATTTCGCTACTTAATCTACCATACATTCCGCCAACGATGCTCACATTCCTGTTCTATCTTTTGAAAGGATTCAATATCAACTTCACACTACCATCATGCCGTATGAAAATGTGTCCGTCCCTGTTCTCTAGAGAGGATTCAATTTCTACTTCACTGCTACCATACATTCCACCAAGGATTCCTACATTCCTGTTCTCTTAGGAGGATTCAATTTCAACATTACCACACATTCCAAGGATGTTCCTTTTCTCTCGAGTTGGTTGGTTGGAATAAAATCCTCTCGAAAGATTCTATTATCCATTTACTTTTCGAATAGAATCTCTCTCTTTCTCCCCCCCCCCCTTTGGAAATATTCTAATATCCATTTCCTTTTCGATTACAGTCTTTTGGAAAGATTCAATTGCTCCTTTCTTTAGAATAGAATCCTTTGGAGAGATTCTATTGCTCCTTTCCTTGGAATAAAATCCTTTAGATTCCACCTATTATTCATTTCTTTTTCAAATTTAATTCTTTGGAAATATTCTATTGCTCCTTACCTTAAAATTCTATTCTAAGAAGTATGAAAATGCTATTATTATATAAAAATTATTCTATTAGTCCTTTGAAAATATATAGTTCTATTGCTACTTTCCTTGGAGTAAAATCCACTAGAAAGATTTTATCATCCTTTTCAATTTTTAATATAATCATTTGAAAGATTCCATTGGTCAAGATCAAAATTGGTTAAACGTCATGCAGTTTGTCAGGTGGAATTGTGCCTTCCCTTAGAGAGTAAACCCCTTTAGAGAGTAAAATATCCTTACTTATTATTCAAATCATATCTTATCTTTCGAAGTGTTAGGACTATACGTAGATGGGGAGCGCGTGATATGGTTATGTCCGGGAAGAAACAGAATAGCTTTCATATTCCCATTTTCGCCCATCCAACACATCACTTCTTTACATCGTAAGAGTAACTAGATTTCTGAACAGTGTATATAGTATGGCTTTCCTCCACACCACATATCACGACCAAATAACCACCTCTACATTGAAAGAATCCCTGGAAAGGTTACACTGGAACAAGTTCAATACTTGTTAGAAATCATGCAGGAAAGACGCAGATCGAAGAACGGATATTTGAGTGCGATCCCATCAGAGGGTTGATTTATTAAGTGTTGTTTGAGTTCATCGACTAAAACAAGTGAAACACCTAAGTAAAAAGCAGTTCTAAGAAGACGAACGTTCTAAGAAGAAAAATTCTAAAGAAATCCATCTTTCATGTAAAGAAAAAATGACTTACGGACATTACCAGTCTAAAAATCCTCACATTCTGATCTAAAAAAACATTTAATTCTGCTGATGGTTGTCTCTCGAAAAGGTGTATTGCTATTAGAAAAATTTATAAGATCTTAATGGATGAAATATCTGATCACCAGAAGAAAATTCACCAGATCTTGATCATCAAAAAATCATCAATATCTTGATAACGACATCTCTTCATTAGAAAAATTGACCAGATCTTGATCTTGTCTCGGTGAAATATTGGCTTTACCTTGATCACGAAAAATCATACTGTTGCCAAAATTGGTCAGATTTTGATATACGAGATATCTTGTCGAAACCACTTGAAGGATTAGAAAAACTCATATCATAGAAATTTTGACATGGTGTGCTAAATCGCCGATATTTAGTACACCAATGCCTGCTATTTGTTTATAATACTTATTTTGTACTAATATTGACCCTCCAAGTGGATTCGACGAGATATCTCGTCCATCAAACTCCGACAAATCTACAAATGGCGAGAGATCTCGACCATCAAGATCGAAAGAGTTTTGTTAATAACGAGATCTCTCGACATTAAAAATTATTTCTAAGGATACGAACAATATCTGATCAGGTTTCATTCCAATGACGAGATATCTCGTGCATCAAAATCCGACAAATCTATAAATGGTAAGAAATCTCGACCATAAAGATCGAAACAGTTTTGTTAATAACGAGATCTCTCGACATTAAAAAATTATTTCTTAGGATACGAACAATATCTGATCAGGTTTCATTCCAACGACGAGATATCTCGTGCATCAAAATCCGACAAATCTACAAATGGTGAGAAATCTCGGCCATCAAGATCGAAACAGTTTTGTTAATAACGAGATCTCTAGACATTAAAAATTATTTATTAGGATACGAACAATATCTGATCAGGTTTCATTCCAACGACGAGATATCTCGTGCATCAAAATCCGACAAATCTACAAATGGTGAGAAATCTCGACCATCAAGATCGAAACAGTTTTGTTAATAACGAAATCTCTGGACATAAAAAATTATTTCTTAGGATACGAACAATATCTGATCAGGTTTCATTCCAACGACGAGATATCTCGTGCATCAAAATCCGACAAATCTACAAATGGTGAGAAATCTCGGCCATCAAGATCGAAACAGTTTTGTTAATAACGAGATCTCTAGACATTAAAAATTATTTATTAGGATACGAACAATATCTGATCAGGTTTCATTCCAACGACGAGATATCTCGTGCATCAAAATCCGACAAATCTACAAATGGCGAGAGATCTCGACCATCAAGATCGAAACAGTTTTGTTAATAGCGAAATCTCTCGACATCAAAAATTATTTCTTATGACGAAAACAAGATCTGATAATTTTTTTTATTTCAAATGACGAGATATCTCGTCCATCAAACTCCTACCAATTTTGTTAATGAGATACATTGACATCTGCCAATTGAGGATGACGTGATCAAGATCTGATCCGTTTTTATATCGGAGAGATATGTCGTCCATCACCATAACCAATTTTTTAAAACGAGATAACTCGACATCTAGATATTAACGATATATTTCTGATAATGAGTAAAATATGACCAGAATTTTCTAGCGACTAGCTATCGCATCCGTCTAGATATAGTCCGTATTTTCTAATCAGGAGATATATCATACATAATTAATCGAGATCAGATCAGATTTTTTCTACTGACGAGATATCTCGTCCATCATCGATCAAGATCGAACCACCTTTTTTCGAACGACATATCGTCTATCAAGATCGGACACAAATTTTGTAAAAACGAGATATCTCGAAACCTAGACATTAGCTATACTTATATGATCATGATCTGGTCAGTTTTATTCGAGATATCTTGTCCATAAAAACCTGACATATTTCATAAAAACGAAATATATCGAGACATCTAGATAATGCAGATATTTTTCTTATGGGGAGAGCAAGATCTGAGCAGTTTTTCTCCAACGACGAGACACCTCACCGAGAAAAACCACCAGTAGGATTAAAACAAGCAACCCGGGGTCTGGAGCACCCCGAAGGTTTCCCTTCCGACCCCCAACAACAACAACCCTTACCTTTAGCGAATCCGCATCCACCGAAGAAGCACACAATCCCACAAACAAACAGGCCGGTCCTCCTGAAACACCACCGCAGCATGCTTGGTAAAATCCACGCAGCCACAACAAACAGCGCGACTCGGTCCAACACGTGTCCGAGCAGCGAGCGATTGAGCGACGGTCGGGCAGCGGCACGCCGATTGAGGATGCCGGCTCGGGCGCTTCTGTCGAGCTGTTTCGCGCGGGCGCTCTCTATCGATTCTTTGTGTGGGGGCGCCAGCGAATGGGGAATTCTATATTAAGAGTTTCTTCGGCTGCAAGTCGGATGGATTACCGAGGCCCGATCTCGGAGAGTCCTCCTGTAATAGGACACCGGGTTTATCTTCATCAGTTCTCGGGGATTCCTTTTTTGAATCCGGAGGGGGAGACTTTTCTGTTTGGAAATTAAACGAACACTGAGTTCATGAATCGAGTGTGGTAATGGTAGTTTTAATTCACGTCGTACCAGGCTATTGATGACGGTTTGCGATCAATCACTTAAGGATAAGATCCGAGGACAACACCCTCACGTTGTATTGGTGTGGAAGTTTGGAGAGTGGGGTGCCAGCTCAAGCGTTGATTCGTCATCTGACCGTAGTTCAAAATTACGAGGTATTGTCCTCGGATCTTTCCCTTAAGGGATTGATCGCGTACCGTCGTCAATAGCCTATTGTGTTGCTTTAGTACGACGTTAACTAAAATTATCATTACCATTACCGAGGACAACACCACGTAATTTGAACCACGGTCAGATGACGAGTTCATGAATCGAATGTGGGATTTGCGTTTTTGAATGGTGAATGCGGACCAACCGGTATTAAAGTTAAGGTGTTATCCTCTACTTCAGTAGGTTCCTGGTTCGAATCCGGGTTCGTGCATGGATGTTTGTAAGCTTATGGTGTATAGGCGGCGTGGGCACCTTAAATCTGTCGTGGCCGAAAGTCCTCACGTTGGGTTGGTGAGGAAGTTTGGAGAGTGAGGTGCCAGCTGAAGTGTTGCCGTGGTTCAAAATTACGAGGTGTTGTCCCCGTATCTTTCTCTTAAGGGACTGATCCCGAATCGTCGTCAATAGCCCGTTGTGCTTTTCCAGTACGACTTTAACTAAAATTACCATTACCCCCGTTTGCGATATTCGTTACACTTCCAGCCAAGCTACCTTGGTCCCGGGCATTAACGAGGAAAAATACTTATCTTCATTAGCTCTCAAGAAAGTGATATCAATTTCTTTTTTTTTTAATTCGGAGTGGGAGACTGTTTTGAAAATTAAAGTGTGTGTATATACATACTAAAAATCCAGAAAATCGAACATTAAGTTTAAATTTTTGTTTCAGAATATTCTTCATTTCTTTAGCTTTCAAACGATGCCAAGATCATACAAATGTTTGAAATAGTTTTCTAGTTATAAGGGTGCGTTAGCACTTGTCACCATGAAAAGCCACGGTTCCAAAATTTGAAACTCAATTTCTGTAGAAACAAGTTTTTGCAGTATGAAGCTTTGTTCAAACAGTGATTACTCAACAATAAAATAACATATTATGATTATTCTCGTATCATTATAATCTATATAATACAGTGGATGTTTTGACTCTCAATCAGAGTTATTAGTTAAGAAATAAATTTTTTATGCAGCTTTTAAACCTAGATTTCCAGAAAACATCTTGACGTTTTATGCATCCTTGGGGAAAAAGTTTGTTACACAAAAATCTTTTCTGTCCAGCAACGTGATTGAGGGTGAAAACATAAAGAATAATATTGGAAATAATTTCGAACAAGAATTGTCTTTCTAGACAAATTAGAATTAGAGATATCACTGTTCAAAACACATGATAATTGAATTATTATATCTGAATTAGCGAATTAATAGTTAGTTCAATATTATTTTTTTCTCACTGAAATGGTTTTAAGCATACACTAATGACCTACTATGAAAAAATGGATTTTTAAAGTTAAAATTTAAAAAACTTCTAGTGTGTACGTACGGGACATTGAGTTTTTGAGTCGAGTGGATGGGATTTGCGTTTTATAATATTAGACTAACGCCTTTTTTAGTACTGATCATTTGTAATCCACTACACTATTACATCGCAATCTTCATTAATCACTGGCAATAGATACCATATCACTCTTAGTTCGTTTGTTCGGAAAGCTAAGGTATGAATACACTGGTGTAGTTGCCTGGACTTTAATGCATGAAGTAACGGATACACACGCAAAAGGAACGTTTTACTGACTCAGAACAGAGAAATGCATCCAATGTGAATTACGTTGGGTTGGCGTGGAAGTTTGGAGAGTGGGGTGCCAGCTCAGGTGTTGCTTCGTCATCTGACCGTGGTTCAAAATTACGAAGTGTTGTCCTCGGTTCTTTTCCTGAAGGGACTGATCCCGGACCGTCGTCAATAGCCCGTTGTGTTGCTCTAGTACGACGTTAACTAAAATTACCATTACCATTACCAATGTGAATTACAGTTATCGAATCTGAACAGCCTACGATTCGTAGGTTACTAGCGCACTGGGTAAACCTACTAAACAACGGCAGGCCCTGGAAATGCCAAGAATTCCTGCGAATAAACATCACATAAGAATAACGTACATTTTTGTTTTTGTTTTTAATCATACAGAAAATCCTAAATATTGAGCTGCCATTTTTTACAGTTATACACACGTCTAGCATGCAATAGAGACAACCAAAATATATCTCCTAAATCTCGGCATATCTTCATTTACACCCCTTGTCGCAGACATTGCATGTTGATTCCTCTGCTCCAGCACTACGGACAGGCTGCATTTCATCATTATGGTCGACGGACTTGGCAGGTAAATAGCGAATTTACGAACCAGCTTAACAAAGCCACGTAATTTTCACATCTGTTTATCTTACAGCTTTTCAGTCCAAACACGTCATCATTTAAATTCGGCTGAAACGGTTGCCTACCGTGTAAGTTCGAATTTGCTTTTACGGGGCCGACCAACCGGTATAGTGGTTAAGGTGTTAGCCTCTAGATCGGAAGGTTCCTGGTTCGAATCCGGGTCCGGGCATAGATGTTTGTAAACGTATGGTGTAGAGGCGGCTGGTGCACCTTAAATCTGTCGTGGCCGAAAGTCCTCACGTTGGGTTGGCGTGGAAGTTTGGAGAGTGGGGTGCCAGCTCAGGTGTTGCTTCGTCATCTGACCGTGGTTCAAAATTGCGAGGTGTTGTCCTCGAATCTTTCCCTGAAGGGACTGATCCCGGACCGTCGTCAATAGCCCGTTGTGTTGCTCTAGTACGACGTTAACTAAAAATTACCATTACCATACTGATGCAGATGCTTTATTCGTTTATTTATTGTCACAATAAAGCCAATTGTTAAAAATATGATATAAATAACATTAACTGTAAGTATCCGGAGATTTTCCTTTATGGTAAAAGATGGTAGTTATAAAAGTAATGGTAATGGTAATTTTAGTTAACGTCGTACTAGAGCAACACAACGGGCTATTGACGACGGTCCGGGATCAGTCCCTTAAGGAAAAGATCCGAGGACAACACCTCGTGATTTTGAACCACGGTCAGGTGACGAAGCAACACCTGAGCTGATAGTTGATTAACAATACGGTAATGGTAATTTTAGTTAACGTCGTAGTAGAGCAACACAACGGGCTATTGACGACGTTCTGGGATCAATCCCTTCAGGGAAAGATCCGAGGATAACACCACGTAATTTGAACCACTGTCAGATGACGAAGCAACACGTGAGCTGGCACCCCACTCTCAAACTTCCACACCAACCCAACATGAGGACTTTCGGCCACGACAGATTTAAGGTGCACCAACCGCCTCTACACCATACGCTTACAAACATCCATGCACGGATTCGAACTAGGAACCTTCCGATCTAGAGGCTAACACCTTAACCACTATACCGGATCAATCCCTTAAGGGAAAGATCCGAGGACAACGCCTCTTAATTTTGAACCACGGTCTTATGACGAAGCAACACCTGAGCTGGCACCCCACTCTCCAAAAGATTAACAATGCGGAGAAATACAACGAGCTATTGAGGGAGGTACGGGATTAATCTCCAAGGGAAGCATCCTGGGACAACAACCCGTCCTTTTAAACTACGATCAGATGACGAGGTCAACACCTGAGCTGGCACCCCACTCCCCAAGATTAAACACCATGCCAATGTGAGAACGTTGGAGGTGACGACTATTTAACCCTTAACTGCTGCGTCACAAACCGTCTCGTAACTAGAGTGGAGGGGTCTCTCAGAACTCGCTCACTAAAGTGAGTATAAAGATGATTCATATAAAATATTAATGAAAGATTCTTTAGATAATTATTATTTATACATTTTAAATTTAGATATTTCAATTCTTAACGCGAAATACATTTTATATATTACTATATAAGTTAAGTTGATTCCACGTCTCTTCAGGCTCAGCTTTCGGACCTAATTTTGCAGGACGTTTCTACCCTGGAAACTGTAAAACTATGTCGTGTAAAACTATGTAGGGTCCCCTCCCCCCCATGGCATCCTATTTGAAGTTATATTTTCCGTAGAAATATTCTTCTTATGAAGACGCACTTGAAATGTCTTCATTTTCATCTGCATAAATTTCCGAATCGGTTTCGTGTTCGCTTTCAAAAATATTATCCAAAATTTCACTGTCCCAGTACTCTATTTCCGACCCATTATCAACAATATCCTGAATTTCTTTTTGTGTAAGATACACAGGTCGTTTTTTAGTAAAGTTTGTTGCCATTTTAGGCTCTCTTCCGAAATTCCCTACACAAACAGACGATTTCTTTCAACAAGAACGGTAACGCAAATGCTGTGAAGGGGTCTAAGAGACCACGCGGGAGATGCAAATAGTGTAAAAAACGAAATAGTTGGGGCAGCCAAACCAGTCTTGGAATGTGGCTTCTGTTGGACGTAGTAAGAAGGTACTGAATAGGACAGAGACCAATATTCACTTTTAGGGGTGGAAACGACCTGCCCAAAATGACTCGGCTATCTGTGAGACCCATGACAGGAGTTAAAGGTTAACGCACGCCAGTCTACGCGTATACGACTGCCTTTGGTTGGACTTTGTTTAGAACTCGCAACCCTCCGGTTACCAATCCGTTTCTCTTCCAACTGGACTACCTCGGATTTTTTCTGATAAAGTAAAGCACTTGTAACTTAACTAAACGTTTATTAAATCAAAGTTAATGTCAGAAATAACACTACAAATGAGTCTTAGTCTGAGAGAAATGCTTCTGGATATACAATCAGTCTCCAACACCAGATCGTCTACCTTGTTCTTTCGTTCACTCCTCTGAACTTCCTTTTGTTCCAACCACCCCTAAGTCATACCCCTCACAACCGTGGCCAGTGCACGTGACACCTACTTCTGTTTTCCCCATCGAGGTGGGGCTGGATGAAGGAGCTAAATATTGCAATTGAGCAACTCACTGAGTTTTAGTTATTGTTTGTCGCATTACTCATAAATGTATAAAAACTATACCTTTATTATTTACACTTAACAAACAAAATACCCCTCTTTTAAAACGCCATAATTAAAATAAAAACATGTAGCAAATTCAGAATATTTGTAGGAAAAGTTGGATGTTGCATTTGATGTTCCGAATGTTTAATATTCTGTTTGTGAGAGTTAATATGAAGTTTAGATAAACGCAACCGGAGGGTTGTTAGTTCGAATCCAACAAACACCGTCGTGTACAAAGAAGGCTGGTGAGCGTTAAACCTGTCGTGGCCTGAAATGTCCTCACGTTGGCGTGGTGCGGAAGTTTGGAGAGTAGGATTCCAGCTCAAGTGTTGCCTCGTCATCTGGCTGTGGTTCAAAATTACGCATTGTGATTGAATCTTTCCCTCGGGGATTGATCCTGGACCATCGTCAATAGCCCGTTGTGTTGCTCTAGTACGACGTTAATTAAAATACCTACCTTCCTAAATACCTTCACGGAAAATCGGTTAGCATTGTATCTGATTAGCTACCGGAAAGTTGCGAGTTCGAAACTCGATTCAACCAAAGGATTTGTGTGGGATCGTGCACGTAAACCTGTCCTTGCCTCACGTTAGCGTGGTGTGGAATTTTGGAGAGTGAGATACCACCTCAGGTGGAGTCCTCGTTATCTGAACATAGTTAAAAACTACAAAATTCGGATATGTCCTTTCGTGATTGAACCTTGACCGTGCACGTAAATCTGTCCTTGACTCACGTTAGCGTGGTGTGGAAGTTTGGAGAGTGAGATACCACCTCAGGTGGAGTCCTCGTTATCTGAACATGGTTAAAAACTACAAAGTGTCTTCGGATATGTCCTTTCGTGATTGAACCTTGACCGTGCACGTAAATCTGTCCTTGACTCACGTTAGCGTGGTGTGGAAGTTTGGAGAGTGAGGTACCAACTCAGGTGGAGTCCTCGTTATCTGAACATAGTTAAAAACTACAAAGTGTCTTCGGATATGTCCTTTCGTGATTGAACCTTGACCGTGCACGTAAATCTGTCCTTGACTCACGTTAGCGTGGTGTGGAAGTTTGGAGAGTGAGGTACCAACTCAGGTGGAGTCCTCGTTATCTGAACATAGTTAAAAACTACAAAGTGTCTTCGGATATGTCCTTTCGTGATTGAACCTTGACCGTGCACGTAAATCTGTCCTTGACTCACGTTAGCGTGGTGTGGAAGTTTGGAGAGCGAGGTACCAACTCATAACGAGGACTCAAGGTGGAGTCCTCGTTATCTTAACATAGTTAAAAACTACAAAGTGTCTTCGGTAATTTTTTGGTAAACTTCAATTCACGTCGTACTAGAGTTACACAACATGCTACTAGGCGTCTTTGGATGTCTCCCTTCGTGATTGAACCTTGACTGTCGCCAAGAGTTACTAGTGTAACTCCAAGGCAACGTTTGTTCAACAACGTATCAAACCTTATGGGAAAAAGACAACGATAGACTAATATAAATTCCGTTGCTATCACTCATTTAAACCTTCAGAAAATATTCCCTCTCATAATTAATGGCATTTCCCAAACCAATACAATTAAAACACTAACACTTAAACTCAGTAAATTAGTTCGCTGTTTTGTGGCATTCCCCTTACAGCCGCGAGAAATTAATGACAATTACATCAGATTCATGTGCCATAAATTCCTCGCCGTCTGGGAAGATGTTCGCATAAATATTTTCCACGTCCCTTAACTGTTGGATAAAATGATCTCGGGAAGTTTTTACACGCCATATCAATGCTGCACTTGACTGGCCCCTTACGATAGGGAAATGTTTTTATGCATGCGTTGCGTGAGTTATTGAAACGTGTTAAGCACGCCATAAAACATAATCGAAGGAACTTTATTTTATTCGCGCTTTTTAAAAGAGCGATTTTTTACAACTGTGGATCTTTTGATCTGTTGTGTAGATTTTATCAACCTTAAGAGCGTCACGACATTTCGGATAGAAGTGTAGAGTTGTTTACTCTGCAATACATTTCATGATTAAGTAAACATATTCCATTGGTTGAAATCATCGATTGATTTTTTCAATTTTTGAAGCACTTTTAAGCACGCCATAAAACAACCGAAGGAACTTTATTTTATTCGCGCTTTTTAAAAGAGCGATTTTTAACAACTGTGGATCTTTTGATCCGTTGTGTAGATTTTTTCAACCTCAAGACCGTCACGACATTTCGGACAGAAGTGTAGAGTTGTTTACACTGCAATACATTTCATGATTAAGTACACGTATTCCATTGGTTGAAATCATCCATTGATTTTTTCAATCTTTTGAAATATTCTGCTCCATAAGCAGGGTATTTCTGGCCGAGATGCAATTAAAAAAAAAACATTCATCAGTGATGCCAATGCCTGTAACATACAAAACAGGCGTTTAAGTCATAAAGCCTGGACTATGGAGCAATGGAAGACAGCATTTAGGTCGGATGAGTCTTGTTTCACATAGTTTCACACTTCTGGCCGAGTTTACGTCTGGTAACCGCCATCCCAAGTCTATAATACAGATTGCTTGTTGCCAAGAGTGAAACATGGCGGTTATTCTGTGATAGTTTCTACAGCCATATCGTGGTTTTCTGTGGGCCCCATGATTACTCTGCAAGGGCACATTAAGTCCAAAGATTATGTGAACATTTTGGCCGTTCAAGTCTTCCCATGATACAAACAGCGTTCCCATACAGGAATCACTCTTTATAAATTTACACTACAATAATTACCTAGGTTCTGCAATTTGAAACAATAGTTGTAAAATGAAAACCAAACAGTACAAAATTTTGTGTTTTTGTTCGGAACACGACAAATTTTAATTATTACCAGAATTATTTAAGCAAACCATATTTTAAGAAAATAATGAGTGACCTTTGTTAGAGAACTGCTCAGTATTGAAGCATCTTCTTTCAGTGTACTGCATTTCCTCTGAACATCTGTCCCTGCATATATGGATGGACTTTCATCACTAAAATGAAGTTGGATATTATTCTGCAAAAGAATTACAACTTATTAGTTAATACAGGAATTAAAATTCAAAATTTTGAAATTTTTTAAGGTTACTCGAACTATGTACTTTCTTTGACTTATAAAGGTAATGGATTTGAATGGAGCACATTACATTTGGTAGTTTTCAGCGGTATCATTTGATATGATTCCATTACTTCCGTCAAAGAAAATATATCTTGATGCCATATTTATACCGATAGAAATTCACCACAAGAAAATTGATAATGCATTTTATTCAGAAGGTACTTTCGAATTCGACGGTGCGATGTAAAGAGCGTATGGTTAAGGGAAATACTAGGTTTTTTTTTCAGTTTGTACTAGGGGTGTCGAATCTCAGAAAATAACCAGTTATCGATTAACCTATTTTTATATGTCAGGTTATAACTAAGGTTGCCAGAACATCTCTTTTAAATAGATATCCCAGGTGAGGTTTCGTAAAATAAATCCTAAAGCATTATTTGTTCCTTGTACAAAACAATCTCTTAATCTGTGTGGAGTGCATTCTTTTGCAACTGTTTCACAATGTGTAACCTTTTTTTGGGACCTTAGAAAGTCTGTACTGCTTTTCTCAAATTCCACACAAATGGACGATCCTTGTAACTAAAGTTGGAGGTACGTTGAAGAGACTTTCAGATACATGATGAAGTACTCGCTACGAAATTGTGAATCCTGTATATGCTGATCTCAAGAAGATTGTTGATACCATATAAGAACTTTGTGATCCCACAGAAACTGTCAAAACCAGAAAAGCAGTGCAAACACTTTGGCCAGCAGTATTTGAATTTTCTTTTTTGTGTATTTTGTTTTTCTGGAGTAGTGTTTTAGAAGAAGTAAACCACGATTAAAATACCTACAGAATGCTGGGATAAGTTTTGAGAAGTGTGGTATCAAAATGAGAAGTCTGAAGATATTTTTGAAAGACAAAAGAAATGAGATCGTGGAGAAAGCACTGCAGTTTGCAACGAACACTTGTGAAGAGATGGATATTCCTTTAGTGAAAAGAAGAATCGTCAGAATGAAGAAAATGATGTCTGGAGAAAAGGCTCAAGATGAACCACTGACATTGAATAAAGAATAGAAAAGATCAATGTTGGAATGCTTTGACAGGTTTTTATCAAGGAATAGACACTCGCTGAAGGGACATGGAAGCTACAACAGCTCTGTTTGCAGTTTTTGAGCCCAATAATTTAATTACAACTTTAGAAGACGAACTGCCACAATTAATACAAAACTTAATCGTAAGCTACGATGAACTTTCTGAAGATGATATCCTTAGACAGATTTCGCGAATAAGATATCTACAAGCTGCCAACAGAAGATTCTCTGGAATGGTCTTCTTTAGATTTTTTAATATTTGTTGTTGAATACGAACTTTCAGATTCTATACCAAATCTAACCTTTTCGTTAACTGACCGTGGTTCAAAATTATGTGGTGTTGTCCTCTTTCCATTAGGGAATTGATCCCGGACCGTCGTCAATAGCCCGTTGGGTTGTTGTAGTACGACGTTAATTAAAAAATTAATTAATTACCAAATCTAACTTTAACCTTAAGAATCTTGTTAACGTTATGTGTTTCAGTAGCATCATGCGAGAGAAGTTTTTCAAAATGAAATTAATCAATCTTAGGTCCACTATGAGTCAAGCTCGGCTGTCTGCATTAGCTATCTTGTCAATTGAAAACAAAGTAGGGAAGGAATTGATTTTGATGTCATTTCAAAATTTGCAGAGAACAATGCTAGGTAAATAAGTCTTGGCGCTTATTTCTCAATACAAATAAATAAACTAGAAAACAACATTTGCAACTGTATAGTATATTTTCTTCTTTTAATAATTTCAATGGGGGGGTGACAAGAAATTTTCCGCACCGGGTACCACCTGACCTTGCTACGCTACTGCCTACATCCACATTTACGACCACAATAGTTTCAGTTATAAAAAATAAACAACTATTTCTACAGCGCTTTTCTATCGCTCACTTTATTTTGCCAGTAAACTTAAAAATCGCTCATCGTTGAAATGGACGCTACTCGACAAATCAACTTCGTAAATAATTTTTCAATAGTATAAACTAAGAGGTTTTATTATTTCTCAGATGGAACTGGTCAAACAAAATATAGGCATATACCAATGCATAATAGAGTTTAGTGTACAGACATGTACCTACAAGGAATTCCCACGGCCTTTGAAACAGCTGCCCAAGCGTTTCTTTTCGAAGTCAAATTCTTAAATAACGCATGCCCAGCATTATATAATGTATTTTTGAACTTCCACAATCAGCAACTCACTAGCAAGTTTCGGTAGCCATGATCTAGGCGATGTTTTCTGCGATTGAAATCAAAACATTAGATGTTGCTTTTTGATTCGTCAAAGTAGATCACGTGATGCAAGCTTACCCGTCGAAAGTTGGAGCTGAGGACCTAAAGAATTTAAACCTTCCTAAGCTACGGAGAAGGTCTGCGTAATCCCGCCCATCTGTCAATCACGTTGTTCTCCTCGATCATTGGTTCGACGTAGTTCGACGCATACGGACGACGGAGAATCGTAAACGCCGCATTAGACAACCAATACGGAACCCGACCACGAGCCGCACAACAACGCTTCACTGTTAATGTGTGGTCGGGAATCGTGGGGGACAGTTTAGTCGGGCCATACATCTTACCACCTCGACTGGACGTTCGCAAGTATCTCGTCTTTCTTCAAGAGGTACTTCCGAAAATGCTTAACGATGTCCCCGCTCACATTCGGCGCGGAATGTGGTTTCAATATGATGGGACGCCATCTCATTATGCAGGGTGTGTACGTGACCATTTGGAAACATTTGAACTGGGCATGGCGGTCCCGTTTCCCAGATAACCTAATTTATCTCCTCTTGATTATTTTCTCTGCAGTGCCATGAAGAGCATTGTGTACGACAGGCCCGTAAATTCTGAACTGCACCTGGTGGCACGAACCTCCATCACTGCTGCGATCAGCAAAACACCAGGCATCTTTGAAAATGATCGCCAGTCCTAGTCGCGTAGGTGTCGCGCGTGCATTCATGCCAATGGGCGTAATTTGGAACACCTCCTGTGATGCTTGTAAGTCCGACATTGTACTCTTTTGTTGTGTAATAAAGCGTTTTACACTACATTTTGTGTTGTGGCATTGTGTCTTGTGTCTCTTTATCACGTGAGGGAGAAGTTTCCGACCATGCTTTCCTGTATAATTATCGTTCCTAATGATATTCTCTACCTCTCCTCCAAGTTTGTACATGAACTACCGGGACACCTTGTATGTATGTATATATATATATAGAAAATTACGTTTTAAAATTACGAAAATTGTCTGACCAACTTTTAATTCCATCGACTTTATTTATTAACCAATTAAAAAAAATAATCGCACCACAAGAAAAAGTATAATCTAAGGTATTCAGAGATGTTTTCAAATTTAAAATAGAATAGTATTAAGCAGTAGATATGACAGTTTTAACAAACTGTAGCGAAAATATCCCAATATTCCAAAACTGGTATGACCAACTTTTGATCGCATCGAATTTATTTATTAACCAATTTCTAAAATAATTGTATCGTAACAAAGAGTATATTCTAATGTATACTTTGAAATTTTTTCAAATTTAAAAACTTATAGTAATAAGATATACAGGGTGGTCCCGAATTCATGGTACAAACTTTAATGGTAGGTACAGGACATTGTAACAATGATTTATTGTATAGGAATGTATAGTCGCAAGTGACGCGGTGAGGCGAAAACAGGGGAAATAACGGCCGAAAGGAAAAACAAAGATTTTATTGAAAGCGTTGTTGACAAGTGTCATGTTTACAGTAATTGTTCAAAATTGCGTCCACCAGTATCGATACATGCTTGACAGCGTCGGTGGAGCGATTGGCGTACACGTTCAAAGATGCCTGGTATTTCACGCACACCTGCAGCAGCTACAGATAAGCGAGCGACGAGATCCTCATCTGAGTCAACTGGAGTCTCATAAACAAGATGCTTTAGATGTCCCCATAAAAAGTAATCGAGGCTCGATAAATCGGGAGATCGGGGTGGCCAAGGGACTGGTCCACCACGCCCAATCCATCGAGTACCAAACGTGGCATTCAGGTAATTCCGTACATCAATGCTGAAGTGTGCTGGCGCCCCATCGTGCTGAAACCACATGCGGTTACGAATGGCGATCGGAACATCATGCAGCAGTTGTGGTAACACTTCTTTCAGAAAAATAAGATAGCTTCCGCCAGTGAGCCGCGTGGGTAGTAAGTATGGGCCAATCAAAAATTCGTTCACAATACCAGCCCACACATTAATACTGAAACGTTGTTGAAACGCCCAACCGATCACTCCATTTCTCTTTCCTTTTATTTCCCCTGTTTACGCCTCACCGCGTCACTTGCGACTATACATTCCTATACAATAAATCATTGTTACAATGTCCTGTACCTACCATTAAAGTTTGTACCATGAATTCGGGACCACCCTGTATATGACAGTTTTTTAAAAAAAAGTAACGAAAATGTCCTGATTTTTCCCGAATTTCAAGAAATAGTATCACAAACCAAATTGAAATTTCTTAAAAAACTCGACAAGCTGCAAATATTCACGTTTAGAGGTACTCTTTATAAAAAATTAATTGCTGAAAATTTGTATGTGTTTTGCTCACTCACGGTAGAAATTTTTCTTTTTCAACTTTGACACTTAATAAACCCTAAACTAATAGCCGCATTGGAAAAAAATTTTATTCGTCTCGTTTCCTGTACAATTTTAGACAAACCATGTCAATTTCGTAATTTTCTGATACGTGCTTTATCGGGAAACCATCGAAGAAACGAGCGAAAAACGCGATATTCAATCCTACGGCGGCGGTAGTTTTTTCTTTTATAAAAAAAGAGAGATATTGTCCTAATCTCAGAGAAAGAGTGGCCTAACCCACAAAATCCAATAACGTTTCATTATGACCTTTTACATTTTTTAAAATGTGTTGATTCTATTCGTCTTCTAAAATTACAAAATGACTTATTATTGATAACTGATAAATAAATGTTAAGAACCTCAAATCGTATAGTATAGATAAATAAAACTCTAAGATATAGAATCAGGAAATCGCGTTTTTCTCCATTGAGTTTGTTGGTGGATTAGATCACTCTTGCTCTGATATACTCATATATGTCCATGGCCAACAAGCACGAGCCTATCTTAATTAGTAAAAATTCTGTCACTATTATCATTTTACTTATCGCGTATCGTCATCCACTTCCAAAGCATTGTTTACTGAAGCTAGAAAAAACGAATAAAATAATATTTCTAATTATAACCTCGATATTACTCCAGCATTATTTTTTTAAATCTACCGAAAATGCGCCTCCTAAAAATGTTTCGTCGATAAAAGATATATATATCTCGTCGGATATCGCTCTAGAAAAAGCACGATTCCGTCGCTTTTCATCGCTGTAAAGAATATCGCACGAAACGAAACAGAAGTTAGTTAATTGACGCCATTACAGCCAATTTCGACAACTAATTAGAGCAAGTGTCTGATTGCGACGCCATTTACATTAGCGAGGCTTAAAACAGCTTTTTTTTTTTAACCGGAGGATTTTCTCGAATGCAAATTATTTCACATTTGATTTTTTTTCGAAGTTACTGAAAGTTTCGTCAGATGTATTTTGATTACTTTAACATATCCCGCATTCAATCAATTTTTTTCTTCCAGAAATCGGGATGCTCGATGGTGAGATATGCAAATGGTCTGTTGATTTTGATGGTGATTTGGACGTGTTATTTTTTCTCCGGCGAGACTCGTTTCGAGCAGAATGTAAATCTATCATAACTAGGCTTTTTTTACCTCGCATATTTAACTAGGGAAATTAATGAAAAAGAAGCGATTGATGTTGTAAACGTGGGATAAAGAATATTACTTCGTTTGTGACATAGAGCTTGTATTATTTTTGTGCGGATACGCTGTGCTGGTTGATTAACACAACATTGGTTAAAATAATAGTTATCCGAATAACGACCGCGGTAGCGCAGTTTGTAGGTAGGTATGTATTTATTTAGCATTACAATGGAGATACACAACGGGCTATTGTCAACGAACTAGATAGTTAGGTATACGTATTTACGTCATACTGGAGCAACACAACGGGCTTTTGACGACGGTCCGGAACAATCCCATAAGGGAAAGATCCGAAGACAACACCTCGTAATTTTGAACCACGGTCAGATGACGAGACCAAACCTGAGCTGTCACCCAGCTGTCAAAATTTCTACACCACGACAACTTGAGGACATTTCTGCCCACGACCGATTTAACATGCACCAACCCCCTTTGTACACGACGGTCTTTGGTTGGATTCGAACCGAACTATCCGGTTGCTAATCCGTTTCTCTTCCAACCGCGGTTCGTAGCCCATTTGAGTAATTGGTAATTGGTAATTATTAGCTAATGTCGTACTAGAGCAACACAACGGGCTATTGACGACGGTCCGGGATCAATCCCTTAAGGGTAATGGTAATATTTAGTTAACGTCGTACTAGAGCAACACGACGGGTTATTGACGACGGTCCGGGTCAATCTCTTAAGGAAAAGATCCTAGAACAACATCTCGTAATTTTGAACCACGGTCAGATAACATAGCTCACTTGGGAGAGTAGCGGATTTCAAAATGGAGGGTTGTGAGTTTGAAACACGTTTGAGTCAACCAAAGACAGTCAGGTATACGTGGGGTTTTTGAACGAAAAATCTGTAGTGGCCTCTTGCGTTGACGTGGTGTGAAAGTTTGAAGTATCAGCTCATGTGTTGCATTGTCATCTGGCCATGGTTCAAAATTACGTGGTGTTGTCCTTGAATCTTTCCCGGCCGATTAACCGGTATAGTGGTTAAGGTGTTAGCCTCTAGATCGGAAGGTTCCTGGTTAGAATCCGGGCATGGATGTTTGTAAGCGTAAGGTGTAGCGGCGGCAGCTGCACCTTAAATATGTCGTGGCCGAAAGTCCTCACGTTAGGTTGGTGTGGAAGTTTCGAGAGTGGGATGCCATCTCAGGTGTTGATTTTTCATCTGACCGTGGTTCAAAATTACGAGGTGTTGTCCTCGGATCTTTCCCTTAAGGGACTGATCCCGGACCGTCGTCAATAGCCCGTTGTGTTGCTCTAGTACGACGTTAACTAAAATTACCATTTACCATTTCATCTTTCCCGTTAGTATTGATCCCGAACCGTCGTCAGTAGCCCGTTGTGTTGCTCCTGTACGATGTTAATTGAAATTGCTACCTACCTACCTACGAGTACAGGCCTCAAATGTTCTCACGTTCACTGTGTGGGTAATTTGAAGCGTTAGATGCCAGCTCTGATGTTCATCCCGTCATCAGACCGCGATTCAAAATGACAAGGAGTTGTCATCGGATTTGTGTCGTCTAGATACATCCAGGAACCTCACCAACAGCCTGTTCCTCCAACACGACGTTAATTTACCTCATAACCTAAAGCTACGGTTTCCTAAGAAAATGGAACCGTTATCTAGCAGCCGTAATATAGCTATGGATGACTTCACTAAAACGTTGTTTATACAAACAGATGGTGTTGGTTTCCTACAGAGCGTTGTTTGTGAGCGTTACGAAAATTAGCGGAGCCGCCATTTGCATGACAATCGTCATAGCGGTCTCAAACAGTCGGGGAAAGTTTTTTCTCTTGTATCGGCAACATTTCATTTCCTGCGCCATACGATTCGAGCGGAGGGAAGCAAAACAAACATTTTTGACTGCCATTGATTAGTTCGTTTTTGTAAAATGGGGATCGTTAAACATAGATTAAAAATTTCAACGGATTTGAAATTTTCGCTAAATTCTACACCCGACCGATATTTTAAATGAAATTTTCTTTAAATAAATGATTAATTATTTAATAAAAATAATTAAACAATCAAATGGTAAATAATTGAATAATAAATATGTTCTTGGTATCGCTCTGGCGTAGAATTTTACACTGATTTGAAATCCGTCGAAATATTCACTCTATCTTCAACGATCACGAAGTTAGAAACAAGGACTGGAGAGTAAAAAAGCCACTTTGTTTTGCCACTCGAATAAAATAAACCACGACATCCGTCTG
This sequence comes from Metellina segmentata, assembly GCA_947359465.1. Taxonomy (NCBI): domain Eukaryota; kingdom Metazoa; phylum Arthropoda; class Arachnida; order Araneae; family Tetragnathidae; genus Metellina; species Metellina segmentata. The sequence goes on from OX375882.1 coordinate 100,362,542, forward strand.
TATTGCACATTATCCACCATATTCTGTACGTGTAAGTAGTCACTTCTGGTCTTTGTTAAGACAGCCGCGTAGTTATCTTTCTCTTTTGTTTTTATATCAGTAAAGACACGAAAATAACTGTCACGTGCAACGCCGTGCTGGCCTGCTAGTATATAATTTATACTATATATTATGCATGCAATAAAAATACTAACTATAACATAAACAATCAAAAACTCATAAGCGTCTTGCCCTAATGTATTATTAAAACAGAAGGGGTTGATAACAAAGTAAAAAAAAAACATCTTTACGGGTGTTGCAGGTGTCATTGGAACACACCCGATCAACATTCCAAAAGGGAGGAGACTCCCCCGAGAAACGCGAAGACAATAGAGAGTCAGATGCCACGGGAGAAAGTGGTGGACGATAGAGCTCTCGAGACAGCTATACGGTGATGTTAATCAATAGAAGAAAAAAACGAACTGTAAAGGGAAACCTTTGTTTTTCAGGAACAATTGTTCAGTGATTGTTCAGGGTACATAATTTTGTAGATTCAATGTTTAGTTGTTCATTTGTTGATTGAAACCGTTTAAGGAAAATAAATAGCTTGAAAGGATAGCCATCAGAGTTTGACTCCATTATATTGCTGTGTTGCCAAAACGCCACAGCTCTCTAAAAAGTTTGGCTCCACCCCTTCCAAAGTGCTTTAGAAGAACGACGCAAGCGTTGGGACTTATATTTTGATGCCAGGGGCTAGATTTTCAGTGCAAGAATTGTTTACACTACCGCGTTTTCACAACGATAGTATATGAAAAGTTGTGTATTGAATTTAACTGTCAGGTAGGTAGTTATGTTAACGTCACACTGCAACAACATAATGGGCTATAGGCGTATTTCAAAAGAAATATAATCTTCAGACAAAGGTGAAAAGACTAGGTGAATTTCACCAGTCTAAGAATTACAAATAATTACTTCTACAAAATTCCACTTGCTACACGTAATTGGTACTGCTATGTAATTCCACATGAAGTATCGTTAAAATTTGAAAGGTATTGGGACTAATCAGTACGTTGGATTTGAGACGGAATTACTCAAATGTTGAACTTTAATAGCGATCAAAACTCAAACATTGTTCTGAGAAACGGAAAGAAAAAATTTATATTCATCCACTAAACCAATATGTGTGTGTGTTTCAGAAAAAATCTAACTTTCAGGCAAAGTGGAAATGATTTGAGCTCCACCAGTCCAAGTACTACTACTTTAAATTGATTTTGAATATTACGTACTACGAAACTCTTTGATCTATGTATGTGAACATAAAATAAGAGAGTATTCCTATCAATTTTGTACGAAAAACGGGAGATGTAGCCTAATTGAAAGAGTGTCGGATTAGAAATCGGACGGTTGGGACTTCAAATCCAACCAAAAACCATCGTGTACAAAGAGGGCTGGTGCACGTTCAATATGTGGTGACCTCAAATGTCCTTTCGTTGGCGTGGTGTGAAAGTTTGGAGAGTGGGGTACCAGCTCAGGCGCATCGTCGTCATCTTACCGTGGTTCAAAATAACGTGGTGTTGTCCTCAGATCTCTCTCTTGGGGACTTAACCGGAAACATTGCTAATAGCCCGTTGTATTGCACCGGTGTGACGTTTATTGAAATACTTACCTTGTACAAGAGACCTTATACAAGAGACATGCCTTGTACATATACCTTGCACAAGAGACAAATTAAGTCAAGGTGACTGAGAGTAATCTGAAAGTGTGGTAAAATTATCTTTCATTTTTTAACTGTTATTGATTGATAATAATCTTATCTTTAAACTTGAGCTAAGGGGAATGCAAATAATAATTATCTTCAGGTAGTTAATCAATTATTCAGGTTTAATGCCGTATTGCCATCTAAATTAAAATTTTGTTATTCGTGCAAAAAAAGTTATTGGCACTAGTTCAAATAGTTTAATTTAATAAAATTTAAACGCAATTTGTTCAACAATAATAATGAAACTATTGCGCTGGAAGTTTGAAAGACTACCTTACACGAATTTGGGAAAATGTAATATGCTTTATACTCTACTTTTGTTGTCGTGTCTGTGAAATGGAATAGGAAGTGCATATGAAGTAGGGATGCGACATCGACAGAAAAACATCGATGTTTTGAAACATCGATGTTCAAAATTAAAACATCGATGTTGATAATATATCGCCCCAAAAACATCGACGTTTCTAAACGTCGATGTTTTTAAAATTCAGTGTATTTAAACATTTTCCCCCAGTTTCTTAAAACTGGTTTAGCAACTAGTAATGTCACAGCGACAGCATAACTTCGATGTTCAAAATTAAAACATCGATGATGATAACACAGCGCCCCCAAACCATCGATGTTTTTAAAATTCAGTGTATTTAAACTTTTTCCCCCATTTTTTAAAACTGGTTTAGCAACTAGTAATGCGACATCGGCTCCAATACATCGATGTTTTTTATAAAACATCAATGTTTTGAAAACATCGACATCGCTGTCGCATCCCTACTTTTCAGACCCTTCACCCTTGGCCACTTTGGTCTAAAAGTATGTTCAATTAACTAATTATAAAAATTATGATACTTGGTTATTTTTTAAATTTTTATAACGGTACTTTTTTCATTTAAAAATAAAACATCCACAACGTAAAAACATCGACAAGTATAAACATCGATATTACAAAAACATCGACTCCAATACATCGATGTTTTTAAAAAACATCGACATCGATATCGCATCCCTAATATGAAGTGCACCAGAGTATTAGCCAAAGAAATCAAATTAAATTAATGAAAAATAATTTTTTTAAAGGTATTGAATTTTGTATATTTTAGTTTGAAAAACTGATAGGAAAGCCCCCGGGAAACATTTCAGATGCTTACTTTTATTAAAAGATTTTCCTCTTAATAAGCTCTAGATCGGAAGGTTCCTGGTTCGAATCCGGGTCCGGGTATGGATGTTTGTAGATGTATGGTGTAGTGGCGGCTGGTGCACCTTAAATCTGTCGTGGCTGAAAGTCCTCACGTTGGGTTGGCGTGGAAGTTTGGAGAATTGGGTGCTAGCTCAGTTGTTGCTTCGTCATCTGACCGTGGTTCAAAATTACGAGGTGTTGTCCTCGGATCTTTCCATTCAGGGACTGATTCCGGACCGTCGTCAATAGCCCGTTGTGTCGCTCTAGTACGACGTTAAATAAAATTATTATTACCATTACCTCTTAATAAGTTTCGGGGACATGGTAGTTCGGATTGAAGAGTATGGTAACGGACTAGCAACAAGAGGGTAACGAGTTCAAATCCAGCTCAAGACCGCCGTGTACAAAGCTGGCTGGTGAACGTCAAATATGTCGTGGTCTTAAATGCCCTCACGTTGCCGTGGCGTGCAGGTATGGAGAGTGAGGTGCCGACTAATGTGTGACCCCGTCATCTGATCGTGTTTCAAAATTACGAGACTTTGTCCTTCGGGTTTGATTCCGGATTATTACTTCCGAGATACCTACTCCCGAGGATATTGTATGTAGCTGAAATTCAAGCTAAAGCAGGTGACAAAAATAATGAAAACGACGAATGTGAAGAATTTTAAGCTGAACCGCCCCCAACATACTCGATGGCTTTTGAGTTCCCAGAAAAGCTAATAACTTTTTTCATAGCCAGGGGTGTAAATGACAATGTTTTTCAGGCCATGAGTCACATCCGATGAACAATGATACAAGAAAGTGACAAGACAGTTCAAAGCAAATTAACCAACTTCTTTTGTACTGCACAGAAATAAAAATATAGTAAGTATGTATACATAAAATAGATTAAGAGTATGTATGAATTTTTATGATTTTTTTCACGAACCCGTTTTTTTAAGAGCACTCAATTATAACGAGCAAATATCGCCGACCCTTCGTGATCGTTATAAGCGAGTTCGACTGTACAAGACAATGAAGGAGCCAAAAGCAGGGGTAGGGTAGGGTGAAACACAAACTAGACAACTCACTTGGGTACCTCGAGGTTATCAAGTCATTGAGAAATACACCCTGGGGAATGTATCTAACAGGAATCGAAATTGCGACACCAACAACTCGCAGGTTGCTAGAGCAGTGAACATATCAAGCCTCGACGGCCCGTTATTTTCCTTAAAAATGAATTATTTGAAAAGATTTCGTTGGTTTTTCCTGTCGAATAGTTCTTTACAACATTACATAGCTCACTCCTTCTTAGATTATAATCGTCTTAAAATTTTCAACTCCTCTGATTAGAATGGAATCGAATCCTTTAAAAAGATTCTGTCGCTCTTTTTCTTAGAATAGAATCCTTTGAAAAGATACTATGTCATTTTGATCCAGGATAGTAAAACCATTTTTTAAAGAACAAGGAAACCACTCAGATATTTGATTTCTTTGAACTTTCTCCATTGCCAAGAAGAAAGTTTAATGATTTGATCCTGGGGTTGCCCCTCCAGAACACGCAAGACGTTTTCAGACATAACGAACTATTGGGTTTTATGGCGCAAAGACAATGTTAGACGCAGCTATTTCAAAAGTAAGGCAAGACAAAGTCAAGCCATGGACATGAACCCAAAGGGAAGTTTTACTAACTTGGTACAAAAAATACACCCTGAGTAAAATACAGGAATTCAAACCCTCGCCTCCTAGAACTACAAGGGTTGGTATTGCAACGGACCGATCCATTGCGCACGGTCACCAGAACTGTTTGTGTTAATCTACGGTTTCCTAAGAAAACGGAGCCGTTATCTAGTAGGGATGCGACATCGATGTCGATGTTTTCAAAACATCGATGTTTTTTTTAAAACATCGATGTATTGGGGTCGATGTTTTGGAAACATCGATGTTTATACGTGTCGATGTTTTTACGCTGTCGATGTTTTATTTTTAAATGAAAAAAGTACCGTTATAAAAATTTTAAAAATAACCAAGTAGCATAGTTTTTACAATCAGCAAATTGAACATACTTTTAGACCAAAGCGACCAAGGATGAAGGGTCTGAAAAGTAGGGATGCGACATCGATGTCAAAGTTTTCTAAACATTGATGTTTTAGAAAAAAACATCGATGTATTGGAGCCGATGTCGCATCACTAGTTGCTAAACCAGTTTTAAGAAATGGGGAAACAAGTTTAAATACACTGAATTTTAAAAACATCGATGGGTTGGTAGCGATGTATTATCAACATCGATGTTTTAATTTTGAACATCGATGTTTTGCTGTCGGTCGCATCAGTAGTTGGTAAACCAATTTAAAGAAAAGGGGAAAAAATTTAAATACACTGAATTTTAAAAACATCGATGTTTTTGGATCGATGTATTATCAACATCGATGTTTTAATTTTGAACATCGATGTTTCAAAACATCGATGTTTTGCTATCGATGTCGCATACTTATTATCTAGCAGCCGTGGTACGTAATTGTGAACCACGGTCAGATGACGAGGCAATAGTGAGCTGCCACACCTCCCTCCAAACTTCCACACCAACCCAACATGAGGACTTTCGGCCACGACAGATTTAAGGTGCACCACCCGCCTCTACACCATACGCTTACAAACATCCATGTACTTACCCGGATTTGAACCAGGAACTTTTCGATCTGGAGGCTAACACCTTGAACACCAGACTATCGCGACAATAGAAACTTGGACTAGGAATAAAAAAGAAATAAATGCCCATCAAAATTTTTTATTTGTTCTGTTTCGCCTCGCTGGAATTGTGTGTGCTCAGGAATTGAAAGGAAAAATATGCTTAGAATGTGATCTCTTTACACTGTTTCCATTCTAAGGAAAACAAATAATAAATAAGTGCCAATAAATTAATTAAAAAATGAACTAGATTAAACTTTAAAATTCGTGCTTCGCACAAAATTCACATAAAATTAAGACTACCTGCGTGCCCAATTTTAGGACTGTAAGTGTTATAGATCGTTTGAAATACGCACAGATACACAGACACGTCTTTTTATAATAGTAGATTTGCTTCACTTCAAAGGGATACGTTTATGTTTTCCACGTCCTTCTTAACACTACTTATTCAATAGGAGGAGAAAATAATAAATAAAAATAAAATTTAGTTTTCTTAACAAAATAACAATAATACATGTTTTATACATATGAAACCCAGACTTTTATGAACTTACTAGCAAAATACCCGACCTTACTCGGTTTGAGTTGGTTTACTCTAGATTGAAGAGATAATCAAAATATATAATGACTTACGTTTTTTGTAGAATAAAAATTTATTTTAACATCTTTCACCATCTTTATATTTTCTACAACTTACTTTGGACTCAAATACTACACATGCATATCCATTCATGTAATACATTTCACATACATCGCACAATTACTGTATGACAAAGCTACAAAATGACGAAAGGTGATACTAAGGTTACTACTATAAAAAACGATTTATAGGAAGATTTGGAATTCCCTTTCTTAAGTTTTTTTCATGTTCAACTCAATTAATTAAAATTACGATTTACGGCGAGTGCTCTCGCACTCATATTCAACAAAACAATATTTTTTTACTTGTGGCACTCTTGCCTCCGGTATGCGACATTGTGAAATTTTGCAATCTTCTAATGTCATTATTACAACGAATTTTTTAATGTTTGAAAAAGTTCCAGTTTGGATTAATAAACATTATTATTCTTTCAATAAAGGCATTATTCTTTCAATAACGGCATTATTCTTTAAATAACGGCATTATTCTTTAAATAACGGCATTATTCTTTCAATAATGGTATAACACTTAAAATTTACTGAAAATTTATACTGACTTACCTAACATTTTTAAGTCTAATACTTTGTGGTGCTGTTGCGTGTGATGAGAAGGAAAACACATTTATTAAAATAATAAATATTTAAAACAGGAAACAGCGAAGTAAAACAAAATAAAAGATGTCGCAAAAAATTGTTCTAAAGATATTAATTTGTGATTCAATTTTATCTCTTGATCTCGCACAGTTGCCACAACTTACAACTAAAAGTGTACAAAATTTAGAAATGTGAAATTAATTCAGATCGAAAGAACCAGAAAAAATATCACTGATCGAGCGATCTTGTTCATTCACGTTTCATTGAAAAATATCGTCTGTCCCAAATATTCTTAAATCGTTTTCATTGCGCAAAGAATAAAAATAAGACTCGAAATAAATGAAGTATCAGAGATGAAATTCCACAATTTTTTTTTTTTTTGAAGAATAATTACTTTTTCAGCAGTACTGGTAAAGCAATCGAAGTAATCGTAATATTCAATAGACATTCCAATTTTTCCCAAACTACCAAATTATGGTTGATTTAAGTATACTTACTCAGGTGTTTTAGCATGAAACTCAACTAAATATAACAATAAAGAAATGTTTAATATTGCGTTCACTAAACTAATAGATAATGTATAAAATAAAATGCAATGCAATCAAATATCTGGAATACAATTCATGTGATGTCTATACAAACACACTAACACAAAATCGAGCATAGAACAGAAAGACGGACAGACAGACTTTCGCAACCAATGCCACTCACTAAATGAAGATAAGTACTCACTGTATGCAAATTTTCATGAAAATATCTTAAACCGCGTGGACGTGTATAGGGCACAACATACAGACAGACAGACACCAAACGAGAAAAAGACGGATTCGGTATCAGAAGGGTCCAAAACGGATAGAAAACTTGAAATGGGTCGAAAATATTGAATGTACAAACAAACACTCCATTCTTATTTATATAGATGAAAATTTACTAACGTTGTCAATTTGATGAGTGTGTATCGTGTCAAGGTTTTCCATGTTGGGTTCCAAATGAGTAAGATTCAGCCTTAAATCGCAACGGAATTTTATGTCTAGCTTATTTCTTTGTTTTGTTAAGATGGATTGTGAGAAAATGTTTGAAATAGAGACTGAAAAATGAAAACACGCTGGTGATACAAACCAAAACAAACCAAAGTTGTTTCATGAAACGTTTTATCTTGGTGGTCTTGTTTCTATTTTACGTACTAATAAGCAAGGTATTTTCGGAAAACATTAGTCCTATTCAAAGTTTCTTTCCAAAACAAGTACATTTGTAAAGAAAGTAGTACAACATATTGGAATACAAAGGGCTCTTGGAATAGGTATGCACATATTTGATTTAAGACTCGAGTGACAAAAGATATGTTCACAATTCATTCTATTTTCAATATCTTCCTTTCATTTCAATCATTGCTGTTGCTGTATAAACAATTACACATTGAGAGCATTTTTATCAGTTATAAATATTTACTTTGGAACTCATACAAAATGAAAGATTGGGATATAAATATAAATGAAATCAGAGAATTATAATTGCAATCAAATAAAACAAATGAATTGTGTACTAAATGAATTCGACCTTGTTTAGCGCAAATATGATTTATTCATTAGATAACAGTATTGAAAGGATGTCTTCAAGCAGGTAAATATTCCTGTATTTACATTTTCAATTTATTCATTACTGTTATGAACAAACGAAGAATGTGTAATGAATTTAATCAGAGATAATTTTATTCTCCGCTAAATGTTGATGTTCTGTCTCATAAAATGGTAAATTGAAACTTATCTCTAATATTATAAAAGGAAGTGTTTGTTTGTCTGTCTGTTTGTTTGTTTCGCGGCTACAAAACCCTGACGATCTAGGGCACTCACAGCAATGAGATTTGGCACACAGGTAATCCGAAAGTTTTGCAATTTTTGGGTTGCGGCGAATTTTAAAATTCAATCTAGAAGATTTTTAAATGAATTTAATAGCTTAATTCTCTACCTGGTTCTTCAAACGCGTTTCTTCCGGAGAAACGAAGAAACCCCCGAAAATGGACTTTTCTTACCCACGTGACCTTTTTTTTAATATTTTCACAAGAGATTGTGACGTCACGTAAACTTTCTCTTTCCAAAAAAAAAAAAAAAAAAAAAAAAACAGATTGCATCTTCTGCTCTTCGCGTAAACAAATACAGATTACATTTCCTGTCCCATTCCATTTCCTCCAATGAGAGCAAAAAATAAAAAAACCTATTGACTGGGATTGTTAAGTTTTTCTTCGTAAAATCGGAATAGCTAAAGATAGATTGAAAATTTCAAAGGATTTGAAATCTGTGGAAAATTTTACTTTAGATAAATACTTAAAAATATGAATTTTTTCAAATAAATAATTTTTAAATTGAATATATCTTGAACGGATTTGAAATCTGCGGAAAATTTTACACCCTATTAATATCTTACATCACGGGCACGGGCAACGTGTGGCCACGCAGTAACTAGTAGGGTAGTTAGTTAGTTGAATTTGCGTCAAACTGGAGCAACACAATGGGCTATTGGCAAAGATATAGAAAGAAGGAAGGGGTGGTGTTAGTCTGGTTGAGAGTGCAACCGATTAGCAACCGGAGAGTTGCGAGTTCGAATCCAGCCAAAGACTGTCGTGTCCAAAGGGGAATGGTACATATTAAATCTTTCGTAGACTCAAATGTCTTCACGTTGGCGTGATGTCGAAGTTTGGAGAGTGGGTGCCAACTTAAGTGTGACCTCGTCATCTGTCCGTGGTTTTAATTTACCCGTCAACTGACGGTGGTTAAAAATTACGCGTTGTCTTCGTATCTTTCCCTTTAGTATAGATCCTGGGCCACCGCTAATAGCCCAGTGTGTTACTACATTGCGACTATAATTAAAATGCCTACCAACCTACCTAGATGGAAAAGCAGCGGATTGTCATTCGAATAATTACGAGTTAAAATCTCAATCCAACCTAAGACCATTGTGTACATGGGAGCTGGAGACTAAATCTGTCACTGCTTCAAATGTCCTCACGTTAATGTCGTGTGGAAGTTTGAAGAATGGGGCATCAGCTCCGGTGTTTACCTCGCCTTATTGGTGTCCTCAAACCTTTCCCTTGGGGATTGATCGCGGACTCCGACAGTAGCCTGTTGTGTTGTTCCAGTGCGACGCTAATTGAACTACCAACTAAGTCCTCGTGACTTGCACTGACACGTGTCGTAGCCCGCAAAAATATGGTGGACATGAATGCAATTTTAGTCTTGAAGAACTTCACAACAATTTCGGGTTACACACATTTTAAAAAGAAAAGGCAGAGAAGCACCAGCACGGCAAGAACTCCAGTCCTCAAAAAACTCGTTTTTTACTATTTCCTCTTTAATCCTGGACCGAAATTAATAGCCCGTGTGTTGCTACATGGGAATTCAACTACCTTCCCAACTCTTGCACTCTGTAGTTCGGGACATTGCCATCAACAAAACGAAAACAACGCGATCAAAAATAGTGGACACGAACGCAATTTTTGTCTTTAAGAACTGCATCACAATTACGGATTACACGCATTTTTAAAAGAAAAGGCAGAGAAGGACCATGACATCAAGATCTACGATCCTCAAAACACTCGTTTCCTACTCTACTACTACTCTTTCCTCTTCGATACTGGACCAACACCAATAACCCGTTGTGTTGCTTCATTGCGAATTCAACTATCTTCCCAACTCTTGCCCTCTGGAGTCCGCGACATTGCCATCAACAAAACGGAAACAACGCGATCTAAAATGGTGGACATGAACGCAATTTTTGTCTTTAAGAACTGCATCACAATTACGGATTACACGCATTTTTAAAAGAAAAGGCAGAGAAGGACCATGACATCAAGATCTACGATCCTCAAAACACTCGTTTCCTACTCTTTCCTCTTCGATACTGGACCAACACCAATAACCCGTTGTGTTGCTTCATTGCGAATTCAACTATCTTCCCAACTCTTGCCCTCTGGAGTCCGCGACATTGCCATCAACAAAACGGAAACAACGCGATCTAAAATGGTGGACATGAACGCAATTTTTGTCTTTAAGAACTGCATCACAATTACGAATTACACGCATTTTTAAAAGAAAAGGCAGAGAAGGACCATGACATCAAGATCTACGATCCTCAAAACACTCGTTTCCTACTCTTTAGTCTTCGATACTGGACCAACACCAATAACCCGTTGTGTTGCTTCATTGCGAATTCAACTATCTTCCCAACTCTTGCCCTCTGGAGTCCGCGACATTGCCATCAACAAAACGGAAACAACGCGATCTAAAATGGTGGACATGAACGCAATTTTTGTCTTTAAGAACTGCATCACAATTACGGATTACACGCATTTTTAAAAGAAAAGGCAGAGAAGGACCATGACATCAAGATTTACGATCCTCAAAACACTCGTTTCCTACTCTTTCCTCTTCGATACTGGACCAACACCAATAACCCGTTGTGTTGCTTCATTGCGAATTCAACTATCTTCCCAACTCTTGCCCTCTGGAGTCCGCGACATTGCCATCAACAAAACGGAAACAACGCGATCTAAAATGGTGGACATGAACGCAATTTTTGTCTTTAAGAACTGCATCACAATTACGAATTACACGCATTTTTAAAAGAAAAGGCAGAGAAGGACCATGACATCAAGATCTACGATCCTCAAAACACTCGTTTCCTACTCTTTCCTCTTCGATACTGGACCAACACCAATAACCCGTTGTGTTGCTTCATTGCGAATTCAACTATCTTCCCAACTCTTGCCCTCTGGAGTCCGCGACATTGCCATCAACAAAACGGAAACAACGCGATCTAAAATGGTGGACATGAACGCAATTTTTGTCTTTAAGAACTGCATCACAATTACGAATTACACGCATTTTTAAAAGAAAAGGCAGAGAAGGACCATGACATCAAGATCTACGATCCTCAAAACACTCGTTTCCTACTCTTTCCTCTTCGATACTGGACCAACACCAATAACCCGTTGTGTTGCTTCATTGCGAATTCAACTATCTTCCCAACTCTTGCCCTCTGGAGTCCGCGACATTGCCATCAACAAAACGAAAACAACGCGATCTAAAATGGTGGACATGAACGCAATTTTTGTCTTTAAGAACTGCATCACAATTACGGATTACACGCATTTTTAAAAGAAAAGGCAGAGAAGGACCATGACATCAAGATTTACGATCCTCAAAACACTCGTTTCCTACTCTTTCCTCTTCGATACTGGACCAACACCAATAACCCGTTGTGTTGCTTCATTGCGAATTCAACTATCTTCCCAACTCTTGCCCTCTGGAGTCCGCGACATTGCCATCAACAAAACGGAAACAACGCGATCTAAAATGGTGGACATGAACGCAATTTTTGTCTTTAAGAACTGCATCACAATTACGGATTACACGCATTTTTAAAAGAAAAGGCAGAGAAGGACCATGACATCAAGATTTACGATCCTCAAAACACTCGTTTCCTACTCTTTCCTCTTCGATACTGGACCAACACCAATAACCCGTTGTGTTGCTTCATTGCGAATTCAACTATCTTCCCAACTCTTGCCCTCTGGAGTCCGCGACATTGCCATCAACAAAAGGAAAACAACGCGATCTAAAATGGTGGACATGAACGCAATTTTTGTCTTTAAGAACTGCATCACAATTACGGATTACACGCATTTTTAAAAGAAAAGGCAGAGAAGGACCATGACATCAAGATTTACGATCCTCAAAACACTCGTTTCCTACTCTTTCCTCTTCGATACTGGACCAACACCAATAACCCGTTGTGTTGCTTCATTGCGAATTCAACTATCTTCCCAACTCTTGCCCTCTGGAGTCCGCGACATTGCCATCAACAAAACGGAAACAACGCGATCTAAAATGGTGGACATGAACGCAATTTTTGTCTTTAAGAACTGCATCACAATTACGGATTACACGCATTTTTAAAAGAAAAGGCAGAGAAGGACCATGACATCAAGATTTACGATCCTCAAAACACTCGTTTCCTACTCTTTCCTCTTCGATACTGGACCAACACCAATAACCCGTTGTGTTGCTTCATTGCGAATTCAACTATCTTCCCAACTCTTGCCCTCTGGAGTCCGCGACATTGCCATCAACAAAACGGAAACAACGCGATCTAAAATGGTGGACATGAACGCAATTTTTGTCTTTAAGAACTGCATCACAATTACGGATTACACACATTTTTAAAAGAAAAGGCAGAGAAGGACCATGACATTAAGATCTACGGTCCTCAAAACTCTCGTTTCTTACTCTTTCCTCTTCGATCCTGGACCGACACCAATAGCCCGTTGTGTTGCTTCATTTCGAATTCAACTATCTTCCCAACTCTTGCCCTCTGGAGTCCGGGACATTGCCATCAACAAAACGGAAACAACGCGATCTAAAATGGTGGACATGAACGCAATTTTTGTCTTTAAGAACTGCATCACAATTACGGATTACACACATTTTTAAAAGAAAAGGCAGAGAAGGACCATGACATCAAGATTTACGATCCTCAAAACACTCGTTTCCTACTCTTTCCTCTTCGATACTGGACCAACACCAATAACCCGTTGTGTTGCTTCATTGCGAATTCAACTATCTTCCCAACTCTTGCCCTCTGGAGTCCGCGACATTGCCATCAACAAAACGGAAACAACGCGATCTAAAATGGTGGACATGAACGCAATTTTTGTCTTTAAGAACTGCATCACAATTACGGATTACACACATTTTTAAAAGAAAAGGCAGAGAAGGACCATGACATCAAGATTTACGATCCTCAAAACACTCGTTTCCTACTCTTTCCTCTTCGATACTGGACCAACACCAATAACCCGTTGTGTTGCTTCATTGCGAATTCAACTATCTTCCCAACTCTTGCCCTCTGGAGTCCGCGACATTGCCATCAACAAAACGGAAACAACGCGATCTAAAATGGTGGACATGAACGCAATTTTTGTCTTTAAGAACTGCATCACAATTACGGATTACACACATTTTTAAAAGAAAAGGCAGAGAAGGACCATGACATTAAGATCTACGGTCCTCAAAACTCTCGTTTCTTACTCTTTCCTCTTCGATCCTGGACCGACACCAATAGCCCGTTGTGTTGCTTCATTTCGAATTCAACTATCTTCCCAACTCTTGCCCTCTGGAGTCCGGGACATTGCCATCGACAAAATGAAAATAACATCGCCGACAAGCTAATCTGAGGCCTGGGGCAAGTGCAAAGATCCTCTAAGAAAACAAACTCCAACTTCGATTCCTTGCTAACAAATTGTCTTTCTAACGGACTCGATTAAATCGTTTCTAATGAAATCTTAATTACTGTTTGCGGAATCCGGCCGAAAAGGAAAATGACGCTCCCCTCCTCTCCCTGGGGTTCGGGGATGATACTAGCGAAGAATTATTCTTCCCGGTGGCAACATACTTCAAGCAAAACGATCGCTTTCGGTGTTTAATTTGATTATTAAAATGGATATACCTTAATCATTTCATATGCGATGCATTTAATAAACGAAGGGTTTGGGTTGTCATTTTTTTGTGTGTGTATTCATATTTTATAACCTTGAAGACAATGTTTGCTAATGACTAATGCTGAGTAAAATGTGGTGCTTTAGATGAATAAACTATTACTGTATGAGATTCTAAGACGCGATTGCGGACATAATTGTATTGAAATAGACCAATTATGTTTCAAATATTTCTAAATTTGAGGTTTAAATATACTTATACATATGACACCCTCCAAGATCTAGGATCAAAGTAGCCACTAGGATCGAGTAGCCACTAGGATTGAGGTAGCCCGGTTTGAAGAGTAACGGACTAGCAAATTGGTTTAACGTCGTACTAGAGCAATACAACGGACTATTGACGACGTTACGGGTTTAGTCACTTAAGTGAAAGATCCGAGGATAACACCTCATAATTTTGAACCACGGTCAGATGACGAAGCAACATCTAAGCTGGCACCCCATTTTCAAAACTTCCACACCAACCCAACGTGTGAACTTTCGGCCACGACAGATTTAAGGTGCACCATCCGCCTCTACACCATACGCTTACAAACATCCATGCCCGGACCCGGATTCGAACCAGGAACCTTCCGATCTAGAGGCTAACACCTTAACCACTATACCGGTAGGTCGGCTGAGTAACGGACTAGCAACCAGGGGGTTACGAGTTTGAATCTTAACCAAAGAACGTCGTGTTCAAAGGAGGCGAGTACACTTTAAATCTGTCGAGGTCAAAATATCTTCAAGTTGGCGTGGTGTGGAAGTTATGAGAGTGGGATGAATGGTTAGGTAAGACTTCGTCATCTGACTGTGGTTCAAAATTACGTAGTGTTGTCCTCGTGTGTTTCCCTCAGGGGATTGATCCCGGATGCGATTTTCCAAACCCTCATAGGTACTACAACTGGGGGCGGGTCTAACCGTAACGGCCAATGATCGTGAGCGCTGGATAGGAATCTCCTACACAACGCTAAAGACAACTGAAATCCTGTCTGATCCTGTTTGCAGTGTAAAAAATGAAGCATGTTAAATAATTTTTCTGTTTTCTTCTTTCCTTTTCAGATCCATGGCTATGGGTGGGTATAGGAGGGAGCCGAAAATTTTATCCTTTTATTATATAAGTTAATAATTATATAAGTTAGTGTTTTATGTATGCTTTTTGTTACATCAGAATGGTCCTAAACCAGGGGTGGATACGACACCATCATCCTAAAGCAAAGGGGACGGCAAAGGGGTGGGAAAATATCAGTTGGTAGTGAGTTCAGGAGTGGTTCTTAGATTATTTACGTAAAATAAAAGGAAGCATGTAAAAATATAAAAAGGGTATTAAAAATTAGGAAAAGTTATTTAGAATCAAAAGGAATTAAATTGGAATTTTTAAAAAAATAATTTGGAAGATCTAAAAATTTTTCCGCCAGCTGGGTTTGAACTCGGGAAGTCATCCTCCGCTGTTGACGCCAAACTGAAAGTAGGCACCCCACTCTCCAAACTTCCACACCAACCCAACTTGAGGATATTCGGCCATGGCAGATTTAAGGTGCACCAGCTGCCTCTACACCATACGTTTCCAAACATCCATGCCTGGACCCGGATTCCAACCAGGAACCTTCCGATCTAGAGGCTAACACCTTAACCACTATGCTGGTTGGTCGGCCCCTAAGAGGAAGAATCAAGGACAACACGTAATTTTGAACTAAGGTCAGACGACGAGGCAACACATGAGATGGCACCTCACCTCTTCTAACTTCTACACCATGCCAACGTGAGTATATTTGGGGCTAGGACGGATTTAACTTGTACCAGTCCTCTTTGTACATTGCATAGTGGTTAAGGTGTTAGCCTCTAGATTGGAAGGTTCCTGGTTCGAATCCAGGTCCGGGCATGGATGTTTGTAAGCGTATGGTGTAGAAGCGGCTGGTGCACCTTAAATCTGTCGTGGCCGAAAGTCCTCACGTTGGGTTGGCGTGGAAGTTTGGAGAGTGGGGTGCCAGCTCAGGTGTTGCTTCGTCATCTGACCATGGTTCAAAATTACGAGGTGTTGTCCTCGGATCTTTCCCTTAAGGGACTGATACCGGTCCGTCGTCAATAGCCCGTTTGTGTTGCTCTAGTATGACGTTAATTACAAAATTACCAAATTACCAAATTATCTTTGTACATTATGGTCTTTGACTGGATTCGAACTCACAACCCCATTTTGATCCGGAGGGTCGTGTGGTCGAATCCAATCAATACCGTCATATACAAAAGAGACTGGTGCACCTTAAATCTGTCGTGGCCGAATGTCCTCAAGTTGAGTTGGTGTGGAAGCTTAGAGAGTGGATTGTCATCTCAGGTGTTGCCTCGTCATCTGATCAAGGTTAAAAAGTACATGGTATTGTCCTCGGATGTTTCCTTTTGGGTTTAATCCCGGACAGAAAAATAGCCCATTGTGTTGTACCCCCAGTACAATGTTAATAAAAATACCTACTCACCTTCTTAGTTCTAAAGTAGAAATAAATATAATTCGATACCATTCAAAAAGTGCCTTAAAAGGAATTTGAGTACACCGATAATCGATTTTTGGATAAAATTTCATATTTTATCTTATTTAATATTCTTAATTAATAGACTACTTTCTTCAGATTTTTTTTGTTTTTTCTGTGAATTTTAATAAAACAGGAATCTAGTGAATATAACGACAGTAAAAGAATTTGAATAGATCTTGACAGAAATTTTAATTTGTTTTGAAATCTTATTGCATGTGACAGTGATTTTGGGCAAAATTTTGTCATAAGAAACGCGATACCTAAAAATTTTCTGTATATACATTTTTTAATGAAATTTAACGAACAGACTTTTATATTTGTTTTGGAGTGATTTCAATGTTGTGTGATAAAGGGACTGGTGCAGTATTATACCCGTAAAGTTAAAATAGTCATATATTAAGGAACATTTTATCAAAATCTTTTATGAGTATTGATTTGAATTTTTTTATACAGGTTATGGAGACACGTTTAAAAACTTTAACACAGGGATTTTTATAAAACTTAAAATATGAAATTTTCCGATATTTGTTTTTCAACACCTACTTTTGAAGAATTTACCAATTTTATTATAGTTATCCTTTTTAACATTCTTTTTAACATCCTAACATTTGTATCCTTTTTAAGAATCAAACTAACTTTTCTGAGCAGATTGAAAATAAATGTCTGTGCTAAATAAGTTATGAGTATGGAACATTTGTAAAACAATTTTTTTTATTTACTTGAATAGATTTTGAAAAAAATGTTATTTTTATGGAAATAATACACATTTTGAGACATTGAAATTTAAAGCATAAAATTGTCCTTACTTCAGGTACGTAGAGATATTTTAAAAATTTTATTTAAAAAAATTCTACTCAATGTATCTCCATAAATAATATATCATTTTAAAGAGAATTGTATAAACATTTATTTACATTTTTTATAAAATAGTTGACATTTTGAAAGATTTTAGAACACAGGTCCCCACAAGGGAAATTTCAAAAATGCATGTTTTCTTCTAAATTATTCCCAATATTTCCTGAGTGCTGAGGCATTTTTCATACACTACACTACAATAATTGGCCGGACAGCAAGGTATTATGCTATAAGGGAAATAATACATGCTTAAACAGGGGCATGTTCCCCACGTGCTGTAATTACACCAGCAACCCTTCTGGGCATACTTTCAACAAGGATTTGACACACAGCTATGGATATTTGTGACCATTTCTGCAGCAAGAATGTCGCCAGCTGAGCTGTAGATTTCGGACGTGGTTCCCTGGTCCGTAAGCGTCGCTCTAACGCGTCCCACAAATGTTCTATGAGGTTTAGGTCGGAACTCTGAGCAGGAAATGGAAGATGTTTACATCCATATCTTGATACAACTGCTTGACAGAGGCTGCAACATGACATGGAGCGTTGTATAAAGAACGGTTAATGAACAAGGAATGTAATACTATAATAGTCAATGTTGAGACAAAGAAGAAAACAGAAAAACATTTAATAAGACGAAAATACGATAGCGATGATCAAATAAGCGAACATTCTTTCAACTACAAAAACCTACTACTGTTGCCACTCATCTTCTAGTAATGAAACAACTTTCTTTTATCTAACGCGATATGATATATAAATGGACCTTACAGTTGTCGTCCTGGAAGTGACATTCGTCTTTTCCATAAAATTGCCAGAACGTAGGAAGTACCTGATTGTCCAAAATGTTCATGTTGGCGTCGACGTTCAATTTACCAAGAACAACATGCAAAGGCCATACCACAAAAAAATAAACCAAACATTAGTCGGATTTTATGCAAATCCGATGGCCTCCGCTCCATTATTGGAGGGTAATGTAAAATGGGATATTGACAACGGTCCGGATTCAATTCCAGAAGCGAAAGATCTGAGGACAACACTTAAATTTTAAACACAGATGCCGGAGTCACACTTGAGCTGGCACCCCACTCTCCAAATTTCCATACCACGCCAACGTGAAGACATTTAAGATCATGACAGATTAACTGTGCACCAGCCCCCTAGGTACACGACGGTCTTTCGTTGAATTCGATCCCGCAACTCTCCGATTGCTCTTCCGTTACTCTTCCAACCGGACTAGACTACCAATACGGACTAGACTACAAAGACTACCAATGCCCCACTTAGCAATTAAAATATGCGATACGAACTGTCCAGAATAACAAGCAACCTTTCTTTTAATGATAATCAATATTCAGTTTTGATCGATTCCTTAGAATGCGCCCCATAAAAGCGCAACTCTGACTCATTCAATCTTTCACATGGCTTCCAGATCCTGATCGAGAATCTATAATTAATCAATGTCCATTTTACGTGAAGAAAAAGATTAATTATTCATCGCAAAAGATAGCGCATCCAATTTTTCAACTTCAGAACAGCTCAAATATGTAATCCATCAAGCTTTAATTAATCAAGCTGTTTAGAATCCAGGAATTTAAAATCGCGATTAATAACTTGCATTCTAACTAGCTCTGTAAGACCCATTGAAATAGGATCATAAAGGTCTCT
Source organism: Metellina segmentata (assembly GCA_947359465.1). Taxonomy (NCBI): domain Eukaryota; kingdom Metazoa; phylum Arthropoda; class Arachnida; order Araneae; family Tetragnathidae; genus Metellina; species Metellina segmentata. Next base: position 100,381,924 of record OX375882.1, read on the forward strand.
AATAATCATTTATTGCTATTCGAGTGCTTATTAGTAACTTTTGGGGAGTAATCGTAAATAACGAGTGTTCGTTAAAATATATCCTACATATTTTTCATCGACCCATTCATAAAAATTTGGAAGCATACTACAACGAAAGACAGATAATAAAACAATTAATAATTGAAAAATAGATCTGTCTCAGGAAAATTCTCACAAAAATTCGATATTTGATGGAACTCACAGCTCCAAAAAATATATCTCTACTAACATAAAAGTCTCTGTGTATGTACGCTGTGCCCTGACGAATCTATGCCATTTACAATAATGAATTTTTTGCGAATTTTGAGCGAAGTCCAAATTTAAAAATTTAATCTAGAACACTTTAAAATTAATTTATGGTAATTTAATTATTATTGGTTTCCTTAGAATGGCGACAATATAAAGAGTTCACCAATTTTAAATTTATTTTTCCCTTTATTCTTATTTATTTTACCCTTCTGGGCATACTTTCAACAAGGTTTTGATATACAGCTTGGGTACTTGTGTCCGTTCCTGCTGCAAGAATATTGCCAGCTCTGCTGTAGATTTCGGACGTGGTTCTCTGGTCCGTAAGCGACGCTCTAACTCGTCCCACAAATGTTCTATGGGGTTTAGGTCGGCACTCGGAGCAGGCCAGGGAAGACGTTTAACATCCATATATCCATATCTTGATACCACTGCTTGACAGAGGCTGCAAGATGACATAGAGAGTTGTCGTCCTGGAAGTAACATTCGTCCTTTCCATAAAATTGCCAGAACGTAGGAAGAACCTGACTAACCAAAATGTTTATGTAGGCATCGGCGTTCAATTGACCAGGAACAGCATGAGGCCATACCACGAAAAACACTCCCAAACAAGTAGGCAGATTTTATACAAATCCACAGGTATCCGGTCAATTATTGTAGGGTACTTACCCTTTTAGCTCAAGTCCATGATTATGCCTGTTAATTTTTAGGAAACTATACACATAAGCTTTTAGTTGAAATGATTTTCATTCCTTTACCAGAATTTTCCATTTCTGTTAATTTTTTCAATAACTGATAGCAATTTTTAGTGACTTTTTTGTTTTATAGTTGTTGCAAAAGAAAACAAAGTATTAGGTATAACAGCATAACGTTTAACATAAAGTACTTATTCGGATACCTCGCATCCGAATTGATACCTCGCATCGATTGAAATGAGCACCTCTATCATCTTGATTTTGCCGTAGATCCGAGGCATCTGTAGACCTAAGGTAAGTAGTTTACTTAACCTCGCACTGGAGCACCGAAACGGGCTATCGACGATGTTCGTGGACCACTCCAAAAAGGAAATATCTGAGGACAAAACCTCATATTTTTTTACCACGGTCGAATGACGAAGTCGTACTTGAGCTGGCACCCCACTCTCCAAACTTCTACACCACGCCAACGTGAAGACATCTGAAGCCACGACAGATTTAACATGCACCAGCCCCCTTAGACACACCGGTCTTTGGTTGGGTTGGAACTCGTAAACATCCGGCTGCTAATACGTTACTCTTTCAACGGAGCTACCTTGCCCATCCATGGATCTAAATTACCGAGTTAGCTATTTATTTAATTAATTTTGGTTTTTCAAATACCAACAATTGGTAACTAAACCATTCGACGAGTAGCCTGAAGCGTTCAAAGAAGCTTTTTCTCTAAAACGAAATAACAGGTAGGTATTTTATTAACGTCACATTGAAGATGCATAACGGTCTATTGATGACGTTCCGTGAAGGGAAAGATTCGAGGAGAACAACAGCACGTAATTTTGAACCACGGTCAGATGACGAGGGAACATCCGAGTCAAACTTCCACACAACACCCAATAAACGAAATAACGAAATCCGGTTTAACAAACATTTCACTTAGATTTAGATATATTTTACAGTTACATAATCTTCAGCTGTACCATGTGAGAGAAAGGGTTCAGAAATGAGATTCGGTAAAGCTCAAGCGATATACCACCATCTTTTAAAGGTGGTGCTTTGTCATTTGACCGTAGTTCAAAATTACGGGATGTTGTCCTCGGATTTTCCCTTTGGGATTGATCCCAGGCTGCCGCCAATAGCCCGGTGTAGTGCTCTAGTGTGAAGTTTATTTAAATACCTCTACCTTCCAAACCCACCATCACCTTTTGGAGTTTGTTCCGAAAGTTGGATAGAATATTTTCGTATAATACTTTTCCTATGGGAAGAGAAGACAAATTGCTTTCGGACACATATATTTCATGTTGAAGTATGTAATCTATAGTAACAAAAAATTTGTTTAACTCCTCAGAACCATTCCAGGTTCCAGGAAAGTGTTTTCGCTTTGCAGGGAAACTTTTCCGGCTTCTGAAATTGTATATTAACATAGCGCGGCATTGGATTCAAACTCTTTGTTTTATGTAAAAATAAATAACACTACTGCTCTTAATGGTATTGCGAGACAGAGTTTTATGCTTGATAGATTATACTTTCAAAGTTCACTATGTTCATAGTTTGTTTCATGAACTGAAGGAATTCTTTATTTTAATTTGTCTGCATCTATTTGTGTGATTGTTTTTAGAAACAATTTTGAATGCCAAAAATTCTTTAAAACAAATTTGATGTTAATCTTTCGAAACTAAAGATAGTATATGATTACAAAATCTGAAAGCTCCTTTTTCATTTTGTTGACGTATCATTTTTGGATATACTTTTTCAATTATTATACTCCTAAAACAGGCCTCGAAATAGATTTTTTAATACAGGTGCACCTTGTACACCAAAGTTTTTAAATTAGGTGCACAGGTTATATTTTAGGTACACATTAAAAAAAGTAATATAAGAGCATTAATGTAATATAAACTACTTTATTAGTTGGGTATATTTATATAGGTTAGTAGTAGATAGTAAATAAAAATATTTAAACGTCTAAATTCGACCTTCTCTCCGGCGCACGGCTGTTGGGACAGTCGCTTCAACAGAACCATCTGGAAAATGTTTCAAACATAGGAAAGTTCTGATGGCAGTTACACAACCAAACCTTCCTCCTGTATAAACCTGTTACGGCCCAGTGATTTAGTTTTCGCATAGTGTGTTTTTAGGAATTTTTATTACGTTCCTTTGGAGCGAGAGAGGTCGATTCTAATATTTTGTTCACACATCAAAATAACATAAAACACACACACACACACCTTTTTTTTTAACGTTAGATGCACTGCATGCACCTAGCAGGAAAGGATTAGATGCACAATTTTATTTTCATGTGCACAGTGCACCTGTGCACCCGGGTATTTCGAGCCCTGTCCTAAAATAATTGCTGTCTTTTTATTGCATGCCATTCCTATCCATGAAGTGGATCTTTCATTTCAGTTTTTATCCCATACCGTCGCCAATAGCCTGTAGTGTTCCTCCAGTGCAAGATTAATTCAGCTACCTGTCTCATATTCACGAGAGGAAACCCCATAGACCAGTGGATTGCCCACTGGGCAAGCAGATTGCGAGCTGTAGATTGCGCTGGTGCGATTCCTGTAACAACTTGAGTGCATTTTTTCTTACGAGTCATAGAAGTATGCAAGTAGAGTTAGCAATGGTAACCTTTTTATATGAACAAGATCATTTGTTTAAATCCAGTAGTAATATGATCCTTAGGCCCGGTGCACACATCCGGTTTTTCAACGTGCGGCGCCAATGCGGCACCGAAGCCCAACTATACACACATAACCGTGAAATGACGCACGAACTCATTTCGCGCCATTTGCGATAAATATCCTATCGAAAACGTGTTTATTTCGCTTACTTGGTGCAAATAAAGTATATTTTGAAACAAAATAGACGTTACAACCATTTATTAATTATTATTTATATTCCAGTTTTATGAAAACAAGGTACTTCAAAACGAAGGCTCATGTGCGGCGACCGTGCGGCGCCGTGGGAAACTGAGGTACAAATTGCACGCAAGTTGGACGTGCGTCGCCCTAGCGTCGCTGGAGGCATGTGTGCACTGCTCCATTGGATCTAATGTATCTCGGCAGTGGCGCCGCACGTTGAAAAACCGTATGTGTGCACCGGGCCTTAGATATCCTTCATTTGCCGGATGAAAGCGAACATTCATGATCTGATTGGTCCACGGGACGAAAAGACGCCCATCCATTGATTTATCATCTAATTGGTCCGCCCATAATGGCGATTTCGTAATTTTTTTCGCCACTTTATGGAAACGCGCGTTCACACACCTCCCTGTCGTAAGATGTAATGCTGCCAAACGACGCGATAAGGTGCGAATTGGGCAGCCAAGTCAATTTTCAGCAGTCATGTGACTGCTAGTCAACACGCTAGTGCCACTTTTTGAAGCTCCTCTCAACAGCAATGTTCTGTTTATATATATATATATATATATATATATATATATATATATATATATATATATATATATTTATTTATTATTATTTTTTTAATATATTTTTTATTTATTTTTTACCTTTATAGTAAAAAAGATTCCTTTTGGTATATATATAGGGTGTCCATTTAAGAATGTCGCAGTTTCAATGGTATATTATAACATTTTATTTAGACTGTTTACAGCAAATCATCTATCAAATTCCAGGTAAACTCACCTAGTTTTTCTTACAAATGTTCAATATGTACACCTTTAGTTATACTGCACACATTCAACCGAAAGTCCAATTCTTGCCGTAACAGGGGGTGGTTTATCTGGATATGTTGAAAGAATGGTTCCTTCCCCAATTAGTAGAGGGTGAACCTGTAAACTTTATTTGGCAACAGGATGGAGCCCCTCCCCTTTGGTATCTCTTTGTACGAGAGTGGTTGAATTTCGAAGTCCCTAACCGTTGGATGGGTCGTAATGGTCGAAACGACAGAGCTCTTTTTCGCTGGTCTACACGTTCACTTGACATAACGCCATGCGATTTTTTTCCTTTGGGAATTTATAAAAGATCGTGTCTACGTTCCGCCGCTACCTAATGATTTGCCAGAGTTGAGACACAGAATTGAAGATGCTATTGCTCCGGACTTGTTAACCAAAGTGTGGGAAGAATTGGACTTTAGGTTGGATGTGTGCCGTATAACTTAAGATGCACATATTGAACATTTGTAAGAAAAACTAGATGAGTTTACCTTCAATTTGATAGATGATTTGGTGTAAATAGTCTAAATTAAACTGTTATAATATACCATTGAAATTGGGACATTCTTTTATGGACACCCTATTTAATTAATAGGAAAACATTTCTTGTCGCAGCTTGGCTAGATCTGACCAGATTCATGAAGTATAAACACTGGTACTTTAATATTCGATAAAGGATTACATTCCTAAAATGTATTTAAGGATATATACATAAACAAAAAGCAGATGTAATATATGTCCTGTGAATATTCAATGTCCTTACAATGGTACATTCTCAATGGTAGAGCCTTTACTTCCCGCTCAGGTTAGTGTAGTTAATAGCAAGATCAATCCTCAAGGAAAAGATTCAGCGACAACACCACGTAATTTTCAACCACGGTGAAGAGATTGAACACCTGAGCCAGGTAAGGTGTTCATCTCATCCCACTCTCCAAAATTACCCACCACGACAATAATGGACATTTAAAACCACGACAAATTTAACATACATCCGCCCCCACGTACCCGACTGTCCTTGATTGGACCTAGTTTGGAACTGGCAAACCTCCGGTTGATAATCCATTGCTGTTCCAAGTCGCCTTCCCGTTCAACACGCTATGAGTACGAATCCTGTTGTGGATATGAATGTTCATAATAGTTTGGAATTCACTTGAACCCTCTACGCGTGATTTCGACGAGAAAATTCGTCGAGATAGAATAATCTGAACAGTTATGCTAGTGACGAGATATCTCGTCGAGATAACCACCAAGTAGGTAGGTATTTAATTAACGTCTCACTGGAGCAACACAATGGGCTATTGACAACCTCCAGGAAGGAAAATCTTATGTCCTGATCTAATTAATATCGAAATAGATTGAAAAAATTAACATTGAAAAAATATCGGTAGAAAAGACAAACCAGTTCAATCTATACTTTAATGTACATTTCAATTTTATCACTTAAAATAATAATTTTTTTATATAGTTTTACATCATAAATTCAATTTAATTATAACATTTAAACAAATAAACGGATGATTGGAATTATTAACTATGCACTGCATTATATAAAATTGCAACCGGATTTTTTAAATTGAAATCCTTGTCGAGTTTTATGGATGAAAATGTCGTGAATATAGAACTAGAGCCACAGGCTATACCGCCATCCTATTTTAGAATTATTAGAATTTAAACTTTTTTTGAAGTGAAAGATTAAATGTCTATATTTGATCAAAATGTACGGAATTAAATTTTGTTTGAGCAGTTCAATTAAGTTTTTAGCGACTCAAAAATAGCTTAAATATACCGAAAACATTTCGTTAATTTTTTGATACAGTAATTTAAACTTAAGAAAATGTATCTTGTATCATTTTAAATTCCTATTTTTATAATCTGGATAATGAACAAAGAAATCTTTTCAGAAAAATATCTGTAAGGCTTAGAAATGGAGAGCAACCTTTTTAGAAAAAATTAATTATTTTCTATTCACGTATCATTTTAGATCCCGAAAAATACTCAAAACTGAAAGTATTTGTCTAATCGATCTCCTAACGAGAAATATGAAATTGCGTATAATTGATTTCACTCAGCTAAAAAACGAAAATGGTAATATTCCTTTGCAAGAGGATTACAGTTCAATTCTTTTCTTTTTTGCAGCATTTCATTAACGCTCTTTAATAATGAATTATAAAATGTTTAATCAGGTATATTGACTTCATACAAGCATTCATAAATCGAAAAAGTATTGAATAGAAAGAAAATACCCTGCCAGCAGATTGAGAAAATAAACAACTATTGTACATATCCAATTACAAAATGCTTAGAAACTAAATATTCTGTTGCAATAAAAGGCAATAGATATTTCTTTTACACCTTGTTCAAATAGCTTATCTAGCAGGCTTAGGCAGAGGCAGATATTTTAGCAGGATCACACTTCATGCCACGACAGGTTTAACGTGCACGAGACGTTTAAAATTCAATTACCATGTATGGCCAAGCTGCACCAAACAATAAACAATAATCAATGTCATGAAATTGTGACAAAAATGGCATTCAATAGAAAGAAAATACCTTGGCAGGAGATTGCGAAAACAAACTGCAAAACTGCATATCCAACTATAGAATGTTTAGAAAATAAATTATTTATCAAGATGTAAAGCACTAGATATTTCTTAAACATCTTGTTCAAATAGCTAATGTAGCAGGCTTCGACCGAGGCAGGTATTTTAGCACGATGACATTTTGAGGTCACGACAGGTTTAACGTGCACGAGCCGTTTATAACTCAAGAGCCAAATTTGGCCAAGCTGCACCAAACAATAAATAATATACAATGTTAAGAAATTGTGACAATAATGGTTCATAGGGTACCTCGGAATTCCAGACTAGTGTTTTGGTAGGTAGTTATTTTGAATTAACGTCAAACTGGAGCAGCACTACGGGCTATTGACTTGTGCTTTGGATCATGATGGATAATGAGTAATCATTATCACCAATTTCTCCTGTAAGCTGAAATGATATGAAAGTATTGGGGTTTGCGCTATATTTTTTACTCTAACGTACGAGGGTAAGACAAAAATTTTGTTCCACTGTAACAGAATTTTAGGTGTTTGTTACACTGCCTTCTGCGCATGCTTAGAGGTGATACTACAGTGATCATGTTACCGGAGTTTCAACTCGACAGCGTCATTTTGTTTCTGATTCAGTCTAAACATGACCGATCCGCTAGCAGTGTGAACCATGAAGAGCAGTGATCCGATTTCTAGGGTTGGAAGGTGTTCCAGGGGCTGAAGTGCATCAGAGGTTTACTTCAAAATACGGGGGCAGTGCTCTACCATTTCTAAGTGCCAGAGGCATAAATACATCGTAGGCTTACAACACAATATGGGTACAGTGCTCTACCATGTATAAGTACCAGAGGCTGAAATGCATCGCATGCTAACAGCACAATATGGGGACAGTACTCTACCATGTATAAGTGCCCGAGGTTGAAATACATCGTAGCTTTACAACACAATGTCGGGACAGTGCTCTACCATGTATAATTACCAGAGGCTGAAATACATCGTAGGCTTACAGAGCAATATAGGGACAACGCTCTACCACGTATAATTGCCAGAGACTTAAATACATCATAGGCTTACAACACAATATGGGGACAGTGCTCTACCATGTATAATTTGCCAGAGGCTGAAATACATCGTAGGCTTACAACACAATATGGGTACAGTGCTCTACCATGTATAAGTGCCCGAGGTTGAAATATATCGTAGGTTTAGAACACAATATGGGGGCAGTGCTCTGCCATGTATAAGAGCCCGAGGTTAAAATACATCGTAGGTTTACAATACAATATGGGGAAAGTGCTCTACCATGTATAATAACCAGAGGCTGAAATACATCGCAGGCTTACAACGCAATATATGGACAGCACTCTACCACGTATAAGTGTGTATGAGTGGATCGAGAAGTTTAAAGGGGGCCGGACAAGCGTGATGCCCAAAGAAGAAGCAGGACACCCGTCGACCTCCGCCACTAACGAGAAGATTTAGCAAGCTTGAGAAACGGTACTGGCAAACCGGCGAGTTACCATCTATACTGTAGCGTGTTCACTGAAGATGAGACGGACAAAGCAGAGGAAGAAACGGTGCATAATTATATAGGAATCCCACCGTAAACCTTCTGTGACTAAACACGGAAGCCCGCGGACCGCTGTCCCAAGTACATAGATAGTGAAGGAGATTATGCTAGATCACCCTCTACATTTATATAACTAAATTGAAAAAATAAAGTGCGGATAGTTTTTACTTTGCCTAGTATTTTATTTTCTTTAGAATGCCATGACTACGAAATAAACGTAACGTCGTGTACTATATCCCGTTACAAAAACCAGCAACACAAAGTAACATTCGTTTTTCCCTCCGGTTGCCTTCGATATAGGCAAGAAAGGAATAGATGGCACCCGACACATCTATCAATCCACAAACACGCCGATGACGCTGCCGCAAAACCACGATCCAGTGCCGATCTTTTGAATAATGGAATCGGGAAGAGGTTCCTGAAAGGATTTTCCAATGTCTTCCTCGCCAGAGAGACCGATTGCCGTTTTCTCTCTCTCTTTCCTTCCTGCACTGTGTAACAGCCTCGGCAAGCTGTCCTGGACCCCGGATTCCTGGCCGGGAAGTGCCCCCCGAAAAATGGCAAAAAAAGGCAAAAACACCTCCGGTGAGTGAGCCGTATCCATCCGTGTTTGCCACTGGATCCATTTGTCTTCGGACTTCATTAATCAGGCCGGCGGCTAACCTCAAACAGCCGATGGTGGAATAAAAGAATGGAATAAGAACAAAAAGAAGTCGCACGTGCGGGGGAGGAGTGCGAGGGGGATGAGAGAGAACCGCGATACTTTTCGTTCTTTCCTTTCGCGGGCGATGGAATGTTTTTGCCCCTCCCCGTTCGAAACACGATGGAGTGTATGATTTAAAAGAAGCCTTAATGCGATTTTTCGCTTCTCACTTATGGATAATTGATTATGCAGGCAATTGGGGATGAAGTGTTGGGAGAAAAAAGGTGGAGCGATTCGATTGGGTAGGGGAGTTGAATATTAACTCTCTCGATGGTTTTTGCGCTTCCCAATTCCCAAAGCTAACCAAAACTTGATGGACAAGAAATCGCTTCAATAGAAAAAACGGACCAGATCTTGATGGACTAGATATCGCTTCAGTAGAAAAAATGGACCAGATCTTGATGGACTAGATATCGCTTCAATAGAAAAAATGAACCAGATCTTGATGGACTAGATATCGCTTCAGTAGAAAAAACGGACCAGATCTTGATGGACTAGATATCGCTTCAGTAGAAAAAACGGAACAGATCTTGATGGACTAGATAACGCTTCAATAGAAAAAACGGACCAGATCTTGATGCACTAGATATCGCTTCAATAGAAAAAATGAACCAGATCTTGATGGACTAGATATCGCTTCAATAGAAAAAATGGACCAGATCTTGATGGACTAGATATCTCTTCAATAGAAAAAATGGACCAGATCTTGATGGACTAGATATCGCTTCAATAGAAAAAATGGACCAGATCTTGATGGACTAGATATCGCTTCAATAGCAAAAATGGATCAGATCTTGATGGACTAGATATCGCTTCAATAGAAAAAATGGACCAGATCTTGATGGACTAGATATCGCTTCAATAGAAAAAATGAACCAGATCTTGATGGACTAGATATCGCTTCAGTAGAAAAAATGGACAAGATCTTGATGGACTAGATATCGCTTCAATAGAAAAAATAAACCAAATCTTGATGGACTAGATATCGCTTCAATAGAAAAAATGGACCAGATCTTGATGGACGAGATATCGCTTCAATAGAAAAAATGAACCAGATCTTGATGGACTAGATATCGCTTCAGTAGAAAAAACGGACCAGATCTTGATGGACTAGATATCGCTTCAGTAGAAAAAACGGAACAGATCTTGATGTACTAGATAACGCTTCAATAGAAAAAACGGACCAGATCTTGATGCACTAGATATCGCTTCAATAGAAAAAATGAACCAGATCTTGATGGACTAGATATCGCTTCAATAGAAAAAATGGACCAGATCTTGATGGACTAGATATCGCTTCAATAGAAAAAATGGACCAGATCTTGATGGACTAGATATCGCTTCAATAGAAAAAATGGACCAGATCTTGATGGACGAGATATCGCTTCAATAGAAAAAATGAACCAGATCTTGATGGACTAGATATCGCTTCAGTAGAAAAAACGGACCAGATCTTGATGGACTAGATATCGCTTCAGTAGAAAAAACGGAACAGATCTTGATGGACTAGATAACGCTTCAATAGAAAAAACGGACCAGATCTTGATGCACTAGATATCGCTTCAATAGAAAAAATGAACCAGATCTTGATGGACTAGATATCGCTTCAATAGAAAAAATGGACCAGATCTTGATGGACTAGATATCGCTTCAATAGCAAAAATGGATCAGATCTTGATGGACTAGATATCGCTTCAATAGAAAAAATGGACCAGATCTTGATGGACTAGATATCGCTTCAATAGAAAAAATGAACCAGATCTTGATGGACTAGATATCGCTTCAGTAGAAAAAACGGACCAGATCTTGATGCACTAGATATCGCTTCAATAGAAAAAATGAACCAGATCTTGATGGACTAGATATCGCTTCAATAGAAAAAATGGACCAGATCTTGATGGACTAGATATCTCTTCAATAGAAAAAATGGACCAGATCTTGATGGACTAGATATCGCTTCAATAGAAAAAATGGACCAGATCTTGATGGACTAGATATCGCTTCAATAGCAAAAATGGATCAGATCTTGATGGACTAGATATCGCTTCAATAGAAAAAATGGACCAGATCTTGATGGACTAGATATCGCTTCAATAGAAAAAATGAACCAGATCTTGATGGACTAGATATCGCTTCAGTAGAAAAAATGGACAAGATCTTGATGGACTAGATATCGCTTCAATAGAAAAAATAAACCAAATCTTGATGGACTAGATATCGCTTCAATAGAAAAAATGGACCAGATCTTGATGGACGAGATATCGCTTCAATAGAAAAAACGGACCAGATCTTGATGGACTAGATATCGCTTCAGTAGAAAAAACGGAACAGATCTTGATGTACTAGATAACGCTTCAATAGAAAAAACGGACCAGATCTTGATGCACTAGATATCGCTTCAATAGAAAAAATGAACCAGATCTTGATGGACTAGATATCGCTTCAATAGAAAAAATGGACCAGATCTTGATGGACTAGATATCGCTTCAATAGAAAAAATGGACCAGATCTTGATGGACTAGATATCGCTTCAATAGAAAAAATGGACCAGATCTTGATGGACGAGATATCGCTTCAATAGAAAAAATGAACCAGATCTTGATGGACTAGATATCGCTTCAGTAGAAAAAACGGACCAGATCTTGATGGACTAGATATCGCTTCAGTAGAAAAAACGGAACAGATCTTGATGGACTAGATAACGCTTCAATAGAAAAAACGGACCAGATCTTGATGCACTAGATATCGCTTCAATAGAAAAAATGAACCAGATCTTGATGGACTAGATATCGCTTCAATAGAAAAAATGGACCAGATCTTGATGGACTAGATATCGCTTCAATAGAAAAAATGGACCAGATCTTGATGGACTAGATATCGCTTCAATAGAAAAAATGGACCAGATCTTGATGGACTAGATATCGCTTCAATAGCAAAAATGGATCAGATCTTGATGGACTAGATATCGCTTCAATAGAAAAAATGGACCAGATCTTGATGGACTAGATATCGCTTCAATAGAAAAAATGAACCAGATCTTGATGGACTAGATATCGCTTCAGTAGAAAAAACGGACAAGATCTTGATGGACTAGATATCGCTTCAATAGAAAAAATAAACCAAATCTTGATGGACTAGATATCGACCAAATCGAAAAACCAGAGAGTATACAGTATACCCTCTACTACGGCCCTGGACTAGATATCTCGCATAAGAAAAACTGACTAGATCTTAATGAACTAGATACCTCGTCATTAACCAACCAACCAGATCTTGGTCTTGTCATGAAATCGGCAGCATTTTGACTCTGTAAGTGGTTTTGCCGAGATACCGCATCCACTACGATCTGATCAATTTTGCTAATGACAAAATATCTTATCATCAAGATATAACAGATTTTTTTTAAGATTACGGAATCAAGATCTAGTCAGTTTTCTTCGAATGATCGGGAGCGTGTTTTCTTTTTGTGTCGAGTTATCTCGCCAATCGAGATCAGGCCAATTTTTTACAAGACACCATATCGACACAACATACTTTTAAATGACGAGGTATCTCGTCATTTACAAAATTGACCGGATCTTGATTGACGAGATATCTTGTCGAAAGCACTTGGAGGATTGAAAGAAAAATTTCTAAGACTTGCTTTGTCTTCTAAAGAAGGAAACCCGTTAAGAACAGCCTGATCGGTATGCTTCTTAGTCAAGTATAGTCGGCATGTTTCAACAGAGGTGTTCTCGTAAACACAAGTTTTTACTCCTAATACCCACTTTGGCCGTGGAAGCCCGGTTGGAAGAAAAACGCATTAGCAAACGGAAGGTTTAGAGTTTGAATACAACCAATGACCTTCTTGTTTCTGTTTTTGTTTCTTATGCCTACACTGGCAGACCGGAGGAGTGCCAGGCCCGTCGAAGACGGTAAGAGGCGAGGGGGGTGTGCCTTCCATGTTATTGAGCCCTATTGGGAGGAAGTCCGTCTTTGCTCGACATACATGACACATCCGTTTTACCGGATGATCCCTTTCATAGATTCATTCACTCACACATATCGTAATTTAGATCCCAATCAGAGGCCGATAACTGTCTGATCAGGTACCCCCAGAGGTATTGACTTGGTATGGGAACATGGGGGACTTTGTGACCACGACCTATTTAACGTGCCCCAGTCACCATTGGTGAACACGACGGTCTTTAGCCAGGTCGAATTCCCGATCTCGCAATCATCAGAATTGCAGGCTCCGCCGAGGACAGAACCCACAACCCTTCTGATGCGAGCCCGACACTCTACCGACTGAGCTACCGCGGCTCCATGACCTTCTTGCATAGAGGTAGCTGGTGCAAGTTAAATCTGTCGTGGTCTAAAATGTGCTCACGTTGGTGTGGAGGAGGGGTCAGTTGCTGACCTTGGAATTCACTGTTGATCTCGGACCATTACCAAGAGCCTGTTGTGGTGCTCGAATGTAACGTTTTTTGTAATGTAACCTTTGTACGTAAAACACCCTCGGTCGTCGTTGGGACACAATGATTCTTGGAGAACGTCTTACAGCTCCTTGTCCAGAATGCTCTTGTGTGATTCCTATACTATCTACCGATAGGTATTTGGACACCCATGCAAATGACGATATCTGCGGTCCTGATATACGCTACGCCCTCCACCGTTAAATATCATGTAGGAAGCAACATTAGCATTAGTCGCATGCAAGATGCCACGAAGTGCAGCGTTATCTGATTTCAAAAAAGGTGTAATCGTCGGGTATCACAGAAATGGCCGATACTTAAGGGACATACCTAGCGAGCTGATTTACCCAAAATCGACTGTGACCTCAGACATGTGATTCAGAAGTGGAAGGTGAGCGGTGATTGTTGGAATGTGCCCCGAGTCGACAGACCCACGAAACTGGGAGATAGAGACCGACGGGTGTTGTCCAGAGAAATTTGGAAGCACCTAATCGATGGCTCACATACTCCAGGAGTTTCAACTGGCATTCGGGAGTGTTTTTTCGATTAATACCATCCGCAAGAAAGCACGTCTGCTTGGTTTTCATGGTCGTCCTGCCGCCCATAAGCCTTTGATCGCAAAGTCCAACCGCGCTGCTCGGTTAGTGTGGTGCAAAGCACGTCGAAAGTGAACCGTAGATCAGTAGAAACGGGTTCTCTGGAGCGACGAATCAAGGTCTACCCTCTACTGTCCGGATGGCAGAGTCTGGGTCTGGAGTCTTGAATCTGCCTGAAGAACTCTGTGATGAAGCTACCTTCACCACATGTCCATTAGACCTTAAAACAAAGTATTTTATACAAGCCCCTTACTAGTCTTCCTTTTGAGATGACCCCCATCCCATCTGAAGCCAGTGGGATGAGATACAATTACCCTCTCCTCCAATGAGGGTTTCCCTTTTGCTCCCGCCAAACTTCGGACCCACGGTAAAAACGCTGATGTACGGGGTTCATTTAAGACGGAGTAAATAAACGAGGTGCAACGTGGTCCTGACGATGCGCACACATTTACGTGAGTCATTCAACATATAACCTCTATCAGTTTACACATGTATGTGATTTCTTTACCCTATACTTTATAGGGACCCCCCTTAATATTTTGAACAAAATTGCTTAAATGTATTTGTTTTGTATTATACAATATATATCGTTAATCCAACCTTTGTACAACCTATATTATCACGTCTTATTTCGTACATAATCCATACAGTAAAGGTATTCTTACAAACTCCTAATGCCAGAATACACTATGCCCACAGTAAAGTTCAGCGGAGATGGAATTGTTGTCTGGGGGTGTTTCTCCTGGTATGGACTGGGTCCCTTGGTCCAAATTCCTGGTAAGCTCAACGCCGAGGCCTACTGCTCTATTTTGGATGACAGTGTGCTTCCTACGTTGTGGCAGTTTTATTTGTTGGACCCAAGTTACTTCCAGGACGACAACGCCAGCTGCCATGTTGCGAGGTCCACCACGGACAAGTATGGTGACAATGAGGTTAACCGAATGGACTGGCCTGCCCAGAGCCCAGACCTGAACCCTATCGAGAACTCCTGGAACGAGTTGGATCGCCGAATTAAGAGATGCAACAACAGTCATAAATGGGTAAAGAAACGTGCATGTCTTCTCCAAGCCGAGTGGAAGAAAATACTACTAGCCGTCATACAAGGATCAAACTTGAAGGGAAAGAACCAAGAACATCACGGTCAAATGACGAAGTCATAACTGAGCTTGCACCCCACTCTCCGAACTTTCTTAGCTCGCCAACGTGAGGCCATTTTAAGCCACAACAAATTTAACGTGCACCAGCTACTTTTATACAAGAAGGTGTTGAATTCGAGCTCGTAACCCTCTGGTTTCTGATACACTTATCTTCAAACCGGGTTAGCGCGGCCCGCAAGCAGGCGGGGAAATTGATAACTAGGAATATCACTTTGTCTAAATTCAAAACAACTAACTGTTGATCTGAAACCCTAAGAATTATCTTACCAATGTACTATATTTAGAATCCTTTGTTAACTATACAGCATGTAAAATTAATTAAAACCGTTCGCATTATTAAAGCTTAAATACTGCTCGCATACCGTTGATTGATCAATTGAGTTCACTGAAAACTCATTTTATAATTAAATACTTTCATTTGAACCTATAAGAAATTTACAAAATGATCTCACTTGGAAACCATTCAAAGAATTTCACTGGGCGTAATGAACTTTCATTCGGGATATAATAGTTTTTGGAAGTCGTATTAAATTACTCCGAGATTATAATCATTTTCGACATTTATTTTAGTAAAAATAAGCAACACTTTCTTACACGTGTGCAAATTTTTGTATCATTACGATTCGTTCTCATCCAAGTCAAATTACGACCAATTAAGAGTGTTTCTAATAATACTATTTCCTCAAAAACAAGCAGATAAATAACAAGCAAAAGATTTCGTCGTAATTAACGATAGGTTTGGAAGGGCGTCCTTTTGTGACATTAGAAATTTAAAATGCCCCTAGAAACTTAATGTATAATATCCAAAATTTCAAATCATTTAAGGAATATGATGTAGGTTTTAACAGCTTGAAAATAGGGTCAAAGCTTTCACCGATAATTTGGTAGATTTTGATTACCATCGTACTAGAAAAACACAACGGCTTTTGATGACGGTCCGGGATCAATCCCATGAAAGAAAGATCCGAGGTCAGCACCACGTAATTTTGAACCATGCTCAAATGACGAGGTCACACCTGAGCTGGCACTCCACTCTCCAAATTTCCACACCAACCCAATGTGAGGACTTAACCACCAGACCGGTTAGTCGGCATCAACTAAGGAGTTTGATCAATGCAAAACTGACAAAACAAATTTGAACAAGCATTCATATTTCAATCGAGTCCGAAATAAAGTTTCGCACAACGCCCAGAAACAAAAGTATTCTACACAATAGCCAAATTTCCGAACACAACTCCCTCGAAACTACACAATAAAGCAGCACCCGAAAACAAACAGAAACACGGTGTTATAAACAGCACTCGACAAGAGAGTCAGATGTATCTGAACGCGTCAGAAACATACCGACATAATTTCTTCTAATTGGTACCGTCTTGTTCGCTCGCCTGGCATAACAAATCACTCAGTGCTGATAGCGAGTTTTGGATTTAAGAGAAGGATGTGCCAGGCGGGGGAGTGCATTCCAACCACTTATTACCAGTCACAAAAGAATGTCTCGTGTGGATCATTCGATCGAAAGAAATCCGGAGGAACTAATTTTCGTGTTTACACTCTGTTAATGAAGACGGGATTGGGTTGAAGCATCTTTCCTCCCCCACTGCGTGAATAAGTGATTTCAAAATCTAATTCTCGTCAATGATGTGGTTTTAACAATAGATTGGAAACTTCTGGCACAGCGGGAAGGGTCTCGATTGAAATCTCAAGCGGTGTTTGGTCGGAAAATTTTGGTGATTAAACTACCACTGAGTTTTATTAGGTACAAGTGTATTAATTACTGATAATTAGTTGCTGCTGCCTAGAGCAGTGGAAAGGAATTGGATCACCCACATGACTTCTTCTATTGTTGCTTGTACTTCGCACCTCAATCAAGGAAGGTATGAATAGTCGTATTCATGCTTATGCCAATCTAATGTGTGCAATTTCACTGCCTTGTTCGACATACTGTCGTTCCTCGACTTTTTTGTTTGCGGCTTCATCCACAGATAAATAGCGGAGTAGACAGTCCCTAGGTTGTGGTACATAGAACTTTCAAACAAGGATGCCATCTATAGGAACCACGAAACAATCCTTTTTTACAGTACATAAGAGTAATTTAATTCAAAAACCATTCATCGAAACGAAGATAAGAACGAACCTATTTAAACGAAGAACCAAAAAGATTGTGTGCAAACGAAGTCCAAAAATAATCCATCCAAACGAAAAGTATGAAACTATGTAACTAAGATCAAAACGAATCTATACAGACTAAGGCTTCAAACAATGCATCCAAACGAAGATCAAAACGTGTCTATATAAACGAACCAGAAAGAATGTATACAAACGAAGTCCAAAATTAATCCATACAAATGAATGAAAGAACGAATCTATGTGACATTAACCAGAAAGAATCTCTGTGACGAAAAGCAGAAAGAATCTATGTAAACTAAGGCTAGAAACAATCCATCCAAACGAGAAGTATGAAACTATGTAACGAAGATCAGAACGAATTTCATCCAAACAAAGGCTTGAAACGTTTCATCCAAACAAAGACTAGAAACAATTTATCCAAACGAAGATCAGAACGAGTCTATATAAATGAAGAACCAGAAAGAACATATACAAACGAAGTCCAAAAATAATCCATCTAAATGAATGAATGAACCTATGTGACGAAAACCAGAAATGCAAACTAAGGATAGAAACAATCCATCCAAACAAAGCCTACAAACAAGTCGTTTAAACGAAGATCAAAAAGAGTCTATGTAAATGTAGAACCAGAAAGAATATATGCCCAAACGAAGACCAAAAATAATCCATTCAAATGAATAGAAGCGTTCTTCTATCTATGTAACGAGTCTATGTAACGAAGACAAGAAATAATTTATGCAAATGAAGGATAAAAACAATCCATTGAAAGAAAGCCTTGAAACAATTACTCCTATGGATATCAGAACGAGTCTATGAATGAAGTACTAGGAAGAATAAATGCAAATGAATTCCCAAAGCCCAATCCATCCAAACGAAAAGAACCAATCTACGTAACGAAGACCAGAAAGAATCTTTGCAAATGAAGGCTAAAAAGTATCCATCGAAACAATGTATATAAACAATTCATCCAACGAAGATCAGAATGTCTATGTAAACGAAAAACCTAAAAGAATATATGGAAACAAATCCCCGAAACAATCCATCGAAACGAATAGAAGAACGAATCTATGTAAACGAAAAACCAGAAAGAATATTTTCAAACGAATCCCACACATAAATAATCTATCCAAACGAACAGAAGACCACAAGTTTATGTAACGAAGATCAGAAAGAATCTGTGCAAACGTAGGCTAGAATGAATCCATTCAAATGCATAAAAACAGCATATCCTGGAACCAAGCGACAGCATATCCTGGAACCAAGCGACAGCATATCCTGGAACCAAGCGACAGCATATCACGTAAATCTAGGAACTATAAACAGTCCAGGAGCAATCTCATCGGTGGAAAATCGAGGTAGATTAAACAGCCATTTAATAAATACAAGCAGGGCTGCGCTGGCTAGCGACTGGCGGTTTGTAACACATAAATGCAAACAGAAACAAAATTACAATCCTTGCAAAAATGCAGAATTCTGAAAAAAACATATACGTATCTATTCAAACGTGTTGAATTTCGATTCATGAATATATTGTGATATAGAATAATTCGACACAACACTTTTCAGTGATATTAATAAAGACAATAATGATTTATTTACAAAGAGAACACATATTTATAATACTTGGGAATCTTCAAATATGACAGCAACATCTCGCAGTCAACTCAAATTCCCAAACACAGAATTGTGAATCAAATTAAAAAGTAAACATTGATTCTTACGTTGCCAGACACCGAATAGCAAAATTACGCTTTTATGATCAGTGAGTTTTTCTTTGGGGCAGTTCATGTTTCATTACAAAATGTATGTTATGTAAAATTAAATGCTTTAAATATTCTTTCTTCAATCAAGTATGTATAAATTACTTACATCAAGGGAAGAATAAAAAAATTCAGTTCAAACATAAATATTATTTAATTCGTTTAAGAAAAATTGTTTTTCGATCAGTACTGGTAAAACAATCTGAGCTGCGTACAGCAATCATTTATGTTTCACAAAGAACGTGGATTTTGAGTCCACGTATGTACGTTAGTGTTTTATATATATACAAGTTCTGTGACATCGATGTCATTGTGAAAAGTTAAGGCAGTTAATACAAAAATTCGTGTGTTTTCTCTTTTGAAAACAGCGCTTCTTTTGGTAAAATCCTGAGTGAATCACCTTGAAGTACCTTTTTAGAATATTCTAATTTAAATTAAGTATAAAATATGGCGATTCAGAAGTTTCTTATCAAAATCGTGTAAAAAGAATCTAAAAATACTACTAAAAATCTAAAAATAATGCTCGCTGACGCTCACAACCCACGGAGGACTGCTTTACAATCCTCATTGGTTCGTTGCGCGAACCTTGCTCGCATCAATGAAGTCGTGTGTCATCGCAGAAAATTATTTACAAAATATGATATTACAAAAAAAAATTTAATATAAATTTTTTGTAATACAACAAATTTATACAGTAAGTTTGGAATCAGAACTCGAACAATTTAGAATTAAAATGAAAACTTTGAGCAGATTTTGAATGGAAATGTGAGCGCTGCTTTGGACATCGTATAACCTAGCATGTTGTTTGTAAGCTGCAACAGCACGACTAATATTCATTCTTTTTCAATAAAATCTTATCCGATAACGCTACAAATTCAATTGAGGCGCGAGGCCTCATCGTAAATAAACAATCGTACAGTGTTGCCAAAACGCGATAACAAATAACGTCTTTTTTGTGTGCCACGTAAGTGAATTATATTTATACTAGGGGGCCTGCCCCCTGCTCGCTAACGCTCGCATACCCCCGGAGGATTACTTCGCAATCTTCATTGGTTCTCTGCGCGAACATAAACTCGCTTCGCTCGACTCAATGAAGACATGTGTCCTAGCAGAAGGGATTGTTTGCAAAATATGTTACCAAAAAAATGTTTTTCAAATCTAAATTTGCTGTATTACAGAAAAAATATATACAGTATCTCTAAAATCGGAATTCAAATGAAAACTTTGTGCAAATTTTGACTCGAAATGTGAGCGTTGCTTTGGAAATTGAATACCCAGCATGTTGTTTGTGTGTACATTTTCCCAGCACTCAAACGACCCGCACTTTTTCATTGAGTTTGTCGTCGAAAGTTGTAGTGTAAGCGTCTTGTTGAACTATAATTGTTGGTCCTGAAAAGGACCGTTTTTTAAATGGTCCTGAAAAGATCCCCCGCTTTCTTTGATTTCTATTATAAACTAACTGCAACAGCTCATTAAAATTTCCTTTTTTTTTTTCAATAAAATTTCATCCGATAACGCTATAAATTCAATCGAAGCGCGAGACTTCGCGATAAACAAACAATCGTACAGTATTGCCAAAACGCGATTACAAATAACATCTTTTTTGTGAGCCACGTAAGAGAATTATATATGTACTAGGGGGCCCGCCCCCTGCTCGCTAACGCTCGCCAACCCCCAGAGGATTGCTTCGCAAGTAATTGCAATTGGTTCGCTGCGCGAACCTATGCTCGCTTCGCTCGCATTAATGAAGACATGTGTCCTAGCAGAAGGAATTGTTTACAAAATATGATATTCCAAAAAAATATTTTTCAAATCTAAATTTTATGCTGTTTTTCAGAAAAGATATTTACAGTATCTCTGGAATCAGATTTCAAATGGAAACTTTGAGCAAATTTTGATTCGAAATGTGAGCGTTGATTTGGAAATTGAAAACCCAGCATGTTGGTTGTGTGTACATTTACCCAGCACTCGAGCCACCAACGCTTTTTCATTGAGTTTGTTGACGAAAGTTGTAATGCAAGCGTCTTGTTGACAACTTTTAATAACATAATAGTTTGCCTCGAAACGGACCTTTTTTTTAAATGACACTGAAAAGATCCTCCGTTTTCTTTGATTTCTAATATTTACTGCAACAGCTCGACTAAAATTCATTTTTTTTTCAATAAAATTTCATCCGATAACGCTATAAATTCAATTGAAGCGCGAGGCTTTCGGATAAACAAAGAATCGTACAATGTTGCCAAAACGCGAAAACAAATAACGTCTTTTTTGCGTGCCACGTAAGAGAATTTTATATATATATACAGAGAGAGAGAGAGAGTTTCTTAAATAGCTCTGGTAATGGCAATTTTAGTTAACGTCGTAGTAGAGCAACGCAACGGGATATAGACGACGGTCCGGGATCAATCCCTTAACCGAAAGATCCAAGGACAACACCTCGTCATTTTGAACCACGGTCAGATGACGAAGCAACACCTGATCTGGCACCCCACTCTCCAAACTTCCACACCAACCCAACGTGAGGACTTTCGGCCACGACAGATTTAAGGTGCACCAGCCGCCTCTACGCCATACGCGTACAAACATCCATGCCCGGTCCCGGATTCGAACCAGGAACCTTCCGATCTAGAGACTAACACCTTAACCCCTATGCCGGTTGGTCGGCGAATAACAAATGGTGGTCAATCTTAGTTTTACCAACTGTACGGCAAGTATAACAGGAATATATTCCATCTCTACTATTATAAAAGGAAGTGTTTCTCTGTTTTCTGTGATTCAAGTCCTGACGAATCTGTTGCAATTAGAGTAATGGGATAACACCTTAACCCAGGGGTGGCCAACCTGTTGCGCATGCGCCAAACGTGGCGCATTGGATGATTACAAGTGGCGCATTGCATCCTGGCGCGTGCTTATGTTTTTGAAGTAAGCTGCCATAACTGAAGAACTGTAAGAGCCATAACTGAATATATGGTGAACTCGGTCCTTCATTGGGAGATATACTGGTTTTCTAGAGGACAGGTTCCGAGTAGATTTTGGAAATTGAAAAATGCTGTTTTAATATAATAACTTTTTAGAACAGGAAAATGAACTAGTACCTGTTGAAAGAACCCTATTATTTGATAATAGCTGTCTATTTGATTTGACATTTTTAGTTGATGTTACTAGCCATCTCAATGATCTAAATTCAAAACTACTAGGCGAGAATATCAAAGAGAACTTGTTGATTTGAAACAAATTTTTCATTAAAATTGAAATTTGATGAGGTTTGTTTTCAAATTACTGATTCAAAATTGAAGATTTCTCTTATGTGTGCTCACAGTAAAAAATTTAACCCTAAATTTTGAGACTAGCGAAATCCAAACATGCTCAAAAGTATCTTAAAAGGTAATTAATGTTTATATGCTGTAATCGATATTGTTTAACATACAATAATTAAATCAAAAATGTTAATTAAGTCTATAAACATACTTCTATCAAAAAGGTTTTTAAGGATATGCCAGGAAGATGAACGTAAGAAGGCAGAAAAGGTGTTGAGTTGTATGGCGCATCTGAACTCGTATATGAAAAATATTGACGCATGGTATGCAAAAGGTTGGCCACCCCTGTCTTAACCACTATACCGGTTGGTCGGCTTAAATAACTCTGAAAATGTTTCATCGAACACAAAATTTAAAGATGTTTTACCGGAACATCTTCTTCGGCGATATCTTTTTAATGTTGCGTTCAAGTTCTATCTACCTAAAGCCAGTATCTGTTGTTCTCAACGATTCCGCTGACTTGAACCAGAACCACCCACAACACGGGGTGAATTATGTGGGAAGAATTCTATCGCCGGTTGTCAACTGGCATGAAGGATATCTCGCAACGAGCTGTCGCTTCCACATGATATCCCGTTTTGCGTAAACAATAAAGTAATCCATTATTGGGGCAAAAAAAAGGACGGAGGAGTTTTTGACAAATTGCGAATTACTCATACATGATACGTTCCTTTGATGTGAGCTGGATCGTGAGAGCGAACGGGTTGGGTAAACCTCCCGTAAACCCGGAATCGGGCTCCAGTATGTTCCTCCGTTCGCTCATTGAGCAAACACAGTTGCCAGCGATTAGAAAGGTCCTGCTTTTTGTGAAATTCGGAATGAATTAGGTTCTGTGAGGCGTGTGAGCTTCTTGGAAATGAAGTAGTCGGGTAGCTGAGACAGGTTAATGCGCGGATGCTTGAAATGGTATTTAGTTTTCCGGTGATTGGACTTCCGATGCGTTTAAGGAGCAATCATGGTTATTTTGGGAGACGTTTCGATTTCTTATTAGCATTTTGGTCCTGCTCCTTCCTTAATTACATGTAATTGGGTGATGAAATAGTCACAATGGACGATCCTCGTGTTTTGAATTCATATTATTTTGGTTGCTTTAAAATCCAGACCACTTAATTGAAATTTTTTTTGTATTTCCGATGGTGGGTACAAAAGACAAAACTGAAGACGACAAAACAGAACAAAAGCAATGTAAAAAAAGGCAACAAAAGAAAGTCTATGGACCCATTCGGTCCCTCGCTTCCCAGTATCGTTGTAGCGGAGAAGCACAGGACCGTGTCGCAGGTGTGTATAGTCCATGAGTTCCTGAAGGTTGCAGAGCTTGCAGCGTGGATCGTCAAGGATGCCTATGCGATGTAAATGTCTTGCAAGGCAGTCGTGGCTTGTAGCGAGGCGGAATTCTGCTACGGCTTTCATTCTAGGCCAGTCGGAAAAATTTGGGATTTTTTTTCCACCAGGATTTCTGGGAATTATTTTCTGAAAGATCTTTTTCCGAGTTCTTCTTAAAAATTGATTTAATGATTGCCTTTACATTTGAAAAGGGATTTCATCATTCAAAGTTTGAGTAATCGCTGTCCCTTTTTTGGCCAGCAGGTCAGCCTTTTCATTACCCTCTATGCCGCAGTGGGCTGGTATCCACTGCAAGCAAATAGTCTTATGATTTCGAGAGAGAAAACGTAGGAGAGACTGGCAATTCGCAAGGGCTACAGAATATGGGTTTCCAGTATAATTAATCGCATAGTAATAATCGAAAAATACGATAGAAGATGATAGTGTAAGAGGGATTAGTAGTGCACACAAACAAACCAAATGGTTGATTGGTTTTGGGGTTTTTTGACGCACTCAAGGACAGTATTTGGCCATGTTGTGCCTGACGCAAGATATACAATATCAAAAAATAGACACACACAATGAAAGTTTTACTGACACAGAAGACAGAAATACATCCAGTGTACAAAAAAAATCATTTCCACTATCCAAGTTCTACAGTTTGCTGGGTATTGGAAGTTTGGAGAGTGGGGTACGCACGAGCTTAGGTGCTGTTCTCGTCATCTGACATTGATTAAAACTTACGAGGAGATGTCATTGATATTTTCCTTCGGGATGGATGACCGTCGCAGCGGAGTACGATCGGAAGAGCAATGGATTTGCGGATATCCAGCCCAACCGTCGTGTAGGGTGGGGGGGGGAGGGGGGCTGGTGCTCGTCAAATCTGTCGTGACTTCAAATGTCTTGCGTTGGCGTGGTGTGAAATTACGAAAGTGGGGTGCCATCTAAGGTGTGACCTCGTCATCTGACAATTGATCAAATATACGAGGTTGATCCCGGACGTCGCCAGTAGCCCGTTGTGTTGTTACAGTGCCAACATTACTTAAAATACCTACCTATCATATTGTTTTGGTTATTTTAAAATTCAGAGCACGTGATTTAAAAGACGTCTTCACGATGGAAGGACTTATTATCTGAGGGATTATCAGTAGGGATAGGGAGTACTCTTTTTTTTAGCGAACAATTCTTTGCTGTCCTTTTCGAAAAATTTGTGCTTTAACCCCATACACTTCTATACTCTCCCATTGTTCTTAAATATCTCTGTACTGAAAATTGTGGTCCGACTTCTAGACTGTGTTGCAAGCAGTTTTTGAGATAGGCTGAC
Source organism: Metellina segmentata (assembly GCA_947359465.1). Taxonomy (NCBI): domain Eukaryota; kingdom Metazoa; phylum Arthropoda; class Arachnida; order Araneae; family Tetragnathidae; genus Metellina; species Metellina segmentata. Next base: position 100,407,441 of record OX375882.1, read on the forward strand.
GTACGGACCAAAATTTGTTGATGGGCGATTTTGTTAGTAACTTTATAGACATCCACTTACAAACAAAATACAAATGACGATGTGAAAATTCGAAATAAAGAAGACCTCAAGATAACCCAGCTTTTAGAAGAATATACTGATGCTTTTCTAGCGAATAGGACGAAGTTAAGGGGGTCCCGGACACATTGAAAAAAAAATTTGATTAATTAATTTAGAATTTCGAATTTTTTTGTACTGATTACCCATCTAACTAATAAACAAAATCACAACACAAAAGTTTTCCAAAAGTTTTTTAAAAATTTTAAATTAAAATTTTTTGAAAAAAAGAGGGGTCATTTTAAATTGATAAAACTTACAATATTCTTGATCGATTTTCAAAATTCTTGCCGTAAATTATTCACAAATTTATAAATTTTAATTTTGATTCAGCAATTTAAAAAATATTAATTTAATAAAAAATAAAAAATATTTCAATGAAAATTTTTGAAAATTTTAAGGTACTTTTTTTTAAAAAGAGTCATTATTTTAAAAGCAAATATTTGTTGAATCAAAATGAAAGTATAATGTTTGAAAAAAGATATATTCCAAATTTCAACCCTTAAACATTATCGGTTTTCGACTTATAGCAATTTGAATACAGGAAATCCTGAAAAAATATATCATGGAGAAAAACGCATTTAAAGTTTTAAAGACAGATGTTGTTGCCTTGACAACACCTGTCAAGAGTGTTAGATTTTCAAAACAACGCACCACAAAAATTATTATATTTCTAGTTCTAATTAAGATAGAAACATGATTTAGACGTCATTTTAAGCAGAAAAACACAGAGAATTTCTTAAAGTAATAAAAAAAAATTTCGAAAATTTGACGATTTTTGTGTCCCGGACCCTTTTAAGAGATGATGTCATCTCCATTTTATGCTAGCTTTTTGATGGGTGTGTATTAATCTAGTTTGGACAGGAAGAAACGAAAGATAAAATTAACTAGTTTTCGAATTGTTAATTGTTTTATTGATATTTTTATGGAGCAAAGGGCAAATCTATTTAAGATGGGCCTAGCGATCAATATTTAAATAAAGAAGATAAGAATATATAGGTAAATTTGAAAACATTATTGTTAATCGAAACGCTTAAATTTTGTCTGGGTCCTCAGTGTAAGCTAATCATGCCCCAAATCTGAAGCATCTCAAATACGGTTTCCCAAACAGAGGCGTGTTAACTAGGACAAAACAAATACGCAATAGAAAGCTAATTTTTTCGATTTTAATGTCATGTTTAGGTCAACCAAATCCAGGACCCGATAATCACTTGGAAAGCTTCTAAATATAGCTTCAAGCAATAAAGAGTTGCCTTTAAAAGATTATAAATACATAAGATGCATAGGGATTACCTCTTGGGAAGTAAAATTTGTCAATTTGTATAAACACAGGCTAATTATTTTGTAATCCATCTAAGTAACTTTAAAACATGAAGGTATAAACATACAAGTATAAAGATCACTCTATTTTCAACACATTAGGATGCTTGTTTGCAAGACGTCTTTAAAACCCTAATAGCTGACTTAAATTATATCCCTTTTCTACTTATAGAGAGGGCACCCGATCCAAATCTCCATCTTTCATAGTGAAATACGTCGACACATTTGAAATTTTGTTTACCATTTCTTTGTAAAATTAGGCTTTATAATGAAGCTAAAAGAATTTCCAACCCTACGAACGATTAGAGGCGACACCACCAGAGAAAAAGTTGAATAAAATCTTTATCAGTAATGTTAAAAAAAATTTAATGTGCTTAAAACTATAAATTAATAACCATGTCATAGCCTAACAATTATAAATTTTCACAGTTATTACGCTACTCTTCTCACGAATTCGTCAAACGTCGGGATTTTCGTTCGTCGAGAACAGTTCCGCGAGACCAGAGAGTAAGCGAGCACAACATTGTTCAACATCGATGTTTATACGCTGTCGATGTTTTTTTTTTAAATTAAAAAGTACCATAGTAAAAATTAAAAAAATAACAGTTACAGTTAAGAATTTGTCAGTGATGGCGGCATACGTCACTTCAGAAAGAGTTATTTTCCTAACTGATGGGATGGTTGGTGAAAAAAGAAGTCGACTTAAGGGGGAGAAAGTTAACAAACTTCTCTTTTTACAAACTGTAAATAACAAATATTGAGGCATTAGGGCATATAATAACTATAGACCCAATATTTTTTATTTAGAGTAAATTAAAAATACGTTTTTTATGTTTTCCCCATAAGAGTTGATAGATAACTATCAAAAACTAACGTTAACTATTGTTATGTTCCCACCTACTTATACTTATACTTAGTAGTAGAGGAAGGTGAGGCACAGTGTTACACGTTCTTTAATTTCAGCTGTTGCATAAATATATGCACCTATTTGAAGCAAACAAAGCCCTTAAATGATCTTTGATCTCTTACATACATATTACATATCATTAAAATTAAAAAGAGCGACATTTATTTCCAGTATTTAATGTTTTTGGTAGAGATGAAGATTGTAACACTGTGCCACACTGTCGGCGTACAGTGTTACGTTACACTAGCAACAGTAAATATAAAGAATGGGCTTTTATTCAAATTAATTTTACTTGAAATATACAGATAGCTAATGATTTCTTAGCAGGTTTCTAATAAAATATCACTTTTCATTAGTTTACGTATAGTTGAACACCTTTAAATGTGAGGAAAACATTAGCAATGATTGTAGCCTACAGTTATAAAGTTAATGAAGAAATAAGATTAAAGAAATTGTAAACTTGTGTTAGATTTTGATAGGAAGATAAATCCACAGGGAAAATCATCTTGTCTGCTTTTCTCACTGTCCCTGCTGATGGAATTGGGAGAAGCAGCTTGGCAATGACTTTGGAAATTTAAAATGAGTAAACTTCTTTTGTTCGTGAAAATTTATAAGATGGAAAAATTCTTTTGACGTACACTTCAAAATCAGCTGTGTTTTGATTCACAACTTCTCCAATACAGTGAATTTTAGGTTCTTTAAGATCTCCTCCTTCAACTATAACGTAATCATTATTTTTAATTGTTGTCTGCAGCAGTGTCTGATTGCAATTCTGAAAAAAGGATGTTATCACTATCAGCATAAGATGGTGAAACTTCATCTTCTGTTGATGATGACATCTGGGTCGGCTTATGCCTCAGGTTCACTTTGGCTCGCTTCTTGGAAATTTCGTTCTTTTTAGGGTTTAGTGCTTTTTTCCGCTTCAATAATTCCTCTGTAATCATATTTTTAACTGGTGTAACAGTCAAGAACCAACATTTCACACGTCAACTATTTTGTGTAGATTTTCGGGTGGGGCTTTAGGGAATGATTTTATTTCTTAAGGAGACATAATTTTGTTAGCTTGTGAATGTTTCGAATGAACTAATAAAAGGAAACTGCTAATCATGAAGTGAACGAATATAAACATCACATAAAACCTTATGAAAACATATATGGAGGAAAAGCTTCAGGAAAAATAACCACATTATTTATGTTATCATTCATATTTATAATAAAAAAATCTTAAAATAAAAAATGCAGAGCTATAAGAATAACAAAATTTACATTGTGAAACATATGCTTGTTTGTAGTGTGTTAATTGGACAAATTATGTATGTAACAGTGTGCCCCATTTGATTCTGTAACACTGTATCCCATCTGACACAAAGCTTGTAACAAATATTTTTTTATGATTACATAATGTGAATATAGATCATCAATTTTAACTCAACAGAACCTTAACACAAATTACTGCTAAAATGTTATTCATTAGAAAATAAAACCCAATCATAAAAAAATAGAATTTATTTAGAAACACAAAATTTTACTTTTAACATGGAAAAATAGAAATTTGCTTACAGAAATGTAACTAATGATGCAAATTCTTCCATAACACATGGACTTCTGAAAAACAAAATAGCTCACAAGATTGTAATCAAATTGGAGCTAATTTTGGTACCACTTTTTAATTAAATTCACTGTAACACTGTACCCAATGTAACACTGTACCCCACGTAACACTGTGCCCACTATCCCCTACCTGTTTCAAATTGTTGTAAATATTACTTTATTTTGTGCTATTCAATTTGAAAATAAAATATTTGTTGATTGTTCTTAATAGTTTTTTAACTGTTTTGATAGTTAACAAATCTTAGTTATAATTAATAAACACGGCAACTAACAAATTAAATCCCCCCCTCCGAACTAGCATAAATGTCAAATGTTACTTAACCAGTTTTAAAAAATGGGGGAAAAGTTTATATGCTCTCATGTATAGAAACATCGATTGTTTAGGGGCGACGTATTATTGCATCAGTGTTTTAATATTGAATATCGATGTTTTGATATTGAACATCGATGTTTTGATATTGAACATCGATGTTTTGATATTGAACATCGATATTTTGTTGTCGATGTTGCATCCTTATTCTGGAAAAACGGTAGTTTATGGACATAGAACGGTTGACTAAATCAACATGAAAGCATAGTTTAACAAATGGAGTATGGTACAATTATAGCATACGAAAATTTGAGAAGAGAGAAACTACTTTATTTGCAAAAGTCATTATTATAAGTATAATCTTTAATGTATACAAACAAACCAGATGGAAGACACATACTTACCTAATTCCTGAAGTTGAGGAGGTGTGGAAGTTTGGAGAGTGGGGTACCAGCTAAGATGTTATTCTCGTCACTTGACCATGATTCAAAATTACGAGGCGTTGTCTTCGGATCTTTGTCTTTGGGATTGAGGGTTCTCCTATTGTGCTAGAAACTTTAGTACAACAGCAGTCTACGCTTATAGCGGTGGCAACGACTTGGGCGATTTTTTTTTGGAGCACTTCTTAAGTCGACAGGGAAAGAGAGAATTATTTCAAAAATATTTTTTATTTTACAACGGAAAATAAAAACTTGAAACACTTTTAAGAACGCTTTAAAAAGTATTTTTTTTTCAAAACTATCACAAAAAGTAAAAAAGCTTAAACACATTTGTGAACCAGTAGAAAAACTAAGCTGCGAATGTTGGGTAAGAATACTCTGAAACTTACCTATCAATTACACTAAATACAGAGGGCACGGTCAAAAGGAAAAATATGTTTTAAAAGAAAAAAGCAAGAAATAATACAACCTGATACGTCAGAACTGTTACGGGAAAAAAATTATTAAAAAAGAAATTTCCACAAATGGCGAAGTCAGAACTCTGCCGTGAAATAAATTGCAATAAAATAAAATTCCACAATTGGAGGAAAACCATTAATTGAACCAATGAAATCAAAGAAAAAATTCTAAAGGGCTAATAAATCAAAGAAAATTAAAAATTACAATAACCAATGAAAATATTTCAAACGAACCAATGAAATCAAACGACTTTATAACTGATTTTGAAAAAAAACTTTCTAAAATAATCAAAATGAAAATTTAAAATTTACGTTTGCTGAGGTTGTCATGAAACCACAAGAACCGTATATACAGATGGGTTGCCTTAAACTAGGGGAACCGCTACTAGAAGTGCGCCATTAAAATCGCCAAGGCCGTTGCCACCGCTATAAACGTAGACTGTAGCTGTACTGAAACTTTGGAGTGGTAGGTGGCGCAGGTTCAATTCCGGCCAGGTGCATTCCTATCTTGGAGTGTTTCTCTCTTCCGTATCATTAAAGCTTGTAATTAATAAAGGTAATTAATTGACACATGTGTCAATTAATTACCACATGTGTCACTGGAGCAACATCAGTTTTCATGACTCTATATCTACAAGTTTCATTTCTCTCACTGTTTCTTAAACATCAATAAAATCGTCTTTCGGGAATAAACTGGTTTGTTGACGAAAATTTCAACGAAATTCTAGACTGTTTATTTAGCTCATGGTATTGATGCTCAATTTGTTTTATTTATTTAATTCATATATTAAAACTAGCCACTGCGTGTCCAGCACGGTTTGTCCGTGACAATTCTAAAAAGGTCGAAAGCGTTGGTTCAAGGAGAAAAAGAAGCTAATAAATCTCTGTATTAAAAACGAATTCCCAAACCAAATGGGAATTCGTTGCCTATTGGATAATAGCCATCACATGCAACGCTCATTGTCAAATACGACCAATTTCGTTTTAAGAAGAGATCCAATCGGCGTGACGTAACAATCTCTTACGAAAATATAAAAATGTAATTGATAAATTATTTGTTAAATGAAAATCAATTAATGTATATATATATATATATATATATATGGTGTCATATTTTCCGCAGATTTCAAATTCATTAAAATTTTCAATCTATCTATAATGATCCCGATTTTACAAAAGAGAACTAAACAATACCAGTCAAAATATTTTTTTATTTCTTTCGCTGAAATCGCAAGAGGGCAAGAAATGTAATCTGGGGGAACGTTGAAACACAGCACGGCCGAGGGCATCCCAAAGATTTTCAATGGGATTAAGGTCGGGCGAGTATGCCGCCCAGACCATACGCGCAATCCCCTCACTCTTAAGGATGTCGTCTACGATGCCAGCTCTAGGGAGAAGCGCATTACCATCTATTAAAACAAAAGAAGGACCAACTGCTGCAGCGTACAACCTCACAGTGGGTTCTAGGAATACATCCCTATATCGGACAGCCGTCCCAGAACCTCGTCTATGGATGTGCAGTTCGGTGCGGTATCCCAACGAAATCCTGGCCCACACCATACTTTGATCTCAAATGCGTGATGATCGATTATATTCTGGGGCCGATTGCGTGTGCCTTGTTTTTTCCAGACCCTTATACGTTTGTCATCTGGCTCTAAGGCAAAAAAAATCGACTCATCCGTGAATATAACATTAGCCCAATCAGACGCAGTCCAATTCACTTGTTGCCGACACCACTATAATCGTGTCCCTTTGGATTGGACAGAGAGAGGAATACAAACTCGTAGTACCCGGTTATAAGTCCATTCATGTGTAGCCTTCGGCGCACAGAAGTGGCAGATATCATCTTACTAATGGACGCTGCAGCTATAGATGTCACACGTGTGGAGGATGATCTACGATTCCGCTTCGCTACAACAGCAATATATCGATCTTCCGCGGGGATCGTAACCCTTGGGCGGGCGGCCACAGGTCTTCGGACAACTGTTTAATTTGTTTGGAATTGTTTCCAAATCGTGAAATGACGGAATGATGAACGCCGAAGAAAATATCAACATCAGTGATTTATTGCCCTGCTTCAAGTCATCCTACAGAACTCCAGCGCTCACTATCTGCCATTCGTCTTCTGGAAGTCATAGAAACACGTTTGTCTTAAAACTAATCGTATGAAAGTTTTGAACACTTTTTATCAGCATTTACATGCAACTCCTCCAACCCTTCACAATGCTGGCTTCTTATACGACTGCCTTTTTTCCATATATCTCAACACGAAACCGTGATTGACTGTTACATAACACATTTGCATACTTCCATCTACCTCTGCCGCAAATTGTAGCCTTTTAAATTTAGAATGACTTAATTAAATTAATATTTTCCTTTCCGTGCTTAACTTTTGGAAGTGAGTGTAGTATATTACATCATTAATTCAGAACACAGCATCAAATTGCAAACTCCTAGCTGCAAAAATGGAAATAAATGTAACAAAGCCATCTCCATTTTTTGTACAATTAATTTATTTGGACTGTAGGAATGGTCCGTTCATTGTTACCTGAAAACATCAAAATTTCTGGTTTGTTATTATCCAAATATTTTTGTGTATGTAAGCTATACTTTTTGAAAATATTTCGTGATTAAGTATATGTGTCTATCAATGCTAACTAGCTCCTTTTAAAACTTTTATAAACTGAGATTAATATACGTTTGATTAAAGCGTTTTTATTAGAGGATTCTTCCGCTGCAATTTATTTAAAAACTGTACTTTTCAGTGCTATTTACGTCGTTTTTACCGACGTTTTATTTCCAAACAGTACTTTTCAGTGCTATTTACGTCATTTTTATAGACGTTATGTTCATCTTTCAAGATGTTGGATTGGTTCGGGAAACAAATGTAAATGTGTGATACATTTCTTATCGCTTTCTTAAATTAATCATTCGTGTGGAATGTGGCGTCGGAAAATATAGACTGTTGATTTTAAATACATGTAATGTGTCTTCCCTATTTTAAAAATTAAGACACGAATATACCATTCCCGAAAAAAGTTTCGAGTAAAGCGAAGCAAAAAGAAATAGTTCAAAAAAGACGCCAAAAAAACAGAAAGAGAGACCATATGTAGAGCGAGACTACCTCACAAAATGGAATGCTGAACATCCTGAAGAATTCATGAACTTGCGTCTGCGCACCATTGAAGACGAGATGGCAGAAAAGACTCAACTTGTTGCACAATCTGTTGATGCACCAGACACAGAAACTGACACATATCTCGGCAGAGAAGACGATGAATTATATATAGACATTTATGTGAAGAGTAGATTCACATGTGTAGTAACATATTCAAATGTCCACAACTATGTGTGTATCGGGTAAACTTGAAAATACGGTCTGTGGAAACAAACCTCCCTGTAACACTGATGGTAAGGGAGGATTAGTCTAAATTCTCACCTGTTGGATGACACCACTGGAGATTCAGATTGTGAAAATAAGATTATTAAAGATATAATCCTCATGACTCGCTCGCAGTGCTTCTTCCTTTTCGTTAATTAGAATCACTGCAGAGTCATCTTTGTGAACAACACAGACTTGGGATGCATCATTAATTACGATGTTTATAATTAGAAGTCGAAACACATACTAATCGTGGAAAGAAGCCTATCCCATGAGAATGAAGTTCTAAACAACTTCACACGACTAATATATACGAATAAGAATCAACAAACTTACAATAACATTACGACAGTCTACCGATACAGCCTATAAAATTGTCTCACTAAAATTTGAAAAGCTGATTTGCCAAAAATTGTCTTATCAACTGATGCAGTATGTCATCCTCATTTAATCTTTGTGATTTGAAAAAAAATTATAATCAGTCTATTTAGAATTAGAGGAAAAATAAAAACTTAAACACTTCATTTTGTTTAGATTTATTTCTTTTAGTATAGTATATTTACAGACTTTAAAGAATATTTCGAATTTCTTCATCTATATCAAATAATATAAACACATTTAACCATTGAAATTTTCTTGTTTTAATGTCTTATAACCAATTACAGTAGAACTCCAACTATTCGAATCAATTGGGACCGGACCCCATTCGGATAATCAAAAATTCGGATAATTGGATTGTTTCCGAAAAAAGGGTCTAGTATGTATTTTAATTAATTACTGTATGTATGTTGAAAATGGGAGAAAAAAAAACATTTTAAAACAAAAAGAGCTTTTAATTAATTAAATGAAAAGGCTATACTTTTACATGTTAAGTGTACTTACAAGTGCTATACATAAGTACAGTATGTGCGTACCGTACTGTAAATGAAAGTCATTGCTTGCTAAACATCTCGGTCAAAGTAAGCTGTTTGACTGTCTTCATCCGTTTTCGGGCAACCAAGTCGAGCATCCGCTTGATTATGAGAAGTTGCATGTTGTCACACTCGGGCTATCGCTCCATCCACTTCAACACAGTTTCTAAGCCTACAAATGCTTCACTAGCAGATGGTCCCGTGTCTGCTTCAACTTCGACAGTAAGGTCATCTTCTCCAACGACACTTTCTTCTCTCAAACTTTCAATAAGTTCATTATCATTTAGAATTTGAAACCCAGAATCATTATTTTGCGAATCGCAATACGTTTCCGTCTTAATTTTTTTTTCTGAAATTCTGAAAACGATTCGGATAATCAGCGATTCGGATAGTCAGAGTTCGGATAGTTGGAGTTCTACTGTATATTTAAAATAAAAAGATAAGTAGTTGATTAATGTCTCACTGGAACAACACAACGGACCATTGGCGACGGTCCAGGAACCATACCGAAATTAAAAGCCCAAGGACTACACCTATTTATTTTGTATTACGGTCAAATGACGAGGTCAAAACCTGAACTGGCGCCCCACTCTCCAAACCTCTACACCACGCCACGGTGAGGACATTTAAGGCACGACAGTTATAACTTGTACCAGCTTACCCGACGGCTTTCGGTTGGACCGAGTTTTGAACTCGCATCCTCCCCGGTTGCTAACCTGCTACTCTAGAACCGGGTTATAGCTGTGCTATACAGCCATTTACTTACATCAATCATCATTGTTAGCTTTGGCAGGTAATTAACGTTACGCTGGAGAATCACAACACTCTACTGGCGACGTACCGAGATCAATCCCAATAGGAAAGTTTTGGTGACAAATTCGTCATTTCGTCGATAGCACCTGAGCTGGTACGTTACTCTCCAAACCTTCACACCTCACCAACGAAAATACATTTGAGGCCACAACCGAGTTAACATAGGCGTTAACAGCCCCGTTGTTCACGACGGTCTTTGGCTAGACCTAGTTTCGAACTCGCAATCCTCCGGTTGCCCATCCTTTGCTCGTCCAACTGGGCTACCGTACGCCATCGTAGCCTTGTAGTTAAGTATTATGAACTCAATACCCCATTAAAGAGCGCTACTTATGAATTAGAATAAATTTGATTAATGCTGCATATTCATTAGCGCTTAAAGCGGACATTGAATTAGAAAACAAGGCTTAACTTATGTTATTCTTCACCACCTAAGTCGCCTTGTTCTCTCAAGTGTGCTTATTTCTGTTCCAAGAGGACTTCTGAAACACCAACAGTTCCTTTTCACAGTTCGACACCCACGCGAACCTTGTTTGTTCTCACTTTTTCTTTCTCCTTAAGTACCGTTCGACTAAAGACAAATAGGACGACTCAGCAATTCCGCTTTTTTTTTTCCTTGGGTGATTCTGCTATATACCCAGTGGCACGGCAAACACTCAACTTCGGATACCCCAAGGTTTTTCTAATACTCCTGCGTCCAATTACCAAACATTAAAACAGCTGTCGCGTTCGTATTAAAAGAATATCCATCTCGCAGATGATATCGCTTCTACCGTGGAAAACAATATTCTGAACTGCGAGTCGTGTTACCAGCGGGGGAGGTGAGTTTTTAACAAGTGTGCATTTGTTTGGTGCGTTTTGGATACCCTAAGATGCCTAGAAGATCGTTGTTCTTGATCTGCAAGGTGATAGCTCGGTACAAGGTGAAAGAAATCCGTTACTTAAAAGATTCAAGTTTGGTTTTTTTAAATTATGTTTTTTGGATCGCTCATCTGCATTGCAATCTTCAGCAGTGTATAATATTGTGACCTTCAACCCAGTCAAATTGAAACTAATTGTATTTTTACCCTCTTGATGTCCTTGCCTCGTCGTTAAGAATATTGACAGGATCATGATCCGGCATCAACAAAAAATTGGCAATGATTTGATGACGAGATGGCTCGTCATTAGCAAAATTGGTCAGATCTTGATGGACGATATATCTCGTCAAACCCACATTGATGACGAGTCGGGTACGAAGTTTCTTGGTCTACACGATTCTATATTTATCTTTTGGACCTTTCCGAAGTGATAAGACGAAGCAGTTGTAACGTTTTCGAGCATGCAGTCAATATCGTTTCAATTTTAAATACGGATCTCTGTGTCAAACACATTGTAGGTTTCAGTTATTGCGAATCCAGTTAAAACTGTTTTTTGTTTTATTCGTCCACTGAAATCGTTGCTCGGAAAAGGAAACGGAAAATATAAATTCAGAATCTGTGATCTTTTTATACTGGTTCCATTCTATAAGGAAAACAATAATAAATAAATTCCAAATAAATTAATTTAAAAATGTTCTTGATTAAATTTTAAAATTCGGGCTTCTCTCAAAAATGGCAAAAAACTCGGACTACTTGTGTGCGAAATTTTATTATTGTAAGTAGCATAGAGTCTCGTCAAGACATGCGTACACACACAGAAAGACACTTCCTTTTATAATAGTAGAGATATATTTTTTAGAGCTGTGAGTTCAATTAAATATCGAATTTGTGTGAGATTTGTACTGAGACAGATCTATTTTTCAATTATTAATTGTCTTATTATCTGAGTGTCTTTAGTTCTATTATGCAACGAAATTTTTATGAAAAAGATCCCCAAAAGATACTAATAAGCACTCGAATAGCAATTAGTGATTACTAGAGACCTTTGTGATCTCATTTCAATGGGTCTTACAGCTAGTTAGAATGCAAGTTATTAATCGCGATTTTAAATTCCTGGATTCTAAACAGCTTGATTAATTAGAGCTTGATGGATTACATATTTGAGCTGTTCTGAAGTTGAAAAATTGGATGCGCTATCTTTTGCGATGAATAATTAATCTTTTTCTTCACGTAAAATGGACATTGATTAATTATAGAATCTCGATCAGGATCTGGAAGCCCTGTGAAAGATTGAATGAGTCAGATTTGCGCTTTTATGGGGCGCATTCTAAGGAATCGATCAAAATTGAATATTGATTATCATTAAAAAAAGTTGTTGGCTATTCTAGACAGTTCGTATCGCACCTTTTAACTGCTAAGTGAGGCATTGGTAGCCCGGTCTGAAGTGTAACGGAAGAGGAATAGGAGAGTGGCGAGTTCGAATTCGACTAAAGACCGCCGTGTACAAAAGGGGCTGGTGCACATTTAATCTGCAATGACCTCGAATATCCTCCGTTGGCGTTGTGTGGAAATTTGGAGAGTGGGGTGTCAGCTCAAGTCTTACCCCGTCATCTATGTTTGAAATTTAAGTGTTGTCCTCGGATCTTTCGCTTCGAGAATAGATTCCGGACCGTCGTCAATATCCCATTAAATTGCTCTTGTGGGACTTTAATTAAATAACTACCTACACTACCCTACAATAATGGACCAGACGCCTTCGGATTTGCATAAAATCCAACTACTTATTTGGGGTGTTTTTCGTTGTGTGGTCTGGGACCTTTGCATGTTGTTCCTGGTCAATTGAACGCCGACGCCTACATGAATATTTTGGACAATTAGGATCTTCCTACGCTCCGCCAATTTTATGGAATGGTCGGACAACGCTCCATGTCTTGTTGCAGCCTCTGTCAGTAGTGCTATCAAGATATGGATGTAAAATGTTTTCCCTGGCCTGCTCAGAGTCCTGACTTAAACCCCATAGAACATTTATGGGACGAGTTAGAGCGACGCTTACGTACCAGGGAACCCCGTCTGAAATCTACAGCTGAGCCGGCGACATTTTTTCAGGAGGAATGGACACAAATACCCATAGCTGTGTATCCAGCCTTTGTTGAAAGTATGCCCAGAAGGGTTGCTAGTGTAATTGCAGCACGTGGGGGACCATCCCCCTATTAAAGCATGTATTATTTTCCTTATACCATCACATCTTGATGTCCTGTCTATTATTATGGGGCAATATATTGCTCCAGTGGGTTGTTAATTAAATACCTACCTATATTAAATTCTTGAACTGGTCATTAATTTCGTCTTTTAAAATCATGCTTTTGTCATATTTTTAATTTCTGAGATATATAACCATAGTAGTATGTAAAGATGTCATAAGATTGTATCGGCGTTGTGTTGAAAAGTTTGGAGAGTGGGGTACCAGCAGCTCAGACGGTTAACCTCGTCGTCTAAACGTGGTTTTGAAATTACGACTAGTTGTGTTGGGATCATGGATGAAGTTTTTAAGAAGCTTGAGCGATGACAACCTTTCTGAGTCCATTATCATGTGACTCATAGACTACTTTCGTCTGTAGGGTGGAAACGAACATATACCAACTGATTGGTCTAGCAGACCACGGAAGATTCTCATCCATTGATTTACTATCGGATTGGTCTGCACGACTTAGTAGTAGACTCCGACAAATTCCTCATTTTTGCCGCCACTGTAGAAATGTACGTTCACACATTTACCATGTCACAAAATGTTATATCACTAAACGAGGCGATAACATGCCAAATCGGCCAACCACGTGCTTCAAAGAGTAGTCACACGACTGCTATTCGACATTTTGGCTAAACTTTTTGAAGCTCCTATTAATAATAATGTAAAGCCTACTTTTAATTTTTAACGTCTATCCCAAAGGATTGATACGAGACCTTTTCCAATTACCCTTTGTTTCCCCAGAGCGACGTTAATTCCCAAACTTTAAAAAATAAGCATTATGAAAGCTAAAAGGTTATCTTAAGATGTAATAATTAATGTTAAGATGCTTAGTTATCACTAATGCTGTTGACAATAAAAACCTTAAGTATAGTTAAGATGCCTTATAACTTGAGTAGTGGAAACTTGAGTAATGAAAAGACAAAAAGGGATGAAAATGTTTAGGTCTGCCCAACAAATCTGAATTTTTTTTATAATCTTGCTGGATTAATACAAAATTCTGCAGCTGGGTTAAAATTGCATTAGCCACTCGCGATGTTTCCTGCCCTGTTATTTACCCTGTTATGCATTGAATTCGTTGATATTGCATGGATTTTAATTGTTTAGCTCATACGTATTACGTATTTTATCCCTTTGACCTAGCTGTCACAGAAGCGTACATTATAAGCCGTATACTTACAAAAATGGATGGGGTCAAAATAGCCCGTATCGCATTTCGCAGTGATAGCGGGAAAATTTTCCTGATTGGCTATAATTACCTTGTATATATGTATAGTTACCCCTTGAAAGCAGGTTTATATTGTCTTCCCAATCTACATCTCGTTTACAAATATTAAAAGCCCGCCCCAGATTTTAGAAAAGGAAATGACATAAGGAATATGATTTAGTAGTGATTGTCGACGAACTTTTGGAAAAGGACAAAACTTTACCACTTATAAACTATTTTACATCCTTAAAACTGTGCAACCGGTATAGTGGTTAAGGTGTTAGCCTCTAGATCGGAAGGTTCCTGGTTCGAATGCGGGTCCGGGCATGGATGTTTGTAAGCGTATGGTGTAGAGGCGGCTGGTGCACCTTAAATCTGTCGTGGCTAAAAGTCCTCACGTTGGGTTGGTGTGGAGGTTTGGAGAGTGGGGTGCCAGCTCAGGTGTTGCTTCGTCATCTGACCGTGGTTCAAAATTACGAGGTGTTGTCCTCCGATCTTTCCCTTAAGAGACTGATCCTGGACCGTCGTCAATAGTCCGTTGTGTTGCTCTAGTACGACGTTAACTAAAATTACCAATTACTAATTACCTTAAAACTGTGAACAATTTAAATCCAAATGCACAAGCCTTGTAGAAACACTGATAAAAACCTCAAAGGGTGATACTAGCAACAAAGTTGAGAAATCAACCTCTTGATTCCACGATGGGGTAGTCCGGTAGGAAGAGTAATTGGTTTATCATCCGGAGGATTGCGAGTTCGAATCCAACCAAAGAGCGTCGGGTACTAGAGAGCTGGTGCTAGATCAATCTATCGTGGTCTCAATTTACTCACGTTGGCATGCAATGGAAGTTTGCAGAAAGGGGGTGCCAACTCAGGTGTGACCTTACGTGGTTTTTCATGGTATTCTTCAATTGAGGATGGATCGGAGACCGTCACCAATAGCCCGTTATGTTGCTACACTGCGACATCAATTATAAAAACCTACCTATCATTCCACGATATTGTTCAGAAAAGGCTCAGATATAACGCGACAGATAATATCAGGGACAGACTAACAAAAATGTTCTTTAATTAAGTTATCTGCATCCTACTGTTATCATCGCTAATAATGAGAAGACACCAAAAACTGTATACGTTTATAACCATTATTTGTACGGCATCAACGGACATTCAATTTCGAAACCTGTCTTTAATCCCGTTAAACGTGATTCAAAGCTAGATTCAAATGCCTACAGTCAGTAATCCAAAAAGGAATTGATAAACTATCTTAAACAATCAAAAGGCTCCTCGGCGTGCATTTGCGCCAACTACTCCATTCCAACATTGACAGAATGTCGATTAACACGGAATGGTCTTCGCGAAGATGAAAGCTAGCGAGGCTAATTACCTCGAGAACAGGGGGAACTAATTATTATTGAATTAATTCAACCCAATGCTGAGGGAGGTTGGTTCTAATCATCCGAAAACCAGCCTCGCCGACGAAGAATGCAACTTGGCCACCCTGCGGACTGAACCGAGTTCTCGGAGACGTCTGAAAACTTAACCAGGGTTATTAACATCCATTTGTTTGGTCTGGATGGTAATTTATTCTGTTTGTTATAACTAGATGCTGCGTTGGGAATGGGAATTGGATGGTTTTGTTTCGAATATTCCTTTCCTGGGTGGAAGTGATGTGTCTGGCACTTGTTGGAATCTTTCGAGCTGTGGAGAACGATCGATTTGTACTGTAGAGAACGCTCGATTCGAACTGTTGGCAAAAATCGACTCTTACTGTAGAGAAAGATCGATTCGTAGAGTAGAGAAAGATCGATTCATAATGCTGGAAATGCTCAAATCGTACTGTAGGGAACTATTCATTTGTACTGTAGGGGACGATAGACTGGTATTGTAGGGCAGCTCCATTTGTAACATTTGCACTACGGTAGAAATGGAGCTGCCCTACGGCATAGGTAACGCTGAAAACGTACTGTAGGGAATGTTCCATTTTTTCTGCAAGGAAAGATCGATTCGTTCCTTAAGGAATGCTCCATTTATACTGTAGTAAACGATCGATTCGTACCGTAGGGAATTTACCATTTGTTCTGCAGGGAGCGCTCGATTCGTACCGTAGGGAATGCTCTATTTGTACTGTAGCAAACAATAGATTCATATCGCAGGGAATGGTCCATATTTACTGTAGGAAGCGCTCAATACGTACCGTAGGGAACGCTCAATTTGTACTGTAAGGAAAGCTCAATTCACACTGTAGGGAACACTCAATTCATACCGTAAGGAATGCTCCATTTGTACTGTAGGAAACAATCGATTCGTACCGTAAGTAATGGTCCATTTGTGCTGTAGAGAGCGATAGATTCATAATGAAGGGAACAATCGACAGGGAAGGCTAGATTCCCACAGCAGATAAAGCCCTATTGGTACCGTAGGAATGCTCCATTTATACAGCAGGGAACAACCGTTTCCTATTGTAAAGAGCTATCGATTCATACTCTAGGGAACTCGACTCGTACGATAGAGAACGTAGGAGAACCTGTGCCGAAGGTTCTCAATCTCCATTCAACTTGAAGAAATTAGACGGCATTGAGTTTACATAGTTTTTTGTAGTCGAGGGGGACTAGGTCTTGACAGGGGCCAATAGGAGCATATGTTGTGGAAGTTTGAATTGTCATTGACTGGGTGGTAGGAGACATGTCATGAGTCATTCGGAAAAATCGACTCATGGCGTAGGGAACGTTAAATTTGCAATATAGTGAACGCCCAATTCATACTGTAAAGTGTTGTATATGTATTCAAAGCTCAATCATTTAACAGTACAGGAGAAGATCGTTACTTTAACTTTTTGAAGTGGTAGCTGTTAAGAGCCTCTCATCAGAAGGAACAACTCGCAGGTGGAACTGGACTAAATAATTTATTGAATAATATTTGAAAAAAATAAGATAGAGTTTTAGTTATTATATTGTACAGGAAGAGTCCTTGGTCTTGGGACTCAACCGGGTTCCTTCAGAACCCTCGAGGCTGATTATCCGGCTCGGGTGAGCCCTTCTCCAATAACTCTTCGATCTAGTAAAGTCTAGTCGTAGCTCAGGTGAGCTCGAAAATTCGATGACCGCTCGGTTGAGGTGTATCCGCAGCTCGGTTGAGCTCTTTCCGAAATGCACGTCCGTTCCAAATCAGCAGGATCAGCAGCTCAGGTTTGAGCTGCTCTACGTCTTGGTCGACGTACTCCCGGGTCTGGAATTCCTTACAATCAACGAACAGCAGTCGTGACTTTCACAGGCTTATAGGCTAGCCTTTTTCCAGTGCTCGGATGAACACTCACGTCCGTTTCAATATCCAAAACAAAAGCTCAGGTTTGAGTTTCCAAAAATGGCACTCGGTTGAGTGATTCACGGCTCCTGTGAGCCTAGCCAAATGTTCTGCGTCCGCTCCACTAGACTGGATCAATAGCTCAGGTTTTAGCTTTTCTCACATCTGATAGACAAACTCCCGATTCGGGAATTTTCTCAGAGTCCACGAACAGCAGTCGTGACTGCCGCAGGTTTATGCTAGAGTTTTCCAGTGCTCGGTTGAGCACTTCTCCAGAGAATCGGTAACCGTGAACGGGTGTCCACTTCTTCGGATGAGTTCGATAACTCGGGTCTGTTGAACTCTATCTTCGAAATCTTTTTCGCTTATCTGTCGACTCCAAAAGTCCCATTGGGATTATTGGGGCCCCCTTCTCGTTTCATTAGTTACACTTGTACTCTCGCCGTTGGCTGGTTCCAAATCGGGCTGTCCATTGGTGGTTAATATTCCCCTTCCACCGGGAACTTCATCAGCGAGTCGGTGGTGAGTACAAAAGGCTCTGCGGTCTTCTCTGATCCTGGTAGCAGCGTAAATTAACTTCTGTCCTGGGGTTAGTTATCTACGTAGGCAGGTAAAACCATTTCGCTTTCTCTCCACGGCGACATTCAACTCTTGACCGTCGGCTCGTTAACTCTCTTTCCGGCTAGCTGGGTCCATGCGTCGGCGTGACCCCCGCGGCATCTCGCTTTTCGCCCTTTCAACTAGCGACTACTTTGCTTCCGTCACACATTGTGGACCTTCGACCCAGGTTCTCCTTCTCTATAGTACGAGTCGAATTCTATAGAGTATGAACCGATCGCTCTTTACAGTAAGAATCGATTGTTCCCTGCTGTATAAAGGGAGCAAAATCACTCGATTCTTTACGTAATGAATGTCCCATTCGTCATATAGGGAACCATATATTTACTCCTTAAGAAACGTACGATCCCTGCCCCAAGCCCTCCAGGTGTTAGCTTGTCCTCATAAGCAAATCTGATCAAATACGGTTGCCGTTGAATCTGTCGTGGCATACTATGTTCTACGTTGGAGATTGGGGTTTCCCAATTAGTGTTGAATTCGTCATCTGAAAGTGGTTCAAAGCGACGTGTTGTCCTCGGATCTTTCGATTAACCCTTTCCAGTTTTGCAATGGTGCCGTATTAGTGCTGTTTCCGCGCCTTTACTGATTTACTGAATTGAGATGCACCTTTACTCAATTGAGCTCAATTTCCTGTCTCTTTTACTGTTTTTCCCGTATGTCTTCTACTTTAATAACCAAATTAGTCGTGTGGATGGCTATAGTTTTCCACTTAATAGTAGTCTGCAAAGTCGATTTTGTTCTATTCTTATTGGTAAAATAAAAACATATCACAAAAGCGGGCGCTTTTGTCACATGTTTTAGATGACTCGGCGAATTTTTATCAATCAGTGCTTAGCATGTATTTAACTTTTACTAATCATTTGACAGCCTTATTGATGTACAAGTAGTGCAAACTATTTGTACCATAAAATAAAGGCTGATTCAGAAAGTATGCAGCTAATTTCTTCGGACTGTTATTCGGAATCAGGATCTGAAATATCTGTCAATGAGTCTGGGTGCAGTGAAGGTTTTTTGTTGTTTTTGTTGTTGTTGTTTCTCATGCCTACACTGGCAGACCAGAGGAGTTCTAGGCTCGCTAAAGGGGAGGGGGGTGCGCCTTGCATGTTATTGAGCCCCATTGGGAGGAAGTCCGACTTTGCTCGACATACATGACACATCCGTTTTACAGCAAGGTCCTTTTCATACATCCATTCACTCACACATATCGTAATTTAGATCCCAATCAGAGGCCGATAACCCCCTGATCAGGTACCCCCAGAGGTATTGATTTGGTATGGGAACATGGGGGACTTAGTGACCACGACCTATTTAACGTGCCCCAGTCACCATTAGTGAACACGACGGTCTTTAGCCAGGTCGAAGCTTCGATCTCGCAATCATCAGAATTGCAGGCTCCGCCGAGGACAGAAAACCACAACCCTTCTGATGCGAGCCCGAGAAGGTTTTTTTAGATGACTTCGATACTAGTGACTACGATAGTAGTACATATGTAATACAGAAGTCAAGCAAGACAATTTTTTTTAATTAAAATAGGGTGATTAAATGTAATTGTTATCGAAAATTAACTGTAAAGTAATTGTATTTTTTATATCCACAACGGTAAATGTAACTTCCCTGCAAGATGAACATGTAGGAAGAAAAGACAACTTCCAGGGAAAATATTATTATACTATTTACGTGACATTTTTTGGATCGAATTCGGGAAAAAATTAAACTGTTAAGGAGTTAAAGGATGTGCGAGGTTGATTAAAACTCCTTCCTACCCCCGTATTAAAATTTAAGTCAAAACTAACGAGTCTTAATGTAACTTAAGTCACAACTTTCAACTGTTTCTCATCCTTCATCTGAACTAGGAGAAACAGTTGAAAGTTGAATAGTGACGCAATGCTCACCAACAAGGGATGTTACAATATCTGTCATTGTTACATTACGGACCAGTCGCGGCTCATTGGTTATGCCCGCTACACTAGCAACTTGCGAGTGACAGGTGGTGCAGGTTCGATTCTTCTGAGTGTATTTCTCTCTTTGTGTCAGTAAAACTGTCCTTGTGTGTGTACGTTAAAAACTTGATATTATATGTTCTATGTGACGCAGCATGGCCAAATATGACTTTTGCGCCACAAAACCAAATCCAACGTCCCATTGGAAGGATGTGTCATGTAACAAACAGGCGCATTTTACACAAACTACACATATATTGCACTTCCGTCACTTATCATCCTAGACAGCATAGTAATCAAATCAATAAACCTTTAAAGAGGTCCGGGACACATTGAAAATTTTTTTTTATTGATTAATTTTGAATTTTTTTGTACTGATTACCCATTTAACTAATAAACTAAATCACAACACAAAATTTTTCCAAAAGTTTTTAAAAAATTTTAAATTAAAATTTTTTGAAAAAAAGAAGGGTCATTTTAAATTAGTAAAACTCAAAATATTCTTGATCCATTTTCAAAATTCTTGCAGTAAATTATTCACAAATTTATAAACTTTAATTTTGATTCAGGAATTTAAAAAATACTAATTTAATAAAAAATAAAAAAATATTTGAATGAAAATTTTGAAAATTTTAAGGTACTTTTTTTTTTTAAAGTCATATTTTTAAAAGTAAATATTTGTTTCAAATTTGCTGAATCAAAATTAAAGTGTAATGTTTGAAGAAGAGATATTCCAATTTTCAATCCTTAAACTTGATCGGTTTTCGACTTATAGAAATTTGAATTCAGAAAATCTTGAAAAAAAGTATCATGGAGAAAAACGCATTTAAAGTTTTAAAGACACATGTTATTGCAATGCCAACAACTGTCAAGAGTGTTAGATTTTCAAAACGACGCACCATAAAAATTATTATATCTCTAGTTCTAATTAAGATAGAAACATGATTTAGACGTCATTTTAAGCAAAAAAACACAGAGAATTTTCTTAAAATATTATTTAAAAAAATTTCGAAAAATTGACGATTCTTGTGTCTAGGACCCTTTTAAAAAGTATTTTATAAACCTGCTTAAGAAAAAACCATCGCACATAAAGTACCAAATTCCCCTCTTCAGAATTTAATTAGATTTCCAGCGCTATTGGAACCCCTAAATAATAAAACTTCAAAATCCAAAACAAGCAAACAGCCAAAAAATATCGTTCACATACACATATTACAACAACTTACGTAAGCCCCGTACGATACTAAGAAAAGAATGGCAAATAAAAAGATGAACACGTCGTAATAGTACAACAGTTATGATAATTCAAAAATCCCTAGACTTAGGAACAATTCAAAATTCCTCCATATTTTTTCAGTTTTATCCAACACTATCGGTGCGATAAAGAAAGTACACGCTTAAATTTATTTTTATGGCGATTTGGGTGAGACAAAGGATTAAATATTTTTTTCATTATTTGATTAGTTTTATCAGACGTAATCATGATATTTCTGTAGATAAAATCATAAAGTTGATGTTTTTATTAGAAGAATAATCTCTCTCTTATGGCTTCAATTTATTCCGGTATTTAAATTTTTATTTGCTTTAATAGTTAGAGGTGGTTATTTGGAAGGATTTCGTGCGTTTCGAATCGCATTATCTGCGTAATGTAGTTAAACTTTCCATGGCTTCGTAATCTAATGAATAAATTATTTAAATCGAGAAAAGGGTATTCAAAATTGAAACTTAAGCGACGTTTCTTAATTCATGGGGTAAATATTATTTTTATGGTTTAAAATTACCTTTTACTTTTATTTGGCTCTGTTAGATATGACACGTTTCTCATAAAATAATAGATATTTGTTTTTAATTTTATAATCTTGTCTTTAATATTTTGTAAGGATATTAAAATCTGGTCTTGTTTTTATATTTTCTTTTCTGTGTGTCTAAATTCTTAAGATTATATCGCTAAGGATTGATATCATTCTCAGGTTTTATATATTGCTTTTTATAATTCATAACACAAATTTTTCTTAATTATATTAAACACAAATATATTTTTAAGTTGTAATAAACAAATACGTCTTATCAAATACGTATTCAATGGGTTAAAATGTGACTCTTCTAGTATATTAGAAGTTACATCGATGGTCATGGGAGCTGAGGTAGCCCAGTTGGTAGAGTCACTTATCAGCTGATGGAGGGTTACAAAACAGTGACTCTACACCAAATGGGATGCCACAGAGGTGTGCTACAGCAGAAGCGAAAGGGTGGTTATGACTAAGTCAGGATTAAGCAACCAAAGTCTTGCTAAACCGTGTATTATAAAGGTACCGTAGGAAACTAGTGAATAGAAGTATAAGAGTCAAAAGAAGCAGTTTTACGGAAAAAGTTGTTGTGGCTTATAACATTACCCTGTTGAATGTAAAAATTTAAAAAAATACTATTTAATCCGTTTCATACGAAGATCAAAATCAATTCACGATTGGACTGAAAATGATGCAAAGTGTGAGTATCAAAGTGAAAATCGGAGGTAGTTTATATGTTGGGGCTTTTACATTGCCCTGTTAAATGTGAAAATTTAAAAAATACTATTTAAGCCCTCTTATACGAAGATCAAAATCAATTCACCATTGGACTGAAAATGATGCAAAGTGTGACATCAGAGGTAGTTTATATGTTGGGGCTTTTACATTGCCCTGTTGAATGTGAAAATTTAAAAAAATTATTTAAGCTCTCTCATACGAAGATCAAAATCAATTCACCATTGAACTGAAAATGATGCAAAATGTGACATCAGAGGTAGTTTATATGTTGGGGCTTTTACATTGCCCTGTTGAATGTGAAAATTTAAAAAAAAACTATTTAAGCCCTCTCATACGAAGATCAAAATTAATTCACCATTGGACTGAAAATGATGCAAAATGTGACATCAGAGGTAGTTTATATGTTGGGGCTTTTACATTGCCCTGTTGAATGTGAAAATTTAAAAAAAAACTTTTTAAGCCCTCTCATACGAAGATCAAAATCAATTCACCATTGGACGGAAAATGACGCAAAATGTGACATCCGAGGTAGTTTATATGCACAGTTGATAAAGTGTCTTCCCGACAACACTGATTAGAGGACTCCAACTATAACTCGTGGTTGCAATATGGGTTTTTAGTGTTTTGGCTCGATCTTACCCAACTTCATACCTCTTAGAATCTGTAAATATATCTTTTTTGCCATTTTCAGTTAATTTATTATGAATTTTTATTATATTTAGTAATATTTTTAGGTATTGCTCCTCTTTACTCTTTGCTTTCGCAATCGGTCAGGCTCTCTTATTCCAACGTTGTTTTCGTCTCTCGTTGCAGGAGAACAACTTTTGGGAAAGCTCCCTACACCCATAGAACTTCGTAGAAGATCTTTATTTATTAAAACTATTATTTTGCTTCGTTGTTTTGAACAAATTGTACAATACTTGTCATTGGGTATTTTTATTGTAACCAACTTTATAATACTTTCTAGTTACCTACTCTTCTTTTTTTTTAATTAAAAAAAGTTGTAATCTCCTCCTTTTTCGTTTCTAGAGTTTGTGCAAACGTTCCTTAAAACGTATCTAGTCATTTGGCAAAACCAACTATTATTCTTGATAATATTTTGACAACTATTATTCTTGATAATATTGTTTTTGAAATTCGCGAAAAATCGAGACATTTTAGTTATTTTTTGGTAAAACTCTCATATCTATAGCTCATTACTATAAACTAATCCACTAATCCGTGACTTATTCATACCCTCTCTTACGCCTTATTTTAAAACACGCTCAGATGACGATTTGAGACATTAGCTGCCACCCCCCCCCCTCAACACTCTCCAAACTTCAACACCACGTCAACATAGGGACATTTCAAGATACAACAGATTTAACGTGTACCAGCCTCTTTTGGACACGATGGTCTTGGGTCTCTCTCTAACAGAATAAGATCACAATTCTTCTGACGAGCTGCTAGAGAATTCAACAACAATTCAACTACTTCTATCGAACCAGACTTTGAAGCATATGTTCATAAAAATTTATTTTCTGTTTACAAATTTCCCTTTTAAATATTATAATGAAAAAATTAGCAGAAGTTGGTTTGGTGTTTTATGGAGCAAAGGTTAAATTTAGCCAAACTGCGCCAAGACAAGACAAACATCATGGAGTAATTATGGAAAGAAAGGAAAAAAGAGGGAGATGAGAAAGTAGGGAAAAGAGATCTCTTGACCATCCTTCGGTCTGTATGTAGTTAGTTAATGTCGCACTGGAGCTACACAACGGGTTATTGGCGATGGTCTGGAAGCAACATCCAATCATTTTGACACACTGTGAGATGACGAGTTCAACACCCTATTCTCGCCACTTCCACACCGCTACATTTGAGGCCATGGTACAGCAACAGCCTACTTTAATAGCGGTAGCAATGGCCTTGGAGATTTTTTTTTGGTGCACTTCTAAAGTCGCTTAGAAAAGAATTATTCCAAAAATATTTTCTTTTTTCTTTTTACAGCGGAAAAATAAAGCTAGAAAACACATTTGAGAAAGTTTTGAGAATTATATATATTTTTTAACTTTCCCAAAAAGTAATAAGCTTAAACAAAAACACAAGAACCAGTAGAAAAACTGAACTACGAATGTTCGGTAAGAATACCCTGAAACTTATCGATTACACTAAATACAGTAGACATGTTAAAAAAGGAAGATATATTTAAAAAAATAAATAACACAACCTGATACACCAGAACTGTTCCGGGAAAAAAATTATTAAAAAAGAAAATTCCACAAATGTCGTAAAAACAATAAATGTCAGAACTCTACCTTGGAAAAAAAATTATAACAAAATAAAATTCCACAACTGGAGAAAAACCATTAAATTTCTCAAAGAAAACAAATTTTGAAGGATCAATGTTATCACAGGGTATTTTAAAATTAAAATAACGAATGGAATCAAAGAAAAAATTTCAAACGAACCAATGAAATCAAATCATTTTAACGTAATTTGAAATGTCCGTTTGCCGAGGTTACCACGAAAAAAACTATAACCGTAAATACAGATGGGTTGCCTTAAGCTACCGTAGCTCGATACTAGAAGTACACCTAAAAAAATCCCCAAGTCCGTTGTCGCCGCTATAAACGTAGACTGTAGTTGTGCCGAGGCCATGACCGATTTAAAGTGCACCAGCCCCTAAGTACACGACAGTCTTTGGTGGGACAGAGTTTTAAAATTACAACCCTCTGTTTGCTAACCTGTTGCTCTTCGAAGTAAGATAGTTCCCAGGTAGCCCGATTTTAAGAGTAACGGATTAGCAACCGGAGGGTTCCGAGTCAAATCCAACTAAAGACCGTCGTGTACAAGGGGTACTGGTACACGTTTAATATGTCGTAGCCTCCAATATCCTCACTTTGGTGAGGAATGAAGATTGAGGTGCCAGCTCATAGGCAACTTCGCCATCTGACCGCGGTTCAAAATTTCGTGGTGTTGTACTCGTATCTCTCCCTTCGAGCTTTATTCTGGACCGTTGACGATATCCCCTTGTATTGTCAACCATCCCGCTGCGGCGCTTAGATTTTTTCAATCATCTCACAGAACGGGACTTTCGCCTGCATGTCCGATCCCCCTTACCCAATTTCCCAACTTAAGCGATGGAGCCTTGAGTGGCATTTACGACTGGCGCTTTCCTTTCATAGTATTGTGTGGCGCATCGTTTGGCGTGAGATATATATCACCGGAGCGACCTTCTGCCTTTCCTCCAACGCGTCCATGCCTCACGATTAACAGGGCAGGGTACCGAACGAAAGGAGGAACCCTCTAGAACGTCAGTCGTTGACAGCTCGTTAATGGTGATCAATGCCAGTGGTCACGTAAAAGGGCGATAACATCCTCAGTACACAGTTCTATACCATGCCGCTGGTGTAAGCGAAATTGTAGTGTAACAATTGTCACTCTGCATTATTATGAAGGTTAATTTAAATACCTACCGATCTATAGTAAAGTTTTAGGGTAGACCAACAGCCCATTATTTTGCTCCAGTCTCCAGTGCAACTTTTATTAACAACCTACCTACCTTAAAATTTTCGGCTCTTATAAATAGCAGCCATTGATTTCAATATTTAAAGCGATCCTCGACGGTTGTATCAATTCCATACTTACTGCAGTTTATTGACTTCGATTAGTTCCAAAACAGAAATTGTTGAAACTCTTTCAAGCGAAATGCATGAATTGAATATTCCAATTTGGATATATATTTATTTTTGAAAAGGTATATATTTTCGAAATGGTAAGAATCATCCTATACTCACTTTAAAACGACCAATTTATCTTATTGGGGCCTTAACCCCTAAGTGGTTTGGAGTTTTAGAAGTGCTCATGAGTGCTACTTCTGAATACTCTTCTCCAGCAAGTTATCCTTTACATGTATCATATAAATGATACATCTACGGTGAATAATTTCGAATTCGGTGTTTTACTATAGTTATAAAACTTTTAAATTGTTTCTAGAGGATAACTGTAGCCTTAAAGTTGTACCAGTTCTGCTTCTGGTTTTTTGGAATTTATGGTGTAGAAGTCATGTTTGGCCAACGACAAACAGGTCAGACTACGTCAAGTAATGAACGCTTAAGACATGATGATAGACTTACGATATAAGTAAACTGAGCATTTCTATTGAGTGGAGATACAAAAACCGTGACCAACAAGTCGACTAGTTGTCACGTGACTGCTATGTGAAAAATGGACTTGATTGATCGATTTCGTATCTTATCTCATCAATATCACATCAAATGACTGTGTAGGTGTTCGAATGAGCATTTCAAAACTGGCGACAAACATCACAATTAACTTCCACATCACGCGAACGTGAGGCCCGATAGATCTAACGAATCTTTCCCTTCTGTTTTGATCCCGTAACGACGCCAATAACTCGTCGTATTTCTCCAGTGCCGACGTTATTTAAATACCTACCTCCATTATTAAACTTGGAGTCCTCAAACCTAAGGAACAGTCATATTTCCCTTCTGTTTTGATCCCGTACCGACGCCAATTACCCGTCGTATTTCTCCAGTGCCGACATTATTTAAATACCTACAAATCATTATTAAACTTGGAGTCCTCAATCTTCCGTCCTTGGATATCCTCAAACCTCAGGAACAGCCATCTTTCCCTTCTGTTTTGATCCCGTACCGTCGCCAATTACCCGTCGTATTTCTCCAGTGCCGACATTATTTAAACACCTACAAATCATTATTAAACTTGGAGTCCTCAATCTTCCGTCCTTGGATATCCTCAAACCTCAGGAACAGCCATCTTTCCCTTCTGTTTTGATCCCGTACCGTCGCCAATTACCCGTCGTATTTCTCCAGTGCCGACATTATTTAAACACCTACAAATCATTATTAAACTTGGAGTCCTCAATCCTCCGTCCTTGGATATCCTCAAACCTCAGGAACAGCCATCTTTCCCTTCTGTTTTGATCCCGTACCGTCGCCAAAAACCCGTTGTATTTCTCCAGAATCGACGTTATTTAAATACATACCTACCATTATTAAACTTGAAGTCCTCAAACCACCGTCCTTGGATATTCTCAATCCTCAGGTACATCCAGCGAACACGCCACATATTCATTCACATTAAGTTGGAAAAGAGTTTAGTTAAACTATATCTAATGTAACTGTACGTAACTATCGTAATGGGTTTTCAAAACTTTACCATTCCATCTAGATTGCTAACGCTGCTTCAACAGGTGTTTTGAACTGTTCATTAAACGCTAGTGAAGAGATGTTACTGATTGATTTAAACAATGTTTACACGACTTTTGTAGGAAATATATGAATCAGGCAGTGAATGGTTAGGGTATCACTCCTCATTCGTTTAGTTTCTAAGCTAATGTTTAGAAAACTCGTTATGAAATTCACCATTATTCTGTCAACGGAGTTACTAATTCACAGGGGAAGCGGTCTGTCTTTCGGTAGTGCCTTCTTAAGAATTTTATACCTACCTCAAACACGGTACATAATTTTCGCATAATTGTAAAGCACTGGATTCCTGAGATAACTTGTTAATGTTCAACTGACATAGAATGACTAAACCGTGAAATTAAACATATAGTGACTCGGAGTTTAATGTATTGCAGGTGTCAACTTAGAGAAATAACTGTATGAAAACTGAATTTCTCGTTGTAATCAAATAGTTGCACAGATTTTGAAGTGTTAATTTTTTAGTTTCTAATGTTATTCATTGTTTTTTATTTTATTAATTAAATCTGAAATCGTTATGCAATTGATGTTCTAATTTGAAATTGGTATTCCATTCAGTTTTGCTTATTCGAGTCTATTTCTTCTGCTCAATACTTCTGGTCATTGGATTATCTGTAACAAAATTATTTTCTGATTTCTCTAAGCGCCAATGGCAAAGATAACATTATGGAATACAGTTGATTTCAAACTTTAATCTCTTGTGTTGTAGAAAGTGGGTACATTTTGTAATGCGATATCTTAGTTAAAGGAACAGAATAGTACATTCATCAATTTTCTAGCTTCAAAAACACCTGACTTTTATGCATAACGCAGGCAAACATTTAGAGTAAATTTGAGGACGAATGACAAAACTCAACTAAAAGTATTCAAACAGAATCGTCCTACAAAAAATAGACTGTACCTACCTACCTACCTACCTATATATATATATATATATATATATATATATATAAGGTTTGCAATCAACATATCGCACCCCCTGCCAAAAAAGTGAAAAAAAATAAAAAATAATAAAATTTTTGATGTTATGTCATTGAAAAATATGTATGAAGTGCCCCAGAGTGTTATATTACTATTATATAGAATATAAAAGAAGTTACCACCATAAATACTTACCTAAAATTTATAAGAAGCTTATACTATTTCAATATAAGTTTTATAGCATGCTTTAAGTTGATGTTTCTCCAATTCTGCAGTTTTGAGTTGTGTCACTTTTCTTGCCAGAGTGCGATTATGATCCAGGTCCGTAGGTATTTTAATCAACGTCGCATGAGAGCAACACAGCGGGCTACCGACGACGGTCCAGGATCAATCCCAAAGTGAAAGATCCAAGGAAGACACCCCGTAATTTTGAACCAGGACGACGTCAACTGAGCTAGCACCCCACTCTCCAAACTTCCACACAACACTAACGTGAGGATATTTGAGGCCACGACAAATTTAACGTATATCAGCCCCCTTTGTACACGCCGGTCTTTCGTTGGATTCGAAATGGCAACCATCAGATTGCTAGTTGGTTATTCCTCCGACCGAGTTACTGTGACTCTGATTCAGGTAGGAAGAGATATCGTAAGACTACAAGTACAAGGTACAGATTTGAAAAGCCTCCACCTTATTCTTCAAGCAGTGTTTACACCAGATTATCGGCGGCTGTAGCGAATCAAACCAGATGGAGGATGAAGATTTCACTTCGGCTAACCAAGTTCTGCAGTTTGAGTGGTGTGTGGAAGTTTGGAAAGTGGGATGTCAATTTAGGAATTGTCCTCGTCATCTGAACATGATTCGAAATTACGAGTTGTGATTGGTTCTTGTTCTTCTGGATGGATCCCGGACCGTCGTCGGGATGATGAAGCCCGGTTGGAAGAATAACAGAATAGCAACCCGAAAATTGCGATATTGATTCCAACGAAAGAACCCCGTGTACAAAGAGGGTTGAAGCACGTATAATCTGTAACGGCTTCAACTATCCCCACGTTGGGGTGATGTGGAAGTTTGGATATTGGGATGCCAGCTTAGGTGGTTGACGTCGTAGTCTGACTGTGGTTAAAAATGACGTGGTGTTATCCTTCGGGTCTGATCTGGGATCGTCATCAATAACCCGTTGTGTTGCTACAGTGCGACGTAAATTTAAAAAATACTGACCTACCGCTGCAGTAGAAGCGAATCGAAATGAATAACCACATGGTGTGTAACGACCACCATATACACTATCCTACAATAATGGACCGGACAGCAAGAAGTGATGGTATGAGGGAAAAAATGCATGCTTTAATAGGGGGATGGTCCCCCACGTGCCGCAATCACACTAGCATCCCATCTGGGCATACTTTCAACAAGGGTTTGAAACACAGCTATGAGTATTTGGGTCCATTTCCTGCTTCAAGAATGTCGCCAACGCATCTGTCGATTAAAAAGTGGTTCCCTGGTCCGTAAGCGTCGCTGTAACGCGTCACACAAATGTTCTACGGTGCTTAGGTATGGACTCTGAGCAGGGGAGAGAAGACGTTTTACATCCATATCTTGATACCACTGCTTGACAAGGATACAACATGACAAGTAGCGTTGTCCTCCTGGAAGTAACATTCGTACATTCCATAAAATTGCCAGAGGGTAGGAAGAACCTGATTGTCCAAAATTTTTAAATAGACTTTCAATTGATCAGGAACAACATGCAAAGGTCCCACGCCATACAACGAAAAACACCCACAAACAAGTAGTCGGACTTTATACAAATCCGCTGGAGTCCGGTATGTAGGCTTTCAATTGATCAGGAACAACATGCAAAGGTCCCAAGCCATACCACAAAAAACACCCCCAAACAAGTAGTCGGACTTTATACAAATCCGCTGGAGTCCGGTCCATTATTGTAGGGTAGTGCATACCTATTTGTCCCACCCACCCTTGACAATTCCGGTACCGAAATTATTAATTCAGAGCCCAAACCCTCACGATTGTGAGACCGCATTGTTTACGTTTAACATACCCCCTAATTTAACGAGTGGACTCTTTCAAAGCTAAGTCACTCCAATGCCAACTAGCGGTGGCCGAACAACAGTTGTTCCGAGCTGTGTCTTTCCGCTACATCCATATTCCGCGCCTGGGTGCTCTAAGTGGTTGGAAATCCTCCACATGTTCTGGTCCAGGACTAACCATCCCAATTAGGGCCGCTAAGTGACCGTTGAGAGCGACGACGCGTTTTTACGGCGGAATTCAGTTTCATGCGCTAACTGAGCCCTTGACTCAGTAAAGGCCTTTATACACTGGCGTGGAAAAGGTAGTTAGGTAGGTATTTTAATTAGCGTCGCACTGGAGCTACACATCGCGCTATTAGCGATGGTCCGGGAACCATCCTCTTTGGCCCGGTTCACACATCTGGTTTTTCAACGTGCGGATCCGCTGCGGCAACGCAAGTGCGGTCTGAGATACATTATATCCACTGGAATAGTTCACGTATGCCTCCGGCGCCGTTGGGCATGTTTCCGGTGTCCAACTTGCGTGCAATTTGTACCCGCAGTTCCCCACGGTCCTGCAGTTCGCCGCACACGCTTTTACGGTCTGAAGTGCCTTGTTTTCATAAATAAATGAAATCTAATAATTAATAAATGGTTGTATCCAGTAACGTCTATTTTGTTTCAAAATATACTTTTTTTACACCAAGTGAGCGAAATAAACACGTTTTCCTTCGATAGAATATTTATCGCAAATGGTGCGAATTGAGTACTACGTCATTTAATGGTTATGTGTGCATAATTGGGCTTCGGTAAGTTGAAAAATCGAATGCGGTGCACCGGGCCTTAGCCAAGCATGTCAAACTCAAATGTTAACACGGGACAAATAAACAAAGTCTTAGTTTATGCGGACCCCACAAACACAATTTTCTTTATAGAAATGTCGTTATTTCGAAAACACAGTATAAAAAAAACAAGGACAACTCGCGCAGTAACTTCCTGACAGTTGGCACCTCTTCTCTGCTACCATCATTCCTATTTAGGGTGCATCTTGTTCGCAGTGATAACTTTCAAACCCTAACCTAAGGTGAATGTCAGTAATCCTTGATCTGACAGGAGACACTTACTTTCACAGTTGAGAGTAATTTTTCGCACCGATAACTACTTCCAAACATAAAAGTAATCTCATATACGAATTCGAGTGTTTTCGAATCTTGCAGGCAAATATTTAAAAAATTCAAGAACTCCAACCACTGAATTTTTCTTGTTTTCTGAAAGAGCTCTATTAGTCACACACTAACCAAGGCAGTAGAAGTCTAATAGCGTGGTAGGTATTATTTCATCATCGGCTGCTAAAATATCTGCTGATATTCGTGGAGAAATGATGGGCCGATGCAAAAAAAAAAAAAAAAAAAATCGGTCATTGCCGAATGTTGTGGTTCGTTATTAATAATGCGAAATTAAAAATAATTAAACTACGAAATCTTAGTAAATATTTGTTAAATACTGATATTTTGGCTGATCCGCAAAGATATTCGTTGTGGGCCGCATTCGGCCCGCGGGCCATGTGTTTGATCTGCTTGCTCTATGTGAAAGATCCGAGGGCAACACAACCGACCAACCATTATGGTGGTTAAGATGTTGCTCTCTGGATTGGAAGGTACCTGGTTGAAATCTTGGTCAGTGCATGGATGTTTGTAAGCGTATAATGTAGCACGGCCGATGCACCTTAAATCTGCAATGGCCGAAAGAGCTGACGTTAAGCTGTTGTGAAAGTTTGGGGAATGGGGGTGCCAGCTCAGGTGTTGCCTAGTCATCTGACCGTGGTTTCAAAATTACGTGCTGTTGTTCTCGGATGTTTCCCTTAGGGTATTGATCCCAGACCGTCGTCAATACCTCGTTTTGTTGCTCTAGTACGACGCTAATTAAAATTAACAATAAAATTACCATTACCATTTATTACGTCTCCTCTTAAAAGCTATTTTAGTTGCTGAGATACAAATTAAGCACGTTTGCGTGTTGTGGGATTTCAAGTGACTGTAATGTCAACTTTATAGGATGTCATCTCAGTTGTGACCTCGTCATCTGATCGTGGTTTACAATAACAAGGTGTTGTCCTCGGGTTAGCTCCCGGACCGTCGCTAATAGCCCGTCGGTTCATTCAGTGCGATGTTGTTCATCTACCTATCAACCAGATATAAAATAAATAAGTTAAAAAGCAAAATGTGCTAATTAAGTATGATAGAGATAGTGACAACGTCACCACTGCTTGATGTTAACCATGTAAGCCCCCCCCCCCCCAAACCTGCTTCCTGGCATCCCCCTACTGTCAGTACCGGCTATATGGTCACCCTCTTACAACGTCACCCACCTTATATGGTCGGTTTTCTAAAGTCCCGTATAACTTAATAGGGAACGTGTTAAAGCGCACCGCTTATATAGTCATTTTATTTTCCTGATTATTGGTTATAGGATCGGCTTTTTCATCTTTTCAATGAGGTTATTACTTTTTTTTTGAAAAATAGTAATTGTTGTAACATATCTTGAGGCGGGAAGCAACACTGGGAAGACCAGAAGAAATAAAGTCTTTGCTACCCCGGATCGGACCTGAATTTACGTCTTTACTTCCCTCCCCTTTCCCCCATTTCTCTTTTGCGTTGAATCATCGTCGGCGTTACATCACCCCCCCCCCTCAATTCTCTTCCTTCCCAAGCACTACAAGTGGATATATGTCTGTTTATTGGTTGAAGTTATCTCTCCCTGTTCGAAAAGTACGTTTAAATTGAGACAAGCAACACTGGGAAAGACCAGAAGAAATAAAGTCTTTGCTACCCCGGATCGGACATGAATTTACGTCTTTACTTCCCTCCCCTTTCCCCCATTTCTCTTTTGCGTTGAATCATCGTCGGCGTTACATCACCCCCCCCCCCCTCAATTCTCTTCCTTCCCAAGCATACAAGTGGATATATGTCTGTTTATTGGTTGAAGTTATCTCTCCCTGTTCGAAAAGTACGTTTAAATTGAGACAAGCAACACTGGGAAAGACCAGAAGAAATAAAGTCTTTGCTACCCCGGATCGGACATGAATTTACGTCTTTACTTCCCTCCCCTTTCCCCCATTTCTCTTTTGCGTTGAATCATCGTCGGCGTTACATCACCCCCCCCCCTCAATTCTCTTCCTTCCCAAGCATACAAGTGGATATATGTCTGTTTATTGGTTGAAGTTATCTCTCCCTGTTCGAAAAGTACGTTTAAATTGAGACAAGCAACACTGGGAAAGACCAGAAGAAATAAAGTCTTTGCTACCCCGGATCGGACATGAATTTACGTCTTTACTTCCCTCCCCTTTCCCCCATTTCTCTTTTGCGTTGAATCATCGTCGGCGTTACATCACCCCCCCCCCTCAATTCTCTTCCTTCCCAAGCATACAAGTGGATATATGTCTGTTTATTGGTTGAAGTTATCTCTCCCTGTTCGAAAAGTACGTTTAAATTGAGACAAGCAACACTGGGAAAGACCAGAAGAAATAAAGTCTTTGCTACCCCGGATCGGACATGAATTTACGTCTTTACTTCCCTCCCCTTTCCCCCATTTCTCTTTTGCGTTGAATCATCGTCGGCGTTACATCACCCCCCCCCTCAATTCTCTTCCTTCCCAAGCATACAAGTGGATATATGTCTGTTTATTGGTTGAAGTTATCTCTCCCTGTTCGAAAAGTACGTTTAAATTGAGACAAGCAACACTGGGAAAGACCAGAAGAAATAAAGTCTTTGCTACCCCGGATCGGACATGAATTTACGTCTTTACTTCCCTCCCCTTTCCCCCATTTCTCTTTTGCGTTGAATCATCGTCGGCGTTACATCACCCCCCCCCTCAATTCTCTTCCTTCCCAAGCACTACAAGTGGATATATGTCTGTTTATTGGTTGAAGTAATCTCTCCCTGTTCGAAAAGTACGTTTAAATTGAGACAAGCAACACTGGGAAAGACCAGAAGAAATAAAGTCTTTGCTACCCCGGATCGGACATGAATTTACGTCTTTACTTCCCTCCCCTTTCCCCCATTTCTCTTTTGCGTTGAATCATCGTCGGCGTTACATCACCCCCTCCCCCCTCAATTCTCTTCCTTCCCAAGCACTACAAGTGGATATATGTCTGTTTATTGGTTGAAGTTATCTCTCCCTGTTCGAAAAGTACGTTTAAATTGAGACAAGCAACACTGGGAAAGACCAGAAGAAATAAAGTCTTTGCTACCCCGGATCGGACATGAATTTACGTCTTTTCTTGTCTCCCCTTCCCCCCATTTCTCTTTTGTGTTGAATCCTTGTCGGCGTTATACCCCCCCCCCTCTATTATCTTCCTTCCCAAGCACTACAAGTGGATGTCTGTCTGTTTATTGGTTGAAGTTATCTCTCCCTGTTTGAAAAGTACGTTGAAATTGAGACGAAAAGAGTAAAAAAAAAAATTGTTTCATTTGTATCATACATGACGAACAAGAACGTTCATTTATGTTAAAAATTCTAGTTTTTTTTTATCTGCTGGTAAATTGTTTATCTGCGCAAAATAAAAACGGAAACGAAAAAAATAAATTTAGAATTTGCGATATTTAATGCTGTTCCCAATTTAAAGAAAGCAACAATAATTAAATTCCATTAAAGTCAATTAAAATGTTCTAGATTAAGTTATAAAATTAGCCGAGGCTCAAAATTTTCAAAAAAATTCTGACTACCTGTGTGCCTAATCCCATTATTCGTCAGGACTGTGATAGCGAAACACAGAAAAACATACACTTTCTTTTATACTTTTGTGGACTGGGACTTTGGTCCAAATTCATGGTAAGCTCCACGCCAAGGCCTACTTCACTACACGGTTAAGCGTTCCTTACTTTTCTTTCCCCCTACACATTTTTCACCTTTGAAACAAAGAGTTCTGTCTGGCAAGATCCGATAAAAAACGTTAGTTAAAGCATCAACGTTGAGGACGTTGGCAGATTCATATCTTTCGATGACATTTTTCTTCTGGGCATTCTTTGTGTTGCTCCCCGCCTCAAGAAATTATAGAATTACTAT
Source organism: Metellina segmentata (assembly GCA_947359465.1). Taxonomy (NCBI): domain Eukaryota; kingdom Metazoa; phylum Arthropoda; class Arachnida; order Araneae; family Tetragnathidae; genus Metellina; species Metellina segmentata. Next base: position 100,443,629 of record OX375882.1, read on the forward strand.
TTTTCAACAAAAAAAAAACCCAATAACCTGATTGAAAAGATGAAGAATCGATCATATAACCGATAACCAAAAAAATAAAATGACTATATAAGATGTGCGCTTTAACACATGTTTATGTCACCCTATTAAGTTCGACGGGAGTTTAGAAAACTGTCCATATAAGCGGGATGACCTTATAACATGGTGACCATATAGCCGGTACTGACTGTACATTCACATAGCGGCAACAACAGGAAATTTGAGGTCCCGGCAGATTTAACGTACACAAGCCCTTACATTCTTGACGGATTTTTATCCGGATAGAGTTTCGACCTCGCATTTATCGGGTTTCTAATCTGCTGTGGTATCGTCTGCCCAAAACGGTAGCGTGAACACAGTACGAATCGTAACACAAGTAGAAGACATCCAAGAGCTAAAAAATTTAAGTTTTTATTATTCCAAGAATAATAAGAAAAATATTCAGTATTTACATCATCACATTAACATCATTACACCAATGCATAAAAGTATGTATCATCACAGTCCAGTACGGTGACCAAGCTTCACCCTCTCCTCTGGCTCTCTTTATTGCATTCTTAAACCTGCTTTCAAAGTCGGAAGCAATTCAGAGATCATATGGACGAAAATCAACTGAAGAGGAGGTCCTATTTCACCTGTTCTTCTCGAGTAGTTGTAAAGCGCACAACGAAGAAACAGCAGCTAGCGCCAAACGCTAACCAATCAGATAATCGGCATTCGACACTATGGAGTAGGCACCTTCCCTGCATGTACCCTACCTAAAGATCAAGCACAGCAGAGTTTCTCACGATATCACACTGCTGATTTTACAACCGGGCTACCACTGCTCCAGTTAAAAATTAAGTAAGTCATTAAACTTCCATGTAATGGCATTAAAAGAACTGAATTACCTATGGGGAACAAATTATAAGGTTTGAATAAGTATAGAAAGGTATTCCTAAATACTAAATACTAATTCCTAAATACACATACAGCGGTATTTTTGTTATTTTAAATTGAATTTTTTAAATATCATCGGCATAGTTTCTGTTTTTTGCATAAAATGTTTTGATAAATGTCATTCTAAAAGAATTTTGTGTCACTAAAATAAGAAATCGTGGACTTCGAACAGATACCCGTTAACTGACATTTTCATGCAGAAATTAAATGCTTATTTTCGTGATGATAAATGCAGTCGTATTGGAAACTGTTTGGAAGAAATATAACACTGTCAAAATGTTTGGGTTTTTTTTTTCTGAAAACATAGTTATTCTTTAAAAGTTGTAAAGTAAAAAATATAAATTTTTTGTCAGATGATTAGATTTTATTTTCAGCCAACGAAACAATTGTAGTGAGAGAAAAAAATTCGAACATTAAAACTGTTTCTCCGTTCCGTTTGATTAATATTAATAAATTTCAATTGCATTTACCTGTAATACAATACAAACTCAACTGACTGCAATTTGAAACGTTACACCACTCACAAAACCCTTTTCATTACGGGTTTCAATAGAATTTCCTCAATTATATATATAACTTATTTAATTTTACCTGAAGTGTGATTGGATTATTCTGTAAAAATATAATCTGAATGAAATTCAGAATATTGAATAATTAAGTGAATTATGCAGACTAGAATCCCCAAGTATATGTTATCTCTTAACTAATTTACTTCTTCACTCTTTAAAGTGAAATATGTATTTATGTATGCATAGGATATTAATTCTAATTTGGCTTGGAAGAAACAAGATTTTTCTACTGAAAAAAAATAAACTTATTGCAAGTAATAAGTGAATGGAATAAATTTAAATACCTGTTAAAGATTTCTTTTACTTAACTTAATTGAAATCAAGTAGTACATTTTTATCTGGAAAAGATACGCGATTTGTGCAACTGAAAACAGGATCGCACTCTTATTAAAAACAGTTTAAACCTACAGCAGAAATTCGATTATCTCATTTAACCATCCTAATCTTTTCGACGAGATATCTCCTCCATTAAGATCTGACCTATTTTGCTAATGAGATATGATTTTGATAAGGACCTATTTTACGAGATATCTCGTCCTCCAAGACCTGAAAACGTGTGCTAATGGCGAGATATTTCGTCCTTCAAGATCTGACTAATTTTGCTAACATGACGAGATATCTCGTCATCAAGATGTGGCCGATTTTTTTTATGACGACGCTTTCATGATCTGGTCATTTTTTTACTATAGTAGTCGAGATATACCGTCCATCAAATCTGGTCATTTTTTTACTATAATGGCGAGATATACCGTCCATCAAATCCGGTCATTTTTTTACTATAGTGGCGAGATATACCGTCCATCAAATCTGGTCAGTTTTTTACTATAGTGGCGAGATATACCGTCCATCAAATCTGGTCATTTTTTTACTATAGTGGCGAGATATACCGTCCATCAAATCTGGTCAGTTTTTTACTATAGTGGCGAGATATACCGTCCATCAAATCTGGTCAGTTTTTTACTATAGTGGCGAGATATACCGTCCATCAAATCTGGTCAGTTTTTTACTATAGTGGCGAGATATACCGTCCATCAAATCTGGTCATTTTTTACTATAGTGGCGAGATATACAGTCCATCAAATCTGGTCATTTTTTTACTATAGTGGCGAGACATACCGTCCATCAAATCTGGTCAGTTTTTTACTATAGTGGCGAGATATACCGTCCATCAAATCTGGTCAGTTTTTTACTATAGTGGCGAGATATACCGTCCATCAAATCTGGTCAGTTTTTTACTATAGTGGCGAGATATACCGTCCATCAAATCTGGTCAGTTTTCTTCTAATGACGAGATTCCTTGTCGGGACAACTACCAAGAAGGTTGATATGCACCAAGGTACCCACAAATAACCAGAAACTTGAATAATACGACGTGACAACACTAATAAGTCTATATGAAATTTAGTGATAATTTTGCAGGTATGGTTGTTATTTTAATTAGCGTCGCGCACTGGAGCATCACAACGGGTTATTGGCGACTGTCCGGGATCAAACTCAGGCGAAAGATTTGAGGATTTCCATGTAATTTTGAACCACGGTCAGATGACGAGACAACCTTATCTGGCACCTCACTCTCAAAATTTCCACGCCAACATAAGGATATTTGAGGCACGACAGATTTAGTGTACACCAGAACCCGTGTACTCGACGGTCTTAGGCAGTACCGACTATCGAGCTCGCAGCACTCAGATTACTAATCAGATACACTTCCAATCGAGCTACCTTCCTCCATAGATGCATTTCTCTCTTCTGCTTCAACAAAACTTTCATTGTGTGTGTGTCCATTACATATATGTTGCATGTCTTGAGTCTGGTGCAGCATTGCCAAATATGTCCCTTCCGCCATAAAACACCAAAACCAACCAACTTCTCTACAGAAGAAAGAACCAACAGGTGTTCATTCTGTCGAAATCGTCTCATTCTGACGAACAGATTGAGATCTACTTCAATTACGCGGCCACGAATCGTTGAATACTTCGTCGAATCTTCACGAACAATAACCCCGACATCTCCTATCCCTGGTGACAATACCCGATTCCTAAAAGTCCGTAAAAACCTTTGTCCTACACCCACAGATAGACGCTCCCCAAACCGTTGAATCACAATGGCAGAATTAATTGGAGCCGCTACAATCACGGAATATCTCACCCGGCGCTAAAACCTCCATTCCCCTCGGAGACTCAACTCCAGTCTGCAACAGATCTTCTCGGGTCGATTGTGACGCGGTTGATTGCCTCAAAAAGGATTAAGGAAAATGATGAACTCACGTAACCGAAATAGAAATTGATTGGGAAATGAAAACATCTCTGGAGTCTACTAGGGAGGAGGAACTCGCTTCCCCGTGGGGATTCCTGCCGACGCGAGGGGAAATCAACCTCCATTCCCAAACGCAGGCATTGTTATTTCTCATTTGCCCGGTGTTATTTTATGGTAGGTATTAAATACGCGTTCTCGGTCTGGGAGGTGAGTGAAAACGAAGGTGTTTCGATTATTATTGTATCGAGCGGGTATTGTTTTGGCTTAAAGGATGTAATCGTTATCGATTGGTAGTAGCTGTTGTTATTTTCACTTTATTGAACAGGATTTGTCTTAGTTTATCTCATGAATAATGATTTTGGTTACATATATATAATATAAAACTTAATGCAATGGCAATTATTAGTTAACGTCGTACTACAGCTACACAACGGGCTATTGACAACGGTCCGGGATCAATCCCTCCCTTAAGGGAACGATCAGAGGACAACAACTCGTAATTTGGAACCACGGTCAGTTAACGAAGCAACACCTGAGCTGGCACCACTCTCTCCAAACTTCCACACCAACCCAACGTGAGGACTTTCGGCCACGACAGATTTAAGGTACACCAGCCGCCTCTACACCATACGCTTACAAACATCCATGCCCATACCCGGATTCGAACCAGGAACCTTCCGATCTAGAGGCTAATACCTTATCCACTACACCGGTTGGTCGGCATATAAAACTTAAAATTTAGTTAATGTTTAATTGGTAAATGGTAATTTTTAATTAACGTCGTACTAGAGCAACACAACGGGCTATTGACGACGGTCTGGGATCAATCCTTTAAGAAAAATATCCGAGGACAACAACTCGTAATTTTGAACTACGGTCAAATGACGAAGCAAAACGTGAGCTAGCACCCCTCTGTACAAACTTCCGCACCAACCCAACTTGAGGAATTTCCGCCACGACAGATTTAAGGTGTACCAGCCACTTCAAACATCAATGCCCGGACCCGAACCAGGAACCTTCCGATCCAGAGGCTTTAACACCTTAACCACTATACCGGTTGGTTGGATAGTTAACGTGTGAATATTTTGATATAATATGTACTACTTTCATTTAGTCGATATTAAATACGCGTTCTTATACAGAGATGCTAAAGTGGAAATGAACTCGGGGGGGGGGGTATTTTAAGTAATGTCGCACTAGAACAAAACGACGGGTCCGAGTAATTGGTAATTTTTAATTAAGGTCGTACTAAAGCAACACAACGGGCTTTTGAAGACGGTCTAGGATGAATCCCCCAAGGAAAAGATTCGAGCGCATTTTGAACCATGGTCAGATGAAGTAGCAACACTTAAGCTAGCACCCTACTCTCCAAACTTACACATCACTCAAACGTGTGGACATATGAGACAACGACAGATTTAACGTGCACCAGCCCCCCCCCTATGAAAATGAAGGAGTTGGGTGTAGAGATGCGACATCGATGTCAATGTTTTCAAAACATCGATGTTTTTAACATCGATGTATTGGAATCGATGTTTTTGTAACATCGATGTTTATATTTGTCGATATTTTATTTTTAAATGAAAAAAGTATCGTTATAAAAGTTTAAAAATAACCAAGTAGCATAATTTTAAAAACCGCAAATTGAACATACTTTTAGACCAAAGTAGCTAAGGGTGAAGGGTCTGAAAAGTAGGGATGCGGCATCGATGTCGATGTTTTCAAAACATTGATGTTTTATAAAAAGCATCGATGAATTGGAGCCTATGTCGCATCACTATTAGCTAAACCAGTTTTAAGAAATGGGGAAAAAAGTTTAAATACACTGAATTTTAAAAACATCGATGGTTTTGGTGCGATGTATTATCAACATCACTGTTTTAATTTTGAACATCGATGTTCTGCTGTCGATGTTGCATCACTAATTGCTAAACCAGTTTTAAGAAATGGGAGGGGGAATTTAAATACACTGAGTTTAAAAAACATCTCTGTTATGCTGTCGATGTAACATCACTAGTTGCTAAATCAGTTTTAAGAAATGGGTGAAAAAGTTAAAATACACTGAATTTTAAAAACATCGATGTTTAAAAGCATCGATGTTTTTGGGGCGATGTATTATCAAAATCGATGTTTTAATTATGAACATAGATGCTGGTTTGCTGTCGATGTCGCTTCACTAGTTACTAAAACAGTTTTAAGAAATGAGTGAAAAAAGTTTAAATACACTGAATTTTAAAAATATCGATGTTTAAAAGCATCGATGTTTTTGGGGCGATGTATTATCAAAATCGATGTTTTAATTTTGAACATCGATAATTTGCTGTCGATGTCGCATCACTTGTTGCTAAACCATTTTTAAGAAATGGGTGAAAAAAGTTTAAATACATTGAATTTTAAAAACATCGATGTTTAAAAGCATCGATGTTTTTGGGGCTATGTATTATCAAAATCGATGTTTTAATTATGAACATGGATGCTTTGCTGTCGATGTCGCATCGCTAGTTGTAAACCAGTTTTAAGAAATGGGAGTAAAAAGTTTAAATGCACTGAATTTTAAAAACATCGATGTTTAAAAGCATCGATGTTTTTGGGGCGATGTACTATCAAAATCGATGTTTTAATTATGAACATGGATGGTTTGCTGTCGATGTCGCTTCACTAGTTGGGTGTACAGATTAGTATTGTACAGAGCGGGTATTGTTTTAGTTAAAAGGACGTAATCGCTGTCGATTGTTTAGTAAATGATGTTTGCACTTCAATGAACCGGATTCGTGTTAGTTTATCTCATGAATTATGATTTTTGTTGTTATAAAACTAAAATTTATTTAGTTGTTAAACATATTTGTGGCATAATAATTTTCAAAACTATGAATCTACAGTTGTGTATGTACGAATTTATTTCGGTTTCATAAATATTTAACTCCGTAGACATATTGCTTGGACATAAGTTTATATACAAACTCCTACTCAAAAATATTGAATTATTCTATTTAGTTTCGTGAATTTATTTTGACGTCCCCAGATACATTTAAGGGACTGATCCCGGACCGTCGTCAATAGCCCGTTGTGTTGCTCTAGTACGACGTTAGCTAAAAATTACCAATTACCAGATACATCACTATACACTAAGTTATATTTTGTTAAATCATTATATAGAATGTATAGAAGAATTCTGCTGCATTTTTTAAACTGTAAGTCTCTCTCGGATAGAATTTTTAACAATTTCAATTCAATAAATAACACAGGCCTACAAAATTTATCTTTTTGTCTGTTTTTTTTTATTTATGTAAATTATAAGAAATTCGCAATGCTTATTTCAAAAATATTTTCCATTTTTATGTATGACGTCAGGATTTTTTACAATTAAGAAACTAAGAATTTGGAATTTGAGAATATACAATTTACACAACATTCATTAAAAAATGTACAAAAAATCAGAAAAATAAATAAAATCATATATACATAGACAAATGTGTGTGCATGTTTTATAAGGAATTATGTTCTAATATATACAGTAAAACTACTTTTCTTTATCATCAAAAGTAATTTGGTAATTTTTTAGTTAACGTCGTACTAGAGCAACACAACGGGCTATTGACGACGGTCCGGGATCAGTACCTTAAGGGAAAGATCCGAGGACAACACCTCGTAATTTTGAACCACGGTCAGATGACGAAGCAACACCTGAGCTGGCACCCCACTCTCCAAACTTCCACGCCAACCCAACGTGAGGACTTTCGGTCACGACAGATTTAAGGTGCACCAGCCGCCTCTACACCATACGTTTACAAACATCCATGCCCGGGCCCGAACCAGGAACCATCCGATCTAGAGGCTAACACCTTAACCACTATACCGGTTGGTCGGCTATCTTCAAAAGAACGCTTGTGTCCTTTAGATTTTGAAGCTCGTTGAGTGCAGTAATCTGCCAACATATTGACATTCCAGTGTCCTTGATAGCATTTTTCCATGCATTTTATGTCCTGGTGAAATCTCTCACGTTGTTCTTCCCTCACTTTTACTAAGAAATTAATTTTTGTTTTTACTAAGAACAGATTTTATTAATAAATATTACACATTAATTTTACTAAGAGGCGCCCCCTCCTTTTTTGTTTTGTGAAAAAACTGTGGGTGATAGCAAAAAACTAATGTCATATTTGTGATCAGCGTGTCTGATGTACTAAGAAAAAAGTGCTATACTACAAACCCCAGATTTGCGTTGACCTGTGTAATCCGCTTCAATAACGTGTTTACTTTTTATATCTTATCTAACTATATTTTTTTCCTTGCATGTTTTGGATAATGAATTTTTTATTCTCCGGGTAATTGGACATTTTCTGTACAGAAGCAATGATCAAATAAATCTGCTGCATTTTCATTTTAACTGTGTTGAAAGTAAAAGGGATTCATTTGCAAACATTAATGGATTATGTGGACTCATGTTATACGTAACCAAGAATAAATCACTTCACATCTGTTCACATTTTCTCAAAAATTCTTGTTTCGCAGCTTGAATTACTCTATTTTAATGCGTTAAATTTGGGAAACACTAATTAATGGTAATTAATAAACGCAGGACAACGGGCTATTGGTGACGGTTCGTAATCAATCCCCAAGGAAAGAATCCGAGGACACCACAACAGAATTTTCTGCCATGGTCACAGTGCGAGGTCAACACCTGAGCTGGCACCCCACTCTGCAAACTTCCATACCACACCAGTAATTTTTGAATTTCCAACAAACTTTCTCGTTTATGATACAATGTTCTCGTTTGGAAACAAATAGTTATTCTATTTAAATTTCAAGTCGTAATTAATTTTTTGGTAATATTTTTAATTAACGTCGTACTAGAGCAACACAACGGGCTATTTACGACGGCCCGCGAGCAATCCCTTAAGGGAAAGATCCGAGGACAACATCTCGTAATTTTGAACCACGGTCAGATGACGATGCAACAAATGAGCTGGCACTCCACTCTCCTAACTTTCACAAACCCAACATGAGGACTTTCAGCCACGACAGATTTAAGGTGCACCATTCCCCTCTACACCATACGCTTACAAACATCCATGCCCGGACCCGGATTCGAACCAGAAACCTTCCTATCTAGAGGCTAACACCTTAAACACTATACCGGTAGGTGGGCGCCGCAGTTGGAAGAGTAACGGTTTAGCAACCGGAAGTTTACAAGTTCGAAACTCGGTTCAACCAGCGATAGTAATTATAGGATTGCCACAAGGCCCTCGACGTCTCCATAGACGTCTACGGTTGTCGTCAGGACACAATTGGAAACGGGACTCGTCACTAAAGACTATACGTCCCCATTTAGCGCCGTTCTAAATTTATCGCGGCTGCCATAACTCCTTCTTAGAGCGTCGATTATTTTGTTATAGAGTATATTTTTAAATGTATCCTGACTGTGGCAGCCCCGTATCGATTTTATTGTCCTGAATGTATCGATTTCATATAAAGGAGGTGTGAGGGTAAGTTCCAAATCGTTCTCTGTTGGATGATTCGATCATGTTTTGGGACACAATTTTGGGCACTCCTATTCAGCAAGATAAAATTTCCGATAGATAACCGTATAGCGATCTACAATTTTATGAAGTTGTTACCCTATAGATCGGAATGTTCATGGTTCAAATCCGGGTCCAGGCTTGGATGTTTGTAAGCGTATGGTATAGAGGCAGCTGTTGCACCTTAACTCTGTCGTGAACGAAAGTCCTCCCGATGGGTTGGTGTGGAAGTTTGGAGAGTGGGGTGCCAGGTCAGGTGTTGCCTCGTCATCTGACCGTGGTTCGAAATTAAGAGGTGTTGTCCTGGGATCTTTCCCTTAAGGGATTAATCCCGGGCCGTCATAAATAGCCCGTTGTGTTGCTCTAGTACGACGTTAATTAAAAAATTACCAATTACCTACCATTTTATGAATATTTATCTTCCCTTTGAGACTAGCGTCGACCAACCGGAATAGTGGTTAAGGTGTTAGCCTCTAGATCGGAAGGTTCCTTGTTCGAATCCGGGTCCGGGCATGGATGTTTGTAAACGTATGGTGTAGAGGCGGCTGGTGCACCTTAAATCTGTCGTGGCCGAAAGTCCTCACGTTGGGTTGGCGTGGAAGTTTGGAAAGTGGGGTGCCAGCTCAGGTGTTGCTTCGTCATCTGACCGTGGTTCAAAATTACGAAGTGTTGTCCTCGGATCTTTCCCTTAAGGGACTGATCCCGGACCGTCGTCAATAGCCCGTTGTGTTGCTCTAGTACGACGTTAACTAAAATTACAAATTACCAATTACCTTTGAGACTAGCAACCTGAGGGTTGCAAGTTCGAAACTAGATCCAGCCAAAAACCGGTGGATTCATGGTGGCTGGTGCATGTTAAATTTGTAATGACCTCAAAAGACCTCACATTGGCGTGATGTGGAAGTTTGGAGGGTTCGGTGACAGCACAAGTTTTGCTCTCGCCTTCTGACAGCGGATCAAAATTTCGTAGTGTTGTCCTTGGACCTTTCCCTTCGTATTTGATCCCGGACAATTGTGTTCCTCCAGTGCATTGTTAATTGAACTACCTACCCTTCATTTCGTATAACCACATTCTGAAACGCAGTGGAATAATCTGAAAAATATGCAATGTAGTATCGATAAATCAAAGCGATGCCCAAATCACCTTCACTGAAAATATACCGCGGAGACATTCATTTTTCCCCAATTAAATAAACCGTCAATTTGACGACGTCTTTTGTCTTCATAAGTGTCAAAAGCTATTTGAGCGATAACAAATGTATTTACTAATTTCATTACTTCGTTAGACAATTTCGGTTTGTAAGTAGGTGTGTTGCTCTTGTACGACGTTAAATTAAAAATCACCAATTACCGTTTGTAAGTAGTGGAATTTATGGTGGATGGATAATTACGATAGAATTTATCTGAAGGAAAGATTCAATATCATAAAGATATTGTTTGGTAAATAAGAAACCTTTTATAAAATCGGAATGACCTTGAATGCCAATTCTTTAAATTCTGTATGCTTGAAGTTTTATATAGTCGTAGTCCCATGACGCTCAATAGTGCAATATATAGTTACACCTTTCGTTTGTAGCTTGGACGCATAACTACTTAGACTGATATACACTCTATAATAAATAAATAAATCTACGCACCAAGAAGGAGTTGGCCGATTGCGATAAAAATGGGTGGATATGAAGAATATACATAGAAAAACAAACGATTAAAATTTCAGAACAATTGAATGTTTTATTTCAGAGTTTGACCGTTACAAAGGCAGTCAGTCAAAGCGTTGGTCCACCTGTTGCCTGGGTGCGTCACCCGCGTGGCATAGACAGAAAAATTTTCCGGATGGTGTCCTGAGGAATTACTTGCCAAATTTCCTCCAACTTTCGGGCTAGATGGTCAACATTCCGGGATGGTTGCCTTCCCATAGCGTCTCAAATGTGCTCTATGGGAGAGAGATGAGAAGACCTAACTGGCCAATGAAGTATTGGGAAAATGACAATTCATAGCCAAATTTCCTCCAACTTTCGGGCTATATGGTCAACATTCCAGGATGGTTGCCTTCCCATAGCGTCTCAAATGTACTCTATGGGAGAGAGATGAGAAGACCTAACTGGCCAAAGAAGTATTGGGAAAATGACAATTCATAGCCAAATTTCCTCCAACTTTCGGGCTATATGGTCAACATTCCGGGATGGTTGCTTTCCCATAGCGTCTCAAATGTGCTCTGTGGGAGTGAGATGAGAAGACCTAAGTGGCCAATGAAGTATTGGGAAAATGACAATTCATAGCCAAATTTCCTCCAACTTTCGGGCTATATGGTCAACATTCCAGGATGGTTGCCTTCCCATAGCGTCTCAAATGTACTCTATGGGAGAGAGATGAGAAGACCTAACTGGCCAAAGAAGTATTGGGAAAATGACAATTCATAGCCAAATTTCCTCCAACTTTCGGGCTATATGGTCAACATTCCGGGATGGTTGCTTTCCCATAGCGTCTCAAATGTGCTCTGTGGGAGTGAGATGAGAAGACCTAAGTGGCCAATGAAGTATTGGGAAAATGACAATTCATAGCCAAATTTCCTCCAAATTTCGGGCTAGATGGTCAACATTCCGGGATGGTTGCCTTCCCATAGCGTCTCAAATGTGCTCTATGGGAGAGAGATGAGAAGACCTAACTGGCCAATGAAGTATTGGGAAAATGACAATTCATAGCCAAATTTTCTCCAACTTTCGGGCAAGATGGTCAACATTCCGGGATGGTTGCCTTCCCATAGCGTCTCAAATGTGCTCTATGGGAGAGAGATAAGAAGACCTAACTGGCCAATGAAGTATTGGGAAAATGACAATTCATAGCCAAATTTCCTCCAACTTTCGGGCTATATGGTCAACATACCGGGATGGTTGCCTTCCCATAGCGTCTCAAATGTGCTCTGTGGGAGTGAGATGAGAAGACCTAACTGGCCAATGAAGTATTGGGAAAATGACAATTCATAGCCAAATTTCCTCCAACTTTCGGGCTAGATGGTCAACATTCCGGGATGGTTGCCTTCCCATAGCGTCTCAAATGTGCTCTATGGGAGAGAGATGAGAAGACATAACTGGCCAATGAAGTATTGGGAAAATGACAATTCATAGCCAAATTTCCTCCAACTTTCGGGCAAGATGGTCAACATTCCGGGATGGTTGCCTTCCCATAGCGTCTCAAATGTGCTCTATGGGAGAGAGATAAGAAGACCTAACTGGCCAATGAAGTATTGGGAAAATGACAATTCATAGCCAAATTTTCTCCAACTTTCGGGCTAGATGGTCAACATTCCGGGATGGTTGACTTCCCATAGCGTCTCAAATGTGCTCTATGAGACAGAGATGAGAAGACCTAACTGGCCAATGAAGTATTGGGAAAATGACAATTCATAGCCAAATTTCCTCCAACTTTCGGGCTAGATGGTCAACATTCCGGGATGGTTGACTTCCCATAGCGTCTCAAATGTGCTCTATGGGAGAGAGATGAGAAGACCTAACTGGCCAATGAAGTATTGGGAAAATGACAATTCATAGCCAAATTTCCTACAACTTTCGGGCTAGATGATCAACATTCCGGGATGGTTGCCTTCTCATAGCTTCTCAAATGTGCTCTGTGGGAGTGAGATGAGAAGACCTAACTGGCCAATGAAGTATTGGGAAAATGGCAATTCATAGCCAAATTTCCTCCAACTTTCGGGCTAGATGGTCAACATTCCGGGATGGTTGCCTTCCCATAGCGTCTCAAATGTGCTCTATGGGAGAGAGATGAGAAGACCTAACTGGCCAATGAAGTATTGGGAAAATGACAATTCATAGCCAAATTTCCTCCAACTTTCGGGCTAGGTGATCAACATTCCGGGATGGTTGCCTTCTCATAGCTTCTCAAATGTGCTCTGTGGGAGTGAGAGGAGAAGACCTAACTGGCCAATGAAGTATCGGGAAAATGACAATTCATAGCCAAATTTCCTCCAACTTTCGGGCTAGATGGTCAACATTCCGGGATGGTTGACTTCCCATAGCGTCTCAAATGTGCTCTATGAGATAGAGATGAGAAGACCTAACTGGCCAATGAAGTATTGGGAAAATGACAATTCATAGCCAAATTTCCTCCAACTTTCGGGCTAGATGGTCAACATTCCGGGATGATTGACTTCCCATAGCGTCTCAAATGTGCTCTATGGGAGAGAGATGAGAAGACCTAACTGGCCAATGAAGTATTGGGAAAATGACAATTCATAGCCAAATTTCCTCCAACTTTCGGGCTAGATGGTCAACATTCCGGGATGGTTGCCTTCTCATAGCTTCTCAAATGTGCTCTATGGGAGAGAGATGAGAAGACCTAACTGGCCAATGAAGTATTGGGAAAATGACAATTCGTAGCCAAATTTCCTCCAACTTTCGGGCTAGATGGTCAACATTCCGGGATGGTTGCCTTCTCATAGCTTCTCAAATGTGCTCTATGGGAGAGAGATGAGAAGACCTAACTGGCCAATGAAGTATTGGGAAAATGACAATTCATAGCCAAATTTCCTCCAACTTTCGGGCTAGGTGATCAACATTCCGGGATGGTTGCCTTCTCATCGCTTCTCAAATGTGCTCTGTGGGAGTGAGATGAGAAGACCTAACTGACCAATGAAGTATCGGGAAAATGACAATTCATAGCCAAATTTCCTCCAACTTTCGGGCTAGATGGTCAACATTCCGGGATGGTTGACTCCCCATAGCGTATCAAATGTGCTCTATGAGACAGAGATGAGAAGACCTAACTGGCCAATGAAGTATTGGGAAAATGACAATTCATAGCCAAATTTCCTCCAACTTTCGGGCTAGATGGTCAACATTCCGGGATGGTTGACTTCCCATAGCGTCTCAAATGTGCTCTATGGGAGAGAGATGAGAAGACCTAACTGGCCAATGAAGTATTGGGAAAATGACAATTCATAGCCAAATTTCCTCCAACTTTCGGGCTAGATGGTCAACATTCCGGGATGGTTGCCTTCTCATAGCTTCTCAAATGTGCTCTATGGGAGAGAGATGAGAAGACCTAACTGTCCAATGAAGTATTGAGAAAATGACAATTCGTAACCAAATTTCCTCCAACTTTCGGGCTAGATGGTCAACATTCCGGGATGGTTGACTTCCCATAGCGTCTCAAATGTGCTCTATGGGAGAGAGATGAGAAGACCTAACTGGCCAATGAAGTATTGGGAAAATGACAATTCATAGCCAAATTTCCTCCAACTTTCGGGCTAGGTGATCAACATTCCGGGATGGTTGCCTTCTCATAGCTTCTCAAATGTGCTCTGTGGGAGTGAGAGGAGAAGACCTAACTGGCCAATGAAGTATCGGGAAAATGACAATTCATAGCCAAATTTCCTCCAACTTTCGGGCTAGATGGTCAACATTCCGGGATGGTTGACTTCCCATAGCGTCTCAAATGTGCTCTATGAGACAGAGATGAGAAGACCTAACTGGCCAATGAAGTATTGGGAAAATGACAATTCATAGCCAAATTTCCTCCAACTTTCGGGCTAGATGGTCAACATTCCGGGATGATTGACTTCCCATAGCGTCTCAAATGTGCTCTATGGGAGAGAGATGAGAAGACCTAACTGGCCAATGAAGTATTGGGAAAATGACAATTCATAGCCAAATTTCCTCCAACTTTCGGGCTAGATGGTCAACATTCCGGGATGGTTGCCTTCTCATAGCTTCTCAAATGTGCTCTATGGGAGAGAGATGAGAAGACCTAACTGGCCAATGAAGTATTGGGAAAATGACAATTCGTAGCCAAATTTCTTCCAACTTTCGGGCTAGATGGTCAACATTCCGGGATGGTTGCCTTCTCATAGCTTCTCAAATGTGCTCTATGGGAGAGAGATGAGAAGACCTAACTGGCCAATGAAGTATTGGGAAAATGACAATTCATAGCCAAATTTCCTCCAACTTTCGGGCTAGGTGATCAACATTCCGGGATGGTTGCCTTCTCATCGCTTCTCAAATGTGCTCTGTGGGAGTGAGATGAGAAGACCTAACTGACCAATGAAGTATCGGGAAAATGACAATTCATAGCCAAATTTCCTCCAACTTTCGGGCTAGATGGTCAACATTCCGGGATGGTTGACTCCCCATAGCGTCTCAAATGTGCTCTATGAGACAGAGATGAGAAGACCTAACTGGCCAATGAAGTATTGGGAAAATGACAATTCATAGCCAAATTTCCTCCAACTTTCGGGCTAGATGGTCAACATTCCGGGATGGTTGACTTCCCATAGCGTCTCAAATGTGCTCTATGGGAGAGAGATGAGAAGACCTAACTGGCCAATGAAGTATTGGGAAAATGACAATTCATAGCCAAATTTCCTCCAACTTTCGGGCTAGATGGTCAACATTCCGGGATGGTTGCCTTCTCATAGCTTCTCAAATGTGCTCTATGGGAGAGAGATGAGAAGACCTAACTGTCCAATGAAGTATTGAGAAAATGACAATTCGTAACCAAATTTCCTCCAACTTTCGGGCTAGATGGTCAACATTCCGGGATGGTTGCCTTCTCATAGCTTCTCAAATGTGCTCTATGGGAGAGAGATGAGAAGACCTAACTGGCCAATGAAGTATTGGGAAAATGACAATTCATAGCCAAATTTCCTCCAACTTTCGGGCTAGATGGTCAACATTCCGGGATGGTTGACTTCCCATAGCGTCTCAAATGTGCTCTATGGGAGAGAGATGAGAAGACCTAACTGGCCAATGAAGTATTGGGAAAATGACAATTCATAGCCAAATTTCCTCCAACTTTCGGGCTAGATGGTCAATATTCCGGGATGGTTGCCTTCTCATAGCTTCTCAAATGTGCTCTATGGGAGAGAGATGAGAAGACCTAACTGGCCAATGAAGTATTGGGAAAATGACAATTCATAGCCAAATTTCCTCCAACTTTCGGGCTAGATGATCAACATTCCGGGATGGTTGTCTTCTCATAGCTTCTCAAATGTGCTCTGTGGGAGTGAGATGAGAAGACCTAACTGGCCAATGAAGTATTGGGAAAATGGCAATTCATAGCCAAATTTCCTCCAACTTTCGGGCTAGATGATGAACATTCCGGGATGGTTGCCTTCTCATAGCTTCTCAAATGTGCTCTGTGGGAGTGAGATGAGAAGTCCTAACTGGCCAATGAAGTATCGGGAAAATGACAATTCATAGCCAAATTTCCTCCAACTTTCGGGCTAGATGGTCAACATTCCGGGATGGTTGCCTTCCCATAGCGTCTCAAATGTGCTCTATGGGAGAGAGATGAGAAGACCTAACTGGCCAATGAAGTATTGGGAAAATGACAATTCATAGCCAAATTTCCTCCAACTTTCGGGCTAGGTGATCAACATTCCGGGATGGTTGCCTTCTCATAGCTTCTCAAATGTGCTCTGTGGGAGTGAGATGAGAAGACCTAACTGGCCAATGAAGTATTGGGAAAATGACAATTCATAGCCAAATTTCCTCCAACTTTCGGGCTAGATGGTCAACATTCCGGGATGGTTGCCTTCTCATAGCTTCTCAAATGTGCTCTATGGGAGAGAGATGAGAAGACCTAACTGGCCAATGAAGTATTGGGAAAATGACAATTCGTAGCCAAATTTCCTCCAACTTTCGGGCTAGATGGTCAACATTCCGGGATGGTTGCCTTCTCATAGCTTCTCAAATGTGCTCTATGGGAGAGAGATGAGAAGATCTAACTGGCCAATGAAGTATTGGGAAATGACAATTCATAGCAACATGTGCCGTGTGCGGTATTATCTTGATGAAAAGAAAGTCCTGGGCGTCTCAAAATGAAAGGTAACACTACCGGTCGTAGAATGTCGTCTACGTACCGTTGTGCTGTAAGTGTGCAAGAAATGACAACCAAACGGTAATCAAAGGAGATGGCACCCCAGATCATAACACCCTGTTGTAGGCATGAGTGACGTACGATAGTAAAGGCCCTGGACGTCTCCAGAAATGTCTGCGGTTGTTGTCAGGAGTTAGAAACGGGACTCGTCACTAAAGACTATGTTCCCAGTCAGCGCCGTTCCCAGTTGATTGAAAGCGGCACCATTGCAATTCTGCACCATCATGGTGCGTCAATTTTTTTTTGTTGTAGATTCTATTTCACGACCATGGAATCAGAGATAGGTAGTTGATTTTAGGTCGCATTGCAACAACACTACGGGCTATTGGCGACGGACCGGGATCAATCCGAAAAGAAAGATCCGAGGACATCACAAGGGCAGGTCCGAGAGAAATGTATTCCAGATGCGAGATGTTGATTTTGCCTTATAGGTTACAGTGCAATATATAAGGTTCTGCACCCTTGGCAAAAGTAGGACTTGGCGTCCTCATGTCAAAATGTTTACAAGCAGAACAAGGACTAAAAATAAAAAGATTAACTGGATTTATACATTTGTCATAAAACAATTTCATGAAATAAACTTCATGGAAAATTATACCTATAAATTACAGCAAAATTTTCTTGCTTTTCATTGGACAAATTCTCTATGTGTGAATGCGAGTGTGCGTGTGTGTGTCGTAAAAGTTCATATTTTCTGGCGTCTTTTGTAAAACGGATTAAATAGCAAGGTTTATCAAATGTTCTTGCCCCATGCTAGACCAGAGGTAGTTTTAACCCCAGGTGCAGAATTATATTCAGTGTTCTGCAACACAACTCCAAGCTATAGCAATTGATCTGCAAGCATTTTGTCCGAATTTTGAAAATTGCAGTAACATCAAAAACAGACGTAAAACACAATTATCGGCTAAGTATGTATTACGTATGTATAATAAAACATAAAAGCTAATTAACTTACTTTATTTAAAACCAAGGCATACTTTCAGAATTTGTAATTCTGTCGATAACTTTTGAAGTTAATAATTTTGTCATTGATATAGAAGATGTGTTATTTATAAAGTGTTTGTTGTAATTTGGGCGGTATAGGGTAATATTAATTGTAATTTTTAATTAACGTCGTACTAGAGCAACATAGCGGGCTATTGACGACGATCCGGGATCAAACCCCTAAGGGAAAGATTCGAGGACAACACCACGTAGTTTTGAACCACGGTCAGATGACTGGGTGGTGTAGGGAGGTTGTTCCGTAGCTAGAAGCCGAGCGACTCGTATGGTGGTTAAGGTGTTAGCCTCTGGATCTGAAGGTTTCTGGTTCGAATCCGGGCCCGGGCATTGATGTTTGTAAGCGTATGGTGTAGAGGCGACTGGTGCACCTTAAATCTGTCGTGGCCGAAAGTCCTCACGTTGGGTTGGTGTGGAAGTTTGGAGAGTGGGGTACCAGCTCAGGTTCTTTCTCTTAAGGGACTGTCGTCAATAATGTTGCTCCAGTACGACGTTAGCTAAAATTACCATTACCGTAGCTAGAAAATAATATCGTAATTTATTATTGAAAACAAATGTGCTAAAATTTTGATAAAATTAAGGTAAAATTGTTCTGCAAAGACTTAAATCAGCTACACACATCGCAGATTTAAGCACTTTATGCTCCTGGAGTTTGAGCTATGTTTCAACTTACTATATCAGCGCTCGCAGGACGCCTCTGTAACCGGTGAGGTAAAAAAAATTCTGAGGATCTATATTCAAACATGTATCTTTAAGAGAATATTTGCATACACGTTTTAACAAGTCAAGTTGGGCTGCTCACTATATCCTCAATAAATTCCAACCTGAGCTGTGAAACATTGAATTTCTCATCAGCAAAGCCTTCAACATTAATATGCTTCCAATACTGAAGCCCAACCTTACACCGACTAGAGTATTTAATTATTTTGACATCATCATTATTATATCTTCGTTGGAAAAAAAGGAGAAATATTTTGCCACTTATGTGCAGATAGCTTATTTTACTGAGAGGTTTACTTCGCCAACCGGCGCCCCTATGTTATGTATGATGCCCTTGGTGGGACCAAGCCCTAGGTATGGCACTGGCCAGCGCCTCCGTCTTGGCGTAATATACGATCGCATCTGTCCCTTGACTTTTAACCGACCCTGGCCACCACCACGTAGTTTTGAACCACGGTCAGATGACGAGGTCATCCCTGATCTGGCACTCGCTCTCTTCAAACTTTCCCACCATGACAACGTTAGGACATTTGCGGGCACAATATATTCAACGTGCACCCGCCCCCACGTACAATACAGCCTTTGATTGAATCCAGTTTCGAACTCCCCACTCTCCACTTTCTAATCCGCGCCTAACAAAATGGCGGACGCGCTCACATTGAAGGCAGGTATGGTAGGTATGCTTATTTACATACTTTGAAATACCGCAACGGGCTATTGGCTATGGTCCGTTATCAAACCTGAAGGGAAAGATTCCAGGACACCACCACGTGATTTTGAACCACGGTCAGATGACGAGGTTACACCTGATCTGGCATCCCACTCTCCAAACTTCCACACCCTAACGTGAGTATATTTGAGGCTACTATATATTTAACGTACACCAGTCCCACTTTGCAGACGACAGTCTTTGGATGTATTTGAACTCGCAGCCTTCCCATTGCAAGCCCGTGACTCTTGCAACTGGGTTACCGCGGCCGTATTGAAGTTTTGGAATTTGGGATTTTGTTGCTCGAAAAAACAATTACACTGGTGAAATAAATTAAGAGAATTTGCATATTTTATCGAATTTCATGAAAAGAACTGAATGGAATGTAAAACCACTGATTCTAGACAAAAATGCAAATCTTGTACGTCAAATACGTAAGCGTACAAGTGTGTGTAGACGGAGCCAGTAGAGAAACAGGCTTTATAGGCTCGCGTAAGTTAAGACGCATTTCGTTCGCTAGCACACCTCGGCGAATGTCTTGTTGTTATTTTGCAGCAATCGGTTGATTTCAAATTGTGACAGTAAAAATGAGTAACAACCAACGTTTAGATGATGGAATGAGGTGGCGAGTTGTGGGGAGGCTAGAAGCAGGCCAATCTCAAGTCCAAATTTGTAGAGAGTTCAATTTAACGCCCAGCGTCGTGTTTAACTTATGGAAACAGTTCCAGGAAACCGGATCCATCGAGAGGAAGCCTGGGCAAGGTCGTCCAAGAGCCACGACGGCAAAAGAAGATCGCCATTTGTCGATTATAGCGAGGCGTAACAGGAGTGCTACAGCTTCTCAGCTCTCTCGTGACTTGTATGCAGCCACAGGAACCCGTGTATCAAGGGTGAATGTTTCCAAAAGATTTCATGAGAGAGGGTTGTTCGCAAGAAGACCTGCTGTTTGCGTCCCACTCACTTCTACGAACAGGAAAATCCGTTTATCATGGTGCAGAGAGAAGAGAGATTGGAGTATGGATCACAATGGGCGACCGTTCTCTTCATTGATGAGTCCCGGTTCAGCCTAAATACCGATTCTCGCCGTACGTTCATATGGAGAGAACCAGGGACCCGCTACCTACCCTTCAATGTCCGCGAAATCGACCATTATGGGGTAGGAGGTTTAATGGTCTGAGCAGGCATCATGTTGGATGACCGCACACCTCTCCATGTCTTTGAAAGAGGCAGTGTGACTGGTGTGAGGTATAGGGATGAGGTCTTGGAGCCCTATGTTTGCCTTTTCAGGGTTGCAGTCGGTCCTGAGTTCATTTTAATGGACGATAACGCGAGGCCATATAGAGCTCTTCTGGTCGACGAATTTCTAGAGAATGAGGATATTCGCCGGATGGATTGGCCAGCCAGATCTCCTGACCTTAACCCTACAGAGCATGTCTGGGACGCTCAGGGAAGGACAATTGCAACTCGCAACCCCACTCCGAGAACCAGCCAGGGAATGAAAACAGCGGTTCTGAACGCGTGGGACCAATTGCCACATGAAATGATAAACTGCTTTATTTCAAGTAAGAAATCACGCTGCGAGACATGTATAACTGTAAGAGGGGACCATACCCCCTATTAACCCATCTATTAACCCATTTTTTTTGTTTATTCTGCAACCACTGTTTCATACCTTCCGACTCCAACGAGTATTACGCACTATCATGCGCGTGTATTACAATTATTGAATGTTTATTTGTTTTGTATTGTATCAATGTATGTACATATCAAATTTCATTAAAATCGGTACAGTAGTTCTAGAGATAATCGACCAGGTCTGGAAATGCTCTTAATTTCTTACACCAGTATATATAACAATTGGGAATTTATTCTTTATAATTGTTTAGGCAACGTGCTGAAAACGTATTCCGAAAACAAGTCAGGTGACGTCACGTGATGGGATACGACCAGCTTCACCCTTCTTAGCAGAATAGAATGTCCCTCACATTCTTTTCAACTTCGAAACTGTCGTTCCGTCATGTATGACAGTCTATGGATAGCGGTAATTTCGGAGAATCTCCCCGATTTCTAGAACCACCCCATTGAAGTGAATCATATCAAGAAACCTTTCGAACCAGAACATAAAAAAAAACATATTTCCACGTAGCGGAGGAATTTACCTTATCCTCGATTTCTTGGAAGTAATTTATCAACGACTCTCGTCTATGAATCAAGTAAACAGTCTCAAAAGGGAATAGTTATGGACTGCCCACAGTTAATTTGGCCTACGCTTGCGTCCCTGTTGCCAGGTGTGATTGAGTTAAGTTTGTGGAGGGAAACATTTCGTTAATATTACATACTTCGATCTTTTTGGTGTTCTTATTTTCGGTAAGGGGTTTTTTCAGTGTAAAGGTAACGACCGAAGAAGACCGAAGAGAAAATACTTCGGTTTGAAAACTTATTTTATTTATCTCCGCTTAAGCGATATATGTAATGTTTAATGTCAGCAAAAGTTATAAAGTGTTATTCAGGTTGAATTAATTAACTGTAGAGATGAAAAAATAACAGGAATAATCGCAAAAGCGTGAATATTATTAAGGTACGTAGGTGATAAACGTTCTCGCAACACAACGGACTTTTGGCGACAGTCCGGGATCAAACTCGAATGGAAAGATTCGAAGATAACACTATGCAATTTGGAACCACGGGTCAGATGACGAGGCTACACCTTTAGATCCCTTGCTTCAAGATTCTATTTCTCCTTTCCTTGGGATAAAATCCTTCAGAAGTATTCGATTGCTCCTTCCCTTGGAAAAAAAATCCTTTATAAATATTCCATTACTCATATCCTATTCGAATGCAATCATTTTCAAAGATTCTGTTACTTGTTACTGTTACTTGTTACTGTTGTTGTCTGTTGAAAGGTATGTAGTTGGTGGCACTGAAGCAACATAACGGGCTATTGGCAACTGTCTGGGATGAAACTTGTAGGGAAATCCTAGGTAATTGGTAATTTTTAGTTAACGTCGTACTAGAGCAACACAACGGGCTGTTGACGACGGTCCGGGATCAGTCCCTTAAGGGAAAGATCCGAGGACAACACTTCGTGATTTTGAACCACGGTCAGATGACGAAGCAACACCTGAGCTGGCACCCCACTCTCCAAACTTCCACGCCAACCCAACGTGAGGACTTTCGGCCACGACAGATTTAAGGTGCACCAGCCGCCTCTACACCATACGTTCACAAACATCCATGCCCGGACCCGGATTCGAACCAGGAACCCTCCGATCGAGAGGCTAACACCTTAACCACTATACCGGTTGGTCGGCTGGGAAATCCTAGGACAACACCAAGTACTTTTGAACCACGGTCAAATAACGGTGTCCCACCAGAGCTGGCACCCCACTCTCCAAACTTCCACACCACGCCAACACGACGACATTTGAGGCTACGACGATTTTAACGTGCGCCAGCCCCCTTGTACACGACGGTTTTAGGTTGTATTCGAACTCGCAACCCTCCGTTTTCCAATCCTTTGCTCTTTCAACCAGGATACCACGGCCTATATATTATTTAAGAGTGAAGAGAATAATTGTAACACTGCTTCGACGTTTTATAAATTGCGGAATTAGCTTCAGACGCATATCGTATAAAAGATATAGTTTTAGTCAAGCTAAATGTAGGTGGCGGTACTGTTTTTGTGGTAGAACGTGTTCCTGTACTTATTCCGGAAGTGACGCCATGGCTTTTCAATACGATTTCTGCACCTCGTCAAAAGAAATTCCAATGAATGAATCAAATTTGATATAGGGACTTGGCAGCCATTTTGGAAGAGTAGCTGATTAGCAACCGGACGAGCTATTCCACGTTAAATTTGTCGTGGCCTCACTTTGACTTGGTGGTGAAGTTTGGAAAGTGGAGTGCTTTCTCAGGTGAAGTACTCGTCATTTGACTTTCTTTGATATTACGAGACGTCCTTGAAACCTTCCGTTCGGGACAGCTACTAGACCGTCGCCAATACCCCGTTGTGTTGCATCAGTGCAACGTTAATAAATTACCTACCTAATTGTCTTTTTAAGGGGGTTTTCTGTGTAAACGTAAACCTATTACAGAAGAGAAAATACTTCGTTTGAGATCTAGTTTGATGTAACATCATTTAGTTTATATATGCCGTTAGTATTTAATCAGCATGTTGATAAATAGTACTTTGGTTGGCTTAAAACAGTTTTCAGAACTTCGATAGAATGATTGACTAGTAATTTCAATATTTATACAGGGTGTTTCGGTGAACCGTTTCGGAACTTCTAAGAGGGGTAGGGTACATCCTGACGAACCAAAATCATATACCAATGGGCAGTCAGAAATGCTTTCCTGACGCAGTAGATAGCGTTGTGCGAAAATGGAATGGAATGGTTGTGCGGAAGGAATTTTCAACACGCATAACGACCATATCTGGGCGGTCGAGAACCCGTATGCAATACGACGTCGTGCAGCACAGATTCGATTTTCGGTCAATGTATGTGCCGGTATTATGGGAGATCACTTCATCGGACCTTACCTGTTACCGTCTCGTCTAACCGGACCTAACTACTTGCTCTTTCTGCAGCAAGTATTGCCACAACTTTTGAGAGATGAACAGATTTCTGCATCGACGCAACAGACAATGTGGTTCCAACACGATGGAGCCCCTGCCCATTATAGCGGAGATGTTCGTAACTACCTGGATGTCACATTTGGTCAGCAGTGGATCGGACGTGGTGGTCCCGTGCGTTGGCCTGCTCGGTCACCCGACCTATCATGTCTTGATTTTTATTTCTGGGGTCATCTGAAATCGCTAGTTTATGACACCCCTGTTGACAATGTTGAGGAGCTGGTTGCAAGAATTGCAGTAGCTGCCGGAGAAATTCGAGATATGCCTGGAGTATTCCAGAATGTTCGGATGTCCATGCGTCGGAGATATGAGGCGTACATTGTAGCCCGTGGAAGAAACTTCGAACACTTACTTTAATCCATGTACTTTTTGCTTCTTTTCATGTATTATTAAAACGATTTCTCACTTACGGTCTCTTTTCTTTACGGTGCTTCTGTGTACAACACCGCTTCAGGAAAGCATTTCCGACCCCACAATGCTATATGATTTCGAGTTGTCAGGATGTACCCTATCCCTCTTAGAAGTTCTGAAACGGTTCACTGAAACACCCTGTATACTATTTAGGCTTAATCTATTCATTCAGCTTGTTGTAGTTGCTGGACAAAGTACTATTGCAAATAAGTGAAAGGGTTTTCTCAGATTTATTCTCAACAAGCCACTGTGTGGTAAGCACGGCGTTGCCCGTGACAGTTATTTTCGTGGGGTCAGGTGTGACCTCTGATCGTTAACGTTCGCCAATCCCGGTGGCATTTCCATTTCCAACGCATTCTCATTTGGTTTGCTTCGCAAACCAACACCACAGGCAACGCCGTGATGCCAATAAATTAATTAAAAATATTTTCGATTGAAATTTAAAAATCGGTCTGGACACATTTAATCTTACTGATACTGAAAACATTAAAAAGATAAAATAAAAAAATTTTAAGAATGAGTTCCGCAGATATTAAATCCGTTGAAAATTTTACTCTATCTTTATCGATTGCGAAGATAAGAAAACCTCAAATAGTCTTTGCCAGTGACAAAGTTAAAATCGCTATCAAGAAAGTCATACTAATCAACAACGCAAATCAAAACACGCTAGAATCGGAAAGTTTGGCATGATCACCAAGGTTTTTGGACGAAAAATGTTTGTGACGTCGAAGGTCGAAAATCGCAAAGTCCTTGCCTTTCTTCAATGACTTCACATTCAGGAGAGAAGAAAGATGAAAAAACTAATAAATTAATTTTTAAATGTCCTAAATTAAATTTTAAAATTCGGACTGGACACTAGAATTGCAAAAAATTCGGACTACCCTGTGTGCTAAATTTCATTATTGTAAGTGCCATAGATTTGTCAGGACAGTGCACACCGTACATAGACACACAGACAAACACTTCCTTTTATAATAGTTGAGGTGTACATGCCACCTCTGATGTTTGAATAAAGATATTCACAGTAGAAAAAAAAATTCTGAGATTAAAAAGTAATGTACTATGTGTAGGTATTGACTAAACGTCGTAATCTAGCAATGTGACGGGCCATTGCCTATAATCCGAGATCCAACCCGAAGGATTCGAGGATAACACCAAGTCATTTTGAACCACGGTTAGATGACGTGATTAAAACTTGAGAACTGGAACCTCACACTCCAAATTTACATACCACGCAAACGTAAGGTTTTCATAGGCTAAGACAGATTTAACGCTTACCAGTTATCGTGTACTAGACGGTTTTGGGTTGCTAGTCCGTTACTCTTCCAAGTGGCATACCGTAACCCCCTACTAATTTGAGATAAAAAGGAGACATTTCTTGCTACTGTTTTCATAGATTTATGCAACTAATTTCATAAGTGCTTTGTCTGTATCAACTCTGTAAAGGTTAGAGCCGTTTGCATGATTCGATAGACCTCGAAAAATTTATTTTCTCCTCGTTTTATCTGGAGCTACAGTAAAATATTCTACGGTTAATTGACTGACGTGTAGAGGAAACATTCGACAAAAATCTAAACTGATGATTCAGTTCACCACGATATTAATACTCAATTTGTTTTATTTGTTTCATCCATGTAGTCAACTTTAAATGAACACTGATTAAAAATGAATAATATAAGTTCAAAAGTTTTAAGCAAGCCAAATCAGAGCTTGTGTACTAAAAGTATAAAAAGTAACGACAGTTTTTTTATTGTTTAAAAGGTACAGCTTTAGTCTACGTTTACAGCGGTGGAACCGGCATTGGCGCTTTTTTTGCCGCACTTCTAGTGGCGAGTTATGATAGGTTAAGGCAACCCATCTGTATAACGGTTATTGCGGTTTTTATGGCAACCTCTTCAAGCGGAAATTTTTAATTTTTATTTTGAATACTCCAGAAAGTTCTTTCAATATCCGTTGAACTTTCTTTTGATTTCATTGGTTCATTTCAGATAATTGTTTCCTTAACAACTTTAGAAGTGCACCAAAAAAAAAAAAAACGCCAAGTCCGTTGCCAACGCAAAAAACGTAGACTGAAGCTGTACCTCTAAAAATAGAGTGTTAATGGCGTATGGACCTTTAAATATTGTACTAAAGAATCAACTAAAAAATTATATATACTATATCAATAACTCAGAATGATGTTTCAAACTTTCTAGCTACAAAAATGGAAATAAACACAACAGAACCCCCTTCCATTTTTAGTAAACAATGAAATTATTTTGAGTATAATAATGTTAAGTTCATTGTTACATTAACACCGAAATTTCTATTTCATTATTACCTAAACATCGTTGAGTATTTAAGCGATATTGTTTTTAAAAGATTTTGTCATTCATGTCTGTAAAATTGCTAACTAGCGCCTTTTAAAACTTTGATCAAGTGAGATTAAAAGACGTTTGATTAAAGCATGTTTTTACTGTAGAGGAGTCTTTCGCTGCAATTTATTCATAAACAGTACTTTTCAGTGCTATTTACTTAATTTTATATTCACCTTTTAAGATGTTGGATTGGTTCGGGAAACAAATGTAAGTGCGTGATTTATTCCTCATCTTTTCCATAAATTACTCTTATTACTTAATTATTCTGTCATTAATTATTTAAATTATTTGTTAACATCACGTGTTTTCATAAACTGTTGGTTTGAAATACATGTAATGTACACCCTTCCCTGTTATGAGAAAAATAATATATACTTATCTGCTATTCCAGAAAGAAATTTCGAGAAAAGCGAAGCAAAAGGAAGCAGTCCAAAAAGGAGGCCAAAAGGCAGAAAGAGCAACCCTATGTTGAACGTTACTACCTCTCAGAGTGTAATGCCGAACATCCTGAAGAATTCATGGACTTGCGTCTGCGTACCATCGAAGACGAGATGGTATAAAGATATCTACTTGCTGTACAAGCTGCTGACGCACCAGCTGCAGAAACTGCCCCAGATCTCAACGAAGACGATGAATTCGACATATTTTTGACAAGTAGAATCGCATGTGTAGTAACATCTTAATATGTCCACAACTAAGTATCGGATAACCTTGAAAATATGGTCTCTGGAAACAAACCTTCTGATACACTGATGGCTTAATTTCACAACTGTTGTCACGACATGTTTTTGACTAGTAGAATCGCATGTGTAGTAACATGTTCATATGTCTACAACTAAGCATCCAACAACCTTGAAAATATGGTCTCTGGATACGAATCTTCTGATAACACTGATGGATCAGCCTAATTTCACAACTGTTGTCACGACATGTTTTTGAATAGTAGAATCGCATGTGTAGTAACATCTTCATATGTCCACAACTAAGTATCGGATAACCTTGAAAATGTGGTCTCTGGAAACGAACCTTCTGATAACACTGATGAATCAGCCTAATTTCACACCAGTTGGATGAGACCACCGGAGATTCAAATTATGAAAGCCCTGCCAAATAGAATGGCTGATTTTCTCAGTCAGTGTTGTCCTGATGACTCGGAATGCTTCTTCTCGTAACGTAACTAGAGTAACTGCAGAGAAAGATCAAATTCCATGTTGAATGAATTGTGGATATTTCAATTTCGACAAACATAATGTCATGTTTGTGAACAACGCAGACTTGGGATACGTCCTTTCTTACGATTTCTTTTTGTATTAGGAAAAGTCACAACCGGGTAAGAATCCTATAAGACATTAAAAAAAGAGCTTATAGTTTTGGAAAGAAGTTATAAATCATACAGCTTCAGCACAAAAAATATCTATATAAATAAGAATCAATAAACCTCCATATTACGTTACGAGTCTACCTACAGCGGAAAAATTAAACCTTCAACTAGTGGAGCTTGTCATCCTGTTTTTACCTTACCTTTGTAATTTGAAAACAATTTAAAATCAGTCAACATTTGAAATTAAAGAAAGCAATAAATATTTTACCCTTATTCATTGAGTGCATATTTATTTCTTTTATTATAGTACTAGGAAAAGACCGTCGTATACGACAGGTCCATAACAAAGTTAATTTATTTAAACTTCATTATGTATATATTTTTTGAAACATGGGTACAGCTACACTCTACGTTTATGAGTGATGGCAACGGCTTGGCGATTTTTTTTTTTTTGGCGCACTTCTAGTAGCGAGTTACGATAAATTAAGTCAAGCCATCTTTCGTTGCTGTTGTTGTGGTTTTCACGGCAACCTCGGCAAGCGAAAACTTTCAATTTTCATTTTGAATATTCTAGAAAGTTCTTCCAAAATCCGTTAAAATCGTTTGATTTCATTGATTCGTTTGAAATTTTTTCTTTCCTCCCATTGGTTATTTTGTTTTTAAAATATCCTTTTATTGCATTGGTCCTTTTAAATCGTTTTCTGTGATACCATTGGTCCATTTATTTGTATTTTGACAGTTGTGGAATTTTTATTTTGCTATAATAGTTTTCACGACAGGATTAAGAGTTTTGATTTTTTGACCATTTTCGTTTTCATTATTTTTTTTACGAGAGAATTCTGACGTTATCAGGTATTATTTCTTGCTTTTTTTCTTTTGTAAATCTTTTACTTTTTCAACATGCTCACTGTATTTAGTGTAATTGATAAGTTTCAGGGTATTCTTTCCATTCGTATCTTAGTTTCTCTGCTGGTTCACAAATGTGTTTTGATATGTGATTAAGCTTTTGTGAAATTTTACTTTTTGTGAAATTTTTTTTTAAATATACTTTTTAAAACGTTTTGAAATGTGCTTAAAAAGTGTGTTGTAAAAAGAAAAAAAATTGTGACAGAAAAGAGTTAAGAAATAATTCTTTCCTTGGCGACTTCAGAAGTGCGCCAAAAAAAATCGCCAAGCCGTTGCCATCAGTCATAAACGTAGAGTGTAGCTGTACCGAAGCATGATGATGGTACATGATCATTAGCCGCGATATCCAGTTTGAAATAATGATTAAAAGATGAATTTTGATACTTCGTATCTCGTTTCAGCTCGTGACATCACACAACCAAACAAAACAATTAGTGTACAGCTACTATTAGTGTCTACTACTATATTGGCTTGGCGATTTTTTGGTAGTAACGAGTTACGGTAGATTAAGGCAACCCGTAGGTCTTTACGGTTATTGTGGCAACCTCTGTCATGGCAACCTCTTCACAAACGGTAACTTTCAACTTTTATTTTGAATATTCTAGAAAGTTCTTCCAAAATCCGGAAAGTCGTTTGATTTTATTGGTTCGTTTGAAATTTTTTCTTTGCTTCTATTGGTTATTTTGATTTTTAAATATCCTTTCATTGCATTGGGCCTTCTAAATTTCTTTTTCTGTGATACCATTGGTTCATTTATTTGTGTGTATACAGTTGTGGAATTTTTATTTCATTATAATATTTTTCACGAAACTTTTAAGAGTTTTGTTTTTTACCATTTGTGGAATTTTCGTTTTTTTTATTATTTTTTCCCAGAACAATTCTGACGTATCAGGTTGTATTATTTCTTGCTTTTTTTCTTTTAAAAATCTTTTTATTTTCAAACAGCATATTGTATTTAGTGTAATTGATAAGTTTTAGGGTATTCTTACCCAACATTCGGAGCTTAGTTTTTCTGCTGGTTCACAAATGTGTAACCGTCTAAGAATCGAGCGAAAAACTCGAGTTTCAATCCTGCGGTGGTGGCGATAACATTTTTTTAATACAGAGAAATTATTCCTTTCATAGAAAATGACCAATCAAATCTTTCCAAAGAATTCCATTCTAAGTATATGACCAATGTCTTTCCAAGGGATTCCATTCGAAGGATTAAAACAATAGAATCTCTGCAAAGGATTCTATTATGAGAAAAAAAACAGTATAATCTTTCCAGAAAGTTTTATTTACGTAAATGGCCAATAGAATATCTACAAGGGATTCCCTACGAAGGAAATGACCAATACAATCTCCCAAATAATTCTATTCTGAGAAGGGATCAAAAGAACATTTGTAAATGATTCTTTTCTAAGTTAAGACTAATGGGATATTTCCAAAAGAATTATATTATAAGGACAAGGCCAATAGAATATTTCCAAAATATTCGTCTCTAAAAGGAGATAAATACTCTTTCCAAAAGATTCTATTCTAAGGGAAGGACATATAGAATCGTACCAACTGATGCTTTTATAAAGAAAGGACACACATAATATTTTCGAAGGATTCTATTCGATAGAAGAAGGGGACCATAAGTATCATTCCAAATAATAATAAAGATAGGACCAATAGAATCTTTCCAATAGGAAAATACAATAGAATCCTTCCAAACGACCATAATCTAAGAAGCAATTGGTCAGTAAAATCTTTTTAAATTCAAAAGTATCATGGATTCTTTCAATCCATAAATGTGAATATTTAAACATTTTTTTTAAATCGTGGGTGGGATAAAATCTATAAAACCTACACCGCTTAGAAATCTCATGACACTTTGGGGATAAACCATGTCTTAAGTGGTATTCGCTTACACATAAAAAAATGAAATTACTATATCTGAATATGTTTATTTCAGGAGTTAAAAAATCATATCTAAAGTGGTATTACATATACGTAAAAGTAATGAAATTAATATGTTTGAATGTGATAATTTTATTTATCAACGCAAATCACAAAAAATGATACTACTTATTCAATAGTTCCAATTAGTTATTAATGCATTAAAACCATATCAGTCGCGAAATTTTGAAGTGAGAATAGTTGCCTCACTCTTAGATTAATTTGAAACATGTCTTTTTGGTGCCACTTTCATTCATTGAATTTCCTTCACAGAACAGTATAAATACCTGAGCATTTCATTGAAACAGTTAGGCAATTTCCTCATTTCCGTCGGCAATAAAAAGGTCCCAAATTAATCTTATAATTGAATCAGCGCAATTTTTCCCCTGTGAAGACAGCGCCATCTTGTAGAATAACGTTAAACTAAACGTGGCGTCAAACGCGGGGAAAAGTATTCAATAGTAGGTACTCGAATACGTGGTTTGTAGATTTTGATGGACGTGACGACCAAGATTTTTCAACAAACATGTTGGTTAGGGGGAATTTGAAGTGCAAAATTCCCTGCTGTTGCTCTTTCCTAGTAGAAGAATTGCACAACTTAACTTCGTAGTTTCAAGCACAACACAACCCCAAGAGCAGAAAGTGTGTAAAAATGCGCCATACGTCGCAGAACAAAGTCTTTGCAGAAAATATTTTCATTAATTTTCCTAAAGTTTGCCGTGTTTTAAAAATTATTTGCCTACACAGCCCAAACTACCACAAATACTTTTTAAATAACACATCTTTTATCTCAAGGACACAATATTTAACTTGAAAAGTTATCGACAGAATTGCAAATTCTGAAAGTATGCCTTGGTTTTAAATAAAGTAAGTTAATTAATTTGGATGTTTTATTATAAATATGTAATACATATTTAGCCGATAATTGTGTTTTAAGACTGTTTTATATTTTACTGCAGTTTTTATAGAATTCTGTCAAAATGCCTGCAGAAAAATTCTGTACTCATATGGCAAAATGTTATCAGTCACTTATTTAAATTTTTCGTGACAGCAATTTTAAGATCCTACATGTGTTCTGTGGTTTTTGACTTATTACAATTTTCCACCTTTGTTTTCTCATAAACTGAAAGAAAGACGTACGACATTTTGCCACCTTCTAAACATTAACAAACCAGACTCCAGGATGGGACTTACTCAATCTTTTGGGAAAAGTGACTTCTGACATTTTGCTATATGAGCACAAAATTACACTTGCGTGGAGTTGTGCCGCAGAACACTGAATATGATTCAGCACCAGAGAACACAACGAAATTTTGAAACACAGTCAGATGACGTGGTCACACCTACAATGGAACCACACATCTCAAAGCTTCCAAGCCACACCTGCGTGAAAAGATTTGAGTACACGACAGCATTAACTTGCACCAATCGCTTTCTACGCGACAAACTTTGGTTAGATTCTTTTTCACACCATGAAAACACACAGTTGGCTGAAGTGCATTGCTAAATTATCTTGGTTCGTCGAATAAAAGTTTTTTTTTTTAATTATTACTTTTAAATAACCCTCTCAGAGGGACGTAATATTTTCGATTAGTGTGGTATTGTTTTTACCTCACGTCACATAATAGTTAAATTTCCACTCCGGGGCCACGGTAAACCGAATGCGAGGTTAACGAACAAGCAGCCTGAAGCTTACTAGTTTGAATCCAACAAACACCGTCGTGCACAAAAGGAGCTATTGCACGTTAAATCCGTTATAGTCAACGTGAGGACGTTTGAGACCACTACAGAGTTAACTCGCATAACATACTCGGTACATTCCTGTGTGTTTGGGATCGCTACTTTCCCTTAACGTTTATACAGTAAGTTTCCCTACCTACCCTTAACGTTTGAACAGAAAGTTTCCCTACATCCGCTTATAGTAGTTTGAACAGTGAAGTTTTCTTAGCTCCTCTTAACGTTTGAACGGGAAGTTTCAATACATCCGCTTATAATAGTTTGAACAGAGAAGTTTCCCTACATCCGCTTATAGTAGTTTGAACAGGGAAGTTTCCCTACATCGGCTTATAGTAGTTTGAACAGGGAAGTTTCACTACATTCTCTTATAGTAGTTTGAACAGGGAAGTTTCCCTACATCCGCTTATAGTAGTTTGAACAGTGAAGTTTTCCTAGCTCCCCTTAACGTTTCAACGGGAAGTTTCAATACATCCGCTTATAATAGTTTGAACAGAGAAGTTTCCCTACAGCCGCTTATAGTAGTTTGAACAGGGAAGTTTCCCTACATCCGCTTATAATAGTTTGAAACGGAGAAGTTTCCCTACATCCGCTTATAGTAGTTTGAACAGGGAAGTTTCCCTACATCCGCTTATAGGAGTTTGAACAGTGAAATTTTCCTAGCTCCCCTTAACGTTTGAACGGGAAGTTTCAATACATCCGCTTATAATAGTTTGAACAGAGAAATTTCCCTACATCCGCTTATAGTAGTTTGAACAGGGAAGTTTCACTACATTCTCTTATAGTAGTTTGAACAGGGAAGTTTCCCTACATCCGCTTATAGTAGTTTGAACAGTGAAGTTTTCCTAGCTCCCCTTAACGTTTCAACGGGAAGTTTCAATACATCCGCTTATAATAGTTTGAACAGAGAAGTTTCCCTACAGCCGCTTATAGTAGTTTGAACAGGGAAGTTTCCCTACATCCGCTTATAATAGTTTGAAACGGAGAAGTTTCCCTACATCCGCTTATAGTAGTTTGAACAGGGAAGTTTCCCTACATCCGCTTATAGGAGTTTGAACAGTGAAATTTTCCTAGCTCCCCTTAACGTTTGAACGGGAAGTTTCAATACATCCGCTTATAATAGTTTGAACAGAGAAATTTCCCTACATCCGCTTATAGTAGTTTGAACAGGGAAGTTTCACTACATTCTCTTATAGTAGTTTGAACAGGGAAGTTTCCCTACATCCGCTTATAATAGTTTGAACAGAGAAGTTTCCCTACATCCGCTTATAGTAGTTTGAACAGTGAAGTTTTCTTAGCTCCTCTTAACGTTTGAACGGGAAGTTTCAATACATCCGCTTATAATAGTTTGAACAGAGAAGTTTCCCTACATCCTCTTATAGTAGTTCGAACGAGAGGTTTCCCTATAACCTGTGGCGTTT
The DNA here is from genome assembly GCA_947359465.1 of Metellina segmentata. Taxonomy (NCBI): domain Eukaryota; kingdom Metazoa; phylum Arthropoda; class Arachnida; order Araneae; family Tetragnathidae; genus Metellina; species Metellina segmentata. The sequence goes on from OX375882.1 coordinate 100,477,957, forward strand.
TGGCACCACAGCTATACAATGCAGTCAAACTCAATCGGCTACCTTTTAAGCTATTTATTTTCCTTAAGGCTTCAATGACAGTTGGAAAAATATTTACAAATTTACAAAGAATAATCACTAAACGACTGTTCATGCAAAAACCATCTGTTTCTCTTCGCAGTTAGTTTTTTACCGGTGTTTTCCTTACTGTATAGCTGTAAGGAAAGCTCTATCGTCAACCACCTGCTCCAGTGGTTTCTGTCAGAGTGGTAGTGCGAGAGAGCGAGGTCGTTACTAATATTTTGTTGTTCAAACATCAAAATAACATAAAACACGTTCTCTCCTTTTTTTTAACGTTCACTGCGTGCACCTAGAGGGAAAAATTAGGTGCACAATTTTATTTTCATGTGCACAGAGCACCCAGATATTTCGAGCCCTGCCTTAAGGCTTATACAAAAAGCCTTGAAATACCCAATAGCAAAAGGTTAGAATTTCCTAACTATATTCAGGGCCGCAATAGCCTGGCTGGAAGAGTAAAGGACCACCAACCGGAGGGTTGCGAGTTCGAAACCCGATCCAAACATAGATCGCTGTTTACGTGGGGCTGGCGCTAGTTAACTGTCATTGCCTGAAACGTCCTTCCGTTGGCAACGACGGACATAACGTGTAATAGCTACCTTTGTACACGATGATGTTTGATTGAATTCAAACTCGTAACACTCCGGTAACTAATTCGTTCCTTTTCCATCCGGGTTACCGCGGTCCTTTACCAACCGAAATGGTAATTTAGCTGTGATGTGTTGTGGGGTAGGTAAGTAGATATTTTAATGGACTTCTTACTGGAGAAACACAACCGGATATTGTCGATTGTCAGGGATCAATCCCAAAGGGAAAGTACCGAGGACAACACCATGTAATTTTGAACCACAGTCAGATGACGAGGTAACACCTGAGCAGGCCCCCACTCTCCAAACTTCCAACTCCAAGTCAACTCGAGGACTTTCGGCCACGACAGATTTAAGGTGTACCAAACGCCTCTACACTATACGCTCACAAACATCCATACACTGATCCGGATACGAATCAGGAACCCTCCAATCTAACACCAAAAAAAGGACATTTGAGGTGTACAGTCGGGTCCCAAGTACCCTGACGTTGACTGCTGTCCACTTGTGTACGACCACCCCTTGGAGGGATGTCGCAAAGAACGGAACAGGGTGTTATGGAAGAAGGAGGAGGTAGACAGAACAAGGGAGAGACCTTGCGTAGGCGTTTTGCTCGGAAACAATAGTTCTGTAAATTAATATTTTAAGTTTAAACAATCCCGTTAACTTGAAGCTTTTATGTAATATTTGTAACTAACTTATATATAAACCTTAATTTTAACTTAATTGCTCCGTTCCTTTTTTTTTAATTAAACTTATACTGAATGATTAATTCCACATTCTACAAAATGGCCACGGTGTGTTCATTCGAGCACATTTGAAGGAGGTACGGAAGCAGAATTCGACTTACGACAGATTTAACGTGTACTAGCCCCCTTTGTACACGACGGTGTTTGTTGGATTCGAACTCGCAACCCTCCGGTTGCTAATATCCATTACTCTTCCAAAGGGTCACCTCAGCCCCTATTTATCATGGGGGAAAAACAATAATACACTAATCCAAAATCTGATGTCACTCTGAGAGGGTTGTTTAAAAGTCATTTTTTATAAAACTTTTATTTGAGAAACCATGATTGTTTATCAATATACATCAGCCAACTTTTTGTTTTCTTAGTATATTTTCAAATCCACGGTAGCTCGGTTGGTAGAGTAGCAAATTAAAAACCGGTTGGTTGCGAGAAAGAAACCAACTAAAGTTCGTTGCGTACAAGGCAGCCGGCGCACGTTAATTATGTCGTGTCGTCAAATATCTTCGCATGGGTGTGATATGGAAGTTTGGAGAGTGGTGTGCCAGCCCAAACATGACCTCGTCATATCACTGTGGTCCAAAATTACCTGGTACTGTCGTGAGACCCTTCGGATGTGATAGACCGTTTTGTTTGCTCCAGTGTTCGACGTTTAATAAATACCAATTTACCTATCCAACCACATTTACATACTTCTGTGTACATACTTATTGCTTGAAATTGAAAAATTGGGATTTATTGTTATTATCAAACAGTAATTTTCATTGCTGAAATTAGAACGGCTGTAATTGTTCGCTGACTTTTAAATGCTTCCAGCTATTTTTAGCTAACCAAGTAAAAATTTTCAGCGTCACAAGGTATGCCACCAGATTACGCTACTCCAAAACGTCTCCATATGCATAAACATTTTCTCATTTAAATTATCTGTCACAGGAAACCGACAGTTATTTTTAAAAAATTAAAAACGAAGCTACAATGGATTTCTCAATTTCCTCGAAAGCCATGAAATAAACAACAGAAAACTAAAGAACGGATTGCTTCAGAAACTATCCCTGGAAGATGTGGTAATGTTTTCCTGTTTTCACTCCGTCACGCTTGGAGTCCCTTCCCCCGTATCTGTCTGATTGCCCCCCGTGCGAGTAGCAACAAAAGAGGACAAACGAATGTCTGGGAGATGTCAAACTCTTTGAGAGCAAGGGGAAGAGGCGGACATTTGAGGAAGTGCTCGAAGTGTAACAATGAGTGTGCTTCACTCCGGGGGTGTTGTAGAGATTGAGATTTAGTTTTATTAGTGATGGGTTGATGGCAAAAGTTCGTCCCGTTCTATTTATATAAACTAAGAACAATTATTTTATTTATTAAAATTAAATCTTTCATATGGTATGTGCTGTTCTTTTCGATGACCTTTCTACAACTCTCTGGTCGCTGCAGGCTCAAAAATACACAGTGTTGTCCTGGGCTTTTTACCTTTGGATTTGATCCCGGACCATCGCCAATGGTCCAATATGTTGCTCCAGTGCGACGTTAATAAAAATACCTACCGACAGCTACATAATCCCGCTCTTATGAAACTAGAGAAGTCTGGCGAATGTAGCCACCACTACAAAATTAACTTATGCTACAATAGTATATAACAGGATGGTTCTAAGGTCATGGGACAAACTTGGAAGGGTGGTACAGCTTACTAAAACATACGTTTTTCGTATAGGAATGTATGGAAGGAAGTGACGCGTAGAGGCACGAACATAAAAAAAGACATGAACATATAAACATTGTTTATTTACAACATCCTTTCAAAGTGCTTCTTTGCAGCAATGTTTACAATAAATGCTCAAACTTGCGACCTACAAAAGTAATATCATCAATTGAGGAACTCGTTGCTCGACTGTCCATTGCTGCTGCAGGCGTGCGCCAAATGTCTGGCATCTTTTCAACTGTTCGCCAATCACTCCTTCGACGCTATCAAGCATGTATTATTGTTGATTGTGGCAATTTTGAGCAGTTATTGCAAACATTGCTGTAAAGAAGCACTTTGCAAGGATGTTGTGAATGAACAATGTTTTTCTGTTTATGTCTCATTTTTCGTGTTCGTGCCTCCACGCGTCACTTCCGACCATACATTCCCACCCAAAAAATGTATGTTTTGGTAAGCTGTACCACCCCTCCAAGTTTGTCCCATGACCGTATAATCACCCTGTATATAGCAGTATAACCCAACTCCCCAATGGAGTACTTTCTAGTGGACAAAGATTCAATGTTTCACGCCAGCTTACCAAATTGTTGACCGTCGGACCCGATTTGAACACGCAAGATTTAAAACTTCGACGGGTGTCGCAAACAACAACTACGAACTAGAATGATTATTTTATTGACTGTAGAGGTGGCAACACAGCTGCGAAAACTAACTTTGTTTTGAACTCTTATTTCGCTGGCAGATTGTGTTATGACACGAGAGCTGATGGTTAACAACTGTAATACTTAAACTTATATATATTCTTGTGCAAATACCTAATGATAGCAATAAATATTCTGTTTGCAAACATAAAAAGGCCATTTCACTTTCATTGCTAATTTTGAGTATAGATTGCTGTAAGGTATATATAAAACAGAAGTTATTCTAATTCAACTAACCGGGTATTTAAAGTAGAAGTTGAAGCAAGACAAGTGAAAAAGATGGCAAGGTATACAAATTGTCTTTCCTAATAAGTATTGTTTTTAACAAAGGTTAATCCTTCGCGACTAATTTCTGAACACTTTCAACAACCCGCCCTTTCATCAACCAAGGCTCTGTGATAGCACAGATACTTATCATTTTCCTATCATGAAGTCACTCCTGAGTTGACACCCCACTCTTCAAACTTCCATAGCACGCGAACATCAGACCAATTGAGGCCACAACAGATTTAACCAGTCAGTAGAGCGTCGAGCTCGCATCAGAAGGGTTGTGGGTTCTGTCCTCGGCGGAGCCTGCAATTCTGATGATTGCGAGATAGGCGCTTCGACCTGGATAAAGACCGTCGTGTTCACTAATGGTGACTGGGGCACGTTAAATAGGTCTTGGTCACAAAGTCCCCCATGTTCCCATACCAAATCAATACCTCTGGGGGTACCTGATCAGGGGGTTATCGGCCTCTGATTGGGATTTAAATTACGATATGTGTGAGTGAATGGATGTATGAAATGGACCTTCCTGTAAAACGGATGTGTCATGTATGTCGAGCTAAGTCGGACTTCCTCCCAATGGGGCTCAATAACATGGAAAGCGCACCCCCCTCGCCTCTTGCCGTCTTTGACGGGCCTGGCACTCCTCCGGTCTGCCAGTGTAGGCATAAGAAACGACAACACCAACAGATTTAACCAACAGATTAACCTTTAATACAAATCCATAAACATTGAGAATAAATATAACATGTAAGGCAGGTAGGTAGGTATTTTAATTAACGTCGTACTGAAGCAACAAAGCGTGCTATTGACGACAGTCCGGGATCAATCACCTAAGAGAAAGATCCGAGGACAACACCACGTAATTTTGAACCATGGTCAGATGACAAGGCAACACCTGAACTGGCACTCCAAACTTCTACACAAACCCAACGTGAGGACTTTCGGCAACGGCAGATTTAAGGTGCATCTTTCCGCCTCTACACTATACGCTTACAAACATCTATGCACAGACCTGTATTCGAACCAGGAACCTTTTTATCTAGAGGATAACACCTTAACTATCGACAGGTTAATCAGATAAAATCTTCTAAAAAACTTCATTTTTTTTAAATTTTGGCCCTTTTTTATTAAACATAATGAACGAAAAAATTTCGCTTTTTTTTTTATTCAAAAGAACATTGTACAAGGGACGGCAATTTTGAAGTATTGATGCAAATCGTGGCAATCATGAAAGAAAGCATCGGAATCTGTGGTTGCTAGTGTAATGTCCCTTCTTCCCGAACTGAGCACTTAATAGGGGGCGCTCTCTTCTGGTGTGGTTATGCAGATGAAGTCAGAGATTACGTCTACGGGAGGCAATCGAGCGAAACTCTTAAGATGACGTCAGAGTCTTGTGTAATCACAGACAAGTGTGGCTAACTTTATGCTTCTGTGTTGTATCGATGATGAACCATGTTGTATCGGTGATGAACCATGTTGTATATGTGATGTAAATGGAATGAAAGTTTAAAGTGAGTGACAGAGAGTGGTATTTTTTATCGCAGATATAGTACACTAGAATTTCATGGAAATCTTAAAAAAGTATTTAGTTTTTAAGTTTTAATTTTTTGTCGAGATCCTCAACGTCTGTTTCATACTTAATTAACACATATCAGCTGATTTATTTCTTGTCTGAGCAACTAAAATTACCACAAAACTAGGGCTCAAGAATGGATTATTATGCTACTATTTTCACAAATGTATGCTGCTGTTCTTCGTCTGGTAGCAACACCAACTAAAAAAATAAATTCCTAAACTCAAAAATAAATTCTTTCAATGTACCTACATTACCTCAAACTTTTTGCTTTTTCCGTTTTCTTTTTTCGAGCATCAGCACTTTTATCTTTACATTGAAATTAAAGGCCCATGCGATTTTTGGTTGTTCGCCATCTTCGCAAATCCAAGCGACACATTCCAATGATCCGTCTTCCCAAATAAAATAAATGAAATTCACTCAAATCGAGTCAATTAAACGAGCACCAGCAAACAAATTTGGAAGCATCTCAACCGAAACTTTCCAGTTCATCAAACGCATCAAATATTTCTACATTCGGCCACGATTCCAATACGCCATCGAAAATAAGCATGTTATTTATTTACCCGCACCATTTCAAACGTTGCGCGAGCGCTCAAATAATCAAATGTCCGAAATCTAAAATTAAAATGTCCATAATCCCAAGCGATATCGCACATCTGTTTGATATAATTTCATGAAGAATCCCCCGCTCTCAGGAAGACGTCTGTCAACAAATAAATTGCCCCGATAGCATTTTATATCAGAATCCTATCCGCGAAGTTTCATCAATTTCCATCAAGAATATTTTCAGCGTCTCTTGGAAGCGATATAAATGATGGGACGTTGAAAGATATGAGTCTTTGAACTCATGTTTCCTGCAATACGATAAGGAAATTGTTTTGTTTGTGTTTTACTGGAATGGGAAATGGTTTCATTTTCTTATATATCTATTAGATTAGATGACATTCAATGCTTGGGAACCTTGGGTTGTCTCCGCAATCGTTATAAACTTTGAAATGGAAAGTAAGAATGATTCTAAACTATATCAGAGTTAATTCTGACCTCAATTTACTCATGTTTGAAATCCAATATTCTTAAATATTCATTTAACGATGAAAGTTGTCAGAAATTTATAAAAATAGCATGGATTTAGACAATCGACAAAAGTCTAGGGCTAAATAATTATGATTTTTCTTAAAAAGAGTTTATAAAAATGACATAACCAGAACTGAAAGCTACACGAGAATTTCAAAAACTGTTGTTTGTTTTCCCTCACAACACATAACGGTAAATGGAAGTATTTATATAGCGCAACACTGGAACTTCACAACAAGCTATTGGTGACGCCCTTCGATCAACCCCCGAATTAAAATATCCGAGGACAGCACCTCGTAATTGGGGAATAGATTGATCTTTAATCTTAGTTCTTCCTTGCAAAAACACTTATGGGAGATGGGAACTAATCCTTAAGCTGTCAGTGTTTGAGTTGATGGTGCACTTTTTTATTTCTACACCAAAGATGAAAAACAAATGACTAGTAAAAAGGAGGTAGGTAGATATTTAATTAACGTCCCACTGAAGCAACGCAAGGGGCTATTGGCGACTATTCGGGATCAACTCAAGAAGGGAAAGATCCAAAGACGACACCGTCATTTTGAACTATGGTTAGATGACGTGGACACACCTAAGCTGGCAACCCACTCTTCAGACTTCCACATCACGCCAACGTGAGCACGTTTGAGGCAACGACAGATTTAACAAGCACCAGTCCCACTTGTACACGAAAGTCTTTGGTTGGTCTCGAACTCGTAACCCACCGGTTGCTAGTCCGATACTTCCAACTAGACTACCCCAACCATCACTAGGAGATCCTTTTGGTAGTTAATCGCGTCGAAAACTGCATAGTAGTGACCACCCTCTGGTGCAAAAAAGGGGCCAAGTTGGCGCCTAGTTGGAAGGGTAACGGATTAGCAATAACAGGGTTGCGATCCTAACAGACTGTCGTGTACAAATGGGACTATTGCTCGTTAAATCTGCCATGGCCTCAAATTTCCTCATATTCGCGTGGGGTACCAGCTCAGGTGTTGCCTCGTCATCTGAGTGTAGTTCAGAATTATATGGTGTTGTTCTCGGGACTTTAACTTAGGGGATTGATCCCGGACCGTCATTAATAGCCCGCTGTGATGCTAAAGTACGACGTTAATTAAAATACCTACCTACTTATCTGGTGAAAAATCGTGTGTCATCAATTCTGGACAAGGCGTTATATGCTTTTCGTTCTTGGATCTTCATTCCCCTTACAGAATAGGACAGTTTTGTCTCGACGAAGTATCTCGTCCTTGGCAAAATTGACCAGATCGTAGACGAGATCTTGTCAAGTCTTGTGGAAGCACGTATAGGGTTAATTGTCCAGTAACTCCTCAGCACGGGACTTTTAACTTAGGGGATTGATCCCGGACCGTCATTAATAGCCCGCTGTGTTGCTAAAGTACGACGTTAATTAAAATACCTACCTACTTATCTGGTGAAAAATTGTGAGTCAACAGTTCTGGACAAGGCGCTATATGCTTTTCGTTCTTGGATCTTCATTCCCCTTAGAGTAATAGGGCAGTTTTGTCTCGACGAAATATCTCGTCCTTGGCAAAATTGACCAGATCGTAGACGAGATCTTATCAAGTCTTGTGGAAGCACGTATAGGGTTAATCGTCCAGTAACTCCCCAACACACAACGTCACAATCCGTAGCTTTCTAGTTTCGTATCTAGCTATGAATAATCTCGTAAGCTATCATGAATTGCTATCAAGGATAAAGGTTAAGCTATCAAAGATCTTATAAAATACACAATGCATCTAAATATTCATTTCACGATAAAAATTTCGTGATCATAAATTTGAAAAGAAAAGTGCAATGGAAATTTACAATTTACAAGGGCAAATAGAAAGTTCTGATATCGAAATATGTCAGCAAATAATTACGATATTTTTGTGTTTTAAAAAATTATTTCTAACGTATTTGTCTAATACATGTGTCTGATATATAGATCTGTCCATAAAGTCTCCACAATTTCAAAAATGTATTACAAAGGTAAATGAAAAGACAGATAAGTGGAAATTATTACAAAATTAGACGTGTATGAGTAAACACATTTTATACTTATGAACTCTGAGAAGATTTCAGGTTACCCTTTTAAACATGCTTGCCTCATATTGAATAACACCAGTCCAAGCTGTGCCCAGAGATTACAATGTTGTAGTTAGAAACTGTAGCGAAACTATCTACAGCTGAATGTTCATACAAATTTCTATAGAATGTGGTCTAATTAGAATTATGGCTCGTTTTTCTCTATGAGCTCTCTAAATAAAAAAAAACCTCTATAGAAAGCCTATAAAAATATCTATAGACCTTCAAGAAATCTCAATAGACCATCAATAAATCTCTATACAATTGCATATCTCATTTCTAACTTTATTACCTATAAAATTCTATAGAAATACATTTATATAGAATCAGAGCTCGTTTGCTCTATAGAATTTTTTCTACAGAAATAAAATTTCGTTTCTCTATAGAATTAATTCTATAAAACTCTCTTAAAGGTAGCTACCTAGAATAACATAAGCGATGGATATTATACAGCAGTTTAAAGACCTGCGTATAATTGTATCGTCATATTTATAGAATTTTATGCCAACAACCACAAAAATCAGTAATTATATCCATAGTTGTAGTTTTATAGATAACTGTCATTAATAGTAAAAAATTAGATATTTATACAACAGTTTGTAAAGCTTTGTATCCCTTATGCTATATCATATTTTTATCACGTCAATATCAAAAACATTTTTATCAATTCTCAACTACTAATAAATGTTATCATCAGAATGAACAGGTGAAAAAAGGTATCACAAAATACATCTTATAAATATCAAACATACGCATTAAAAAATATACTCGAGAACCGATGTTTCAAAAAACAAGTTTATATACTTTCAGTTCCGATATCAATTCATGCAATTAACACAATTCTTACGATAAACCAACTATCTGTAAACTTTCTTAATTACAGAAATTAAAAATAGATATATTTTTAAGAAAACATTTTATGACACTTGCACTTTGTAGTGTAGGATGTAGTATTTATGCAATAGAAATATCATTTAACGTTCAGTAGCAATTTTTACAGAAAGACTTTTAAGCATATCTGTTGAAACCGATAGCAAAAATTTCATATATTTGTAAAGTTTACATGAAAAGTTCAACATATGCGAATTGCCATGTCATGAATTATTTGAAGTAAGCTAAATAGTGTTAGAGTTATTTCTCAAATTGCAAGTATCTCTCAGAACTCATGAATGACTAATACTGTAAACAAAATATCACAGATGCTCCACGAAAACAAAATATACATAACAATATTGATACTTTCTTAGTTAGTGTCTCTTTTGAAGCACTCTAACTAGTAACTAGTTATTGAACTTTTGAAAATGTTCGAATAGCAGTTTCGAATTTCATTAATTCGTACTTCTTTTAAATTTCAATTGTTGAATTATGGACAACAAATTTAACTGAAACAATTATATAAACATTAAAGGGTCATATTATACTAAAATTGATCAAAATGTTAAAAAAATTTACTATCATTTATTAATTATACAACTTTAAGACTATGTGCGCATAATTTTCTAGCTGTGGCTGCACTAATTAGCGAGGTATTCAAGTTTTTCTATCGAATATAAAGACCGAAACCAAAAGCATTAAAACTTCTAAGTGCTCTTTCTTAGCTTTTTATTTTTCATGACTATAGTGTGTGAAAAATTATAGGGATTTTACTGTAATGAATGTAGATATTTGAAACTTTTTTCTGTTGTTTATTATTTTATATTTCATACCTTTATGGCATATAATAAGGATTTGGAAAGATAGTTATTTTTTCAAAAAATGCTGAAATCAACTGATTTGTTTTTTGCTTTTTTTTTTACAGTATTTGTTACAAAAATATTTGTAATAAAATAAATAACTGTGGTACATGTAATCCCCTGCACAAAATTGTGAGGAACACTTCATAAAAGGTAAATAGAAAAAAATATTTTGAAAAAATTAAAATTTGCAGATGGAGTGGGAATTTGAAAATATTGAAATATTTTTTTTAAATTTAATTATTTTATTTTTGGGAAGGAAAATAATGTTTATCTTTTTATAATGTATATTTAATGTGTATTGAAATAAGGTGCATTAAATCCTTTTTTGTTGTGAATATCAAAATAAAAAAATTCTTCAAAAGGTACCGTGTCCCCTTAAATTCTATCACTATCAAGAGCCCGGATAGCCCAATGGGAATAGTAGTGGGTTAGTAGCCCGAGGGTTACAAGTTCGTTACTAGATCCAATCAAAGACAGTCGTGTACATGGGGACTGTTGCACGTTTAATTTGCCGTGGCCTCAAATATCCTCACATTGTTATAGCATGGAAGTTTGGAAAATGGGTGCCAGCTCTGGTGTGAAAACATATGACTGCGGCTCAAATTTAGAGGTGTTATCCTTGTAGTTTTCCTTACGAGATGGATTCCGGATCGTCGACAATAGCCCGTTTTGTTGCTCCAGTACGACGTAGATTCATCACTATCCTATTATTGTCTGGGCTACAGTATCCCAGTTGGAAGAGCAGCGCATTAAAGATCGGAGGGTTGCGAGTTCGAAACACGGTCTAACCAAATATCGTTACAAACACGAGGGATGTGCATATTTAATCTTTCGTGACCTTAAATGTCCTCACTGTCGTGTTGTAGAGGTTTGGAGAGTGGGGTGCCTATCCAGGTGTTTCCTCGTCATCTGACCATCTACCTTGGGGATTGATCCCGGACCTTCAACAATAGCCCGTTGTGTTACTGCAGTTTAACATTAATGAACTCACGACCTACCTATTATTGCCTACAACATTACCATATGTTTAAAAAGGGATCATGTCTTTTTGGATTCTATGGTTATTGCATCTGGATTGATCTTCCTCACGGCCTTCAACATGTCAGTCGAAGTCGCTGGCACTGCTATTTGACTAGTAAGCGATGTCTGCATTGTAGTGAGGTTGGACAAGCTGCTGTACATGGCAGCTCTAATACCACGCCGCTTGCCTATGCTGTACTTATCGGAGCGAATCCTCAATTTCACTGCGAGCATCTTCAAGATGTTCCGCTTTATCGTGAAGGACACGAATATCAACGCTCCTTGCAAACCGTTCAGAATTATGAAAGGGTACCAAAATGCGTTCAGTCTGGTAATCCCAGCTATCAATCCTAGTATCCATGTGAGCCCCAGCACTATTGACAGCTTCAAGTACAGGAAGTAGCGCACTTTGTCCGAGAAGTTGTTGACCATTTTGGTCTGGAGTGAGACTTTCCGGATGTGGACGGCAGTTATCACGAACAGTACCAGGTTGGTGAACAGCAACGCGGCAGCGGGGACGACGAAGAACAGAAGCAGGCCTTTCCTATGGTTGAACCAGCAGATTGGGTCGCCGTACTTGGGTCGGAATCTGTTGTCACTTTGCAGGGTATTATCCAGGACGACGCTCAAGGTGACGACGCTGAGCGACGCAGTCCAGGCGTACAGGGAGTACTTCAAAAACACCACCGACTTCTTCGAGCTGCGGGATTTCGTCACCGAAAACGTGCCGTGTATGTCGTACGCCATCACGCTCATCCAAGAGAATGCCGAAATGTAACCGAAATGCGTGGTAACACTGCTGACATAACACAGCCAGTGTATCGTAGAAAATTGAGAGCCCAGTAGCAAAAAGACGTGTCCACATAGCAAGGACGCCGATAGAGACATGAGGATTTTCCCTGGACAGTTCCTCAGGCTCTTCAGGAGGCTGTACACCAAAAGATGTAAGATCAGACACGTGATTGATATGCTTAGGGTGATGATTGAAAGCCAGGAATGCAGTTTCTTAGATGGCAAGAGGTTTGTTTCGTCATCCAAGCACACGATAATTTGCGTGTCTTCCTTGCCGTTCGTACGATGCACTTCGTAGTCTCTTCTAGATAGAAATTTCCGTGATTCGTTCACGTAAATGGTTCCGTTCGGGAACATGTAGAAGGCATCGTTATCAAGAGGAACTTTGAAGCAGTCGCTTTCTATGCCATCGACATCATCGCCAGTTTTGTTCAGTGGGACGCATTTGGAACCTTTCCTCTCGTACAGGTTCCCACACGTGAAATTCCGGCACCTCTTGAATATGGGATCCCACAACTGGCCATCGCTCAGACGGCAGGGATCTAGACTACCGATATCTTCCCAGCCGCCATTGAAGTTGAAATCGAACAGTAGAGACAGCGACGACTTCCCGGCACCACTCCACGGTGTTCCGTACTGGACCGGCGAGTACGGATCAACACAGCTCAGGTCCTCCACAACCACTCCGTTGCACAAAGCACAGTGGAAGTTTCCATACACTTCCCTTCTTGCGTTCGCGTAGACTTTGCTGTAAACGTACGATGTATATGCTGCGCACTTTTCACTGATCACATCACCGACGCCGTCCGGGCAGCTGGATACAGCCGGCTTGCACAACCTCGCACCGTAGCTGAGTATCCTCTTCAAGTTGAAATCCCGCACGATGATTTGGCAACTCTTCTGCTTGTCCCCGACTTTCACCCTGCGGAAATTCATCGTTCTCGGTACGTAGACAGCAGAGCTGAAGTCCAGGTCCTCCTCCAGACTGTTAACCAGCTTCTCGGAGTCGCCGTTGCAGTACATGTAGGTGTTCCACTTCACCAACCGAGTGTCCTTGTTGCACACGGCGCAGAAGACGTTCCTGTACCACCGTCTCGACGCGTCGCTCATCACCGGCAAGTCCTGGAGGTGACTGAAGGACAGCTTCTGCTGCTCGCGTATTGTGGCCTCGACCTCGCACATGTCGCGAACGTCCGGGTCGTCCCAGGATCCGGGACACTGCTGGTGCACATAAATGGGAATCCGCGACACGTTCTCGCCTCTGACTTCCCTACAGTTCCAGCTCGCACTGTTAGCAGACGCCCGGTTGATGCAGCAGTCTCGGTAATCCGCGCATCTGCCATCGCAGAAACACGACGAGTTCTTGAGCTCGTACAGGGTCCTCACAACTCCCGATTGTTCGGGATCGCAGGTCCGCAACTCTGCGTAGTCGCTCGCGGCACAAGCTCCGCTGTTTCTGAACAGTTCCTGCTCCTCGGAGACGTTGAGGCGATAGTCTCGATTGAGCAATGACCTCACATTTCCGTCGTCGTCGCGATTCACTCGATAACCCGGAACCAATGCACAGAGCGATAAGAAGAGTGCGACGGCATTGACCAAGCACATTTCCAAAGCAGATCTGGCCAGAATGAAACCCAGTTCCTCCCTTGGCACACACGAAGAAAAGAAAAGGCATCTTACGCCCATGCATAATTGGTGCGCCAATTGCGTCTCGAGGTTGCCCTTCGTTTAATGGTTTTTAAGCATAAACAGCCCGTCAGTCTTGATGATTTTGTTTGGCTTTCGTCAAGCTTTACAATAATGTTTTCGGCAGGGGCCGTATCAACATCTAATCGGTGAATATCGTGTGATTTTTAAATAGAACGATGATTCGCATCAGTGCATTGTTGACTCTCATTTGGAATCGTGGCAATGTGATAGATTCTAGAAAAACATAAAATATAAAGGATCATAGATTCATAAACAAAGGATCATAGTTTCATAAACAAAGGATCATAGTTTCATAAACAAAGGATCATAGATTCTAAAAAAGGGTTTATATATTCTAAAAAAAATCAGATTCTAGAATATAAAGGATCATAGATTCATAAACAAAGGATTATAGATTCTAAAAAAGGATTTATTTGTTCTAAATAATCATAGATTCTAAAAAAGGGTTTATACATTCTAAAAAAAACATAGATTTTAAAGAAATGAAACAGATTCGCTAGTAAAATGGATCATATATATTCTAAAATTATGGCAAAAACTAAATTTTACCGTGCAGATTTTTAAAGATTAGTTATTTTTATTTTATATCATGAAATAAATTATTATCGTGTTGATAATATTTTTTCAAACGTATTACAATGTAATGTATAATATTTCTTTACATTAAAAAAAAAGCACCTTTGCGAATCTTGGAAAAATTTTATGGGCCACAGTAGCCCGGTTAAAAGAGTTGCGGATTAACAACCGGAGGGTTAAGAGCACGAGACTAGGTCTAGCCATAAAGTGTCACGTGTGGAGGGGGGTGCACGTTAAACCTATCGTGTTCTCATTTTCCCTCATGCTGAAGTGGAGTGGAAGTTTGAAGAATGGGATTGTCAGCTCAGGTGTTAATCTTATCATCTGATCGCGATACAAAATGCCGAGGTGTCGTCCTAGCACCTTTCCCTTCGGGATTGATCCCGGATAGTCGCCGATTACTCGTTGTGTTGCTTTAGATCAGACGAAAAATGCTGTAGCATGATACATATCGTGGTTCCTTTGAAATGTTTATTTTTGCCGTTTTGGAGCTTAATCTAAGTTTAATCCAGTTGCTTTTACATCTCTCACATTCATTAGGAGGTTATGAGCAGAAGGTTATTACATACGTTAAATTTTACTGGACTCTAAAAGGCAACTTTTAAATAGTTTGAGTTTTTGAATTTTTGAGAAAGGTTTTCAGTCCACTTTCTACACTATATCGATTACTTGAGTCTACAGAACTTCTTACTTTGAGACTTTTCTCCGATGGCCAATCGGACCAAGTCGATTCCCAAACCCACCTGACCTACATTTTGGAGATATTACGACTTAGCCCACATTCATTGAAAGATCGATGAGCAAAATGTAATGACGTATGCTCAATATTACAAAGCACTGAAAGGAAACTTTTAAATGGTTAAGCATTTTGAACTTTTGAGAAAAGTTTTGATCCACATCCTACTCTATAACGATAATTTAAGTCTACATGACTGCCTAATTTAAGATTTTTTTATGGTCATTCGGATAAAGTCGATTCCCAAACCTATGACCCACACTTCTGAGGAATTACGACTCCATCCACATTTATTATAAGGTCGATGAGCAAAAAGTAATTATGTAAGGTAATTCCGGGTGAGACGCCCCACCGGTAGAGATGCCCCACATGATGTAATTTTGAAACTTTATGCTAGGTGGTTCTACTAGTTCCATGAATCTTTCAGTTAGATGTTTGTTGTGCTGTGAAAGTTTTGTTACATCACCTTTTGTTTTCTGCTATCAAAACAATATTTTAAGTAAGTGCCATGTTTTTTCCGACTCCTTTATAAGATTGATGTTGTAGTGTAAGGCTGGCACTAGTTAATTTGAATAGATTTTTTTATGCAAGCATAGAAACCTATAGTCAGGAGTTGATCAGTCGACTTTAGGCAGTTTACCGACATTGTTGTTGTTGACGTGTGTCTCCTGAACTGTAAAACACAAGATCGGGCCCAGTGATCTGAAGTAGGACAGACACAGAAGAAGAATATAGGTTTTATTTTACAAACACACAAATTGATCACTGGTAAAGACATAGGGGGTGCAGCTATCCACTTTTTGGTGAGGAACCACTTGGGCAGGAGTCTGACTTCTTCCTCGGACATCACATACAACCAGCCCTAGGGCAGTAGGTCGGGAATCGAACCACGAACCCAAGACGTGGGAGCAGAGTGCTTTATCCACTATACCGATTGGGCGGCTTTACCGACATTTTTGTTTTGTACTTTGGACAGTTGCCGAGGCATCTCTCCCATACCAAAAAGAGAGACGCCCCACATATATTTGGTAGAGATGCCCAACTTACGTATAACGTATTCCCACAAATTTTCGTTTTTATTGTTAAAACCCAATTTATTTTATAACATCTTTTCCTTAAGTGTGGCATCTGTCTCGGATTTACCTTATACTAAATGTTACGACACTAAAAGGCAACATTTATATATTTAAATATTTTGTATTTGGAGACGTTTCCGCTTCATTTTCTACACGATAATGGTAGCACAGGTCTGCATAACTAAGTAATTAAGGGAACTGAGACGTTCTCGACAACGCAAAACATGAAAATTTGTGGTGTACAAGACCTCCTTATTTTTCAATAAAAAAGAAATCCCTCAACTAAAAGACTATATTTATAAAAACTACATGCTTCATTCATTATATTGCAGTAAAAGTATATCCATTCTTTGCATTATTTTTTAAAATATGAGGAATCGAATAAGTACTTACCATAAACAGCCTTCTAATACATGGTGATGAATAGGTACGCTTAAAAAATTTTCTACTGCTTGGAAAATCCTAATGCATGCTTTAATATTGACACAAATGTATATGGATTGAAGTAAACTAATTTTTATTGCAGTATGTTGAATGTAAAAATTATAAAAAAAAGTTGAATCGAACAAATTTGAAATTCTGAAAAAAAGGCTGATTTTTCTCATAAAATTGGTGAATAAAAAAAATACTATCAATTAGAAATGAAATAAATTATGTTCATTGGATGAGCTATTACCATAGAAAGGTTCATAAAAAATTACACCTCTTTAATATGAATAGAATTTCTTACGAGCGTACCTAATTGCTGAAAAAACACATTTTGAGTAAAACTCAAAAAACTATACAATATCTTGCACAGACTCTAATTTTAAAGTTTAAAACATTCCTGCACTGTATTCCTCTTGCAATGATACTTCTAAAGTATCTTGTTTCCTTTTATTTTGCCTTTTAATAGTTCTAGCTTCTTTACTGGCCTTTTGAATCATGATTTCAGCTTCACAAATCCGAATTCTGTCGATTTTCCTCAGAGCATCACAAGTGTTACCGCCTGGATTTATTTTTAGTTCTTTTAAAACTTCTGTTCTAGTGAACACACCATCATTAAAGCAGATAACGGCATCCATAACACCGATCTGTAAAGTATTTTTACTTACAAACGTGTTTTTATGGATTCGCTCCCACACACAGTTATTGAAGCTCTCGTTTGGGTTTTGAGTACGCCCATGCATGCACTTTAGTAAGAGTTCCTTCGAACTCAGATCTCTAAATACTTTCTTTATAGCCAAGAGAACTGGTTCAGGAAGAGAATGCTTGTGAACATATTTTTCACCCGTTGAGAGACTTCGGTTATAACCACACCAACTATCAGCTCCCATAGGACACAAACCATGTTGAGGATTTTCATTGGTGGACAGTTTATGAAAATAGATAGCCCAAATGGATTTGGACATACCTTCAACAGATGTTTTCACATTTCTTCTAATGGCCAAGCCATAATATTTTTGGAGCAAAAGAATTTCTGCATCTGTTAGTCTGCCGCGTCCAGAAATCTTTTTCCCATCAGAAAGTTTGGTAATCTTCATATTGTTCTTGAGGGCCCTCAATCTTGCTCCCATTCTTTTTTGTACATGGCCGATGCATTCTAATTTCTCCACAGCAATGTCTTCACCATATACCTTCGACTCCTTAATTCGTAAAAACCCTTTTGAATCTCCATCACCGAGGTATTTCACATATCTTACATCTCGAGTTGCAAGGGAACGCTGAAAAATTCTGAGTGCTCCTTCACTCTCCATGCCTCCGCTGAAACCAGAATAGTTTGTTTGACAACTGTCACATTTCCCATCTTTATTTCTGCATTTGAAGCAGTATTTTGAAAGGCACTCGAAGTCAATAACTTTGCCGTTGTCGAGTGAAGTAGCTGTAACAACACCATTCATTGATGTGTGGCCCCTTTTCTGCCACGAACCATCTAAAGCCACTGGTATATCCCTTTTGCTATTGGCCAGCACAGCATCCTGAATGCCTTTCTGCATCGATCGTGAGGATACAATATCTAAGGCATTAGAAATGCTAGTGTTGTACCTTTCAAATTTAGCAGGTGGAGGGGGCAAGTTCATCAATGCACAAAATGTACGAGCTGCACATTTGCCTTTCCCAATACACCTCATACTATATGCCAACCTCACATTTATATCATACCCAGCATCAGAAATATTTGATGTCATGGCACTGCTACCACAACCGCAAACCTTACACATTGCAGAAATGTTCACTGCAAGTCCTTTCCGACTACTTTTGTTTTCGGAAACATCAAAACAGTCAGAACTGTTGCAATATTTGCATTTTGCAACTGTGTTAAAAAGTACGTTAAGAATATTAATATCTACTATGACATTCGTACTTTTACAACCGCCAAATTCGTCATCATCAAAATATTCTTCATCAGCAGAAACTCGGTCATTGAGATCCATTTTCTGTTTTGAAGCACTGACATCGAGCTGTTTATTGTCAACACGCTCCACGTACTTTGTTTGGGAAAATTGATTGGAATGGCACTTTCTCCGACCAAAGTTCTTGCTTCGTGGCATTCTAGATGTATTTAAATAAGTTAAACAGAGATAACTTTATAAAACAACTTGAAATCTGATAGCAAATTCAGACGAAAAGCACCTTGATTTCAAATGTAAACACAAAGCATCAGAGAGATAAACTGAAGTTTGCACAGCTTGTAATCTAAATAAAATAGAGTTGAGTAGTCTCCCACCTACATCAAGCTTAAGAATAATAAAAAATGCAAAATATATTATAAAATACAAACGTTAAAATGTATTTTGAAAGTTGTTTATGTCGTCTTCAAACATGCACCCTGTCAAAGGGGGCGTGGCAATCTTTGTTTACATCCTATTTCCTTAATTTAGCAGCTTTTAAATATTCAAACCTATACATGTTATACATTTTTGGATTCAGCAAAACGCCTTCTATTTTTTAATATAAAAATTGAAAAATCGATTTTTTGAAGGTACAGAACGTCCCAGTTCCCTTAGTCTTTTCACGATTAGGAATCCTGATGAGGACTAATTGGCGAGCGTGATGAAAAGGCACTAGCGACAGCTTCGATGGACAATCGACCGGGTCGATTCCCAACCTCACGTGACCTACACTTCTAAGATCCTACGCGACAACGACTCCACCCGCATTCATTAGGTCTATCAGCAAAGAGTAATGGCGTAAATTAGCTGTTACAGAACATTTAAAGACAACGGTCGGTTATTTTGAATTTTTTGAGAAAAGTTATCTATCCACCTTCACGATACCACAAGTCTACATGACATAGTAATTTAAATCTATTCACAAGGATATGCACTTTCAACACAATGTCATGCACATTTCTCATTAAGATTTGTGTTTCAGTTGCCCAGCAAACTTTTGAATATATTTTAACGTAACTGTGTAGGCCACAAAAAACAATGGTTAATGTTAACTGTTACAGAACATTTAAATTGTTAAAAAATTATCTGCGTATGTTAATACTTTAACTATAACATAACATTTAAAGACAACGGTCGGTTATTTTGAATTTTGAAAAAACTTCTCTATCTATCTTAACGCAGCACAAGTCAACATGACTCAGTAATTTAAGTCTGCTCACGAAGTCAAGCACAACGTTTTACATTACAACGATTTATCTCTCAGCAGGCCAACAATTTTTTTTAACGAAACTATGTAAGAGACCACAACAACAATGGCGAATGTTAACTGTTATAGAACATTTAAATCGTCACAAATTATCGGCGAATGTTAATGTGTTTAACTGTTACATAACATTTAAAGACAACGGTCGGTTACTATGAATTTTGAGGAAAATTCTCTATTTCCCTGAACGATAGCGCAAGTCTACATGACTCAGTAATTTAAGTCTTTTCACAAGGATATGCACTTTCAACACAATGTCATGCACATTTCCCATTAAGATTTGTGTTTCAGTTGCCCAGCAAACTTTTGAATATTTTTTTAACGGAACTTTGTATGAGGCCACAACAAACAATGGTTAATGATAACTGTTACAGAACATTTAAATTGTTAAAAATTATCGGCGTATGTTAATACGTTTAACTGTTACAGAACATTTAAAGACAACGGTCGCTCATTTTGAATTTTGAGAAAAATTCTCTATCTACCATAACGGTAGTGCAAGTCTACATGACTCGGTAATTTAAGTGTGCTCACAATGTCAAACACAACGTTTTACAATACAAAGTTTTATCTCTCAGCAGGCCAACAAACTTTTGAATCATTTTTTTAACAAAACTATGTAGAATACCACAGAAGCAATGACGAATGTTAACTGTTACACAACATTTAAATAGTCAAAAATTATCGGCGTATGTTAATACGTTTAGCTGTTACAACACAATATTTAAAGACAACTGTCGGTTACTCTTTGAATTTTAAGAAAAATTCTCTATCTACCTTAACGATAGCGCAAGTCTACATGACTCGTTAATTTAAGTCTTTTCACAAGGATATGCACTTTCAACACAATGTCATGCACAACGTTTTCCATTACAACGGTTTATCTCTCAGCAGCACAACAAACTTTTGAATTATTTTTTGAACGAAACTATGTAGGAGACCACAACAGCAATGGCGAATGTTAACTGTTACACAACATTTAAATAGTCAAAAATTATCGGCGTATGTTAATACGTCTAGTTGTTACAGAATATGTAAAGACAACGGTCGGTAACTCTTTGAATTTTAAGAAAAATTCTCTATCTACCTTAACGATAGCGCAAGTCTACATGACTCGTTAATTTAAGTCTTTTCACAAGGATATGCACTTTCAACACAGTGTCAAGCACAACGTTTCCCATTACAACAGTTTATCTCTCAGCAGCCCAACAAACTGATGAATTATGTTTTGAACGAAACTATGCATAACACCACAGCGTTATTTATCACATATACCAATGTCGTCGCCTTCATAAGAAACGACACCAAACATGGAACTACATTGTGGAAGTCACCACCCTAACGCTTCCCAACTGTCAACAGAAAACACGAAACACTAAACCTACTTCATAATCCTGATGAACTAAAATTTTAATACCAGGCGTCCGCGACGGACTAAGTGCTTCTGGTAGGCAATAATTGTCCGATAAAGATCTCGAAATAGAGATAAAACGGCAAAGAACGCCATTTACTTCCGAAACTCTCCCTCGGGGTGGAATTTATTTTGAGGTCGCTCAGTAAACCCTGAACGCAATTCTCCAGAAATAAACCGCTCTCTCTCGTGGAGATGAGCAGTAGGAACTTTTAAGCAAAGTAAATATTATGTCTCCTGCCCCGACGACTCCTTCTGGAAGACCCAAGAAATGTGGTTTAGTTACTTCCACGTGGAGCGTTTCCCTGGAAAGTTATGGGTGCTCTTTTTGTGGGGGAGCTTCCTATGTGAACTGCTTTTTTGAGGTCTTTCTCTTGCGGAGTTTCTTCTTTGTTTTCGGATGTTTGAAGCGTATGCGACGTTTTTTACCATAAAGACCATTTGTCCAATGATAATAGGGTTAGGTTGTCGTTTATTGCTTTCGTGAAAGTGCGAATTACGAGTCTCTAGGTACGTGCCGATGAATATTTTCGCGGCATGTGTATGGTAGGTAGGTATTTTAATTAACGTCGCATTGGAGCAATACAACGGGTTATTGGCGATGGTACGGGATCTAACACGAAGAGAAAGGTCCGAGGACAACACCACGTAATTTTGAACCATGGTCAAATGACGTGGTCACGCCTGAGCTGGAATCCCACTCCACAGACTCCCAACACCAACATGAGGACATTTCAGGTCACGACATATACAACATGCACCAGTCTCATCTGTACGCAACGGTCTATTTGAATTCGAACTCGCAACCCTCGGATTGCTAGCCCGTTACTCTTCCTACTAGGATACTGTGTGGCCTGTAATGTCGTGAGAAGAATTTAAGTGGCGAGTTTCTTGTAGGCAATTAAAACAGCTTATAGAAATACAGCACATTTAATTAGTTACTAAAGATATGTACACTTTAAGGCTATTTCGAGGCTAAATATGGTATGCACAAATATGGTTTCAGTCCCGTGGTTACATCGGAGCAGTCCAGTTCTGCTTCCGTTCACGTTCAACGATTCTCTCTTCTTCGAGGGGGGAACACACACGTTCTTACGAAGCGCGACAGTTCAAAGACGAGTGGCTACCTCGCATTCATCTACCCCCATCCGGTCATAAATACACCAACCGATTCCCTTCGACAGCGAATCCACGTAACAGAGGAAATCTCGAAGAAGACTGAATCAGTAGAAAAGGGATACCCCATGACGCTACAGATTTTTCCTTCCCCCTCAGATAACTTTTTTCTAGGAGATCAGGAAAAAGTTTCAGCTTTATGCCAATGCAATCCACAACTAATGTTCCTGAAACACATGCATTTTCACAGCACAGAGTATCTCTGTCATAATAAGGTTGCGACATTTCCCACAATATTTAAACATTTGGAAACCTAGTAGAATTAAATAAATAAACCTACGGATAAACAATTTTAAAAATGCTACAAATGACGCTACAGGCCGTTAAAATCGCTGTATGCTTCGAAGACGTTTCAAATTGCATGCCTCCTAGCACATAGATAGATTTTATGGTGCATGAGAAACAATCTCCGAATAACTGCCTACCAACCGGTATAGTGGTTAAGGTGTTAGCCTCTAGATCGGAAGGTTCCTGGTTCGAATCCGGGTTCGGGCATGGATGTTTGTAAACGTATGGTGTAGAGGCGGCTGGTGCACCTTAAATCTGTCGTGGACGAAAGTCCTCACGTTGGGTTGGCGTGGAAGTTTGAAGAGTGAGATGCCAGCTCAGGTGTTGGTCCCCAAATAGCCAATCCTCAGGTCCAGGTCCCCAATAGCTTCGTCATCTGACCGTGGTTTAAAATTACGAAGTGTTGTCCTCGGATCTTTCCTTTAAGGGATTGATCCCGTACCGTCGTTAATAGCCCGTTGTGATGCTCTAGTACGACGTTAATTAAAAATTACCAAATTACCTCCGAATAACTCAATAACGGCAAGTAAATGGCCATTCACACATGTACTTTTACTGACACAAAAGAAACACACCCAGGGAGGATTCGCCCACAACTCGCACGGGTTAATTCAGAAATCGAACTATGACTTACTAATGACAAGTAATTACTCCGACTGACCAATATCCACCCAAAGCTCTGGAGTTGACCACAGCATAAAACCTAATCCTCCTCACCAATAACTCCCCGCGATCCCTAATAGCGAAACACTCGTATAAATTACCAAATCATTACCTAAGCCGCTCTAAACGCGCCGACCTATCATCCTAGAGGACTCAAGCGACCGTTCCGTTGCAGCAGAAATAAATCACATCTGCATCCCATTCGCACGACGGATCGGAATCGCGACCCGCTTTGACTCCTACAGAGTCCTGCCGCTTCACTGCGGATGGAAGAACGGCCGATGACCGATGCAGCGGGGCTTAAAGCAACGAGTCTCGCTGCCGTGGCCATTTGGAGATATGCAGAGTGCTCTTTAATAATGGACGCCTCGACGCTGGAGATGCCATTTAATAGTGTTGCAGCTTTTGCACGTTGAGGATTTGCTGCGAGTTTTGATTGGGACTGTTGATAATTACCGGGCTGCTGCAATGGAGGCATTAATTCGTGGAATCGGCTTGGAATTGAGAACTTATTCACGAGTTGGATACCTTTTTAGTAGAGGTAGATAGGTATTTAATTAATGTCGCACTGGAGCAACACAAAGAGCTATTGGCAACGGTCCGGTAATGGTAATTGTAATTTTAGTTAACGTCGTACTAGAGCAACACAACGGGCTATTGACGACGGTCCGGGATCAGTCCCTTAAGGGAAAGAACCGAGGACAACACCTCGTAATTTTGAACCACGTGGCAACGGTCCGGAATCAAGCACGAAGGAAAAGAATCGAGGTACAGGTAAGGGCAACAGTAGTCGGTTGAATGGTAATTTGGTAATTTTAGTTAGCGTCATACTAGAGTAACACAACGGGCAATTTATGACGGTCCGGGTAAGGGTAATTTTTAGTTAACGTCGTACTAGAGCAACACAACGGGCTATTGACGACGGTCCGGGATCAGTCCCTTAAGGGAAAGATCCGATAGTAGTCTGTTGGAAGAGCATCGGATTAGCAACCGGAGGGTTGCGAGTTTGAATCCAGACAAAGACGGTTGTGTACAAAGGGGGCTGGTGCAGGTTAAATGCGTCGTGGCCTGATATGTTCTTACGTGGGCGTGGTGTGGAGGTTTGCAGAGAGGGGTGCCAGCTCAGGTGCCTCATCATCTGACCGTGGTTCAAAATTATGTGGTGGTGTACTCGATTCTTTCCCTACGGGTTTCATCCCGGACCTCCCCAATAGCCCGTTGTATTGCCTCGGTGCGACGTTAAGTGAAAACTACCTACTATATCCGTTTTAAACTATTTACTATAGAGGTCGGGATAGTCCTGTTGGAAGTCTGGAGGGTGATTTAGCAATCGACGTTAAGTGAAAACTACCTACTATATCCGTTTTAAACTATTCACTATAGTCACGATAGCTCTGTTGGAAGACCGGAGGGTGGTTTAGCAAACGAAGGGTTACGAGTTCGAAACTAAATCCAACAACCGGGATCAACACTATCACCCCCTAAAGATCCGTTTCATCTGACCGTGGTTCAAAATTACGAGGTGTCAAAAATTGTTAAATTTTTTATTATTTTTTATTATTTTAAGAAATTCTCTGTGTTTTTCTGCTTAAAATGACGTCTAAATCATGTTTCTATCTTAATTAGAACTAGAGATATAATAATTTTTGTGGTACGTTGTTTGGAAAATCTAACTCTCTTGACAGTTGTTGTCATGGCAACAACATCTGTCTTTAAAACTTTAAATGCGTTTTTCTCCATGATACATTTTTTCAAGATTTCCTGTATTCAAATTGCTATAAGTCGTAAGCCGATAAAGTTTAAGGGTTAAAATTTGGAATATATCTTTTACAAACACTATACTTTAATTTTGATTCAGCAAATTAAAAACACATATTTACTTTAAAAAATATGACGTTTTTAAAAAAAAGTACCTAAACATTTTCACTCAAATATTTGTTTTTAAATAAAATTAATATTTTTTAAATTGCTGATTCAAAATTAAAGTTTATAAATTTGTGAATAATTTATTGCAAGAATTTTGAAAATCGAACAAGAATATTTTGAGTCGTAGTAATTTAAAATGACCCCTCTTTTTTTTTAAATTTAAATTTAAAATTTTTAAAAAAAATTTGAAAAAATTTTGTGTTGTGATTTTGTTTATTAGTTAGATGGGTAATCAGTACAAAAAAATTCAAAATTCTAAATTAATTATTAAAAAAAAATTTCGATGTGTCGCGGACCTTTAAGGGATTGATTGATCTTGGACCGTCGTCAATAGCCCGTTGTGTTGCTCCAGTACGACGTTAATTAAAATGTCCTTACCCTAAAGATCCGAGGACAACACCGCGTAATTTTGCACCACGGTCTTATGACAAGGTCAAACCTGAGCTGGCACCCACTCTTCAAACTTCCATACCACACCAACACGAGGATATTTGAAGCCACGACAAATCTAACGTGCATCAGCCCCCTATGAACAGGACGTCTCTGATTGTATTCGAGCTCACAATAGGGATGCGATGTCGATGTTTTCAAAACATCGATGTTTTAGAAAACATATCGATGTTTTGGAGCCGATGTTTTTGCATCATCGATGTTTCCACTTGACGATGTTTTAATTGAAAAAAATACCATTATAATTTAAAAAAAAAGTACCATTATATATTTAAAAAAAACTAAGTTTGCATAATTCTTATAGTCAACTAATTGAACATACTTTTAGACCAAAGTGGCCAAGGGTGGAGGGTCTGAAAAGTATTGATGCGACATCGATGTTTTATAAAAACATTGTTGCATTTACTATCGATTTACTGGAGCCGATGTTTGTTTAACATCGATGTTTTTACACTGTTGATGTTTTATTTTTGAATAAAAAAAGCACCATAGTAAAAATTAAGAAAAATAACCGTGAACTAAGAACTTATCAGTGATGGCGACACCATCAGAAAGAGTTTTTTCTCTAACTGGTAAAAAAAGAAGTCGGCATAAGATGGATAAAGTTAACAAACTTATCTTTTTTACAAACTATAACTTTACAATTATTAAGGCCAATAATAATTATAGGCCCCAATATTTTTTATTTACAGTAAATAAAAACTGTTTGTCGTGTATTTGTCGTGCAAACCCTCATAAGATAAATAATTAATAATAAGCAACAATAATTATTGTTATGTACCTATCTAATTATACTAATAGTCTGAAGAACCTATATCAAATTTTTTTTAATATTACTTTATTTTACATCATTCAATTTGAAAATAAAAGATTTGTTAATTGTTCTTAATAGTTTTTTTTTTTAACTTTATTTTCACTGTTAAAAAAAGTCTTGCTTATAAATTAATAAACACGGTAAATGACAAATCAAATCTACCCTCCCGACGAATATCAATGTTTGATGTTGCTAAACCAGTTTTTAGAAATGGGGGAAAAAAGCTTAAATACAGTGATGTTTAAAAACATCGATGTTTTTGAGCGATGTATTATCAACATCGATGTTTTAATTTTGAACACCGATGCTTTACGGTAGATGTCGCATCCCTAGTTCACATCGCTCCAGATGGGTTCGTTACTTACCCTTTGCTTCCTTTAAGGAAGAAAGTAAAGTGTTAATTTTAACACGTTTGCTGCTGATCTCGCGGCAGCGCGTGATCGTTCTCTGCTTCAATTGATATTATATCGCACCCGGCAATAAAAGTGACACAAGTCAAAAAAATAAAAATTTTGTGTGTGTGACGTAGCGTCATTGAAAAATTTGTATGAGGTGACCCCAGCGTGTTATATTACTATCCTATGGAATATAATAGAAGTTACCACCATAAATACTTACCTAAAATTTAAAAGAAGCTTATACTCTTTCCTTATAAGTTTTATAGTATATGTTGAATTTTCGAAGCTGAATTCAAAACTTTCGATGGAAAGCAGGTAAGGTTTCACTTACATTTCCTCTCCGAATTCGTTAAAAATTCCAAAACCGGGCTGAGCTTGCCTATGTATTTTTCTAGCATATCGAAAATAAATAAAAAAGAATCCAAATCATCGAGGCGTTTGCCCATGAAGTTAAAATACATTTAATAACAATTGAACTGTGATACATCGATGCCAATTGGGTGCAGCGTAGGCAAAAGCAAGAGTTTTATTAAAAGTACCAACCCAACAAGTATATATAAACAAAAAGGTGCGACGACAGCGCCGCTAAGAGTTAACTAACAAAAGCTTAATTCAGGAGGCCTTTTATCAACAGTAACTGTTAAGTTGATTTTTATCAAATTCTGCAATTTTGAGTAGTGTCGGGGTGCGATATGATAGGTGTTGGAGTGGTATTCGCATAGAGTTAAAGGTTAGAAGCTAGTTGGTAAAGGTATGTGGTTTCGAATTTATAGCTTTGTTAGTCTGTAAAAAAAAAGCATTTCTACGGCGTAACAATTACTAAAAAGAAACGCCAACACCACCCCAATCAATTCTGGTATTGGCGAACTTTTCAATCGTCTCTACTACACAGTCCAGTCACATTAATGTGACCACCTGTCAAAAGCCAGAATAACCACCTTTGGCAGAGCGGACCGCTGCGAGACGTGCAGGAAGAGAGTCAGTTAGGTTTCTGAAGGTGTTCACTGGGATGTTGAGCCATGCCGACTCCAGTGCCGTGGCCAGCTGCGCTAGATAACGTGGTTGAGGATCCATGGCACGAACAACCTGATCGAGGTGGTCTCACAGATTATCGATTGGGTTTAAATCCGGTGCGTTTGCTGGCCAGGGGAGTACGGTAAACTCCTCCTGGTGCTCTACGAACCGCGCACATACACTGCGAGCTGTATGACACCTCGTAGTGTCCTGCTGGTAGATGCCATCAATCTGAGGAAAAATAATTCGCATGTAGGGGTGGACATGATCCGCAAGGAAAGATGCGTACTTGAGCTGATCCATCATGCTTTCCACAATGATGAGTGCACCCAGTGAATGCCAGGAAAACATTCCCCAAACCATAATGCTCCCTCCTCCAGCCTGGATCCTTCCGGCAATTGTTGCAGGGTATTTTCTTTCAGACGTTTCACGCCGTATACGTCAACGTCCATCGGTCCGATGAAGCATAAAGCGGGATTCATCGGAAAAGCCACCTGTCGCCACTCTGTGGACGTCCAGTTGCGGTACTGGCGTGCAAATTCCAGCCTTCGTCGCCGATGAACAACAGTCAGCATAAGTGCATTAACCAGGCGTCTGCTGCGGAGGCCCATGCGCAGCAACGTTCGCTGAACCGTTGTTGAGGATACACTCTTGGTAGCCCCTTGGTTCATCTGGGCGGTCAGTTGCTCAACAGTTACACGTCTATTCGACCGAACGCATCTCCGTAGACTTCGTTCGCCTCTGTCATCTATGGGCCGTGGTGCACCACATGTGCCACGCCGCTGATTTTGGATAGTGCCCTTTTTACCATGCACGGTATACTTTTACCACTGCGGTACACGAACAGTTCACGAAATTAGCCGTTTCCGAAATGTTTCCACCCTTGGCTCGAAAGCGAATAATCATGCTTTTTTGGACGTCGGATAAATCGCTACGTTTCTGCATTACTCCAACGATTGAAATGCTTTCCGATGCCCTAGGACATCCTTTATATACACAATGTGCTGCCACCTGCCTTTTGTGATTGGTTATTTCACGTTGACGTCGAAAGTAGGTGGTGGTCACATTAATGTGACTGGACTGTGTATTATAAAAGGTAAATGGTAATGGTAATTTTTAGTTAACGTCGTACAAGAGTAACACAACGGGCTATCGACGACGGTCCGGGATCAGTCGCTTAAGGGAAAGATCCGAGGAACGCCTCGTAATTTTGAACCACCTGTGTTTCTCTCTCTGTGAACTTTGTTTCTACCAGAGAGAGAAGAAACGCCGGAAATGACCGTACCACGTTAGCCGTTGGATACATGCCAAGTTTTTTTCCTCCGACAGAACGCGGAGATAATTATTTTTTTTCGTTTCCGCTTTGATTTTGCCCGAGGAATGATTCACAGCCACAGTTCTTTTTTCTTACTCCGAGGCCAGGTCTCGAAATACTCGGGTGCACAGGTGCACTGTGCACCTGAAAATAAAATTGTGCACCTCATTTTTTCCCTCTAGGTGAACGCAATGCACCTATCGTTACAAAAAGCGGGGAAGCATATTTTATGTTATTTTGATATCTGAACAAAATATTAGTATCGACCTCTCTCACTTTTAAGGAACGTAATTAAAATTCCTAAATACACACTATGCAAAAACTTTAATCCAGAAAATGCTATGTTGCAATGAAGTAAAAATACAAAAGAAATGGTAGACACTAAACCTTATGGGTAAAGATCTGCCAAAAACGTAGACGTTTGTGATTGCCCACCAATGCCTGTAGATGACTGGATACTTGTAAGTAATAATTTGGCAGATAAAAAAATTGTTTAAATATTTTTATTTACTATATATCTCCTTGTAACATATTCAAACATACCCAACTAATAAAGTAGTTTACATTACATGAATGCTCTTTTATTACGTTTTTTTTTTATGTGCACCTAAAATATAATCTGTGCACCTAATTTAAAAACTTAGGTGCACAAGGTGCACCTGTATTAAAAAATCTATTTCGAGGCCTGCACTAGTCTATTAAAGATAGAGTAAAAATTTCAACAAATTTAAAATCTGCGGAAAATTTCAGTATAGATTGATACCTAAAAATATTATTTTCTTTAAATAAATGATTTTTTAAATTGAATATATCTTCAACGGATTTGAAATCTGCGGAAAATTTTACACCAGAATAATACCTTACATCACAGCTTTGCCCGT
The DNA here is from genome assembly GCA_947359465.1 of Metellina segmentata. NCBI lineage: Eukaryota > Metazoa > Arthropoda > Arachnida > Araneae > Tetragnathidae > Metellina > Metellina segmentata. Next base: position 100,508,364 of record OX375882.1, read on the forward strand.
GGTGTAGGTTTGATTCAAAACCAAACCACGGGCAACGCCGGGCTAGTTTGTTATAAAAGTAAGTCGGCTTCTGGATAAGGTAAGGTAATTTTTAGTTAACGTCCTACTACAGCAACACAACGGGCTATTGGTGACGGTCCGGGATGATCAATCCCTTAAGGGAAAGATTCGAGGACAGCACCTCGTAATTTTGAACCACGGTCAGATGACGAGGACACACCTGAGCTGGCACCCCACGCTTCAAACTTCCACACCAACCCAACGTGAGGACTTTCGGCCACGACAGATTTAAGGTGCACCAGCCGCCTGTACACCATACTCTTACAAACATCCATGCCCGCACCAGGAACCTTCCACTCTAGAGGCTAACACCTTAGCCTCTATACCGGTGTCGGCTTCTGGGAAAAAGGTGACCAGCAGTGAACGTTTTAAAGCTGTAAGTCAAAGCAATTAAAGTTATCCAATTTGCGTTTTTGAGTTACATAATCACTTAATTCCAGTTAAATTACTACGAACAGAAAGCATCTAAAGAATTTATCTGGTGTATATTTTGTTATCACTTGGCGTTCAAATATCGAATCGAAAAAGATTTGAAATGAGATCGATGAGGTACTTTGTCATATTATGAAGCTCTCTTGGTAATTATAAACATCACGCATTCAGCAAACATTCGAGTGCTTTGCATACAGCCCTCAATTAAAAATACGTTCGAACATTTCGAAGTAGCGGAGAGAAAACATTTTCGCCCACTTGTTCGTAATTACATCAGCGTATTTTGTTGATAACTGAGCAAACAATCCTGGAGACGATAAATGAAATATTTCTAAAAATTCAATGGTATCATCATAAAAGTGTAGAGGTGGTTGAATTGATTTAGAATTTGAAAGCGAAACATGACACACGATTTTTCCACCTCTAAAATATATTTGATTAAATATGAGTTCAATGGTAAGGGTTCGATGGTTCCTGCTGGTTGTTTCGTTGAAGTAGGTTGGTATTTATTAATGTCGTACTGGAGAAACGGCTACGTGCTATTAACGACAGTCCGGGGTCAATCTAAAGGGCAAAGATCAAGGGCAACACCACGTAATTTTAATCCAGGGTCAGATAGTGGTGTTGATGAGGTGTATACTGGTAAAATCTTAATGGACGGGTGTCTCTTTATTAGTAAAAGACATCATATCCCTATCTTAATTGTAAGGTAGGTAGTCGCACTGGAGCAACACAAAAGGGTTGTTAGTAACTGTCTGGGTAATTGGTAATTTTGAATTAACGTGGCACTGTAGAAACGCAACAGGCAATTGACGACGGTCTAGGATCAATCTCTAAGGGGAAAGATCTGATGAAAACACCACTTATTTTTAAGTTTTTTCAGATGACGAAGCAACTGTCTGCCTAGTTAAAAGTTGCGAGGACAACAATTCGTAATTTTAACCCACGGTATCTGAAAGAAGGTGGTTCATATTTTAATGAACGTCACACTGGAGCAGTGTAGCTGGCTATTGTCGAGGGTCCGGGATCAAACCCTAAGGGAAAGATGCGATTACAACACCTCGGTCAGAAGACGAGGTCTCACCCGAGTTGGCTCCCAACTGTCCACATTTCCACACCACGCCAACGTGAGTACATTTGAGGCCATCACGGATTAAATGTGCACCATCCCATCTTTGTACACGACGCTCTTCGGTTGGATTCGAACTCGAATACCTCCAGTTGTTATTCCGTTTATATTCAAACCTGGATAACGACGGTGTCAGATAACGAGATCAACACCTGGAGCTGGCACACTACTCTCCAAACCTCCACACCACTCGCAAGTAAGGACATTTGGGACATTTGAGGCTATAAAAAAAGACTTGACGATTCACGTTTAGAGGTTCTAAAAAAGTTACGGTGCACGTTAATGAACAAGTCATGTACATTTTGTAATTTTCTGAACACCGTACTTTTTCGGGAGACTGTCTAAGATTCGAGCGAATAAAAGCGAGTTTTCATTCCTGCAATGCAGTGGCGGTGGTTATATATATATATATATATATATATATATATATATATATATATATATATATATATATATATATACTGAAGAGCCGAAACATTTTGACCACCTACTCAATAACACGTCTCCTTTGGCCTGCAACACAGTTGCAATTCGCCTGGGTATAGATGCCACAAGTTCTTGGTTCATGACTGGAGACAGGTTGTACCAAATGTCTAAGCAGTGATCACGCAAAGTCTGGCATATTCGGACATGGTGGTGTTTGAGCTCTGAGATGCCGCTCCATGACACCCCAATGTGTTCTATTGGATTAAGATCCGGCTAGTTAGGTGGCCAGGACATTAAGTGCAATTCATCAGTATGCTCCTCGTACCTCTCCAACACAATCCGAGCCTTGTGACACGAGGCGTTGTCATGCTGGAAGATTGCATTTCCAGTTGGGAAGACAGACGCCATGTAAGGGTGCAACTGATCCGCAATGATGTTCCATAGTTCGCAGAGTTCATGGTCTGTTCTACCATAACTACGGGTCCCAGAGTCGCCCATGAGAACGTCCCCCAAAGCATAATACCGTCACCACCAGCCTGTTAATTACCTGCTGTACAAGACGAGAGTAACTGTTCGCCTGGCAGAAGGCGTACCCTAACACGACCACCGACGTGATGAATGCGAAATCTTGATTCATCTGACAAGGCAACTTTCTTTCACTCATCCAAGGTCCAGTCTCGATGTTCCCGGACCCACTGTAGGCGTAGTTGACGATGATGCTTGGTCACAGAAGCACACGTGTTGGACGTCTGCTGCACAGTCTCATATCCAACAGTGTCCGCTGAACTGTGCGTTCCGAAACACTTGCGCTTGGACCTGCATTATATTGGGCTGTCAGCTGGGACACTGCTTTTCGATTTTGCTTTACCAAGCGGGACAGTCTCCGACGTCCTTTTTCTTTAATGACGCGTAGACGACCAACACCTTGTCGCTTAGATTAGCAGCCCTTCCTATCACTCGCAAAAGAAAGGACAAGAATGATTACTTACCTCCTCCAGCAGCAGTTAAATATCATTCCCACTTAATCACGTGCCCTCCACGTCATCCAGACGAGTTCATTGTGGGGATGGTCATAATATTTCGGCTCGTCAGTGATTATAAACTCTAAGACAAAAAATGATGCACCCAGAAGAAATTGCAAGACTGCAATAAAATTTACAAGGTTGGTAAAGTGCTTATGAATGTGACTGAATGATTAAAATTTGAGACTAAAATATGCAAACTTTATAAAGAAAAATTATAAAAAGTAGTATAAAAAATCCAACGTGACGTATAACCACCATTATTCCTAATGCAGCATGCCAAGCGCCTTGGTAGTGAGTCATAGAAGCACTTTATGAAGTCCTGTGACACTCCATCCCATGCTGTTTCAACCCTGTCACGTAGTTCCAGCAAATTACGTGGTACGGGTGGGGTGGTGACATCTCGTCCAATGGCATTTCATACATTCTCGATCGAGGACAGGTCGGGTGAGTACAACGGCCATGTTAAGATATCGTTGTGTCGCAGACAATTTCTAAACAGCATCAATGTTGGGATCGAGGATTGTCTTGTTGAAAAAGTGGGTGAATCTGGGAGTTCAGTTATGGGAGCGTAACTGGCTGTAAAATTTCTTGTACGTATCGCTGGACTGTCAAAGAGCGCATAACGAATACAAAAGGTGATTTGGCATCATACCCTATTGCACCCCACACCATGACACTAGGTCTTCTGGACGTGTGAATTTCCACAACAAACCGTGAATCTTGGCGTTGACCACGTTTTCTCCACACATGGATTCGACTGTCGTCTCTAACCAGGCAGAATTAAGATTCATCAGTGAGGACCACTCGATGCCATTCTACGCCCCATGTCCGTCTGGCAAGACACCATTCCAGTCTCTGACGGCGATGCAATGCTGTTAAAGTCAGTCGTCATAAGGATCTACGTGAGTTTAGTCTAACGTCGTGAATTCGTCGTCAAATGTTGCGATCCCTTATTAGATGATCGAGCGAGGCTCCCACTGCCTGTTGGATGTTTGCCACAGTGACTGTTGGATCAGTACACGTCAAACCTCTCTCGGTCTGGTTTCTCTTGGCCTACCTGAGCCTGGTTGACGCTTGACATGTGCCTTCTTGTATACATTGCTGCTAACAGCGTGCAACAGTAACATCACTACAACCAATATGTTGTTGCACAATCCATCGATTAGACCATCCACCTTCTCGGAGGCCAATTATTCAGCCTCTGTCAAACTCTCCCAGTTGCTTAAATTGCCTGCGAACTTTTTTCCGAGACATAACTCAGTGAGAAACGATGTAGACAACAAAACAGCATGAGTCGACATGAATTTGCCGCGCTACTGAATGTCCTTTGATACCCCGGTATGCAGCATGTTTGAGAGCTATCCTGCGCATGGAACATGTTTTATCATTTGCTGAAAATTTAATCATTTGAAATGCATATGTACCCCCATTTTCAAGACTAGAACCTTTCCGCTACCGAATATATTTGTTTTGCAGATGAGTCGTGTTTTCTTTCACCTAACAGTTTTATTGGGTTGTTGCAGAAGCTCATCTCATTTTTTTTGACAAAAAAATTGAACAAAAAGTTATTTTATTTGCTAAAAATTAGATTTAATACAATATAGCATGTGCCGTTATGTTCCATGTCCTTTCTCCATCTCTCCGGTAGCTGCTCAATCTCGTAGTCATTGTTTCGATATTTCTGCCTTAATTCAGAAAACAAAAATTTTCAAACCACTTGCGCCTCGTGGAATTGTCAACGCCCCCATCACCGTACGCAACACACATATTATATTTCGTCTGCGAATCATTCTTTCGTTTGGGGCAATAGAAAAAGCACAATCGGTCGAAAATTCTCCTGATTTTCTGCCATTTTAATGCTTGACAAAACTTTACAAACGCAACTCAGCAACACAATTTATTCTCCAAGGACTCGCTGAAATTCCTTCTTGCAAAAAACATCATATCTTTACAAGTGTGAAATAAGAAACACTTCGGTTTTGTGATGCAATGCCACCGAGCTCCAACAGCAAGGCGAACTTTTGCATTAACCAAATAGATAGAACTTTCTGTAATCTGAAACCAATCAACCATCATTCGACTCATTTTTGTTTTAACGATGATTTGCGCAATACGAAAATGTAATAAGGTTTAGCATAGAGGAAATTTAAAACTAGAATGGTAATGTCAATAGTAATTTTAATTAAAACGTCGTACTCAAGCAACTCAACGGTCTATTGACGACGGTCCGGGATCAATCCCCTAAGGGGTATCCGTGGACACCACCACGTAACTTTGAAACACCGTCAGATGAAGAGGCAACAATTGAGCTGGCAATCCACTCTCCAAACTTCCACACCAACCCAATGTGAGGACTTTCGGCCATAACAGATTTAAGATGCACTAGCCGCCTCTACAGCATACGCTAACAAATATCCATGCACTGACCCGTATTCAAACTAGGAACCTTCCGATATAGAGGCTAGCACCTCAAATACCAGACTGGTTGATCGGCTAAAGTAGAGTGAGCAATGGCGACATCATGCTCTCAGGATCATGGTAGCAAAACTAGCTGTAACGTGACCCTCGGACAACTTTCGTTAATCAAGTGCAAAGAAACATTTCATCATCTGATTGGTCCGCGCCACACAGTAATAGGTAGGTATTTCAATTGATGATCGCACTAGTGCAACACATCGGTCTATTGGTGACGTTCCGTGGTCAAACACAATAAGAAAGAAAGAGGACACCATCATGTACAACACCATGTAATTTTGAACAACGGTCAGATGACGAGGTCACAAAAAAACTGAGCTGGAACCCATCTATCCAAACTATCACACCACGCCAACGTTGTAGAGTAGCAGACTTTCCCGAATTCATCATTTTCGTCGGCACACACGGTTTTTTACACATCTACCCTGTCTTTAGATGTTATACCTCCAAAGAGCTAATATAAACTACGTGACAATCCATCTTTAATAATTTGTGCTTCTGAACTTTTTATTTGTTGTAAAAAGTATTTAAAAAAAGAATTTCAATTTCACTTGTCGGTTGTGGAAAAATGTTTCGTGATTTTAAACTTACTTAAAGCTTTTGACGATAGCTTTCATCTAGAGAATTCCGATAACAGTCATCAACTGTTAATTTGTATAACACTGTTATTCAACCTGTCCTTCAACCTGTTCCAGGAATAACATCCCGTTGCTGGTAAGTAACGGATGGGATTCGGCATCGGGAGTGATCGAGCAAGACGAGTGGCCAGTGATCCGCGAAAACTGACGGATTTTCCGGATTTCGGGAGGTTAAAACTCGAATGCCCCAAATATCTGTGATAAATCACGGCAGATTTTGGATCCGGAGGCCAGACTGACGGTGACATCCACCTTCCCCCACCTGTCAAGGAGGGGGAAGGGATGAATGTCGGAATTTATGGCGGCGTCAACTTTTCCTGGTGGGTTTATTTGAGGGAATGAGATTCGGATGCGGGGTATTCTGAGAGTAGAGATGTCGCAATTTCTGTAATTTAGATTTCTGGTAGTTTCTATACGAATATAAGGATGAGTTTATTTATCGTATAGGGAATGGTAGGTATTTTAATAAACGTCACACTAGAGTGGAACAGAACGAGCTATTGGCGACGGTCCAGGATGAACCACCTAAGGAAAGATCCGAAGACAAAACACGTAATTTTGAACCATGGTCAAATGACAAGATCATGCCTCAGCTGGCACCCCACTCTCCAAACTTTCACACCACGCCTACATGAGGACATTTGACGTGTACCAGCTCCTTTTGTATACGTCGTTGTTTGGTTGGATTGGAACCCTACAGTTACGAGTTCGTTACTCTTGCAACTGGGTTACGCGCCCCCTAAAGTCTAAAGGTAATGGTAATGGTAATTTCAGTTAACGTCGTACTAGAGCAACACAACGGGCTATTGACGACGGTCCGGAATCAGTCCCTTAAGGGAAAGATTCGAGGACAACACCTCGTAATTTTGAAACACGGTCAGATGACGAAGCAACACCTGAGCTGGCACCCCACTCTCCAAAGTTCCACGACAACCCAACCTGAAGTCAAAAGGAAATTGCACCATTTCAAACAAATTTTATATATACAAGTTTCTCTAAATTAAGTTAAATTCTAGTTTCCAGACACCGAAACTAAGATTAAAACCTATAAATCACCCGAAACTCCTTTTACCTCACGCTTCGAGTCACATTCACAAAAACGTCATTAATAATCTTGGTTTAAAATGTAAAAAATATAAAAATTAAGTTCAATTGAAAAAATCCTCATTTTTTCTTGGCATTTAGTTTTTCTGAAGAATTTAAATGAAAAATATATATATACTATACAAGAGCTCAAGCATAGATTTAATGTATTTTTCCAGAGAAGTCCTTTGTCCTAAACAAAAATTAAAACCAAGTAATTCCCCAGAACTACTTGCCGACCAACCGGTATAGTGGTTACGGTGTTAGCCTCTAGATCGGAAGGTTCCTGGTTCGAATCCGGTACCGGGCATGGATGTTTGTAAACGTACGGTGTAGAGGCGGCTGGTGCACCTTAAATATGTCGTGGCCGAAAGTCCTCACGTTGGGTTGGCGTGGAAGTTTGGAGAGTGGGGTGCCAGCTCAGGTGTTGCTTCGTCATCTGACCTTGGTTCAAAATTACGAGGTGTTGTCCTCGGATCTTTCCCTTAAGGGACTGATCCCGGACCGTCGTAAATAGCCCGTTTTGTTGCTCTATAGTACGACGTTAACTAAAAATATTACCAAATTACCTCATAACTACTTCCAAAGCACACTTCCAGTCGTATTCACAAGTGATAATTTTGGCAACAAATCATCTAAAAACTATGTTCTCAGACACGTTTTACTTCTAATTTTGGTGATTGGAAATCTGAAAACCATGCCATAATTAAAAAAGTCTTTTTTATTAGATTGATGCAAAAGTTCGTCCCGGTTTTTTTAGACATAAATGAAATTTTTTTTTTTACTGTTGTTGTTGTTTCTAATGCCTACACTGGCAGACCAGAGGAGTGCCAGGCCCGTAGAAGACGGCAAGAGGCGAGGGGGTGCGCCTTCCATGTTATTGAGCCCCATTGGGAAGAAGTCCGACTTATCTCGACATACATGACACATCCGTTTTACAGGAAGGTCCATTTCATACATCCATTCACTCACACATATCGTAATTTAGATTCCAATCAGAGGCCGATAACCCTCTGATCAGATACCCCCAGAGGTATTGATTTGGTATGGGAACATGGGGGACTTTGTGACCACGACCTATTTAACGTGCCCCAGTCACCATTAGTGAACACGACGGTCTTTAGCCAGGTCGAAGCGCCGATCTCACAATCATCAGAATTGCAGGCTCCGCCGAGGACAGAACCCACAACCCTTCTGATGCGAGCCCGACGCTCTACTGACTGAGCTACCGCGGCTCTTTTTTTTTTTTACTAAAAATTACATTTAATTAGTATATACTCGGTGGCAAGCTTTCTTGGCAGTGGAGAAAAACGATGAGAGCAAACGAAATAAATAGTTCCCAGCGCCTTCTCCGATATTTGAGTTTAATGAGGCACTGCAACTTAGAAATGTGATTAACTTGTTAACCCCACACATATATAACGATTTTTTGTCGTGTATTAGCGTGAAATGTTGAATATTTTTCCTTTTACGTGCGGCGTAGTAATAGAATCGCGTGCCAGCTAATAAGAGCCAACCAGCATTTCCCGCGCGCTCTCGATTCTTGTTGCTTGGCGACATTGGCAGATATTTACTTATCTTTCGATGTACTTGCGTAGCATTTATTGTTGTTAGTATTTGAATCTACGTTTGAGTATTTTGTGATTAATAATGGAATATATTAACTCCGGATTCTATTAGAAGTTACGTTTTTACATCACACAAGAAAGGCAGTACTCTGAAAAGCTCTGCAAATACAATCGTTATGAATGTGTTTCATAAATTGATAGAATGGTATCCCCTCGATTCTCTCTTATATTAAAATATAAGTTTTAAATAATTGAAGTACAAGCTTCTTTTAAATTTCAGGCAAGTATTTATTGAGGTAAATTCTATAGAATAGTAATATAACACGCTGGGGCACACCTCATACTATTTTTCAATGACATAACCTCAAAAATTTCATTTGCTACCTGGGATACTTCTTTTAGAAAATTTTTAGGGGGCAATAATTTAAACATATACCATTACAAATTCAAAAAATATCTTTCAATATTATCTATTATTAAGTATCTAAAAATGTCTTTTAAAACTAATATAATTGTGTTTTTCTTGTATAAACTCACAGGCAAGCTGTTAAAACATTAACGTGCTAAATTTAAGGCCCAAATTAGATTAACGCGCCAAGTTGGAAGCTTGCAAGTGTGATGTTTACTCGAAGCCTCTGCCTGCAACCCAACAGGAGACCGGTTCACTCACATTTTCCTTCCGCGAGCGCGTGACGTCAGTGCCAAGAAACATTGCAATCTAGTATAGTATGTGCCGTTGCGTTTGATGATCTTTCTCCATCTCTCCTGTATCTGAATCATCCAGCGCTCTTAGTAGTTCTGTGGTTTCTGACAAAAGAACTAATCCAGGTGACGAAATTTCTGAACCACATACAATACGTAAAATCGTCAACGGAACTTTCATACTGCACAACAGATACATTACCCTACAGTAACGGACCAGACAGCAAGATGTGATGGTATAAGGGAAATAATACACACATTAATTAAGGAATGATCACCTACGTGCTGCAATTACACTAGCAACCCTTCTGGACATACTTTCAACAACGTCTGGATTCATAGCTATGGGTATTTGTGACTATTCCAGCTGCAAGAATGTCGCCAGCTCTGCTGTAGATTTCGGACGTGGTTCCCTGGTCCGTTAGTGACGCTCTAACTCGTCCCTCAAATCTTCAAATGGGGTTTAGGTCGGGACTCTGAGTAGGCCAGGGAAGACGTTTTACATCCATATCTTGATACCACTGCTTGACAGAGGCTGCAACATAACACGGATTGTTGTCCTCGAGGTAATATTCGTCCATTTCATAAAATTGCCAGAGCTTAGGAAGAACGTGATTGTCCACAATGTTCATGAAGGCGTCGGCGTTCAATTGACCAGGAACAACATGCAAAGGTCTCAGGGCATAGGACGAACCCCCCCCCCACACACACACACACATGTAGTCGGATTTATACAAATCCGCTGGCATTGCATTTTTGGAAATAAAAGAGCATATTATGACGAAAATGCTCTTTATTTTCTGTCATTTTTAATGCTTAACATTTGAAAAACTCCACCCAATAAAACACTTTTTTTTTCTGCTAGTACTCGCTGGAAATCCTTCTTTCAAAAACGTTACACGTGTGAAGTACATAACACTTCGTTTCTGCGATGCCATCAAGCGCCAAAAACGTGACAAACATTTGCATCAAAACAATAATAATCATTTGTAATTCGATATATGTAGAAACGAAATTGCACCGAGACAATTCAAATTACACATTAATACAGTGTAAGGATTAGTTATCATTTCCCAAAAGAGATTATGTCTAAAAACACTGATTCCTTTAACTAAACCCAATCGATTCTCTTATGGCACACTTCTAGTCACATTACAACAAAAAAATTAATAATAGTTTTGACAACAAATCTTAGAGTAACTATATCTTTTTTCACTCATATTTCACCTCAGTTTTTTTATTTTCGAGGGAGTATCAATAAGTAAAGCACATTATGTAAAAAATAATAATAATAAAAGCAATTAATGACAGTATGAAACAGAAATGATAGTCGTACCCATTTATCGAGTTATTTACCAGTCCTACCCAGAAACGAGTTCCCAGTTCTTGGATCAGTTCTTTCGTCGCGAATGTAAGATTAAAAACTAATGAATTCACCATAACTACTTCCAAGTCACGCATTCACATAAAAGTTAATAATAATATTTACAACAAATAATCTTACCTACAAATATATTTTTGAGCCATTGCATTTTACCTCTCAAAGTATTTCTATAACACTTTTGGCAACAAATATCTCGGAATAACTATATTCTCACATATTTTACTCCCAACTTCGGTGAATATGAATCTGATAACTATTCTCTATATGACAAAGTTTTTTTACAGTTAACAAAGCAATTTTATCTCATAGAGATTTCCGATAATATTTTTGACAAAAAACAATCTCAGAACTCTTCCTTCTCTCACATATTTCACCCCAATTTCGGTGACAGGTAATCTGATAACTATGCTTCATTCGACAAAGCCATTCCATGTTTATTCCTATATGTTACTCTTGGTGTAAAATTGAAAATAAAAATGCACCAACTCAAGCACAGACACAAGAAGCAGAAGCGAGTTCCCAGTTCCTGGATCAGTTTTTTCGTCGCGAATGTAAGATTAAAAACCAATCAATTCACCATAACTACTTCCAAGTCACATATTCACATAAAAGTTAATAATAATATACACAACAAATAATCTTACCTACAAATATATTTTTCCGCAATTACATTTTACCTCTCAAAGTATTTCGATAACACTTTTGGCAACAAATATCTCGGAATAACTATATTCTCACATATTTTACTCCCAACTTCGGTGAATATGAATCTGATAACTATTCTCTATATGACAAAGTTTTTTTACAGTTGACAAAGCAATTTTACCTCATAGAGATTTCCGATAATATTTTTGACAAAAAACAATCTCAGAACTCTTCCTTCTCTCACATATTTCACCCCAATTTCGGTGACAGGTAATCTGATAACTATGCTTCATTCAACAAAGCCATTCCATGTTTATTCCTATGTGTTACTCTTAGTGTAAAAGTGAAAATAAAAATGCACCAACTCAAGCACAGACACAAGAAGCAGAAGCGAGTTCCCAGTTCCTGGATCAGTTTTTTCGTCGCGAATGTAAGATTAAAAACCAATCAATTCACCATAACTACTTCCAAGTCACATATTCACATAAAAGTTAATAATAATATACACAACAAATAATCTTACCTACAAATATATTTTTCCGCAATTACATTTTACCTCTCAAAGTATTTCGATAACACTTTTGGCAACAAATATCTCGGAATAACTATATTCTCACATATTTTACTCCCAACTTCGGTGAGTATGAATCTGATAACTATTCTCTATATGACAAAGTTTTTATACAGTTGACAAAGCAATTTTACCTCATAGATTTCCGATAATATTTTTGACAAAAAACAATCTCAGAACTCTTATTTCTCTCACATTTTTCACCCCAATTTCGGTGACAGGTAATCTGATAACTATGCTTCATTCGACAAAGCCATTCCATGTTTATTCCTATGTGTTACTCTTGGTGTAAAAGTGAAAATAAAAATGCACCAACTCAAGCACAGACACAAGAAGCAGAAGCGAGTTCCCAGTTCCTGGATCAGTTTTTTTCGTCGCGAATGTAAGATTAAAAACCAATCAATTCACCATAACTACTTCCAAGTCACATATTCACATAAAAGTTAATAATAATATACACAACAAATAATCTTACCTACAAATATATTTTTCCGCAATTACATTTCACCTCTCAAAGTATTTCGATAACACTTTTGGCAACAAATATCTCGGAATAACTATATTCTCACATATTTTACTCCCAACTTCGGTGAATATGAATCTGATAACTATTCTCTATATGACAAAGTTTTTTTACAGTTGACAAAGCAATTTTACCTCATAGAGATTTCCGATAATATTTTTGACAAAAAACAATCTCAGAACTCTTCCTTCTCTCACATATTTCACCCCAATTTCGGTGACAGGTAATCTGATAACTATGCTTCATTCAACAAAGCCATTCCATGTTTATTCCTATGTGTTACTCTTAGTGTAAAAGTGAAAATAAAAATGCACCAACTCAAGCACAGACACAAGAAGCAGAAGCGAGTTCCCAGTTCCTGGATCAGTTTTTTCGTCGCGAATGTAAGATTAAAAACCAATCAATTCACCATAACTACTTCCAAGTCACATATTCACATAAAAGTTAATAATAATATACACAACAAATAATCTTACCTACAAATATATTTTTCCGCAATTACATTTTACCTCTCAAAGTATTTCGATAACACTTTTGGCAACAAATATCTCGGAATAACTATATTCTCACATATTTTACTCCCAACTTCGGTGAGTATGAATCTGATAACTATTCTCTATATGACAAAGTTTTTATACAGTTGACAAAGCAATTTTACCTCATAGATTTCCGATAATATTTTTGACAAAAAACAATCTCAGAACTCTTATTTCTCTCACATTTTTCACCCCAATTTCGGTGACAGGTAATCTGATAACTATGCTTCATTCGACAAAGGCATTCCATGTTTATTCTGATGTGTTACTCTTGGTGTAAAAGGGAAAATAAAAATGCACCAACTCAAGCACAGACACAAGAAGCAGAAGCTAGTTCCCAGTTCCTGGATCAGTTTTTTCGTCGCGAATGTAAGATTAAAAACCAATCAATTCACCATAACTACTACCAAGTCACATATTCACATAAAAGTTAATAATAATATACACAACAAATAATCTTACCTACAAATATATTTTTCCGCAATTACATTTTACCTCTCAAAGTATTTCGATAACACTTTTGGCAACAAATATCTCGGAATAAATATATATTCTCACATATTTTAACAACTTCGGTGACTGGAAATCTGATAACTATGCTCCATTTGACAAAGCCATCCCATATTTACTTGTTGTGTGTTGTTTAATTTTGGTGTAGAAGTAAAAAGAAAATGCCCAGACATAAAAAGCAGGAATAGTTCCTAGACAGGTTCTTTCGTCGCGAATCTAAGATTAAAAAAACCAATCAATTTTCTGCGTAACTACCTCCAAATCACACTTCCAGTCACATTTGCAAGAAGAAAAAAAGCTGAAATATGAAATGGGAAAGGAATTCCATCCGTGAGAGGTAAAAACAAACAAAAAACAGAGACATCATCGGGAATGAAGTATTGTTCTCATTTGGGTGATGTCGCCTGCTTCCTCTCCCTGCAATCCCGATGTTTTCCAGCCGATTGCCTCTGGTTTTCGGGAGCTCGGACTTACCATAATTGCCATCGGGAAAGGGTAATCCATCAAGTTGTTGTCGGGAACTTTTTCCTTGAACAAATCACACACACACATGACAACAAGCGAAAATTTATGACGGGGATGTCTGATATCTGGGTTCGTGGTTAGTAATCCGTGGGTTCGATAGTACTCTCTCGGAATATTGAAGGATTTCTCATTGAGACTATGTATCAGTAATTATTTAAGTGAAGAGCCACGATAGACCGGTTGCAAGAGTAACGGATTACTAACTGGAGAGTATCGAGTTCCAATACAAAAAAAAAAGACCGAAGTAAGATGCTGCACAATAAATCTTACGCAGACTCAAATGTCCAAACGTTGGCGCCGACCAACCGGTCTGGTGGTTTAAGTGTTAGCCTCTAGATCTAGATCGGAAGGTTCCTATACGGGTCAGTTCAAATACGGGTCAGTGCATGGATGTTTGTTCGCGTATGGTGCAGAGGCGGCTGGTGCACTTAAAATCTGTTATGGCCGAAAGTCCTCACGTTGGGTAAGGGTGGAAATTTGGGGAGACGGGTGACAGCTCAGGTGTTGCCTCGTCATCTGACCGTTGTTTAAAATGACGTGGTGTTGTCCTCGGATATTTCTTTTAGAGGATTTATCCCGCCGACCAATCCGTATAGTGGTTAAGGTGTTAGCCTCTAGATCAGAAGATTCCTGGTTCCAATCCTGGTCCGGGCATTGATGTTTGTAAGCGTAAGGTGTAGAGGCGGTTGGTGCACCTTAAATCTGTCGTGGCCAAAAGTCCTCACGTTGGGTTGGTGTGGAAGTTTGGAGATTGTGGTGCCAGCTCAGGTGTTGCTTCGTCATTTGACCTTGGTTCAAAATTACGAGGTGTTGTCCTTGGATCTTTCCCTTAAGCGACTGATCCCGGACCATCGTTAATAGCCCGTTGTGTTGCTCTAGTACGACGTTAACTAAAATTACCAAAATTACCCGGACTGACGTCAATGACCTGTCGTGTTGCTTAGAAATTACCATTACGTAACGTGCGTGATGTGCGGGTTTGGAGAGGTGGGTGCCAAATCAAGTGTGACCTCATCTGACCTAGGCCCAGAATTACGTGGTGATATCCTCGGATATTTCTTTTAGAGGATTAATCCCGGACCGTCGTCAATGGCCCCTTGGGTTGCTCTATTACGAAGTTAATTAGAAATTACCATTACGTAACGTGCGTGGTGTGCGAATTTGGAGAGTTCGGTGCCAAATCAACTGTGACCTCATTTGACCTACGTCCAGAATTACGCAGTGTTATCCTCAGATATTTCTTTTAGAGGATTGATCCCGGACCGTCGTCAATGGCCCGTTGTGTTGCTCTAGTACGACGTTAATTAGAAATTACCATTATGTAACGTTCATGGTGTGCGGGTTTGGAGAGTTGGGTGCCAAATCAAGTGTGATCTCATCTGACCTAGGTCCAGAATTACGTAGTGATATCCTCGGATATTTCTTTTAGAGGATTGATCCCGGACCGTCGTCAATGGCCGTTGTGTTGCTCTAGTACGACGTTAATTAGAAATTACCATTACGTAACGTGTGTGGTGTGCGGGTTTGGAGAGTTGGTTGCCAAATCAAGTGTGACCTTGTACCATATGGTACTTGCCGACCCTTTTCCCTAACACGTGGACGCTGGAATGTTTCGGAATGCGAAAACAACTTTTAGTCTGCACGTGCGGCTCCTCCAAGTTTTTGCGGTGGGGGACTCAAGTCGGCATGACAGACGGTTTCGCAGCTGTGTGGGGGTGTTTCTCTTCGGCAGAGAACATAAACATCTCTAGAGGGCTCGGAATTCACCCCCCTCTCGTTGTCAGCGGCGGTTCTGCGAAGCGAACGTGGATTTTGAGGGAATTCGGACTCGAGATTCAACGAGAGACAGACGTCTCTGTTTTGCCAATTGTGTTACTTTGGCTTCAGGCAGGTTTCGGTTGTCGATGGCTGTGCCCATAATTATCTTGTAAATATTTATGTAAATAAATAGTTTAATTTTAAATCAGCTGTCCGTCAAATTCTTACATGACGGTACAGCTTATTAATTTGGTGGCAGCGGTGGGATAGATTAAAACAGCCTCGACAAGTAAATCGAACCTGCCGTTTTGCCTGAAAGAGAAGGCCGATAGAACTTCGAAACCAGAAGTTCGGATTGTCATTTCGCTGTCGGATTGTCACTTTCGCTGGAGACCGTTTCCCTTGTCTTAGAGAAAGCGAGAAGGAGGTACCGGAGTCACCGACCCCATCCATCACCAAAACTCGTCGCAAGAAGTTCTGGTTTTGGTTTCGAGTTGCCGGCCCTTTTCAACGGAGCGTGAGCGGAAAGTTCGACAAGTCCTGTTCATCAGGGGAATAGATTCTCCACTGGTTCGTCCAGAGATCATCTTGATCGGCTATTATAGGTTCATCGCGAACCGTTTTTTTCGTCAGTGGCGCAGTGCTATTTGTGCGCGTTGTGGAAGAGGTCGAGACGACCTACACCAGTGGGCTTTCAGCCGAAGAGTGTGTTTGTGGGCTTTTTAGCCGAAGATAGTGCAGTGCAGTGTTTCCACCCGTGGTCCAGCCTGTGGACAGTGGTGCCAAGTGATCCAAGTCAGCAGATACAGGTTAGTGCCATTTCCCTATTTTGTCACTGTGACTAAGTTTCAAGAATTGTGTAATAGCTAAAATTTTGTTAATCTCAATTAGTGTGGTCACTCCAAAGGGAATTGATTTAGCTTAAGTATTTTTTTTGAATCTGTATTGTGCATTTTAGAATTGCTAAATTATTGTATGTTGTGAGATTACGGTATGTCGTAAAAAGTATTGAATTGGGTGTTGTGCAAAAGAATTGAATTTTTTTGGTTTTTTTTTTTTGGCAATTTTGAATTTTCGAAATGGCGTACTTGGGCAAAGGTAGGAAACAAGATCTAGAGGAACTAGCGGAATTTTTGGAAAGAACGGTTACTCCGGGATTACTGACATCCCAACTTAAGGAGTTAATCCTCTCGCACGATTCCTACGATGAGGAATACACAAAAGTGGCGTTAGAAAGGGTTATACAAGAAAGAAAGGATAGAGAAAGGGTTATAGCGGATAGGGAACGAGAGAGAAGGTATAAGGAACGAGAAAGACGGTATAACTTTGAGCTTGAAAAACTACGGATTGAGGCATCCCGACCAAAAGCCCAGGGAAGAACATTTTTCCCAGCGAAGGAAAGGGAGAAGAATTACCCCCCACTCGAGAGCGGAACGATTTTTTCCCGCCTAGTTCCCCGGGAGGGAAATTTGACACTTCTGACCTGAGACTTATGCCGCGGTGTTTTGAGTGCAACGCGAGCGACCATTTGAGGCCAAATTGTCCGAGGTTGGGGAAAATGGTGTTTGTAGAACCGATAAATCGACGACTCGGAGGGGAGGCCGAACATGCATTACTGATGCCGTATCTACAAAAGAGATCTGAGCAAAGTCATACAGTTGAAACCCGCTTGCAGAAGTGTGGAGAAAATGTTGCGGCCCCGTTGGCGATAAATAAGACCGACGCGGAGTTGAGATCGGGCGAGCCTATTAGTCTTCCTATGACAGAGGCTAACGACCAGAAAAAAGAACTAAAGGGGCAGAGAGACGACGATGTTTCTGGAGGGGAGAAAGTAAGTCCCCAAGTAGCCAAGTTATGCTCTCCGAGGGTGGTAATCCAGACCGCGATCGCAAAGGTGCGATCGGAAGAACCGTTGGTTCTTCCAGTGGGGGTAGCAAGTGAAACGACGGGAATGATTTTCCTGGAAATACCGAATAGCAGTAAGGGAAAGATAACGGAAGGTGGCCCAGGGTTAGAAGAAGAATTAGAGCTGTCCGTTTCCGTTCAGGAGGAAACTTTTGAAATAGGTCACGTGGGCCAAAAGGGGAAAAGAAAAGAGTTGCTAGTGAGTGAAGGGGTGAAGCCAAGACCTTTAGAGTTAGGTTCCGGAGCCGGATCAGATTGGGACCCACAACTTACACCGTTAGTGTTTTCCACGGTACACGTGAGCAGCGTTTACGCCCCGGCAGAATTGGTGCACGGGAAGAGTATAAAAACCTCAGACACCTTGCGGTATGAGAAATGGTTAGGACCCCAGACAAAATTGTCACGAGATTGGCAGGAATGTGAAATCGGGAGGATATTAATGATTTTGGCAATGCATCGACCAAAAAAATTGGAAATTCCGCGATCGAACACCGATCTGGGAAAGGAAAAAAAATTTAATGCCGACAGTCTGAGTCGCGCTTTTCACGAAAATTCAAAGAGCTAAATAAAATGTAATTGAGGAAGATTTGTGTTGTATAGTGTAATATTATTGCGAATCATGTTTTGAGTTGAGTGAAATGGAGATTTTTTGTAGTTATGGCATTTCACTTAAATGTTTCTTTTTTCTTTCTGGAGATTTTAAGTGCTAAAATTGTGAATCATGTTTGCTCGGAGTGAAATTGGTAGTCTTGTAATTATGAAATATTCATTCAATGATATCAGTATCTTTTGCTGAGGATTTTAAATGTTAAAAGTTGTAAACTATGTTTTGCGTATGGTGGAACTGATTTCTTGTATCTATGTTCTTCATTCGAGTACTTTTCGCTGAAAGCTACGTGCAAATTTAAATTATGCTTTGTGTAGAGCGGAAATTGATTTTGTGTTTAGGATGTTTTCACTCTGTCATTCTAAACCACTGTCGAAGATTTGTAGTTTTAAAATTGCAACTCATGACGTGTGTTGAGTGAAACTTAGGAATTTGGTTTTCGCTTAACAAGATTGATATTTTATATATGCTTTGTTGTATTTTTGTCTGGTTAATGGAATTTGTATAGTTCGTATTGTGTATTGAAATTTTGGGTTTCGCTTAACGAAATTCTTATATGTGATGTGGTTAATGTGATTTGGTTTTAGTTTTAACGAATTTGGTATAAGTCTTAAAGTTTGGTGTTTATTTTGTTTTTATTTTAATTTGGTATTTGAGCCTTGAGTGACCATACTGTAAGGGAGTAGAAAGTTACTCCGGTATATGAATTTTAAATTGATTGGATTTAACTTGCCTTACACATATTCTTGAGTCACGGTTTCAGGATATGGTGGTGGTAAGTGATCTGTTATTCTGAATTGCCAGTGGGTGATTATCCGTGCGTCTGTGGATGCGTACGTTGAAAACTTTTCACCTTTGGGAAAAGTTTTTTCAGTAGTGGGGGCGGTTGTACCATATGGTACTTGCCGACCCTTTTCCCTAACACGTGGACGCTGGAATGTTTCGGAATGCGAAAACAACTTTTAGTCTGCACGTGCGGCTCCTCCAAGTTTTTGCGGTGGGGGACTCAAGTCGGCATGACAGACGGTTTCGCAGCTGTGTGGGGGTGTTTCTCTTCGACAGAGAACATAAACATCTCTAGAGGGCTCGGAATTCACCCCCCTCTCGTTGTCAGCGGCGGTTCTGCGAAGCGAACGTGGATTTTGAGGGAATTCGGACTCGAGATTCAACGAGAGACAGACGTCTCTGTTTTGCCAATTGTGTTACTTTGGCTTCAGGCAGGTTTCGGTTGTCGATGGCTGTGCCCATAATTATCTTGTAAATATTTATGTAAATAAATAGTTTAATTTTAAATCAGCTGTCCGTCAAATTCTTACATGACGGTACAACCTCATCTGACCTAGGTCCAGAATTACTTGTGATATCCTCGGATATTTCTTTTAGAGGATTGATCCCGGACCGTCGTCAATGGCCCCTTGGGTTGCTCTATTACGAAGTTAATTAGAAATTACCATTACGTAACGTTCATGGTGTGCAGGTTTGGAGAGTTGGGTGCCAAATCAAGTGTGACCTCATCTGACCTAGGTCCAGAATTAAGTGGTCTTATCCTCGGATATTTCTTTCAGAGGATTGATCCCGGACCGTCGTCAATGACCCGTTGTGTTTCTCTAGTACGACGTTAATTAGAAATTACCATTACGTAACGTGCATGGTGTGCGGGTTTGGAGAGTTGGGTGTGTAACGTAGTGATAAAAGAAATAGCCTTTTTTTAAATAATTTAAAAAAAAACATTTATTTAGATATTGGTAGCGATATCACAGTTACAACTACATCTCATCATACTCTAACACAGCACCGTATCCACACTTCAAAGAATCATCCAATCGACTAAAAAGCCGTTACAAAAAATATCTTTTCACCAACGTTATACAAATACAAATACAAATACAAATATTGACGACCAGCTACAGGCTCAAGCCCAACAAAGCTGGTCCTTTGTTTATGAATTCTCCAATTCCCACTGACTATCCAATTGTGTCTTAAATTCGTACACTCCCTTTGAATTAACTATATTTTCTGGCAACGCGTTCCAACTGTCTATTACCCTATTAAAGTAGTAGTTTTTCCTTAAATCCCGATTAAAATGTGTCTTATTCAATTTATACCCATGGCCCCTTGTTCTATTATCCCTATTGAAATTTAAGCCCTCAGTGTCCCCTTGTTTTACAAACTTGAAAAGCTGAATCAAATCCCCCCTCCTTCTTCTTCTTTCCAGTGTATACATGTTTAGCTTACTTAAACGTTCATTATAGTCGAAATTTGCTAGCCGCTTTATTATTTTTGTAGCTCTGTGCTGAACCCTTTCAATTGATTCTATGTCCTTTCTCATATATGGAGTCCAGAATTGTACAGCATATTCTAGATGTGGTCTTACTAAACCCTTATATAATGGCAAGATTATATTCTTATCCCTTGAAGTTACAGTCTTTTTAATATACCCCAATAACCTATTAGCCTTTTTACCCGCAGCTGAACATTGGTGACCCATTTTAAAATCCCTGTGAATTATCACCCCAAGATCCTTGACCGTTTCTCCCTCCTTTACCTTTACTCCCTGCAGACAGTACACGGCTCCACTGTTCCTGTAACTAGTGATTGGAGTATTCGAGTACAAAAGTACTCATGTATTCGATACTTAAAAGTAGCCGCTGTACTCGATACTTTTATGTGAGTACCGGAAGTATTCATATGAGTACCGGAAGTACTCAAGTAGGTGTTGTTGTATTCATCCAAAGTATCGGTTACTAAAGTACTCATGAGTACAGGAAGTATTCATGAATACAGGAAGTACTAAAGTAGTTGTATTCATCCTAGGAGTATCGGTTACAAAAGTATTCATTTGAGTACCGGAAGCACTCTAGTAGTAGTTCCTGTACTCATACAAAGTAGTAAGTACTCATCCAAGGTATTCGCATACAAGAGTACTCATGCTGGCTGTTCAAATACCAAAAGTATGTCGCTGCGTATTCGAACACCTGAGAATTCATCGTATTCTTAAGTAGCAGAAGTGTCGTATTGTAAATGTATGGATATCTTTGATTCTCGTTAGTTTTATTTTTCTTGTCTCGATTTCTTCCCAATTTTATAAATCTTGAAAATGCACGTGATGAATGAAGTGTCGAAAAATTCCATCGATTAAGAGATTGGATTTCTATGCAAAAGACATCGAGTTTGCCTTTTATTGTTGAAAATTGTATTTAAATTTGTCAATTTTTTTTAATTTTAATTTTCAAGCTTTATTTCTGATATTAAAAATATCTATACAAATAAGATACTTTTATGCTCAAAATTTTTTTCTGTTTCTTCAAGTAAAATAACGTCATTATTTCATTCTTGAGATGGCTGTTACTTTCTTCAAAGTACTTGACCACAGTAAATGGCTACAAATTCCCAATTTTTACATGCTATCTTGAAAATATATGTGCTGCATGAAATGCTGAAAAGTTTCATCGATTAAGAAATTGGATTAAAAATTTTCTGGAAGCAATTTCCCAAATAGACAGGCTGGATTATCAGTAAAGTACACATGCTATGCCCTTTATTTTCTACAAGAACAATTTGCTGTCGGTTAGGAAAATCGCTTAAGTATTATCAGTTCTATTACGTTTCTTTAATTTCTAGATTACTTCTTCTCTTAAGTGATAGTATTAGTCTTAACAAAGTTACTTAGGGTCATTATTAAGTTTAAATGTTTCTTTCATTTCTTGTTTACTTTTTCATAAAGGTTAAAAATTATTGCTTAAAAAGTTAATTAATTCTAAAATCTAGAATATTCTGTAAAACTTTTAAATTAGTTACAAGTGCTTTATCATTTGTATGTTGGGTTCTTTCTTGCATTTGAGTAAATGTTGTGTTGCTTTCAGTTCTTATTTGTTTTCATTTATGTTTTAAATTAATGTTTCTAAAATTTAATTGATTCTAATATCTAGTATAATCCTGTAAAACTCTTGAATTAGTTTCAACTGCTTTATCATTTGTATATTGTTTTCGATATGTTTCCCTGTTTTGCATGTCATCGTGTGTATGAATCTTAAATATCTCAAGAAATATTTGAGCCGATCAACCGTTATAGTGGTTAAGGTGTTAGCCTCTAGATCGGAACGTTTCTTGTTCAAATCCGGGTCTTGGCATGGATGTTTGTAAGCGTATGGTGTAGAGGCGGCTGGTGCACCTTAAATCTGTCGTGGCCCAAAGTCTTCACATTGGGTTGGTGTAGAAGTTTGGAGAGTGGGGTGCCAGCTCAGGTGTTGCTTCGTCATCTGACCGTGGTTCAAAATCACGAAGTGTTGTCCATGGATCTTTCCCTTAAGGGACTGATCCCGGACCGTCGTCAATAGCCCATTGTGTTGCTTTAATACGACATTAACTAAAATTACCATTACCAAGATATATTTGAAACTGAGTCATCCAGATCAGGTTTAAAAGAATAAAAACGTAAGTGTTCATATTATGACAAAGATTTCTATGTGAGACAAGATAAGCATGATGTACATTAGATCGCTGAAGCAAGAAGTGATATTCAGCGCCTAAAGTGCTCGTATTTGTGCAGTAACGAGTGAAAGCCAATGCTCAAAGAGTGCGACAGAAAGGCCTAAGGGAATCTTGGCAAAAATATGCTTTTAGCATAACATCTGCTGCTCCTACACAGTTATGGGACAGATTTCGGAAGGCAATGAGATTATATTCGATTTCCTTCATTGAAGCAAATAGGCAACATATCTCGGAGCCTGTCGATAGTAAATGCCATTGCACATGCTTTTTCTGCAGCTCCCTGTTTTAACACCTATCCAGAGACATTTCAGCGCACAAAACATGCATAATCCCATTGTATTAATTTCCATTCTTGATCTGAACTCTCGTATAACTCAATTCAGAGAAAAAGGATTGATGTGATGCTTTAAAAAGGGCCAGAAAAACTGTGCCTGTCCTGATGGCATTGTATATCTTATGATACATCTTTCCTGTCACTCACTTTATAACATATTACATCTGTATCATCACATATTGGAGGAACATGTCTTCCCTTTGGCTTGGATACACTCCTTTCTTATACCTTTTCAAAAACCTGTAAAGATCCAACAAATGCATATAACAATAAGCCAATCACACTCACCTGCTGCATGTGCTAACTTTTTGAAAAGATGGTTAATTCTCGTCTCACTTGAATCTTAGAGACAACTCAGGCTCTTAAATTAGAAGTGAGATTAGATGTGTCCACCATCGAGGCCAAGAAGATACATGGTTTAATTTACGTCCTGACAATCAGTCATTAAATTGCTTGAAGATTGCCGATAGTGAACTGTTCTTAAACATTATATGTTTAGCAGCGTGTATCTACCAAAAGTATTAAAAGTAAAGAAGAGTTACACTGCTAGTTATATATACTAGTAAACTTAAGTTAATTTTTGTAGTGGTGGCTAAGTTCGGCACACATGTTTTTATGTTTGCTTTCTCTTTTCTTTTAGGCATTTGGAATCTGAAGAAGAGCAGTGGTTTTCCTCTCTAGCTTGATCTTTCTTGTGTTTTCCCTCCTTAAAGTTTGTAAAGTAATTTAAATGTTTGCAGTTTTCCTAATTTTAAATTTAGTTTTTCATGCATTCTATATCTAGGGTTCCTACAGGAAAAATCAGTTTACATCGTAAACTGGTTAGTAAATTTAGAGGTGAGAACCTCTGCTAAAGAGGATTAGAGCTCTTGGCGATACCTCTTTAAAAAAAGTGCATCATGATTCCTACCCCATGGGTGATGTGGAAATGGAATCGTTCATTTTAGGACATGTTTTAAGTTACAGAATATAATTGTAATAGCTTTTAAAACATCAAATTGATGTATTCAGTCTGAAATATACTTATTATAAATGTAGATGGCGTTGCCTATAAACGGTGCCCTGTTATGTAACATTAGTGAGTATCGTTAGTAGCAGAAAAATTCTCGAACAAGACAATTGTGTCCAAAGTGCCTTCCTTGGAAGAGAGAGAAATTAGACACCAGAAGAAACAGCCCCTGAACAATACTTGTTCCATTCTCAGCATTTACATTAATTAGTTGGTTATTGTACTGACACTCAGTCGTGTTGGGTCGTGGATGACATGTTCTTAAGATCTGTGGGTTTAACAAAAAATTACTAATTTATGGCTCTTACACTTAAGCAAATCCAATTAAAATATATAGATTTTACAAGCTTGGGTGTTTTTATTCAATTGATTGGAATAAAAATATTTACTCAAAATTTAACACCAAATGGTATTTTAAAAATTTGAAATTAATTTAGTTAAGAAACATTAAGTTCGCAATAATAAGCTTTAAAGTTTCTAAAAATTTCAAATTTAATAAGAATTCAGTTTAACCAGTGGTTGCAATATCAAGGTATAGTCCATTTTCTGATTACAAGATGATTGGGTCAGTTTTCCTCTAGTTCATCAAGATACAATCAGTTTTGCTAATGAAACAAATCTCATCGAACATGACCACCCTGACGTTTAATGCGAACACAGCACTTGGGAGTATTACTGTGACTGATTTGAAATAATATTCAAAGAAAGCACGGAAGGAAAATAAAGCCATTATGAGAACTTGTAGAAGAGGACTAGAAATAATAAGTAATAATAATAATAAGTACTATTTTAGTTGAATTTTCAACGTCTCACCGAACAGGTTTCTGAACTATGAAATAAGTTATGAAACGATGATAAATGCCCTCCTATTTTGTCATTGTAAGAGCCCTATATTGCTCAGTATGTGAAGCAAAAATCCTGACATGATAAAAATTTAATATGTATATCGTTATTAATATTACTACCTAAATATTGGAATTACAAATTTTTACTAGTTCAGTGCAAGTGTAATATGTATTAATTTAACTGTCTGAACTTCAACAAGCAGATTTTAATCTTATTAAATGTGAATATACAATATTGAAAAAAAAATTAAAAATTGAAATAAGGGCTAAGTTTACAGAAATATTTTTAAAGTTTCATATCCTGGTATTAAAAATAACACTCTTACATCTTTTAAAATATTTTTAGAGTTTTGTAGAAAAATAATTTTTATTCTTATATTTGGGGTTCCCTTCAAAATAAAATTTTGTCTTGTTTCCTGTTGAGTGATTATTTCCTCAAATTATAGTAGAAAACCAAATCCATAAAATGCAAAAACTTAAATTAAAAAATGATTTGTAAAATCGAGATAAAATTAAAAAATTCGGCAATTTGTAAATTGTATTTTGGTTTTTCAAAATACAGTTGTTGTTTAACAAGTTCAAAAAAAAAATAATAGTAATTTTCATTTTTACAAAATTTTTAAAAATTTATATTAATAATTCGGAAGAAAAAAAAATGTTCAAACATTTAATTTAGAAAACATTCAGAGTTTTGTGAGAGAAAAAAACCCAATCCTTTTATTGAGCAAAAAAAAAATCAAACCAATTTTATTTTTATTATTTTTTGCTTAAGGAAGCACAGTCCTAGATCTGGATTCGAACCAGGTTCCGTGTTACTCCAAATCCATGCTTCTAACCACTATACCAAGTAACACGTGACATATTAAGTTTTTTTACAAATAAAAGCCATCTATCGTAATTCTCAGATTATTATATCGATTAATCGTTTTTTTCGTGTATTCGAATAGTACTCGATACTTCAAAGTACTCGAATACTAAGTACTCGATACTCAAAAGTACTCGATTCTGCCCATCACTACCTGTAACCCATATGCAGAACTTGACATTTCCCTACATTAAATGACATACCCCTAAAAGAGAAAATGAACTTCCGGGAAAACCATTTAAGCTCACATAAATATGTCAAAAGAAAAGATATCCTTTCCAAGAGTATTAAGAAGTATAAATAAACACACGAAGTATCGCAATATCATGGAATAAGGAAAAAGAAATACTATCATAACATTTAAAAGATATTCCGGAAGTGTACGTTACAACTCTTCCCCCCCTTAGAATAAATTTTTACCCTGTAAAAAGTTACCATAACTTTAAAAAAATCTAAATTCTACACAATTTCATACAAATATTTACAAACATACATACAACTCTGCCAAGTTACCTAAAAAAACTATAAAAATAAACTCAAAGGACATTTTGGTAACTTAGAACAGTCGGCTAAGGCCGTCAGCATTCTGGTTAGTGATGGGGGAAATGGCTCTTTTCAGGGATCGGATCGGAACCGCTCACTCACAAAAAGAGCTAGCTCTTTTTGATGACTCACCGCTCCTTTGAGATATATAATAATGTATATAACGTATCGAAATGTATACAATATGTTTGGGCCATCGAACATCCCTCGTTGTCACGTGAGCGCATGTGTCCAGACGAAGAGGCGCCAAGCGTGCTTGAAACACCCACGCACACAACACATGAAACACTCACTCATCCAGCAATTGCGCAGTTTACCTCTAAAATCAACAAAAGGAGGGAGACGGGGCCCGAGGACGATAGGCATTGCAGCATAGGGCTGCTAAGCTGTAAAATTTAATTGCTAAGGCATAAGATGGCCCAAAACCATGTCAATTCATATAACTTTGAAATTGTCCATAAAGAATAAATTACTTTGAGGACACTTCTACTTTTGTAATTCCCGTCATGAACCCGTTGAGATTACAGAAATAGCAATTAAAATATCCAAACACGTTAAAAATCTCATTTTTGACCAAGAATTCTAAAAAAGTTTTCGATTTTATTGGATAGAGTATTTATTTGACTTTCCAAAACATATTTAATTTTTTCTCTGTTAATTACTTGAAGAAGTATTAAGATTTTAATCAAGGCGGGAAAACAAGAAGTAAGAATGGAAAACACTGGAAATGGCCATTAAAAGGCCAAAAACATGGCAAAATCTAAATTTAAACCTTACTTTTTTTTTGCAAATATAATTTTAGAAAGTTTTTTCAAATATTTAAATGGTTTCTCTTTTGGAAATGGTGAACTTTTTTAAAGAGAAGGAAGAACAAAATTGTTTACACAAAGAGCAAACGCAAGGGAGCAAGCGATGCACTTGAAACTACCTTTGACTCTAAATTAATATTTTTGCATTATTTCCTCACTTCAAATGAATACAAAAACTTATAACTGGATTCTAGTAAACTTTTGAGAGTTTGTTATTCATAATGTTGTCAAGTGAATGAACTAGAATAATTATGCTGAGTTCAAAAGTTTCTAAATTATTACTATTTATTTAAGAAGTAGGACTGTAAAACTATAAAAAATCTTCTATTCATTTTTCAATCACTTGTAAAATTGTTGTTTATTTAAATATCCTTTTATTTTAGTTCATTCCCTAGAAATATGCATGTAGTTTATTTTGGTAGCATCATTTTTCAAATTGGTTGAATAGATTTTCATGTAGCACATTTGAAGTTTTTGACACATTTCTTTAAAATTTCATACATAATTATCATATTTTTACAAAATTATTAATATATACTTTTAATATTTATAGCCCATTTTTATTGTTTAAAACACAAAACATAAAAATATCATTAAAATGTTTCTATACCACATTTAAAAAAAGTGTGTTTTGGACGTGTTTGGATACATTAAGATTTCTTTCTAAAACCACTTAGTTACCAAATGAGACTTCCTAATAATTTAAATGATATTTTTAAATCATATAATAAAAATATTAATAATTTATTTAAGTACTTAAGATTTTTAACTATTTATTTTAAGATATAGGTATATACTACCCTCGAATACTCGTTGTCCCAAAGATTTTCAAAATCCAAGTCCCCTCCCTGTTTTTTAATAAAATATTTTCAAAATGCCTTGTTTTGTGAAGGCAATGCAATAAAAACGAGTATCGTTTAATTCAATTTTGCGTAGCTTTATTAAAATGATATCACTCCCGAGAAATCAAGGTTTTATTATAATTATTATATTAATGTTGAGTGAATAACATAATAACTGTTAGAATATGTTTTAATGACAACCTTAAGAGCAGTTTTAATTAGTGCTAAAAGGCGTGATATGACTTAAGCCGTAAAAACACCCTTTCTATCTAAAATTGAATTAAATTTAAAAAAATAACATTTATGATAATACATAGATATTTAAAAATTTGAAACTTCAAAAAAGTAACAAAAAGCTAGGGAGCGCAAAAGAACGAATGCGGAATTGACTCTTCGAGAGCGACAGTTATCGAAAAGAGCCAAAGAGTTAACTCCTCAAAAGAATCAACTCCCAAAAGAATCAGTGAGCGCAAACGATCGAATGCGGAAATGATTCTTCGAAAGAGCCAACTATCGAAAAGAATCAACTCCCAAAGAATCAACTCCCAAAAGAATCACTGAGCTGGTGATCGCATGCGGAAATGACTCTTCGAGAGTGGAAGCGCTGATTCGTTAAAAAAGAGTTACCGCTCTTCAGCCCTGATTGGTTAAAAAAGAGCTATAGCTCTTTTTTGACGAATCAGCGCTCGCTCACTCCGTCAAGAGAGCTAACTCTTTGAGTCAGCTCCTGAGCGGATCGCCCATCTCTAATTCTGGTGTTTTCTGCCCTGACGATGGATTACCTCATAGTTCCAGGGCTGCAGTGCAAGAGCCCATCTCATGAGACGAGGATTTACCCCAGAGTTCTTTTTTAACCATACTAGAGGATTATGATCAGTTTGGATAAAGAACTTGGTAGGTCCATCCAGGTAGCATCGTAGCTTCTTGACAGCAAACACAATAGCGGCACATTCTTTTTCGGTAGTTCCGTATTTTCGCTCTGCGGTTGAAAACTTCTTGCTGAGGAACAGAATAGGATGCTCCTCCCCCTTTTCTGTCTTCTGGGATAACACTATACCCATGCCTAAATCTGAGGCATCACATTGAACATAAAACGGGGCATTAAAGTTAGGAGCATACAGAACAGGGTTCTGGGTTAGCCTCCTCTTTAGTTCTTGAAAAGACCGTTGCATTCATTGGTCCACTGAATTTCGGACTTCTTGACTTTTCCCTTCAGGAGTTCGGTCAAAGGAGCAACAATAACAGAAAAGTTTGGGATGTATTGGCGGTAATACCCGGCTAATCCAAGGAATGCTCGAATGTCTGTCTTGGTGGTTGGAATAGAAAATTTTTGGATAGCCTGAATTTTCAACTCATTAGGGGACCTCTCCCCCTATCCCACATAATGTCCCAAATACATCACTTTTTCTTGTGCAAATTTGCATTTGCTACTTTACAGACGAAAGCCCGCTTTACTTATTATCACCAAGACACAATTCAGTCAGTAAAGTGAGAACTCCAATCCAAGGAGAATATGGCCACGTGATCCAGATAGGGTACTGCGAACATGTCCTACCCTCTTAAGAGCTCAGACATCATTTTGCTGAAGTAATAAGGAACATTTTTCAGTCCAAACGGCATCCTTAATGGTCGAAACGACCCGAAACTTGTCACGAAAGTGGAATACCGTTGAGCACCTTTAGTCATGGGAATTTGCCAGTAACCTTTTGACAAATCCAGAACGGTGATGAATTTGGCATTGGAGACGGCTTCCACTCTTTCCTCGATGTTAGGGATAGGAAAATACTGAGTTTTCGTGATTTCATTCAGCTTCCGATAGTCAATACAGGGAATTGGGTCTTTCCCTGGTACCTCAACTAAAATCATAGGCGAAGTGAAATCACTCTTACCCACTTCAATAATTTTCATTTGGAGCATCTTTTCAATTTCGGCTTTCAAGATCTGCGATTGTCGGACCGACATTCGATATGGCTTCGCACAGATGGGCTTTATTTCAGAAAGTTCGATATCAAACTGGATACGATCTGTGAGGCCAGACACGTTTGAGAAACACTTGGAATATTTACATATAACACAACTGAGCTGGTCAATCTGGTCGTCCTCCAGTCTTCCTTTCACTTCACTGTTTCTCAATATCTCCTCGAGATAAAAAATATTGGGATTGTTTTCCACAGGCGGGAATTCTTCTTCCAACTCTGATTCTTCATCCTCGCAAGTAGTGACCAGATTTATGAATTCAGGCCTCTGGTAGTAAGGCTTCAATAAATTTACATGATAGATTTGTGACGAATTTTTCCGGTTAGGCAGGGCAACAAAGTAGTTCGTCTCCGAAATCTTGCTTTCAATGGTCCCAGGACCATGCCATTGAACCGCTAACTTATTTACAGGTGAAGGTGCCAGTACCAGTACTTTATCTCCAACATTGAATTCACGTTTCACGGTATTTTTGTAGTACCATTTTTTTCTTTTCTTGGCCGCTTCCTCCATATTATCAATGGCTAGACTGCGACATTTTTCCAATCTTCTCAGAAGATTGAGGATATATTCAACAACTGAAGCATTTCCTTCTTCCGGCTGTAACCAGTTTTCATACAGAAGAGTGACTGGAGTCCGCAAGTTTTTTCCATGAACCAATTCAGCTGGACTGAATCCGGTGGATTCATGAGTAACTGTTCGTAAGGCGAAAAAGACCGCATGGACATGCTTCTCCCAATCTAGTCCTTCTTCGGTACACAAAACTCTCAAAAACCGTTTCAGGGTACGATGAAACCTTTCTACCGGATTGCTCTGGGGATGATACACAGAGCTAAGTACCACCTTGATGCCGAAACGTTCAAAAAATTCCGATGTGAGTTCGCTCATAAACGAGGTTTCCTGGTCGTGTTGAATCTCCTTAGGAAAACCCATTCGACTAAAAATCTGAAGGAGAGCATTAATCACGGATCTAGATGTTATGTTTGGAACTGCCACAGCATCTGGGTACTTCGACGACATACACATTGCCGTAATCAGGTATCTTTGGCCTGAGTCCGTCACGGGCAAAGGTCCTACAGCGTCAATATTAATTCGGAAAAAACTTCAGTAATCACTGGAACAAGAGTCATGGGCGCTTTTTTCTTGTCCCTTGCCTTTCCAGCTCTCTGGCAGGAATCGCAAGCCTTCACGAAGTCCTCTGCTTCTTTGTAACAGTTTTTCCAGCAAAAGTACTTGGTCATTCTGTCTTTGGTCTTGGTGGTCCCAAGATGACCTGACGTGCCTTCATGACACAATTTCAGTATCTTCTCTCGATACTCTATGGGCACGACGATGAGCTTCCTTTCGATACCACTCTTGTCCTTCTTGATCTTTACCAAAAGTCGGCCTTTGACCAGTTCAAAATCTTTAGAAGGGTTTCCATTTTGGATTTGTTTTACTTGAGAGCTCATCTCTTCATCTTCACCTTGAGCCTTGATTAGCTGCTCAGTATCCACTTTTAACAATTCAGTGATATCTTGATCTTCTGCCACCTGAGTGAACTCGTCACTTACTTCCCCTGATTCCACTTCATTTTTTTCTAATGTACTGAATTCTTCGGCTGGGATAGGGTTTTTGGATTCTTTAATTAAAGTTTGAGATTCTTCCCTTTCTTTCACTTTTTTCTGATATGCCTTGTCAATACTGCATTTATTTTATCCACAGATTTACAATCTTCCCTTTTTAACAAGGCAGCAGTCCGATTTCCTAAAAGATATCGTCCGCGGTCTAGTTCATCTGGAATCACAGCAGCTTTAGTCAGCGTTTTTCCCAATTCACACTCTACCAAAACTTCGGCAAGAGGTAAACAAGTTGAGCTAGAGTCCAAAGGTTGCTGTACCCAAACATGTTCACCCGTCATGTCAGCTGAATTCACCAATTTCCGACACATAATGTCAATGGTCGCTCCGGTATATCTTAGTAGATTTATATCCTGACCGTTTATTTGGCCTTTCATGATATACGGTTCCAGGTATTTCTCAGGTTCTTTGTCCGAAATGTAATTTACAGTTTCCGAAAGTTTCTTCAACTTTGGACAATTTGGTCGGATATTACCAGACTGTTTGCAATGAAAACACCGCATCTGTCTCCTGCGGTCGAATTCCGGATTTGGGTCGTTATTCGGAAAATCTTTGTTCTATCTTAACCCCTTTACCATTCATGGTATCACTTCTCCTTGGTGGATTATCGGTCTTTTCAAACTTGTTTTGAACTCGACCCTCTAACTTGTCTTTCGCAAAGACAGGGTTTCGTTTCACAGTTCGTCTAACGTCTTCAAACTTCTCTAACAGTTCCACCAAATCTGTAGGGGAGTTTCTTTCTGTCCATTCTCTGAGATACATATCTTTAAATTCGGATGGTGTTTTTTTCTTCATCTGATCTGTGATGATCAAATCTCTCAGTTTTTCAAAAGTAAGGACCTGACAACCTGAAATCTATCCATCGAAATAAGTAGACAGTTCATGATAGAAATCCCTCCAGTTCCGATCAACTGCTTTATGATGTGAACTAAATAACTGTCGAAATCTTTCTGGTGTTAGTTTGAACCTTTTTAACAGAATATTTTTGATGTGATCATAATTTGTAGCTAGGTCAGCTGGTTCACGGGCTATTATATAAGCAATCTCTTGGGGGATCAAACTTAATAGGTGAGATACCCACATCTCTTTTCCCAGAGACAGCAAAGTTGCCTGTCGCTCGAACAAGATTAAATAAAGACTCATATCATCTTTCATGTCGTATTTCGGAAGGATCTTGGTTAAGTCTCGATTCGATGGTCTAGGATTATTAATTGCCACTTGCTGGGTTTGACTAGTTGCTTCTATTCTCAATTTTTCCAACTCATACTCTCGTTCTTTCTGCTTTTCTTCAATTCTCCGCTTTTCTTCAAGTTCAAGGGCTTCAATCTCCGCTTTTCTTCAAGGGTTTCATTTCTCCGCTTTTCTTCAAGGGCTTCATTTCTCCGCTTTTCTTCAAGGGCTTCATTTGTCTTTCGAGTTTCTATAATTCTACCAAAAAGTGCTTTGGTGAATTCCTCATCATATCCCTCACTTGAAGTAATAAGATTCACTAGTTGTTTTATGGATTTTTCTACGGTGATTTCTAAATCTATCTCCTCCACCAATTTGATCAAGTCATCTTTCTTTCCCTTAACTAAATAAGTCATGATTAAATTGTAAACAGTTCCTTTTTTTTTACTTAAATATACCGTAAGGTACAAAAAGAAAACTTTTCGAAAATGAAACTGTCCAGAATTCTGACTTACCTTATAATCAAGCCACAAAAAATATAACTCAAAAACAATAGAACAATAGAAAAGAAATAAATGTACAAAAACCAATTTTGTAAGCCAAAAGACCTTCAAAAGAATTTTGTTTTTTAAATTTAAATCAAAATACCATTTCAAATCCAAAACAAATTTAAGTTATTAATTAAGATTAATAATCATCTACGACAACTAAAATCTCTTAAATTTCTATTACACATAAATTCCAAAACAATACTAAATTCTATTATAAAAGCAAAATTTGCGATAAAGAAATTTTTTGTTTCGAAACCTGTTACGATAAATGGAAGTTATCACAAAAACAGAAGTAAAATTGTACGTTATTTCCAATAGTACATAAAATTTTAGATTTAAAACCAAAACCACTTATCTGGAACAGTTGCTTGATGGTGCACCGTAAGTCCTTCAGCTGGAACCCAAAGTTCGAACTGGACTTCGCTGACGACGACAGGACGTGATGCCCAAAAAGTTCGGACCGGATGGCCCTTTCGCTGCTGAACACACACGCGTTTCACACACAGGAACAGGACGGGATGTCCCAATTCTACTGACCGGACTAAGCTTCTTTGCTGGACACACGCAGTAACAGGACACGTTTCACACACAGGTACAGGACGGGATATCCAAAAACATCGGACCGGATGGCCCACTTCGCCGCTGCCGGACGCACGCAAATTCTCCACTCACGAGGACGGGAAGTCCAAAAACTTCGGACCGGATGGCCCTCTTCGTTGCTGCCAGACGCACACAAATACTCCACTCACGAGGAAGGGATGTCCAAAAACTTCGGACCGGATGGCCTTCTTCGTTGCTGCAGGACGCACTCAAATATTCCACTCACGAGGACGGGATGTCCACAGTTTTTTCACAAATCAGGACGGGATGTCCAAAACTTTAATTTAATTTGAATCGATCCCAGTGAATGCCACCATTAATAGGTAGCTGTAACGTCGTGATAAAAGAAATAGCCTTTTTTAAAAGAATACAAAAAAACATTTATTTAGATATTGGTAGCGATATCACAGTTACAACTAGAGATGGGCGATCCGCTCAGGAGCTGACTCAAAGAGTTAGCTCTCTTGACGGAGTGAGCGAGCGTTGATTCGTTAAAAAAGAGCTTTTGCTCTTTTTTAACCAATCAGGGCTCAAGAGCGGTAACTCTTTTTTAACGAATCAGCGCTTCCGCATGCGATCACCAGCTCAGTGATTCTTTTGGGAGTTGATTCTTTTGGGAGTTAACTCTTTTCGAGAACTATCGCTCTCGAAGAGTCAATTTCGCATACCCTCTTTTGCGCTCCCCAGCTTTTTGTTACTTTTTTGAAGTTTAAAATTTTTAAATATCTATGTATTATCAAATCATAAATGTTATTATTTTTATTTTTAATTCCATTTTAGGTTGAAAGGGCGTTTTAACGGCTTAAGTCATACCACGCCTTTTAGCACTAATTGAAACTTGTTTTAAGATTGTTACTGAAACATATTCTAACAATTATTATATTATTTACTTAACATTAATCTAATCATAATAATAATAAAACCTCGATATCTCGGGTGTGATATCATTATAAAGCTACACAAAATTAATTTAAACGTAACTTGTTTTTATTGCATTGCCTTCACAAAGCAAGGCATTTTGAAAAAGTTTTATCAAAAGACAGGGAAGGGATTTTGATTTCGAAAATATTTGGGACAACGAATATTCGAGGGTATATTATACCTATATCTTAAAATAAATAGTTAAAAATCTTAAGTGTTTAAATAAATTATTAATATTTTTATTATTTGATTTCAAAATATCATTTAAATGATCAGAAAGTCTCATTTGGTCCCTAAGTGGTTTTAGCCCAGGACATTCTAGAAGTAGGTGTTTTACGGGAAAAGGGTATCGTTAAACTTTATAACTCACAACGCAGACAGAATTAAAGGTTCCCCAAACAAAAATTTCACATAAATATTTTGACCTTTCTCCAGAGCTTTTGAATTTCTTCTAAATTTTGTTCCCTTGCTATTGACGGCGGGCCAGGATCAATCCCCTAAGGGAAAGATCCGAGGTCAACACCTCGTAATTTTGAACCATGGTCAGATGACGAGACAACAACTGAGCTGGAACCCTCTCTCCAAACTTCCACACCAACCCAACGTGAGGACTTTCGGCCACGACAGATTTAAGGCCACGACATTTTCTATACAAATGGATACGATTCACACTATTTCCAAAAAAAAAAAAAACTTTCTAAAATTATATTTGCAAAAAAAAAATCTTTAAATTTAGATTTTGCCAGGTTTATGGTCTTTCAATGGCCTATTCCGGTGTTTTCCATACCTACTTCCTGTTTTACCTCCTTCTTTTGACTTTTGGAAAGTCAAATAAGTACTTTATCCAATAAAATCGAAAACTTTTTTTGGAATTTTTGATCAAAAATGACATTTTTAACGTGTTCGGATACCTTTATTGCTACTTCTGTAATCTCTTTGGGTTCATGATGGGAATTACAACAAAAAAAATTGTCCTCAAAGTAATTTATTCTTTATGGACAAGAATAAAGTTATAAGAATTGACATGGTTTTGGGCCATCAATTAAAGTTTACAGCTTAGCAGCCGTATGCTGCAATGCCTTTCGTCCTCAGGCCCCGTCTCCCTCCTTTTGTTGATTTTAGAGGCAAACTGCGCAATTGCTGGATGAGTGAATTCTGCGTGGGTGTTCAAACACGCTTGGCGTCTCTTCGTCTGGCGCTCACGTGACAACGAGGGATGTTCGATGGCCCAAAAATATTATATACCACTGAGTGGCTAGCCCGGTGTTGTCCGTAATACAAGGTAAGAATCTGGTGTAAAATTTTCCGCAGATTTCAAATCTGTTGAAGATATATTCAATTAAAAATTTATTTATTTAAAGAAAATAATATTGTTAGGTAACAATTTAAACTGATATTTCCGCAGATTTCAAATCCGTTGAAGTTTTTACTCCATCTTTAACGGTCTAGGAGATAGAAAAAAGATTTGTGACCTCAGTTAAAAGATTTACCGTCTGGCTGGGAAATCAATCGCGCAAAATCGAAGCAGAAACGTAAACAATAATTTTCTACGTGTTCTGCGGATGAATAAAACTTGGCATGATTCCTAACCCTGACTGCAAGGTCGCATGAGTAGAAAACGTTCTCCGCGTTTAAAAAATCGATGTAGAGTAAAATTATGAAATTCGTTTAAAAATCTTCTAGATTGAATTTTAAAATTCGCCGTGACCCAAAAATTGCAAATAATTTGGACTACCTGTAAAGCCCAATCTCGTTGTTGCAAGTGCCATAGAATCGTCGGGATTTTCCGGCCCCAAACAAACACTTTCTTTTATAATAGTAGAGACATCTCGATATGTTATATACATTATTATACATCTGAAAGGAGCGGTGAGTCATAAAAAAGAGCTAGCTCTTTTTAGTGAGCGAGCGGTTCCGATCCGATCCCTGAAAAGAATCATTTTTCCCATCACTACTAGAGATGGGCGATCCGCTCAGGAGCTGACTCAAAGAGTTAACTCTCTTGACGGAGTGAGCGAGCGCTGATTCGTCAAAAAAGAGCTATAGCTCTTTTTCAACCAATCAGGGCTGAAGAGCGGTAACTCTTTTTTAACCAATCAGCGCTTCCACTCTCGAAGAGTCATTTCCGCATGCGATCACCAGCTCAGTCATTCTTTTGGGAGTTAATTCTTTGGGTGTTGATTCTTTTCGATAGTTGGCTCTTTCGAAGAATCATTTTCGCATTCGATCGTTTGAGCAAACTGATTCTTTTGGGAGTTGATTCTTTTGAGGAGTTAACTCTTTGGCTCTTTTCGATAACTATCGCTCTCGAAGAGTCAATTCCGCATTCGTTCTTTTGCGCTCCCCAGCTTTTTGTTACTTTTTTGAAGTTTCAAATTTTTAAATATCTATGTATTTTCATAAATGTTATTTTTTTTAATTTAATTCAATTTTAGATTGAAAGGGTGTTTTTACGGCTTAAGTCATATCACGCCTTTTAGCACTAATTAAAACTAGTCTTAAAGTTGTTATTAAAACATATTCTAACAGTTATTATGTTATTCACTTAACATTAATATAATAATTATAATAAAACCTTGATTTCTCGGGAGTGATATCATTTTAATAAAGCTACACAAAATTAAATTAAACGTAACTCGTTTTTATTGCATTGCCTTCACAAAACAAGGCATTTTGAAACTATTTTATTAAAAGACAGGGAGGTGACTTGGATTTTGAAAATCTTTGGGACAACGAGTATTCGAGGGTATTATATACCTATATCTTAAAATAAATAGTTAAAAATCTTAAGTACTTAAATAAATTATTAATATTTTTATTATATGATTTAAAAATATCATTTAAATTATTAGGAAGTCTCATTTGGTAACTAAGTGGTTTTAGAAAGAAATCTTAATGTATCCAAACACGTCCAAGACACTTTTTTTAAATGTGGTATAGAAACATTTTAATGATATTTTTATGTTTTGTGTTTTAAACAATAGCAATGGGCTATAAATATTAAAAGTATATATTAATAATTTTGTAAAAATATGATAATTATGTATGAAATTTTAAAGAAATGTGTCAAAAACTTCAAATGTGCTACATGAAAATCTATTCAACCAATTTGAAAAATGATGCTACCAAAATAAACTACATGCATATTTCTAGGGAATGAACTAAAATAAAAGGATATTTAAATAAACAACAATTTTACAAGTGATTGAAAAATGAATAGAAGATTTTTTATAGTTTTACAGTCCTACTTCTTAAATAAATAGAGTAATATTTTAGAAACTTTTTAACTCAGCATAATTATTCTAGTTCATTCACTTGACAACATTATAAATAACAAACTCTCAAAAGTTTACTAGAATCCAGTTATAAATTTTTGTATTATAACATTTGAAGTGAGGAAATAATGCAAAAATATTAATTTAGAGTAAAGGTAGTTTCAAGTGCATCGCTTGCTCCCTTGCGTTTGCTCTTTGTGTAAACAATTTTGTTCTTCCTTCTCTTTAAAAAAGTTCACTCCATTTCCAAAAGAGAAACCATTTAAATATTTGAAAAAACTTTCTAAAATTATATTTGCAAAAAAAAGTAAGGTTTAAATTTTGATTTTGCCATGTTTTTGGCCTTTTAATGGCCATTTCCAGTGTTTTCCATTTTTACTTCTTGTTTTCCCGCCTTCATTAAAATCTTAATACTTCTTTAAGTAATTAACAGAGAAAAAATTAAATATGTTTTGGAAATTCAAATAAATACTCTATCCAATAAAATCGAAAACTTTTTTAGAATTCTTGGTCAAAAATGAGATTTTTAACGTGTTTGGATATTTTAATTGCTACTTCTGTAATCTCAACGGGTTCATGACGGGAATTACAAAAGTAGAAGTGTCCTCAAAGTAATTTATTCTTTATGGACAATTTCAAAGTTATATGAATTGACATGGTTGTGGGCCATCTTATGCCTTAGCAATTAAATTTTACAGCTTAGCAGCCCTATGCTGCAATGCCTATCGTCCTCGGGCCCCGTCTCCCTCCTTTTGTTGATTTTAGAGGTAAACTGCGCAATTGCTGGATGAGTGAGTGTTTCAAGTGTTGTGTGCGTGGGTGTTTCAAACACGCTTGGCACCTCTTCGTCTGGACACATGCGCTCACGTGACAACGAGGGATGTTCGATGGCCCAAACATATTGTATGCATTTCGATATGTTATATACATTATTATATATTTCAAAGGAGCGGTGAGTCATCTAAAAGAGCTAGCTCTTTTTAGTGAGTGAGCGGTTCCGATCCGATCCCTGAAAAGAGTCATTTTCCCCATCACTACATCTGACCTAGGTCCAGAATTAAGTGGTGTTATCCTCGGATATTTCTTTAAGAGGATTGATCCGGGACCGTCGTAGCTCAGGTGTTGCTTCGTCATCTGACCGTGGTTCAAAATAACGAGGTGTTGTCCTCGGAACTTTACCTTCAGGGACTGATCCCGGACCGTCGTCAATAGCCCGTTTCGTTCCTCTAGTACGACGTTAATTATAAATTACCATTACGTAACTTGCATGGTGTACGTGTTTGGAGAGTTGGGTGCCAAATCAAGTATGACCTCATCTGACCTAGGTCCAGAATAAGTGGTGTTATCCTCGGATATTTCTTTTAGAGAATTGATCCCGGACCGTCGTCAATGGCCCGTTGTGTTTCTTTAGTACGACGTTAATTAGAAATTACCATTACGTAACGTGCATGGTGTACGGGTTTGGAGAGTTGGGTGCCAAATCAAGTGTGACCTCATCTGACCTAGGTCCAGAATTAAATGGTGTTATCCTCGGATATTTCTTTTAGAGGATTGATCCCGGACCGTCGTCAATGGCCCGTTGTGTTTCTTTAGTACGACGTTAATTATAAATTACCATTTCGTAACGTGCGTGGTGTTCGGGTTTGGAGAGTTGGGTGCCAAATCAAGTGTGACCTCATCTTACGGAGATCCAGAATTACATGGTGTTATCATCGGATATTTATCTTTACGTTTGATCCCGGATGTCACCAATAGCCCTTTCTGTTGTTCCAGTGAGACGTTAATTAAATTCCTATCCAACATGTGGCCAATAGTCCGTTATATATATTGCTCCTTGAGAAGTTAATTAAAAAATCTACCTGCCATACCATCCACGGTGCCGAGGCAGTCCATATGAAAGGCGCGGATTAGCAATAGGAGGATGGTATCGTACATAGAGATGGGTGCACGTTGAATCTGTAGTGATTTCAAATGTCCTCACGTTGACGAAGTGTAGGTTCGGAGCAGCTCAGGTGTGACCTCATCATCTAACCGCGGTTTAAATTACATGGTGGTGACCTCAGATATTTTCCTTCCGGATCGTTACGAATGCCCCCCACCCTTTCGGTTCGTGTACATTCAGATACCTATCTCTCCTTTCATTGTCGTGAAAGATATCAGCAAATAATTAGAGGTCCCAGATACAAGCACGTGGTACATTAGTCAGTCGTCATCCTATTATTACTAGATCGCATTTAAAGCCTTCTGTATTAAGGGAATTGGCATTCCTATTTAAAAAAGGAACTCGACTACAAACATTCTTTTTATAGAATACTAGCTGAATTTCCCGGAGTTGCTAGGTTGAACTGGTTGTATGAAGATTGAAAAGTGAATAGAATTAGAATAATCACATTCTTACATAGAAAAATACAATAATTTAAGTTGTACGTAAAAAAACTTTTTAACATCGTTTTAACATTTTCAAAGCTTTTGCAAATTTCCTTCGGATGGAAATATATACATTTAACTCCTGAATAATATATTGCAATATGCAAAAGACTGAAACATACAAACAGAAACGAAATTCCGATGAAAAACTGCACAATTCTGAAAGACGGTAAGGTAAGGTAATTTTAATTAACGTCGTACTAGAACAATACAATGGGCTATTGACGACGGTTCAGGTTATTTTGGTTATTTTAGTTCACGTCGTACTAGAGCAATACAACGGGCTATTGACGACGGTCCGGGATCAATACCTTAAGGGAAAAATCCGAGGACAACACCACGTAATTTTGAACCACGGTCAGATGACGAGGCACACCTGAACTGGAACCTCATTCTCAAAATTTCCACACCAACCCAACGTGAGGACTTTCGGTCACGACAGATTTAAGGTACACCAGCTGCCACAACATCATACGCTTACAAAATTCCGTGCACTGACCCGGATTCGAACCAGGAATCTTCCTATCTAGAGGCTAACATCTTAACAACCAGACCGGTTGGTCGGCTTCTGAAAAACGGAAGATGTACAAAGTGTGAAATGGCATTCAATGTCATTTCGCTATAAAAATAGGATCTCATCTACAAATTTAAGGGATACATCCCGGACCGTAGTCAAAGGCTATTGTGTTGCTCTGGTACGACGTTAATAAAAATTACCTTACATTACCTCATCTGTAAACATTATCTTCATAGAGTATTGAACCTTTGCTAAAGATAAATTGAATCGGAGTTATTCAACCATCATAACTTTATCCACTGTATGTCACGGAATGTAGCCGACCAACCGGTATAGTGGTTAAGGTGTTAGCCTCTAGATCGGAAGGTTCCTGGTTCGAATCCGGGTCCGGGCATGGATGTTTGTAAACGTATGGTGTAGAGGCGGTTGGTGCACCTTCAATCTGTCGTGGCCGAAAGTCCTCACGTTGGGTTGGCGTGGAAGTTTGGAGTGTGGGGTGCCAGCTCAGGCGTTGCTTCGTCATCTGACCGTGATTCAAAATTATGAAGTGTTGTCCTCGGATCTTTTCCTTAAGGGACTGATCCCGGACCGTCGTCAATAGTACGACGTTAACTAAAAATTACCATTTACCGTCACGGAATGTATACAGAATTCGATTATTAATATAAATAGATTATATATGTTGTCGCTCAAATAGCTTTTGACACTTGTGAAGAGAAAGTTAGTCGCAAAAATGTGACGGTTCATTTAAATGTGGAAATAGTTAATAGCGTCTCCATAGTATAGTTTCAATGACGTGAATGTGCATCGCTCACATTTATCGAAGCTAAATTGCATATTTTGCAGATTATTCTAGTGCGTTCTAGAATGTGTGTAAGTGTAATTGTAGTTTTTAACAGCAACGTACTACAGCAACAGAACGGGCTATTGACGACGGTCCGGGATCAATCCCCTAAGGGAATTAGAATGTGTGTTCAAAATAAAGGGTACCTATGTGAATTAACATCACACTGGAATAAAACAACGGGCTATTTATGACGGACGAGGATCAAACCCGTAGGGAAAAATTCGAAGATTCGTTAGAGGTAGATTCGGCCTCATGGGTCGCAACAAAAATTTGACATTTTGCTAGTAAAATTTGTAATTTTCTTTATAACTCACTTATTTCCCTTCACATTTGAAAACGTTGTAAATTCTATACTAAGTTAATAAAATCCTTTTTTGATACATACAAGAAAGATTATATACAAAGGGTGTTCAAATGAAAAGGTACGAAATGTGTAACAACGTAACCGTTAACATATTTGCCTATGCCGCTACGGTAGAACGTAGCGAGACATCTAGGGATGCGATTGGAATCTCCGGCGTGGATCGGAGCATGCGCGGGCGCCCGCATGCGCAGGAAAGAGCAGAGGCTCTTATAAAGAGCGCCGTCCAATTGACACGGCAGAGCGTGTGAGGACAGGATGGCGTTCACATTGCAAATTTCGACGATTGAGGAGCAGCGAGGCGTTATCCTATTTCTGACAGGGGAAGGTGTTAAAGCGGCCGTTATTCATCGCCGGATGGTGACCGTTTTCGGGGAAGACTGTGTGTCCGACAAGTCAGTGAGAAAATGGAGTGCCCGTTTTCGTGCTGGCCATAATAGTTTGATTGATGACCCGAGACCAGGCCAGGCAAACACAGTCATCGCGGTCGATCTCCTCGACAAGGTGGACAACCTAGTGAGAAGTAATCGGCGTGTCACATTACGAATGTTGGCGGTGAAAGTGGATGTCAGCGTTGGAACAGTGTGGACAATCGTTCATGACAGGTTGCGTTATCGGAAGGTTCTTGGCGCAGTGGGTTCCGAAGCAGATCACCGACCAGCAAAAGGAACTGCGCATAGGGGGAACTGCGCATTTTAACATCTGTTTCGGTATCATAAAGACCCCGCTTTCCTGGAGCGGATTGTCACAGGTGATGAGAGTTGGTGCCATCACTACGAGCCAGAGACAAAGCGGGACAGCATGCAATGGAAGCATGCGTCGTCACCTCCCTCTAAAAAGTTCATAGTCGTGGCGTCAGCAGGGAAGGTGTTGCTCACCGTCTTTTTCGACGTCCAAAGTCCGCTACTTGTGGAATTCCTCGAGCACAGAAGAACCATTAACTCCAATGTGTACTGTGAGACACTCCGAAACCTACGCAGGTCCATCAAGAACAAAAGACCGGGGCTGCTCACGGAGTGTGTGGTTCTGCTCCATGATAACGCGCGTCCACACGTCTCTGGGTTCACACTTGCCGAACCGACCAAGTTCAAGTGGGTGCAACTTGACCATCCGCCCTACAGCCCGAACATGTCGCCCTGCGATGTCCATGTGTTTGGTTCCCTGAAAAAACATCTGAAAGGGAAGAGCTTCAACTCGGACGACGAACTCAAGGACGCTGTGATGGACTGGGTCTTGTCACGGCCACAGGAATTCTGGAAGCAAGGAATCCTTCGGCTCGTTAATCAATGGGATCGTTGTGCTCTGGCCTATAGTGTATATTTTGAATAAAGTCTTCATTTATACCCACAGTGTCGTTTCGTACCTTTTCATTTGAACAACCCTTGTATGGAATCAAATTAAATTTTATATTTTATATACTAGGGGACTCCGCCCCCTGTTCGCAATCGCTCGCCAACCCCCGATGATTGCTACGCAACCACATTTAGTTCGCTTCGCAAACAAATCTTCTTTTTTTTTCGTCGTGTGACAAAGCTGGACGTCGCATTTTTAAATGCAAAAAGTATTCAAGGGTAAATTATTATTACAAAAGTGAATTAAGTTTGTGCTGCTGCAAAGGAGACGGCTTTACTTCTATTGTTCTGAATTAGATTACAATGAAAACTGAAGAAGATGAAAAGG
Organism: Metellina segmentata; assembly: GCA_947359465.1. Taxonomy (NCBI): domain Eukaryota; kingdom Metazoa; phylum Arthropoda; class Arachnida; order Araneae; family Tetragnathidae; genus Metellina; species Metellina segmentata. The sequence continues at coordinate 100,552,546 of OX375882.1, forward strand.
ACACTAAAATCTATCCTAACGAGAAAAAGCCTTTTTTTTGTATTGATACGCATGCGACGAAATTTAATGGTTTTTTTTTCAATGTGTTTCCTTCAATGGTGTCACCACATGTTTTACATGAGGACAGGGATTTTGTTCTTTAGCTTTTGCTAATTGATAGAAAACCAGGAGTCTACACCTTAAGGGTATTAAAAAAGTTTGGTATAATCATTGGTAGATACACTATGATACAATGTTGCATAAATTAAAGGTTTTCGTGGAAACCGAAACCAATGGTTAGCAGTCGGTTATGTAGTTGGAAGGTCAAATAAAAGTTAAAAAGCAGCTGTTAGCAATTTCCTTCGACTCTGAAATTTTATCCATTTGTTCTTGAATACCTGATGCATCGTTTTATCTAATAAACCAAAAAACACTTTTTCAAATTTTCTTTCGGAATTTGGAGTTTGGGTCTCCCTTAAAATATTCATTAGTTATTATTTTTCTATTATGTCTTGATCTCCCAGCTGCTATTACTTACTGCCTGATTGAATACTAAAAGTGAACAAATGTAGAAATACAACACTAATTTCGTGTGAAAGAAATAGAATCTAGCAGTGCACGTGAACAAATAACACGAGTTTTCGTTCCTTTCCCGCTCGTTAAAAATATCGTTTATCCCAGATATTCGAAAATCGGTTATATTTCGTTTTGAACAAAAATTTATTCCTATGACTAAAAATGAGAGAATTATTCAAGTATTGCATTCACTAAATATTTTTTTTACTTTTGGCTGTTCTTAAGAGTGCATTTAAACTGTGAATCCTGAGATATTTCTGCCCTGCCTACTACTTCCAGACCTCGTAAGTGAGAGGATTTCCGCCATTGCTGACATAAACACAGTTTACAATTTTTATGGGGTGTCTTCTTCAGCGACACCGAAGAATTCCGAAATGGTATGGAAATGAAAGGAACACATTCGGGTTATGGAACGATGGTGGAAACGTAAATGGGTATTGTCCTCAAGTTGTTTTGGAACAAAATGATGTGGGCTGAGGAAATACTTTTTATGGAAGACATTTTCTTGGAATATAAAGATGTGCGTCGTAAAAATTTGCATTGAGTTCTGTTTTCCGCAAATGTGTCATGAATGAAAACTGAAACATTGCATAAAGAACATTTCAACGGCTTACAACAGAAGAGCAAGTCAAAAAACATTATTCTGAGGAAAAAGTGAGAAATTTTCTTTACTATGGCTATGATGGATTTTCAGCGTAAAACAAGCCAGGTGGAATTATGTTCCAATGCGATCTAATGATACATATCGAGGTAACCAGGAAATGAAGGTAATTGTGCTTTTGCTATGTTGGCGTTTAATCTAATTGGTAGGTAATATATTCAATTAACGTCACACTGGAACAACACAACGGGCTATTGGCGACGATCTTGGATCCATCCCGAAAGGAAAGAAATTAGGACAACAAATTCGCAGTTTTGCACCACTGCCCGATGACGAGATCAACATCTCAAGCCACAACAGATTTAATGTGCACAAACACCGACGAAAACGACGGCCTTAAGAACTAATGAGGTAGTATGTATTCGACTGGAACTAGTATCGCACTAAGCTCTGGCAGTCGTGTACTTGGGGGCATGTGGACGTTGAATCTGTCGTGGCCTCAAATGTCCTTACTCTGGCATGGTGTAGAAGTCTGTAGAGTGGGTTGCCAGCTCAGGTGTTGCCTCGTCATCTGACGGTGTTTCAAACTTATGGGGTGTTGTCCTGGGAACGTTCCCGTTTGTACTGTTCCCGAACCGTCGTCAATAGCCCGTTGTGCTGCTCTAGTACGACGTTAATTACAAATTACTAACTACCGGGATCAATCCCCTAAAGGAAAAATATCCAAGGACAACACAACGTAAGTGTGAACCACGGTCAGATGACGAGGCAAAACCTGATCTGGTATACCACTCTCTACACCAAGCCTATGTGAGGACTTTTGGCCATCACAGATTTAAGGCGCTCCAGCCACATCTACACCATACGCTTAGAAACATCCATGCACCGACCCAGACTCGAACCAGGAACCTTACGATCTAGAAGCTAACATGTTTACCACAAGACCGTGCTACCAGTGCGACGTTAATTCAACTACCTACAATCCTGTAGGGGTTTTTATTCTTTAAAACATGCTAAATAACTTAAAACGAACGGTATTTCGTTTGATTCGAACTCACAACCCTCCAGTTGCCAATCATTAATCCTACAAACGGGTAACCTGGCGCTAAATATAATATCAAATGGATACATAATGTCTTCTTTCGTTTGTATTGTTGTGCAAAAAAGAGTTTCAGGAACACTCACCGAAGGTTTTCTTTTACTCCAATATAAACAAGTAACAACTTTCAAGTTTAAAAGATATACTTTCAAACGCATGATATCAGCTCAAAAGATTGATGATACCTCAGATCAATAAAAATCACTTAGTTTTATCTTATTCTTCATTCTTTAAGATACTCAGAGAACCTAATTACGCAAATACATTTTCGATTATTTCTTCCTTTCCCATTTTTTCTAAAGCTTGCAACGAAACCTTTCATGCACCATTTTTAATACAAGTCAAAAGGAGCGCATCACAAAAGCATCTAAAAATAGAAACGCGAAGAAAATGATTATTTATTCACTTTAATGTTTTCCATAGGAACCGCTTGTAGGGAAAAAAAACTGCTGTTATTAATGCGTTGTGGTTTCACACGAAATTAATTACAGCTCACGGAAGTGAAACGTCAATAACAGAAATGGTAAGAAATCTGAAACTGAAAATTTTCTTTGGATGATGTCGGTGTTTGGAAACTTTGTGATGAAACGTGGACGTTTTTTCCCCTGAATAAGTTTGATCAAAATGAGAGGATTTTGAATAGTGTATCTTTAGTTTTTCTATGTATATTACGATGTATTGAAATTCAACTACTTGCCACCATCCCAGCCTAAGACATTCGGTGTATCACCACGTAATTGTGAACCACGATCAGATGACAAGGCAACATCTGAGCAGGCACCCCACTTTCCAAACTTTTACACCAACTCAACGTATGGACTTTCGGCCACGACAGATTTAAGGTACACCAGCCGTCTCTACACCACACGCTTACAAACATCCGTGCACTGTCCTGCATTTGAACCAGGAACCTTCCGATCTAGAAGACCACTATACAACTATACCGGAAAGTAACCACTATACCGGTTTGACGGAACATGATGTATTGAAATACAGTGTTCCCAAATTTTCCGTACTGACGTTTCGTGAATTTATTACGCAAAAACAACAAACTTTCAAACAATTATTTTGACGTTAATGGTAAAAAGAACTTTTAACCCAACGTAGGAAAAAAATTTGAACTTACATTTCTAATAAATGTTTAAAATTTCCGCCCTTTTCTTGGAGGCAAAGCTGAAGTCCTTTGTGCAGATTTTTAGAAATTCGTTTCCAAGATGCTGGGAGTGACTTCTTGTTTCCTTTGAGTAATGGTAATTTTCAGATCACCTACTGTTTGGTGATTATCTTCATTAACTTTGTTCTTTAAATATCCCCACAGAAAAAAGTCAGGGATACTCAGATCAGGAGAACAAGGTGGCCAAAAGATATTTTTAATTGTTACTCTTTTTATTCCTCTGAGGCTGTGGTAGCCCAGTTGGTAGACAGGCAGATTAGCAAACAGAGGAATTCTGTGTTCGACACTCCATCCAACCAAATACTGTCCTGCATGTGGGTTCAGGTGCACGTTAAATCTGTCGTGGCCCCAAATGTCCTCACTTTAGCGTAGTGTGGATAGTGGGGTGACATTTCAGATATGGACCATGTTTACAATGACGAGGTGTTGAACCTGGACCGTCGCATATGACTTAAAATTATCTTTCTTTACCTGATACTGGACAGTTGGCAAAACACCTTCGTGCGGTATGGTAAGGTAAGGTAAATTTTAGTTAACGTCCTACAAGAGTCACCCAACGGGTTATTGACGACGGTCCGGGATGTGTCCCTTAAGGGAAGGATTCAAGGACAACACCTCGTAATTTTGAACCACCGTCAGATGACAAAGCAACACCAGAGCTGGAACCCCACTCTCCAAACTTCCACACCAACCCAACGTGAGGACTTTCGGCCACGACAGATTTGAGGTGCGCCAGCCGCCTCTACACCATACGCTTACAAACATCCATGCCCGGACCCGGATTCGAACCAGGAACCTTCCGATCTAGAGGCACAAACACCTTAACCACTATACCTGTCGGTCGGCCCCTTCGAGCCAATCCAGTACGACGAAAGCTCAACTACCAACCTATCCTCTAATACTGCAATTTAAGACACGCACAAGCTCAAAGGGACCCTGAAGATGTCCTAGACCCCTTTCTCCGAAATGTCCCGGTGACTTCAATAGCCATAGAAATTAAGTTTTAATAGCGTCCGGCGAACCCTGTCATCCAACTGGCCCCGAAACAATGACTCTACCCCTTCCAATAGAGTCTATCTCCCCGAATGAAGCATGGGCCGACAAACGGCCTATTTGCCCCACCAAGACAATAGCCGCAGCCATCCCTCGCGCTTATGACCCGGGTAAAATGAGAATTTATTCCATTCCATTATCTTTACAAAGCTAATCATAACCCGGGCAGAAAATGGCGAACAAAACATTCATAACCATCCGATTCCCGGAGTAATTCGTTCGGGCGCGTCCATTGTGCTTTCTCTGAGCCTAAACAAACCAGAAATTGAGTGGACACAATGGATGGGGTCGGGTTTACCGGTGCACACACCCATTTTCGTCCCCAAAAGGCTATACTCCTCGGATGCTCAGGTAGCGGTCCGCTTGCCTTTCGGCTATTCGACGATCAATCACCGTAGTCTTTCACTGGTAACCTATCTCAATTTGCATTTCTAAACCACTTTAATTAGCGGGCTGTGTGCCGGATAAAGCTCACCGTGTGACCCACCCCCGATAGAATGAACTGGATTTCGAACGTCGCATCAACCTCCTGTTCGCAAAATAATCCAATCGACAGGTGGGGATGGGTCTGGTTATTTGGCCGCCAACTAGGAGGAATGGAAACCCATTATCGAAATTTGGTAATGCTGTTGATGGTCTACTGCTGGAATGACTTCGGGTTTTAATTAACTTCATTTAAGTGGAAGTGCAGTTGAACCTCGATTATACGAGTCTCCGTTATCCGAGCCCAAAGGTAGCATAGAGTTCTTCGGAAGCTTCAGGCATGAGTGCGCACAGTTTAGTGAATAGATGGAGATGAGTTTTTGAACTGACAGGTCGCCAACTATGAGGAACGGGAGACCGTAACTAAAATTTTGCTGTGGTGTTTATTGAATATACAAAATCGGTAGGGTAGGTGTTTCATTAACATCGCAATGGTGAAACACAACGGGCTGTTTGCGACGTTCCGGGATCAAACCCCAAGAAAAGGATCAGAGGATAATACCACGTAATATAAAACTACGGTCAGATGACGAGGTCACATTTGTGTACTTGGCACCTATCACCGAATTTCCACCCCATTTGACCATCCGAATTTCCTCTACAAAGTGAGAACATTTGAGCCCACGACAGATTTAACATGCACGAGCCCCCGTGTACACGACGGTCTTTAGTTGAATTCGAACTTGGAAACATCAGGTTGTTAATCCGTTACTCTTCCAACCGGGCTACAGTGGGGTGCCAGCTCAGGTGTTACTTCGTCATCTGACAATGGTTCAAAATTACGAGGTGTTGTCCGCGGATCTTTCTCTTAAGGGACTGATCCCGGACCGTCGTCAATAGCCCGTTGCGTTGCTCTAGTACGACGTTAACTAAAATTACCATTACTATTGAGGTAGTTAGGTAATTTCCAACTAACGTCGTACTGGAGCAACACAACTGGCTTTTGACGACGGTCCGGGATCAGTCCCTTAAGTGAAAGATCCGAGGACAACACCTCGTAATTTTGAACCACGGTCAGATGACGAAGCAACACCTAAGCTGGCACCCCACTCTCCAAACTTCCAAGCCAACCCAACGTGAGGACTTTCGGCCACGACAGATTTAAGGTGCACCAGCCGCCTCTACCCCATACGTTTACAAACATCCATGCCCGGAAACGGATTCGAACCAGGAACCTTCCGATCTAGAGGCTAACTCCTTAACCACTATACCGGTTGAATCACCTAACGGGAAAAAAATCCAAGAACAACACTACGTAAGTATGAACCACGGTCAGATGACGAGGCAACACCTGAGCAGTCATACCACTCTCTACACCAAGCGAACGTGAGGACTTTCGGCCATGACAGAGTTAAGGTGCTACAACCACCTCTACATACGCTTAGAAACATCCACGCACCGACCCAGACTTGAACAAGGAACCTTACGATCTAGAGACTAACATGTTAACCACCAGACCGGTAGGTCGGCCTACTTAACTTTTCGTAAGCTCTGTATTAATTTATGCTTATAAGAAAAGTAGTATCGTTCTATAGTAATCTGGCAAGAGGTTAAGACCCTTTTGAAGTAAAATATATATCTAGGACTTCGGAATCAAAATCCTTAAAGAAAATAAACTTTTGAAAAATGCGTATTTATTTCGGCCAAAAGACACGAAAGAAGTACAGAAAAATACTATTTGCTCTCGGAATTGTACTCACATTTTTATCCCACGGTAAAACGAAGGAAAAAATAGGATTGGTAGTGGAAGTAGTAGTACAGATTCCAAAACAAGAAATTTTTTAGCAGACGAGCTTATAGCCTCCTTTCCCTTGAAACAAAAAAAAAACTCCAATAACATTGACGTGATCTCTAAAATTTCCCGACTTTTTATTCTGTTGACAGAAGGGAAAGAATGGAATAAAAAACGAAGGTATAAAACCATCCCTGTGTCCTGGATAAATTTTCCTTTAAAGTTACCAGGGCGGGCTCTGGTTTCGGCCTCGGGCGAAATATTTCCAAGTAATTTGTAAATTGAGTTACGCTGGATGAGGAATTTTATCCCAGAGTGCTTTCGTTTGCTTCTTGGAACTTAAGGCTTGTTTACTGCAGAGAGATAGGGGACGAAGGGTATTGTTTTTAATAAAATATAATGTATGGACTGTGTGTGTGTGTGTGTGGATTCTACAAAGTATGAAGTTAGCATAAATTGGACTGTATTCGTGTATACCACACATAGAAGATTATTAGGGGAGTGTAGTGTGTTTTTTTAAACACACGCTACAGCGATTTATCATAACCTATTCCTTGTGATGTAATTGATGTTACATTTTAATATATTTTGTCCATGAATGTAGTTATATAGACGCGAAATATAGACTTGTAGGTAGAGCACAGGCCTAGAAATAGATTTTTTAATACAGGTGCACCTTGTGCACCTACGTTTTTAAATTAGGTGCACAGGTTATATTTTAGGAGAACATTAAAAAAAAACGTAATATAAGAGCATTAATATAATGTTAACTACTTTATTTTAGTTGGGTATGCTTAGATAGGTTAGTAGTAGATAGTAAATAAAAATATTTAAAAATTTAAATTCTCCCTTCTCCTGCTCACGGCTGTCGCGACAGTCGCTTCAACAGAGCCATCTGAAAAATGTTTCGATCATCGAAAAGTTCTGGTGGCAGTGGCACAAGTAAACCTTCCACCTGTTTAAACCCGTTACGGTCCAGCGATTTTGTTTCCGCATAGTGTGTATATAGGAATTTTAATTACGTTCCTTTAGAGCGAGATAGGTCGATGCTAATATTTTGTTTAAACATCAAAATAATATAAAACACGTTCCCCCCCCCCTCCCCTTTTTTTAGCGCTATTTGCACTGCGTGCACCTAGCGGGAGAAAAAGTTAGGTGCACAATTTGACTTTCATGTGCACAGTAGACCTGTGCAACCGTGTATTTCGAGCCCTGGTATAGCAGATCATTAAAGTCAAAAACAACCAGTTTTTCTTTCTGCTTATACTTGGAATTTTTTCTTATAGTTACGTTCAGGAGATAATGAAGAACAGTTAATTTAACAAATACAATTGAATGAAATGAACTTACATTGGGCTCCCGACAAGTTAGAGATGGATGCGGAAGAACCTAAATATTAGAGTTCCGCACTTTAAGAAATCACATGAGCGTCTGCTTTAAGTTTCAGTTCGCCTACATTTCCAAGCTCTGCCTACTTCGGACGTCACGGATTGGCCACGCCGAAGACAAAACATCAGGTCACTTGCGACGGCAAAGGATCAACACTGAGAAGGCTCCAAAAGTAGCGACAGTAGGCAGGTATTTAATTAACATCATAGCAGAGCAACAAAATGGCTATTGCCGACGGTCTGGGTATGGTATTTTCAATTAACGTCACACTGGATCAACGCAACATGCGACGGTCCTAGATCAACCTTTCAAGGGAAAGATTCAAAGACGAAACCACGTAATTTTGAACCACGTTCAAGTGACAATGCCACATCTGGGTTGATACCCCAATCACCAAACTTCCACACCACGCCAACGTGAGTACGTTTGACGTCACGACACACATTTAACGTGCACCCTTTGTACATGACGATATTTCGTTGGATTCGAACTCGCATCCACCTGGATACCAATCCCATACTCTTCCAACCGGGCTACCACGGCCCTGGGTATAGGTTGGTTGGTCACCGTAGGTGACCTCCTCTCCTCCCGACTTTTGCCAGGTTAAAATAAATCAATCGTAACCGAAAGTCCGAAAGTTGGGTTGGTGTGGAAGTTTTTAGAGTGGGGAGCTCATGTATTGCTATTATGTCATTAAAATCATGTATTGCCATTGTCATCTATCCGTGGTTCAAAATTACGTTGTGTTGTCTTCAGATCTTTCCCTTAGGGGATTGATCATTGATAGTTGTCAATAGCCTGTTGTGTTGCTCTAGTATTACGTTAATTCAAAATTTCCAAAATTTAACATTACCCTATATTAGCGAGGTACGGTAAGCTAATTTTAATTAACGTCGTACTAGAGCAACACAACGGGCTATTGACGACGGTCCGGGATCAGTCCCATAACTGAAAGATCCGAGGACAACACCTCGTAATTTTGAACCACGGTAATGGTAATGGTAATTTTAAGTTAACGTCCTACTAGAGCAACACAACGGGCTATTGACGATGGTCCGGGATCAGTCCCTTGAGGGAAAGATCCGAGGACTACACCTCGTAATTTTGAACCACGGTCAGATGACGAAGTAACACCTGAACTGGCACCCCACTTTCCAAACTTCCACACCAACCCAACGTGAGGACTTTCGGCCACGACAGATTTAATGTGCACCAGCCGCCTCTACACCATACGCTTGGACTTGGACACCGCAGGTGTCCCCCTTACCCCCCATCCATAGGACAGGTAAAAGTGGTTTTTTGTGGACACGCTGCGGAAAAGTGGTTTGGTTTAAACCGTGAAGGCACTCTTTCTATGGTTTCATGGTCAGAACTTCTCATAATGAGGTTTCCCGTTATGCACTACATTATGTATACTGTAATAATACAAAGTTACATACAAAAAAAGACAAATTAGTTCAGTCGTGGTCAAGATACTCTTGGATCCGGATATGTAGAGGCAGATGAACAGTTTATTGGATGAGGTAGTCTATGTTGTCTGAAAGGAAACTCATGACTGATATTATCTTTGACTGGGCTTGATCGTTGCTGGCTGTGTTTTTTGCCCATGCCGCATAATTAACATCTGATGGCTGCGTGAGATGATGAGAACACGTTAGAGGGCATTTGAAGATGTAATGATTGGGCGTTCCTGTTTGTCCACAGGTGCAGTTGCTAGAATTTGCCACATTGAATCGGCTCAAGTAGCTGGGGAAGGGTCCATGGCCTGTGAAATATGACGTGAGGTAGGGACCATACGGCTCTTTTCTGGGGTTGACTTTTGGGAAAAAAGTGAAGGTTCTCCTTCCTGTTGTTCCTGTTTCCCATTCCTCCTGCCATCTTTGCATGGCTGCCTTTTTCATTGAGCTCTTCACGTGACATTTTGGTAGTTTGGCGGAGACCTTGAAATCCGTTTCGCCCATTGCTGCTTCCTTGGCTAGCTGGTCAGCCCTTTCATTTCCAATTATGCCAATATGTGCTTTGACCCAGTTAATGAACGTGTTGTGGATATTATCCTGTAGTAGTGCTCTTATTTTTTGGGCAATGGAATTTTTGGTTTGAAATTGTTGTAGGGTTTTGACTGTGGAGAGGCTGTCTGTGAGAATATTGCATTTATCGTAGCTTTGGTGCTGTGCCCAAGCAAGAGCGAAAAGGATTGCAAGTTTCTCCGCTTGCGGCACTGTATTATTTTTATCAAGCTCTATTTTCCTGGTGTATATTTCTCTTCCTTCCCTATATGCCACAAAGGCCGCTCCCACTCCGTGTGGCGTCTTGGATCCATCTGTGTAAATTGTTAAATCGGTCTCTATTTGTTTTTGTGTGCCTACTGTGTCAAAATCAGTTGTCCAAGTATCTTCTTTAAGGATGTCCGCGTCGTGTTCGTAGTCATTTGTGTAGTAGGGGACTCCTAGGAAATGTATGTCTTGCTGGAGTCTAATTAGTTTTGTAACCGCTGCCTCTCTATGTACCACTAGGTGCAGTGGTTCGGTTCCTGCCAGTATTTGTAAAGCATTTGTTGGGGAGGTGCGGTAGGCTCTAAGTATACGGACAGTGAAAAGGCGCTGGAGGCTTTGCAACTTTTGGATATTGCGTTGGGTTAGTTGTTGGGCCCATATGCTTGCTGCGTAACATATTTGTCTCTCTGCGACTGCCTTATACCATATCTTGAGGAACCTTGGCTTTGTGCCCCACGTTCTTCCCACCGTGTGTGCCATGTTATTGCTGAGTTGGAGGCATTTTGTTTTTAGGTGAGCGATGTGTTGGAGGAAGGATAGCTTATTGTCTAGTATCACGCCCAGTAGTCTGATGTGCTTGACTATTTTGACTCTTATGGTGCCGCTTTGGAGTATTGGGTTTCTTTTGAGTGGTTTTTGTGCTCCTATTATCATGGCCGTTGTCTTGCTCTCGGACAGTGTCAGTTGTTCCTGTCGGCACCAAGTTTGTATCCTTTGAAGGGCTTCGCTGGCTGTTGTCTCGATAATTCTTCTGTTGTTGCCCGATATGACTATGGTGATATCATCTGCGTACGCTTGGATTTCGCAGTTTGTTGGCCATGTTTGTAGTAGTAGATCGTTTACCACTAGTAGCCATAGGAATGGTCCGAGACATGAGCCTTGCGGGCATCCTCTTTGGAGCTTGTGGGTTATTGAAGTATTGCCATGATGAAGGGTGACATTGCGGTTGTGAAGATAGCTTTTTGTTATATCTATTAAGTCGGGTGGGAATTTATGCTTGTGTAGCTTATCAAATAGAGAGGGCCACCACATGGAATCGAACGCACCTTTGATGTCTAGTGAAATAATGCAAGTGTGATTCCGGTTTGTCTTATTGTGGTCTATTTTGTCAATGATAGCCTTTAATGCGTGTTCTGTGGAACGTCCGGTTCTAAAGCCGTATTGTTTATTGCTGAGTATATTGTAATTAGATATGAATTTATGGAATCTTAAAAGTAGTAGTTTTTCCAGCGTTTTGCCCATAATGGGCAGTAGGTTGATTGGACGGTAGGAGTCGGTGAGTGATGGGTCTTTTCCGGGTTTTGGAAACAGGACCACCTCTCCTGTCTTGAAGGCCGTTGGGAAAAAGCGTAGGTTCTTGCAGGTATTCATGCAGTTAAGTAGTTTGGTGGCATCTGCTTCTAAGATGAGTCGCTGTGTAGTGGCGTCAATGCCGTCTGGTCCTGGGGCCTTGTCTTTTGGTGCGTTGAGGATTATATGTTTGAGTTCTCTGCTCGTGAAGGGTGGCGTGGTGGGGGTAGTACTTGGTGGGAAGGTCTTGTTTCTTGTGAGTGTGTCTTCGTATGTGTCTTGAGATGGCGAGTCTGGTCTGTAAATGTTGTTGAGTAAATTAATTAGGTTTGCTTTGGTTTTAAAGGGAGTTAATCCTGTTGTAGCGTGGATTATGTTGCTGGGCTGTTGTCTGTTAGTGACTATCTTGAATGTTGTTCCGAATGCGTTGTTAGCCCTTGTGCAGAATGATCTCCATGCAGTGCCTTTGGCCTTGTTTATTTCCTTTTTATAGTTAGCTTTCAGTTTTCGGAGCTTTATTTTAAACTGTTCTCTGGTTGCTGCGTCTTGATCCTTCTGCATTCTTCTGCGTGTGGCTTTTATCTGTTTTTGGAGGATAAGTAGATGATTGTTCCACCAGGTTATATTGAATTTAAAAACATTGGTTTTCCTTTTAAAGTTTGCCTGCATCGTTTTGGTTGCTATTTCCGTGATTTCACTTGTTTTTCTGTCCAGTTCTTGCGTTGTGGTAATATCGGTGAATTTGATATGGCGAAAGCTCTGTTGTAGCTGTTTAACAAATTCTGTGTGGTTACCGTACTTGGTTTTAAATCTATTTCTGATTGGTATTATAACCTTAGTTGTTAGTGAAAATAATATGGCGTTGTGGTCCGTCTGGATCCCTAGGGCTTCGACCTTCCAGTTTTCTATTTTCCCTGCGATATTGCCCTTGATGAATGTTATATCCGGCCATCCCTTTGAGTTTCCTCTTGAGAATGTTGGGGACGCATTGGAGGTATTACATATTAAAAGGTTATTACTTGCTATAAATTCTATTAGGTCGCTTCCTCTGCAGTTCTCATGCTCATAACCCCAAAATGGGCTATGGGCGTTAAAGTCTCCGCCGATGACGTGGTTGTTTGGTTTGTGGTTGTTTATATTGTCCAGCTCTAAGAAGGTTTCTGCTATGTCATCATTTGGTGGGGCGTAGGTAGAAGTTATAAAGACGTCTTCATTGTTCCAAGAGTTGAAGCTAATGGTTGTTGAGTTATTTTGCTGTTGTATTATGGTTGGGCTTATGTGTTGATTTCGGATTATTATAGCCGCTTTTTTAGAGGTTGATAAGATTGTCTTCCATCTTAGTGGAAAGCCTGGGGGTCTTTCATTGTAGGTGTAAATTTCCTGGTATAACGCTATGTCAATGTTCATGTCTTCCATGATTTTTGATGCTTGTATTGTAGCTGCCCTGCAGTTGTTGAGATTTAGTTGTATGAAAGATATTGTTGGTTGTGTTGTTGCCATCTTTAAAGAGGGAGGGGAATAACTTGTGCTTGACTTGAGTGTTTGTGTAGGTTTAGGAGATTGGCTCTACTAGTTGTCGGTGTATGAAATTAAAGCTGTTGTAGCTTTTAATTGGTGGTTGTTGTCTTTTGCTTATTCGATTGGTAGGATAACAACGTCCTCTTGCGTTGGAATTTTGAGCGCTGGCTCATCGTCTTCTTTCTTTTTGTCCCGATTTGAGTTGTTTGCTGGGCAGGTTGCATGCCAGGCCGGATGGTCGGTGGGGAGTTCTGATCCCGCTTGGATGTTAATTAGTGTGCAGTTAATACATTTTGATGTATTTTTCTTGCAGTCTTTGGTCGCGTGTTTTTCAGCACATCTGCCGCAGTGTGCCTCTTCTCTGCAATTTGGAGCGATGTGTCCATGGCCTTGGCAGTTAAAGCACCGGTTGAAGGAAGTGTTACTGTTTTTGTATTGCTTGATTGAGCATCGTTCAAATGCGAACCATATCGAGCCGGCATTCAGTAGTTGGTTTGAGACGTGTGGGAGGAGGTAAAGGACGGCATGAGTGCCTCCTTTCTTGTCTATGAATAATCTGTCACGTGTATCAACCTCAATTTCAGTGTTGGCCCTTTCTCCCAGGGCTTTTCGTAGTAGTTCTATGTTTGGTTGTGTTGGAAGGCCGTGGATGATGATCGGTTTAGTGATCGGTTGCGGGATTCTTGTTTGTAGGTTAGGATTTCCCGTTCCTTTTGCGTTGATCCAGTCAACGATTGCTTGTATGTCGTCCTTGTTCTTTGTTTTGACTAGTATGTTTTTATTTTTACCTACATATAGCCCATTAACTTTCCATTTCTGGGCATTTCCGCCTATTGTTTTCTTAAATTCTTCCAGGACCTGTTCTCCTGACTGGCTAAAGTTTTTGGAAGTTACGATTAATGTGTGTGTGGTAGCTGGTGCTTTTGAGATGATTATTGATTTTGTCGTCTGGTGGTTGCTGACTGCTCGTGCATAGCTTGGCGGGTTTTGTAACAATGTTTTTATCTCTTGTACTTCAATTGACAGGTCTTTGTTATGATTTTTATCTTGAATGTTGTCTTTGAGGTTTTCAATGTTTTGACCTAGCTTGGCGCTCAATTTGTTGGTCTCATCCATTTCTTTCTGTATTTGGTTCGCTATCATTTCTCTGTTGTGTCTATTGTTTTCTTCTAAGACTTTGCGAACTTCCTTAGTTAGAAAATCTGTTAATCCCGCCGATGTGGTTTGGGCATTTTCCTCCATTTTGTGAATTATAGTTTTTTGATGTTCTTTTAGCTCTTTCTTAGTAACGAATAATTCTTTTTGCAACTTAATAAGTTCTTTTATATGGTTTATTTCCTCCTTATGGTTATCCCTCTCTTTAGCAATAACCTGTTGGAGGTCTTTTAAATCTTTTTTTAAGTTTATATTGTTTCTATTTTCTTCTTGGCTAGCCTTTAGGCTGGCTTCCAGGCTAGCTATTTTCTCTAAGCTGGAGCTCCAGTACTTTTCTGTTACTTTGATTTCGTTTATAACTTTAGTTTTGGTTGCTACTAGACAGTTTTTGTCTTTTACTAGTATTTCTGTCACTCTCGTTTGGAGGAATAGTGCCTCCGTCATGGGAGAAACTGGATTTTTTGAGTTTAGAGTGAGAGTTCTGCTTCCCCTTGGGGTGCTTGGTTGAGGTGTTGTATTCATTGTTGCTTATAAATGAGAGTTTTTGAACGATTTCTCTTTAAAGAGGCGAGTTTGCGTTCTGGTTGGTATTGTGAGAAAATTTCAAAAACGAAAATAATGTTTTGTTGTTTTAAAAGTTCTTTCTTTGTTGACTGTAAATGTTTAAAAGGCGGGTTTGTAAATTCTCATAAATAGTGAGCCGACCCCGGCTTGTCAGCCGTAAACATAAATACAATGAGTGCCTTACCCTAACTAAGAATCCTGTTTAAATAACGTAAAAGTAAAATTAAGAAAGTAAAAAAGAAAAAATAGTAAACATTTTGTGTTCTCAAGCGGGAACTAATTGGAGAAAAGACACAAGAAACACAGAAAACAATATATACACATTGAATGGCAGATGAGAGCACCCGCTGTCTGTTGATGGCCCCACTGAGCCACCTCTTCCTGTCCCCGCAATTCCCCATTTAGAATTTAAAATTCTAAAGCCAGAACAGAATCAGTCCTTCGAAAATCCTTCTGGCGTCAAATGATCGTGGAGAAGACGCCATCTCTATTGTATTCTAAAGTCCGAGAAGTTAGCTCATGTTAAAATATTAAACAAAGTTAATATTTTGGTCTGCTAACCCTTTAGATTTAGTTTGGTGTCGTTCCAATAGGGCAAGAGTCCCAATCATCTATGTAGGTTAGTTAAATATCTCTTGTAATTTCTAGTAAAACAGGCACCATAACTCTCAGGCGGATTCAAAACCGCTACAGCATCGTGAAAACAACATAATTCAAATTAAAATTTTGTGTTAGTGGTAGTCAAGGAAGAAAAAAAAAAAAAAACATTGTCAAAGTTGGCACGAAACATTGGAACAAAAACAAAACATCAAAAAAGCAAATCAAATTGTTATTTAGAAATCCGTTGGAGCCGAGATCAAAGTTTTCGAGTCGAGTAACTCCTGTCTTTAGTAGGGAAAAGCGAGAGTGCGTTTCGGAATCGTTTCGAGGGGGAGGGGGAATGGCAGTCACGTGACCCCGCGCGAGCGATCGGTGCCACTCGGTACCAGGGGTTTCGAAGGGTCATTGCTCGAGCAAAGAAATCGGAGCCCTTTTAGGAATTCGTCGAACGAATCGGGAGAATTTAGAAATTACATGTCCAGTTTATTTCGTCCAAAAACTCACTCAAATGTTGTACGATTAAAGAGCTGCTGGTATCAAAACCTTAAGCTCAGATCTAACAATTTGGGCAATTAAAATCGCAATCGTGTAAAAGGATTATGTAACATTTGAATAAGTAAGAAAAAGGACCTGTAGACAGCAATGAGTGCTGTCTACAAGTCCGGGAATTAATCTGTAAAATTTCCGGGAGAAGTTAGATGTTTTGAGCACAATGCACTTTAACTTTGGTCCGATTTTGGGTCTGCTGGTGTTGGTTTGCTCGTAATTAGAGTGCCATTACAGGTTGAGCAAAGCAATATAACAAGCTATCTAAATTAAATCCGGTGTCCATGGATAAGTATAAGGGTGTCTCGTGCATTTTCTGCGCTCCTTCTGCCAATGTTGTCCAGCCTAGATTCATTCCTAGACCTTAGGCAACGCTTAAATGAGCAGAACTATAACATAATCAGTGAAATTAACAAGACCGCATTGCAGTAGCTGAGACTAAATTGGGTTGTAAGCCAAGAACTCGTTAATTTGCAGTAGCAGCTTAACGTTATTTACTTATTATTATTTTTTTTTTGTAAGGCCTTTTGCTCAGTTTAGGGCAAATTGTTCTACGGTAACGATCGAAATAAAACACTGAAACACAAATGTTAAAAAATTAGCCTGGGGTTAGTACGCATGGCGCTTGGTTATTACAGTTCCAAGTGTCTCAGTCTGCATGGCGGTGAAGTGTATCACAAATTACTATTAGAACACAGTTAAAATAAAGATAGCAACATGAAATAAAAACTTAGATAGGTAAAAACATTGTTGGCGCGAGACTCAAGACAGCGTGTGCTCTTAATAAGACTATTTACAACATGAAATTAAAATAAAACGATATCTTACGCAATCCGACCCACTTCACTCCTGAAGGGATCTTTGCTGCGCGGTCGAATAAGTAAAATAAAGTGCCCAGACATTTTAAATAAAAATACCTAGACATTTCAAATCAAAATACCTAGACATTTTAAATAAAAATACCCAGACATTTTAAACAAAAATACTCAGACATTTTAAATAAAAATACCCAGACAGTTTAAACAAAAATACCTAGACATTTTAAATAAAAATAGGCACTCATTGTTTAATGGAACGGACTCACCAGGGTCGGCTTTGTTGGCTTTAGCCCATCATTTCACGCGGATCGGTGATGGAGATAGTTTCTTTTGCACTATAGTTCCGTCGCAAGGTTTTTTTTTTGAAGTTCTCTGTTCGATTGTTTATAGAAGTTCGCGATAGTCTCCAATTTAAATTTTTTGCATATGCACGTAATCTTTGCAAGGTTGTGAACGCCAGTAAAGAGTTTTTAAATCACTGCACTGCGATACACTGTTAGAAATCCAGAATCCTTTTCCAGACGTGTGTTGGCAGCGCTGCGGTTTCTCTCGTCGATTACTGTTTTTCGCTTAGTTCTCTATTAAATTAGTTGCAGTAAATAGAACATTTTTCCGATTTTGATTGGGCGCATACGGGTGTAATCCTTGGATTTTTGGTGTCACTGATGAAGTACTTTAAAGTCACTGTACTGTTAAATATTGCGCTGTATTATCGTTTTCTTGGGTCAAGTGTTCTATGTGGCACTGCTGTTATTCTTCGCCGGTCGCGGAGGAGCGGGGAAGCCGACACACGCGGCACTTCGATCCGGTAGAAAGGTTAACTCTATGGGAAGATGGAGCTCGGGCGAAACACGTCTGCTCTCCTCGGAAGTACAAGAGGTTACTTACACCATACGCTTACAAACATTCATGCCCGGACCTGGATTCGAACCAGAAACCTTCCGATCTAGAGGATAACACCTTAACCACTATACCGGTTGGTCGGCCAGAAAAATCCTGTATAGCTAGATTGCGTAAGACATTGTATTCTGAAGGAAGATAGCTCTTCCAGAACTTTAACCATGAAATCCTCAAATTTCAGTAATTAACGTATGCCACGTTTTATGCATAGGGTGATGAATTAATACAAATTACTATTTGAAATTTAGAACTGTAGGTAGCATCTTTTGGGGAAAATTTGTAAATTCTACATTTCCTGATTTATCATATTCGCTGCGGAATAGAACTCCGTGTATTACAATATGGAGCGATTGAAAGCGTAATCCACTTAAACATACCTACATACTTACGAACCGTCCAAGAGGCTTCAAGGAGATTACTCGTCTTTCACGATTTGACGAATTTTGCAAATCTCGTCATCGCGCTATTGACGATTCTTTTTACCATGTAAAAATCAATATCTGATCAGTTTTTTTCCAACGACGAGATATTTCGTCGATCGAAATCTGGTCACTTTACTTCGAATGACAAAATGTCTCGTCGATCAAAATTTGGTTTGCTTTCTTCTAACGACATATTTGATCATTTTTCTTTGATTTTCTAATCACTTACTTACACTCATTGCCATAAAAATTTGCGCACCAATAAAAAGTCGTCAAAATGAAACGAAATTTTATACATGAGTACTACTTTGATATAAGTAAGTGTTTAGAAAATCAAAGAAAAAGAATCTTTTATTGCAGAAAAAAGACAAATGAATGGAAGTTTTAGTACTCTGTTGGACCCCCTCTAACGCGAATGCACGATGCGATACGATCTGGCATTGAGGCATACAAGTTCCGTATGATGTCCTGAGACATCTCGTTCCACAGCTGCTGTAAACGCGGCTCTAGTTCTACCACACTCGTAGGGTGTCCAACTTGCCATCCTAAATTATCCTAGATATGCTCGATTGGTGACAAATCTGGGGATTGAGCAGGCTAGGGAAGGGTGGTAATGTGGCGGAGGCATTCTTGTGACATCCTTGCTGTGTGTGGCCGAGCTTAGTCTTGTTGAAAAATGGCTCCTGGGAGCCTTGCCATGACTGGCATCACATGTGGCTGAAGGATGTCATGGACGTACCGCTGGGCTGTCATTGTGCCATGGATCAATATTAGGGGTGACCTTGTATCGTAAGCAATGGCACCCCATACCATCACACCAGCTGTGGGAGCGGTGTGTCGCTGTAAAGCAAAGGCAGGATTGAGGCGACCACAGGGCCTCCACACACGAACACGATTGTAATCACTGCTCAAATTGAATCTAGATTCGTCGCTGAATACGACCTGGTTCCATTCCGTTGCAGTCCAATTCCGTCGTGCGCAACACCACTTCAAACGGAGGCGTCGGTGGGTGGGTTTCATTGGAAGCACACGTAATGGGCGCCGCGATACCAGATGTTCTTCAGTCAGGCGCCTTGCGATGGTTCGGGACGACACAGGGGCCCGTAGTGAAGGTGATGCCTGTGTCTGGATAGCAGCCAATGAGGCAGTTGGCTCTACGCGTGCGTTTCGTATGATGTGACGACTTTTCGACGACTGGTCTGTCGAGGGCGTCCTGAGCCTGGTCGCCGTGTAAATGACGTCTCTTCTGTTCACTGGTCCCAACACCTCCTCACAGTAAAATCAGAACGGCCTACTTGACGAGCTATACGCCAAGCTGACCACCCAGCTTCCATCATCCCGATGAGTCTTCCCCTCTCGAACTCTGACAGCTGCTCCTATAGTCATCGATGGCGGCGTATCCTTTGTAAAAGATTAAGTACACTCAAACAATTTTATACTCCAAGGAGAACGAAGTTCAACGCCCTCTAGTGGCATTACGCAATGCGCATTCACGCTGCATTTCTAATCATTTGCATATCTGGCCGACATGTACCCTCATGCCAAGTTTCGTTAAGATCCTTCAATTATTTCTTGGTGCGCAAATTTTTATTGCAATGAGTGTATATCAAAGTAGTACTTACATGTATGAAATTTCGTTTCATTTTGACGACTTTTTCTTGGTGCGCAAATTTTTATGGAAATGAGTGTAAATACCATTACTGATTTCTTACGAAAAATACAAAACTTAAACTCAAGATTAATGGAAACCAAATACATATGACGTACTTCTTTATTTAGAGTATGTTATGAATATAAGTATTTAAGTAACGTGGCACTGGAGCTACACAAAGGACTTTGGCGACGATCCAGGATCCATCTTCATGCGAAAGATCCAAGCACAACATCTCGTAATTTCGAAGCACGGCCAGATGACGAGAACATTCCCCGAGCTTATACCCTTCTCTCCACCATTTGAATAAGAAACTGAATCCGAGATTGAAAAAAGTACAAATCCTTCACTCCTTAGCCATACATTTTGTTCAAAAAATCGAACTAGACTTCCGAAACTTCACAGAGGTCTCACTCACTTTCGAAACCCACCCTCTCAAACGAGAGAGGAAACCTAATAAAACACGTGCCATTTAATGCTGTTAACGTCCATACAAACCAGAAAAGGTATGTTTTGAACAGATAGGAGTGTCTTACAAGTGCCAGGCCCCCCAAAATGGCGATGCATCTCCCTAATTGCCTTTATCCGCTACTATTTAAATGAGTCTGCTAATTACCCATCCGACACGAGAGAAAACTAGGCTCAATTAAAGAACAAGGATCCGCGTACTGGCGTTTTGAGAGGGGATAATTCAATTATACCAAGCACAGGCAATCTCGCACAGGCGTCCTGGGCCCGAAGCCTAATGAATAGATTCTATCGCATGGTTGAGATATTATGAAAGGGGACGACACGTATCCTTAAATACTCGATGCTAGAAGCTGATGAGTGTTTAAGGTATTCCTACATAATTTGGAGATGGGATATTATGAGCAATATCTTGAATTATCAGAGAAGTCTCTGATTGGTAACTTGGGAACGGTGAAGAGTAAATGCGTATTGTGAATACCGATTTCGAACTGGTAACTATATTGTTGGTTGTCACGGCGAAGTATTTCACTCTAGGCAAAAATGACCAGGCCTCTCGTAATTAGAGCAAAACCGATCAATCAAATCTTGGTCTCATTGTCATCAAAATGAGACGAGAAATGTCATTAGCTAAATTGGTCAGATCTTGGTGGAAGAGATATCTCCTCTAAACAAACAGGGGGGGTTAAAGGACAAGTATATACGCACTCCCCTCTATTTTAAGATTTTAAACATTTTAAAACTTTTAAATTTTACAAAATTTTAACCTTTTTAGATTTTTTCTTTAAATTTATTTACGTTCATATTGCACTGTACATTAAAATAATCATTATATCTCTCATATAATATTTATTTCATTCCTCAACATTAAACATAATCATTATTCTTTTTTTGAGTTGTTTTTAATTGTTTAAGGGGTAAAACCAACTTTTAACTATATGTGTTTTATGTGTTTGTACTGTGCTGTGTTCTTTTGTCGTTTTGTGTATTTATGTATTTGGTCTATTATTTTAATTTGTATTGATGTAAAGAGATAGAAAAATATTGATAAAGATAATGATTTATGAAATTTAGTAATGCTCAAATATGAAAGCGACAATTTCCCCTGTGTTAACTCAAATACACAAACCCTGCAGAACGTGTTTTCTTTTCAAACTTTCAATTTTAAAGTTGAGGTTTCGAGGGGCACTTTTAGGACTACCTGTGTGCCAATTTTCATGGTTATAAATGCTATAGATTGGTCTGAAGTCAGTTAAGTAATAGCCTATGTTTTCCGCAGTGTTCTAGGGTATAGCGAACCACATATGGTGTGGATTCTTCAAAAGGTGTAGTTGTTTTGAAAATATACACACAAGCACCCTTCTCTACTATTATAAAAGGAAATGTTTGTTTTCTGTCCGCAAAGTCCTGACGAATCTATGGCACTTACAATAATGGGATTTTTCACACAGGTAGTCCGAATGTTTTGCAATTTTTGGGTCGCAGCGAATGTTAAAATTCAATCAAGAGCTTTTTAAATGAATTCAATAGTCTTTTCAATGTTCTTTCTTCTTTCGGAAATAAAAAAGCATCGAAATTTAGAACTTTTCTCCTTAACGTCGCTATTGACGTCAGCCTTTGGAACCATGCCGTTTTTCACCTTCCGTCTCGAATGGGAGCGAACAGATTCGAATGACCTTCTTTTGATTCGAGATTCATTCATTTTGATTTCCTGAGAAACGGATTCGAGCGAAACAAAAAGTATTATTAAAATTATTACTGGTGTTCTTCGGTGCTTTTTTTTCTACCTCAGCGATCGTTAAAGATAGAATAAAATTTTTAAAGGATTAGAAATCTGCGGAAAATTTTACACCAGATAGTTACCTTATACGCTTGATTTTCTTTTAATTAATAATTTATCAATTAAATATTTATATTTTTTGGTTTGCGAAGCGAACCAACACCACGGGCAACTCCGTTATGGCTGTTTTCCAATATGCTACAAATTCGCAAACCAAATGGGAATCCGTGATGGCTGTTATATAATAGACTACGAATTCCCATTTGGATTGTGAAGCAAACCAATAACCCCACAAAAGCAAGTGGCACGGGCAACGTCAGGCTACCCCTGCAGTGGCTAGTTTCTATATATAGATAGATAAATTGTCCTCCAACATCAAAGAGATTAAATCGAGCTATAAAATGTAAAATAAATAGAAAACGAAATATAGAAAAAATCATTTTATTTTATGCATTGGGCCGTAGTTTTAAGTTGAGGTTCTATACATGCGTAAATGATATGAGATAAAATGTTCTAAATCAATTTCTTTCTGCTGTACAATTGACGAGTCTTTTTTTTATTTTCGTCATAAAGATATGAATATAGAAGAGTGAAAAAAATATTGATTCGGAAACTCGAGGGGGCAAGCGTTTACTTCCTATACCAAGCAGTCTAAAGTACATTTCCTTGAAGTTTAGGAATAATATTAAAAAAGGCAGAAATTCACACACTTGAAAAAAAAATTTTCTTTCGAGTAAATACAATTAAATTGTTACAGCGACTAAGGACGAGTTTCAAAAGATTCTTTGTGAAGAAAATCCAACAGTTACCGATGTTTTCGAAAAAATTTTGAGAGAATTCCATTCAATAGAATTCATTTACCTAGCCCAGAGATGAAGAATAATAACAGATCTCTTCTGTGCCAGAGTAGCAAAAAAAATATGCAATGCAGATTTTAAAATTTCTGTAAGAATGTAATCATTTGGGCACTGAGAATTTTTCAGTTCAATTAAGGGAACAAAAAGTTGTCGCAAACCTTAAAGCTTCGTTTTTTGTAAAAAGGTTGCCTCGTTTTATGCTTATTTTTACGCTCGTGCTTTTTAGCTTCGAAATACTTACTTTATAAACTTGTTTTTATGAGAGAGCTGCAAGTTCTTGTTGACTCTGAGTATGAAATTTATAGAGTACTTTGGCAAATGTCTGCGTTGTTTCGTTGCCGTCATTTAATAAGGGAATGGAATTCTCCATGCAAGTTCTTTGTTGTTGACTTCGAATTATGCATGGGCGTAAAGTACTTTCAACTACCGTTTTGATGAAAGTTGTAGTTGAGACACATCTTATGATATTTTTGATGAAATCTTCAACGATATCATCGCACCCAGATGCTGCTAAAAATTGAAATCGTGTTTAACCCAGGAATGTGTCAATTTTCAATTTTTGCTTAGGTAATGTAAGACACTAAGTAGAACACGTTTTTGAATTCGCTGTAATTAAAAAGTGTTTATAACATTCGAATTTCCGAACACAGACATTCGTATACCTGTAGACATAAGAATTTACAAACATAAAGCATATAATAAAAGTAAATACGACGAAGGGATGAATCAGGATAATTTTTTAACCCTCCAAGTGGTTTCGACGATATATCTCGACAATCAAGATTTGACCAAATTATCCAATAGACTATATATCTATTTCATCAAGATTTGACCAAGTATTCCAATCAACAAGTTATCTCCTCCATCAAGATTTGACCAAATTTTCCAATAGACTAAATATCTCACCTTCTAAGATTTTACCAAATTTTCCAATAGACAAGGTATCTCGTTCATCAAGATTTGACCAAATATTCCAATCAACGAGTTATCTCGTCCATCAAGAGTTGACCAAATTTTCCAATAGACTAAATATCTCACCTTCTAAGATTTGACCAAATTTTCCAATAGA
Organism: Metellina segmentata; assembly: GCA_947359465.1. Classification (NCBI taxonomy): domain Eukaryota; kingdom Metazoa; phylum Arthropoda; class Arachnida; order Araneae; family Tetragnathidae; genus Metellina; species Metellina segmentata. The sequence continues at coordinate 100,576,543 of OX375882.1, forward strand.
CGAGATATTTCGTCCATCAAGATTTGACAATTTTCTCAGGGCGATATAGCTTGTCATTACAGTATAGCCTTTTTATGATGACGATATCAATATTTGTTTCGTTTTCTTCTTACGAGGAGATAGTTCATGCATCAAGAGCTGGTGAGTTTTGATAATGATGACATACTGATGACAAGAGATGAGTTTTGAAAATGACGGGATTATACCTCGTTAAAACAACCCTAGAAAAAGAGGTATTCGATATTATTTTTTTACGAACAGGGTACAGACCATAGACTGAAATATAAGAAGACTAAAAATTGCTATGTAGAGGAGCTTCAAAAAGTGTGGTTAACATGTTGACTGGTTGTCGCGTGTCATTAACTTGATTAATTGGTTCGGTATTTTGCCTCCTCGGTTGATGTATAGTCTTCTATGAAAAGGTTAATGCGTAAATGCGCGTTTCGAAGAGTGGCGACCAAAATTGTAAAAATGGCTAAACTCTAGCATAATATCGGACTGACCAATCACAAAAGGAATAAGAAAAATATCGTCTTCTCCCGCCCCGTGGACTAATAAGGTGATGAATGTTCGTTTAAATCAGGCAGACGAAAGCTGTCTAAGCTAGCCTGTCAGATAAGGGCTATCAGACTAGCCTAGAATAACGGACCGAACAGCAAGATATGATGGTACAAGGGAAATAATACATGCATTTATAGGGGGGGGGGTCCCCCCCCCACGTGCTACAACTACACTAGCAACCCGTTTGGGCATACTTTCAACAAGGTTTTGGTACTATGGGTAGTTGTGTGCATTCCTGCTGCAAGAATGTCGCCCGCTCACATTTCGATTTCAGACATGGTTCCCTGGTCCGTGAGCGTCGCTCTTACTCGCGTCCGACCAATGTTCTATGGGGTTTAGGTCGGGACTCTGAGCAGGCCAGGAAAGACGTTTTACATCCATATCTCGATAACACTTTTTGAAAGAGGCTGCAACATGAAATGGAGCGGTATCGTCCTGGAAGTAACATTCGTCCATTCCATACAATTTACAGAGGGTAGGAAGAACTTGATTGTCCAAAATGTTCGTGTAGGCCTCGGCGTTCAATTGACCAGGAACAACACGAAAAGGTCCCAGTCCATAGCACAAAAAACACCCCAAACAAGTAGTCAGATTTTATGCAAATCCGCTGGCGTCCGGTCCATTATTGTAGGTAGGTATTGTCCTCTATGGTACAAGAGTTTATTCTCTCTTGTAGAGTGCCGTGATCTTCAATTTTAATGGAAAGTTTTTCTTTACACTTCCTTGCTGATTTGGTCACGTTGGTGTGGTTGCAAAGTGAGGTGTCAGCTTAGGTGTGACCTCGTCATCTGACCGAAGTTCAAAATTACGCGATGAAATCCTCATATCGTTCCCTTCATGGGTTCATCCCGGACCGTCACCAATAGCCCGTTATATTGCACTAGTGTGACGTTAATTAAATACCTACCTGCTTACCTTTCACAGTGCACTTTACAGTTAAAAAAACCATTGCTCTATACAATCTAATTATATAAAATGTTAAGACATGCTCGTTTCCGTGACTATTAAAATTATGATTGGCTGTGTGATGTCACAAGTAGGCGAAGTTTTGTTTGGCTCTCATTTACTAAACGTGGTATATGCAAAGGAACGCAATCAGTAGTAAAAAAATTAAAACCAATCGCGGAAGTATTGACAGGCACTGCTGTACATGAAACGGTATTTATTCCTAGACTACATTTGACCCCGACTACTACAAAACTACCATTATTGGAAGGTGTCGACTATTTTCAGTCAAATTAGCCTATTCTGTGACAATCAATAAGGCCCAGGTCCAATCATTAGAAAATATAGGAGTCTGTCTTCGGTCACGGACAATTTTATGTGGAAATTTCCAGAGTTCCAATATTAGGGGACGATAGAATAAAAATGGTCAAAGTAAAAGAACAAAAAAATTTAATTCTAAAAATTCTGATAAAATTTTATACAAAAAATGTCGTATGTAAGGAAGTTGTATAGTCATGTTGTCACAGCAAGTCATGCGATAGCAAGACAAGTTAACAGATAGTGGTGGGAAAAGGTTTATAGATAGCTAGTGATCAACAAAAGTTGACAGGTAGGTAAGTAGTTTAACTAGCGTCATACAGAAGAAACACAACGGGCTATTAATGACAGTCCGGGATCAATTCCAACGGGAAAGAACTGAGGACAACACGTAATATTGATCCACGGTCAGATGACGAAGCAACATCTGGACTGGCACTCCACTTTCCAAACTTCCACACCACGCCAACGTGAGGACATTTGAGGCCACGACGAGCTTAACGTGCACCAGCCCTCTCTGTGCACGACGGTCTTTGACTGGATTCAAACTCGCAACCACTCGGTTGCTAATCCGATGTTCTTCCAATCGGGTGACCGGGGGGGGGGGGAGTGCAATAACACACTACAAGCTAGCAGATAAAGGTGAAAAAAGGCTTACACATAGCCAGCAATCACCCACCGTCAGGTTTAAAAAAATATATAAATGAAGTTTGACCAAAATTAATAAATTTTGTTATGCCCCCGTCGTTTGACAGACTTTTATCCTAACTTAAAATAAAGTGTAGCTAAATTAACGCCGCACAAAAGGAATACAATTGGTTATTGGCGACGGTCCAGGATCAATACCGTAGAGAAAGATCGAAGCATAGAGAAAGTATACAAGTACAGTGAGCAATGGTAACATTCTTAATGTGTCATGTTACCAAAACTGTTAGTCACGTGATCTTTAAGCTACTTCGTCTGCTGGGTGGAACCTAACATTCATTATGTGAATAATCCCCTTAACAAAGAAAGACTCACATCCATTGATTCTTCATCAGATTGGCCCTTTTACTGTTTATCTGATAGTATTAGACTGTCTATTTCGCCATTTTAGTCGCCCTTGTAGAAATGAGTATTCACACATTAACACTGGCTTAAGATGTTACATCGCCAGACGAAGAGATAAGATGCCAAACAAGGCAATTATTCCCAGATCAGTCACGTGATTACGAGTCCACTTATTGGTCGCACTTGTAGAGCTCCTCTCAGTAGCAATGCTTGATGTACTTACGTTTTATGTCTATGAATTCAAGGGCAATACCTCGTCATTTTGAATCACGATCAGAGGACGATGTCAAAAACTGTGTGCTGGTAACCCACTCTCCAAACTTCCACACCACTCCAATATGAGGGCATTTGATGCCACGACAGATTTAAACCACATTAACCTCCTATTAACCTATTAACCTCCACGATATTGGGTTGATGCAAAAGTTCGTCCCGTTTTCCGACAAAAATTGAAGGAAAATCACTTTGTTTATACTATAAATTGCATTGGGTCTACGAAACTACGCTACCCTACAATAATGATAACAACTATTCTTGACCGCTTTCGAAGTGGTCACCTTAAATCAATGAAATTTTCCGAAGGATCCAAGATCTTTGAGATTTGTAACAACTGTTCCACTGAGCAGGCTTCGCCTCACCACATGCTCTCGTGCCTGGGGCTCTCCAAACAAGACCTGGCTGACGATCCATTGACGGTGTTGGATTGTTTGAGGGTGTATAACGTCATGGACCTGGTCTAGCACTGCTGGCCAATGGGGGCGTGCAACAACAACAACAATAATGGACCGAACTCCAGAGGATTTGCATAACATCCGACTACTTGTTTGGGGGTGTTTTTCGTGGTATGACCTGGTACCTTTGCATGTTGTTCCTGGTCAATTGAACGCCGACGCCTACATGAACATTTTGGACAATCAGGTTCTTCCTACGCTCTGGCAATTTTATGGAATGGACGAATATTACTTCCAGGACAACAACGCTCCGTGCCATGTTGCAGCCTCTATAAAGCAGTGGTATCCAGATAGGGATGTAAAACGTCTTCCCTGGCCTGCCCAGAGTCCCGACCTCAACCCCATAGAACATTTGTGGGACTAGTTAGAGCGACGCTTATGGAACAGCTGAGCTGGCGACATTCTTGCAGCTGGAATGTACACAAATACCCATAGCTGTGTATCAAATCCTAGTTGAAAGTATGCCCAGAAGGGTTGCTAGTGTAATTGGAGCAAGTGGGGAACCATCCCCTTATTAAAGCATGTATTATTTCTCTTATACCATCACATCTTGCTGTCCGGTTCATTATTGTTGGGTAGGGTATCTGCCGTTCTGTTCGCGATGACTTTTCTTCATCTCTCCGGTAGCTGCATAATTCCGCGCTCATAGAAGTTCTGAGATTTCTGGCTAAAAAAATTATCCTAATTTAATAATCGGAAATTTTCCTGAACCACTGACGGTACATGGAATCGTTAACAGACCCCAACACAACACATATCTTCTTTTGTGTCTGAAGCATTCTTGCCTTTTTGGAAATAAAAAAGCAAAAAAGATGGAAAATGCTCCGCATTTTCTGCCATTAATAATGCTTAACAAAATTTATAAAACGCAACCCAATTGTAGCGACAGGCGAGTTAGCGTAACAGGCGCGATAACGCCATCTATCGCAAAGTGAATGGTACTACAGAGAACGTCGGAGGTTATTGTAAGACTCCAGACGTGTCTTATATGCTCTTCGAAACGTTGAGATACTGTTGTCTAATGTTCATGTAACTAGTGTACTTCTATATTTAAAGTAGTCGTCCTGTCTGAGTCTGTTCTGTGCTCTGTGTTATAATAAACGTTGTATATTTAAAGAGTTGGTTGTTGATTGGATTAAAAAGCGTACACAACTTGTCAATCTTCACACCAATAACACAATTGTTTTCCTAAGTACTCGCTGAAATGCATTCTTCGAAACAACATAAAAAGTTTATAAGTGTGAAGTAGATATAATAACACTTCGGTTTTTTATGATACCATCCAACGGGACGAACTTTTGCATGAATCTAACGCATTGCGAGAGAGATGTGTTTTAGTCTCTTAAAATCCAATATACACGTGCAATAAAACACCAAATGAATTTCATTTAATTAAAAAACTTAACACTAGTGTAATACCATGACGCTAAACACGCTCGAATGGGTAGTTCGTTGATAACTCGAGAACCGCCAATTATCAAATCCTCTTCATATAAAAACACCAATCCTGATCAGAAATGATTGACAATCACCAATGTACGTCAAATGTGATTCCGCCAGAATTAATGGACTCGGAAAGGTAGAGAAGCGATAGAAGAATAATGACTCCGTTTTTTTCCTCTGGTCCTCTACACGAGTCGTTTAGTTGCCAGTTTCTGAATCATTATCTTGAAGGCAATTCGAACGAAAAACGCAACCATCTATAGAAGGGGATAATAACCATTAGAGTCTCGCTTTTTATCATTTCGGGAAAAGAAAAAATGACGTCCTTTTTTTTTTCCGGGGACAGTTATTTCAATTTTAATCTCGATCGTTACTGCTCTTTATTAAGAAATTGATTTTTTATGGAAAAAATATCGATTTGACTTTGTGTGACAACGTTTGCATGTGTCCCTAAAATGTTTTTTAATTCACGTTATCGTGACTAAGGGAACTGTCTATGTATATTGTAATATAGTGGAATTATTTCCTCATGGAATCGAAAGAAAGTTATTTGAATGATAAGGCTATAATAAGTCTGTGGCAGACTAGTTCGAAGAGTAACGAATAAGGCTTTTGCATGTTAAATACAGTACCTTACAATAATGGACCGGGCAGCAAGATGTGGTGGTATAAGGGAAAGAACACACGCTTTATAAGGGGGATGGTCCCCCACGTGTTGCAATTACACTAGCAACCGTTCTGAGCATACTTTCAACAAGGTTTTAATACGCAGCTATGGGTATTTGCGTCCATTCCTGCTGCAAGAATGTCGCCAGCTCAGCTGTAGATTTCGGACGAGGTTCCCTGGTACGTGAGCGTCGCTCTAACCCGCGCGTGCGTCCCACAAATGTTCTATAGGGTTTAGGTCGGGACTCTGAGTTGGCCAGGGAAGACATTTTATATGCATATCTTGTTGTTGTTGTTTCTCATGCCTACACTGGCAGACTAGAGGAGTGCCAGGCCCGTCGAAGACGGCAAGAGGCGAGGGGGTGCGTCTTCCATGTTATTGAGCCCCATTGGGAGGAAGTCCGACTTTGCTCGACATACATGCCACATCCGTTTTACAGGAAGGCCCCTTTCATACATCCATTCAGTCATACCTATCGTAATTTAGATCCCAATCAGAGGCCGATAACCCCCTGATCAGGTACCCCCAGAGGTATTGATTTGGTATGGGAACATGGGGGACTTTGTGACCACGACCTATTTAACGTGTCCCAGTCACCATTGGTGAACACGACGGTCTTTAGCCAGGTCGAAGCGCCGATCTCGCAGTCATCAGAATTGCAGGCTCCGCCGAGGACAGAACCCACAACCCTTCTGATGCGAGCCCGACGCTTTACTGACTGAGCTGACGCGGCTCATGCATATCTTGATTCCACTGATTGACAGAGGCTGCAAAATGACATGGAGCATTGTCGTCCTTTAAGTAACATTCGTCCATTCCATAAAATTGCCAGAGCGTAGGAAGAACCTGATTGTCCAAACTGTTCATGTAGGCGTCGGCGTTCAATTGACCAGGAACAACATACAAAGGTCCCATTCCATACTACGAAAAACAGTCCCAAACAAGTTGTCAGATTTTATGAAAATCTAATGGCGTCCGGTCCATTATTGTAAGGTAGTGTATGTCCTGGCCTTAAATGTCCTCATGTTGTCGTGGTGTGGATGTTTGGAGAGTGCGGTACCAGATCAGAAGAGTTCTCGTCTTCTGACCGTGGTTCAAAATTACGTGGTGTCGTACTCGAAACCTTCCCTTCTAGTTTGTTCCCGTACCGTCGCCTATAGCCTGTTGTCAATCTCTGTTGTAACGTTAATTAAATACCTACCTACCTCTGGCAATATTATACAGCTCTTAACTCAAATGAAACATTTGAACTATGCGGCAAATATGGCGAATTAATCTCGTAGTGTTTGGTTTTGTATTGTTTATACCCATTTGGTCACCAATCGCTCATTAACAAATAACGCCATTACTGTTCCAGATACGTTAGTGAAATATATAGATGTGTGTAAAATTGCATTGCTGTAACTACAGAATTCAGCGAGTTATTAACGTTTTTTCATCGAAGTCAGAAATAAAAGAACAAGTTACTCTGAAACTATTAAGTCCTTTTTCTTGGCTTTCTGGTCTCCATGACTACTATGCATTTAAAATTGTAAGGAGCTTTTGTAATTAAACTAAGCACTTGAAACTCTTTGTGATGTTTTATGATTTTTTAATTTTGTTCGTGGAATAAAAATACAAATAGTTAATTTTTTTTTTTTAATTTTTAAATTAAATGATGGGGGGGACATGTTTTACTATGGTACTGTTTTTACACAGTGCTATAAAAATATTTGTCAAAATAAAAAATAGTAAAGCATGCAAAAAATGTGGTGAAAACGGTAAAAGAAAAATTATAGAGATAATTAAAATTTACTGCAGTAGGAATTTTTAAGTTTCGAAATATCTTTTTAAAATTAAAACTTTTTAATTACTTTTTATCCATAAACTAATTTTTAATGTGCATTTGCATACTAAATTTTTTGTTCAAATTTTAAATTAAAAAAATTATTCAAGGGCTGTGTCTTTAATTTGAGGTTATTTTGGAGGATATTTAATGTTAAACTGTTTAAAATTTCATTAAACATTTCTGAAAAACTCACAAATTAAAAAAATTGAATGATATTTTGTTGACAATTCAATAATTTTTACATGTTTTATGTTTATATGTTAGGTGTATGGAGATTACGCTCCAAAAATGTTAATTTATTATTTTTATTTTCAAATATTGTTTTTCTTGTTAAATTGATTTAGATTGAGCTTGCTTCTTTGACTTTGACTTTAACTTTTTAACTTCTTTTGCTATCTTTTATTCTCCATATGGTTGTCTGTACGAGATATCTCGTCATTAGCAAAACTTATCACATCTTGATGGATAACATATCTCGCCAGTAGAATAAAACTGGCCAGATATTGATCTTGTCATCATAAAACAATTGTCAATATCTTGATGACGGGATACATCGTCAATACAAAACTGTTCAGATATTAATGGACTAGATTCGTTTGAACCCCTTGGAAGGCTAAAAGTGGGATTACAATATTTATGTAATTCTTCAATTGAGGAATGTGTTGAAAAATGAACCAGTCATTTTTAAAACTTTCAATCATTTATGAACTCTTTTTTCTACTAAAGAGACATGTGACCATTTTTCAAAAATAATGAATTTTATTCATAAACAATTGATATATATTGAGAACTCACTTCATAAAATTAACTTCGATTACAAAAAGTGTATGTACGCTGAATCTCTCTATATTAAAAGAAAGTTACGGTCGCCGTCGCAGGATTAAAAATTTGCTGTTTTTGCTCGATTCTTAAACGTTTTCCCGAGAAAGTACGGATCAGAAAATTACGAAATTAATATGGTTTGTTCAAAATTGTACAGGGAACAAGAATTGGACAACAAATAAGACTTTTTTCCGATGCGGTTATTAGTTTAGGGTTTATTAAGTGTCAAAGTCGGAAGAGCGAAATTTCTAACGCGAGGTGAGCAAAGAACTTACAACAATTCGAGAAAAATCGAGACATTTTCGTTACTTTTTTTTGTTATATCTATATCTTATTACTATTAGTTTTTAAATTTTAAAACATCGCAGGAAACCCTACACTGTACTCTTTCTTACGGTACAATTATTTTTAAAATTGGTTAATAAATAAAGTCAATGCTATGAAAAATTTAACATACAAATTTCGGAATATTGGGAAATTTTGGTTACTTTTTGGTAAAACTGTCATATCTATAGCTTATTACTGTTTTTTTTTATTTGAAAACATCACTGAAAACCTTGGAATATACTCTTTATTATGGTATAATTATTTTTAAGAAATTTTTGAAAACCGTATCTTTTGTGGAATGGCAATATTTTAATTGTTCTAAACGTTTTAGAAAATGTGGTGGGCCTAGAAAGTTTTCAAAACTAGAATATAGAAAAATTACTTGCTGCTCTTAAGGATTAAAGAAAGTTTCACTAAAGTGGCGATACCATAATCTACAAAACAATATTGATATTTGTTTTCTAACTATCGCAATAATTTCGGAATTTTGATTCCATTAGAAGCACAGTTTATTTAAAATGTTTCATAATTTACAATGTATAAAAGATACTATGTCTCGAAATAACTTTAGTGTTGTTTCCTTTCATGATATATAAAATGGCACATTTTTTAAATAATGTTTATGTACAGCCATAAACGTAGTACAAAATTTTAAAAACATCGCGTACGTTCATTGACAAGCCATAACAACTAAGATTGAATAACTAATTACAATTTTTCAATGTTTTACTAATTAAATTTTTTTATTTATGAATAAGAACATTTACATAATTAGACATAACTTGTAAGGAAAGGAAAGTTACTAATATTCGTTACAAAGTGTTTCATTTTGCTAGAATACGTATCTAGAAGAATCTAGAATACGTATTTTTTTTATCTCATCAATTTTCTTATACTATATTCGAACTAATGATTAATGTTAGGTTCCATCCAGCAGACGGAAACAGTCTGGAGGTCACGTTACTATTAGTGAAGTCACATGCTCTTGGGCACATAAAAAGTTACCAATGCTAACTCTTCTTTTATATTTTCTCTATGCTCGGATCTTTCCATTCGGGATTGATCATGGATCTTCACTAATAACACGTTGTGACGGAAACAAAGCAAGCGCTCGGCGGAAAAGTTGAAAGGAGGAATAGACTAGATGTCGCAGTGGTCACGCCGCGCATGAACCCAGAGCGCCGGATCGAGAGTTGACGAGCTTGCGGTCAAGAGATTGGGTTTCACCGATAAGGGGAAAGGGAGATATCATTGCCGCTATGACGACGGGCAAGACGCAGGGCAGAAGTTCATTTCCGCCGCTTCCGCATGATCAGAGGAGACAGCAGAGATCTTCGTTCCTGCCGCCGTTTCGCTAATAAAGCTACCGGTGGAAAGGGAAAATTAACTGCCAATGGACAGCCCGATTTGGAACAGCCAACGACGAAAGAACAAGTGTGTCGAAGGAAACGAGAGGGGGGCCCTAACAACCCCCGCGAAAATTTCGGAGTCGAGAGAGACGGGAGAAAAGTTTCGAAGGGAGGGGTCAACAGATCCGAGGGATCAAACTGATCCGACACCCGTTCTCGGTTTCCGGTACCCCGTTCTCTGGAGAAGTACTCTTCTCAAGCACTGGAAAAAGGCTAGCATAAGCCTGCAGAAATCACGACAGTTATTCGTTTATTCTGAGAAACTTCCCGAATTAGGATTTCGTCTATCTGACGTGAGGAAAGCTGAAACCTGAGCTGCTGCTCCTGCTGATTTGGGGCGGACATAGAACCTGTTGCTAGGCTCTCAGGAGCTGGGATCACTCAACCGAGTGCCATTTTAGCGAGTTCAACTGAACTACGAATCTTGCACACACGTGCGAGAACCCTTGGAGAAGCTCACCCGAGCTAGAAATCTTCCTCGCCCGAGTAAAAAGTGAAGAAGGGCTCACCCGAGCCGAATAGTCAACCTGCAGTCCCGAGGCCAAGGACAAATAACCGTGTTCGGCAAAATTAGTCACCTGGATACCTGTATAGATACGCTACCTAAATATCCGTCAAGACTGTTCAAATGTAATTAATAAATATACTAGCCCAGACTACTGCGAATGATTTCTTCTAGTAGACGGCGCTATTATTCTCAAAACGTCACACCGTTGTGTTGCTTCATGGTGACGTAAATTCAACTACTTCTCCGATTAAATATAGAACAAATAATAGCGAGACAGAAAATGCAACATGCCATAAAATGCTTACAATTCAACCATTGGTGTAATACTGTTACATAATTGGGTTTTTAACTTCGAAATGAAACACTTTCAAGCTTATTCGGAAGTGAAAGACAAAACTTGAAAAAATGTCAATAATTACACTGAGTTTCGAAATTGTAGAAAATTTATAAATCATAAAATGAAATATGGATTCGTTTCATTAACATATAATAAACTAATCTGAAAAAAAATTTTAACGTTACAGATTACATTGAAAAGTTTGTACATACCCGCTGAAATTATTAAAATTACCTGCATATAGTATTTACATCTCATACTATAAATGTAGGACATATTTTTTATCTTATCCATCTTCTTAGACCATGCTTGAATAAGCTATTTATTACTCTACGTACAAAATATTCCATAAGTGTTTAAGAACTGCATATAGTATTTTACCACAATAATGTATAATTTTGTTTCCCTTATTTACGAATTGAGAAAGAATTTTTTCAAAATGCATTCCCTGAAGGAGTGGTTGTCTGTTTTTCTTTCATACCGTCATACTTTTAAGAAAAATGATGGTTTTTATTCTGTAAATGCATCATTTAAGGTTGACAAACGATAGGAAAGATTTTGGAACAGAACCAGAAATAGAGATATCAGATTAAAACATTAGTTCACTTGATATCTTTGACAAATAGTTATCTGTTTTTCATCTGAAACATTCAATTCATATCAGATTGTTTTTCGGACGAAAGGGTTTTTGTACTGAAAAATTGAAACTGTGTTTCAATGCTTATGCTTTTACGTTACACAATCGGTAAAAAAACTATTTGGCTACCTCCCTTGTTTTAACATTTTGTTGACCCTTAAGTGGATGTGGTTAAAATTATGATTTAAAACTTTGCCACGTAATTAACGTTTTGCCACTTTATAGTTTTCTTTTTAGCTACCCATGAATATAGAGGGGCCGCGGTAGATAACTTGGAAGGCAACGGATAAGAAATCGGAGGATTGTGAGTTCGAATCTGGGTCCGCCAAACGATCGCCATGTATGGGAGGGGGGGGGAGCAAGTACATGTTAAATCTATCGTGGCCTCAAATGTGTTCACGTTGGCTTGATGTTGAAGCTTAGAGGGTGGGTGCCAGCTCAAGTCTTGACCTCGTTAACTGATCGTGATTCATAATCATTCTATTCGTGATTGATTTTGGACCGTCGCCAATAGCCCGTTATGTTTCTGCCGTGCGACATTAAATAACTACCCACCCATGAAAAAAGCGAAAAAATTCAAACAAATTTCCTAAAAATTATGTTTAGTTTTGTTTCTATGTATGCACACACACATTCAAGTGTCTCTAAAAATTGTCAAACATTAAGAATTATACAGTGGTGATTAGCACATTTCGTTTTAAGACACTAATACAAAGAATCTTAAAGTGTAACTGCAAATTAGTTCAATGGAATTTTTTCATGAAAAATTAGCAATAACTGGTCAGTTATTAAGTGATTATGTGTCTGTTATTAGGTAGCCCTTATCTGATAGGCTAACTTAAGAAAAGCGTAATTTCACATGACTTGAATCAATTTCTGCATAATTTTCCCGATAAAATGCAGAACAACTTATATTGAGATAGAAAATGTAACATTCCATTAAAATTATGAAATAAAATCCTTACTATTATGATAATTATTCAATAATATTGGTATTAAATTTTGTAATGGAATCAATTCCTCTCAACTCGTTCAAAGAGCAAGATTTACAAAAATTAAAAATTGATTCAGAATTCAAAAAACACACATACCTACACGATTAAATACAGATAAAATAATATTGAGGTAGAAAATAGAACGTTCTAGAAAAATACTGTTTTACTGTTACATAATTAATATTTTAACTTCAAGATTAGACACTCAAACTCATTCGGAACTACATGACAAAACTTGAAAAAGCGACAATAGTTATAAAATGAAATCTGCATTCATTTCATTGACATTTTACAAACTATTCTCATAAACGCTTGTTAATATTATAAATAGATTAACAAAAAATCGTATAAACCAGCTAAAAGTATTAAAATTTCCGAAAAAAAACAGAAACAATTCATGACAAAGCTAAAATTAAAAAATCAAAATTATTGGAATACCAAATTAAATTTTAAAATCGAGCAAAGAAAATTAATTAATTCTTTCAACATTTGAAACATTTTTGGAGAATAAAAAAAGCATAAATTTAACCAGTTAACATTTTTAATATTTTTCGAATCAATTTCAATTTGGAATAATTTGGATTCCATAAAAATAAATCTATTGATTCATCATCTGATTGGTCCGTACGACAAAGAAGCAAGCTTTGATGATTTCATCACTTTTGTCACCACTGTACATTTTTACAGATCTACCTGCCATAAGTTTTTAGTTGTTAAGCGAGTTCATTAGATGCCAAATCGGTTAACCAAGTCCATTTTTAACTGATGAGTCATGTGACTACTAGTGAACATGTCGGTCACTTTTTGAAGCTTTTCTCAAAAAGCAATGCTCAATTTACTCAGATACCAGTTTCTGTCGAGCTAAATTTAGGTGGCGTAATGTTTATGCCGTGGTGCGTGTTTCTTGTATGTATTCTGAACGTGACGCACTTGGCTTCAGCACTTGGCCAACAAATATTCCAAAGAACATATTCCGAATAGTAAAACGAAGTTGATTGGTCAACGCCACTTACAGCCGTATTCACAAGTCCGAGTTAACCCACGGATCAACGATAATCCCCGGGTTATCGAAAAAACCGTATTCACAATTCCTGATCCGCAGTTTAAACCGCCGGCCGAAACCGGTGAATAACTCTCGGTTGAGTGTTACGCATGCGCAGTACTATCTTTTTGCAAAAGAAGCGATTTACTGTAAATAAAACAAAATGGACGACACACTTCATTCTGTGCTAAATTACAGTATTCTTGCGACGACGCGCATTTAACTGATCTTATATAAATCGGAACAAGAACGTGTTTACGTTTTCTCTTAACATAGATTTGTCCAGATGTGTTCTGGTTCGAATTAAATTCTGGCTCGCCAGAATAGAACCCAATGAGAGAGCGGACGTTAGAATTGGATGAGCAACACACCGATTTCTCAAGGTTCGAATAAAATAATTTATTGATCTTAAACATTTATATATTTACAAGTTAGCTGGAGAATACACTAGAGAAGGCAATGGCCCGCAAGCGGGAGGAACCGTAACGCCTCGCGTCAGAAAGGAAATTGTTTACTTACTTTTACTTTATGCAAACGATATTCAACAGAGTAATGACCATGACAGATGCAAATTCGTCGCGATATAAAAATTATTTAGTTGATTTATTACGAAAATGAAAGAAAATTGACAATGCAAGTGTGTTTTACTTCACTTTACACCAACACACACCCATACTGACAAGTACAAAGATAATCGGATTCTATTCATTTCTCAAGACATTGTATACAATTCTATCTTGCAAAATTTAGGTTTCCATAAAAATCCAATTTGAAATTAAATACCTTTGCAGTTCTTTTACCAAACCCAATAAAATGCCGTATGCGTTCTATTTAATCACAATTTGGAATCAATTCTGCCGGCGAAGTTCGTGTTGGACTAGTATGAATGCAGATTCGGACGTCGTAACAAATATAAACAATATCGCGTGATCGTGAGGAGACGGTAGTAGCCAATCACAGCGAGCGTATTATTTTAATCCGTGGATCACATAACCTACCGTTGGAGAAAATACGGTTCTTAATGATCCGTCATTTAACTCTGACCCGTGGATCAACTAATCCTCGAGTTAACTCAAGACTTGTGAATATGGCCGTTAGATTAAAAGTCAGACGTTGCCTAAAAAACGATAAACCACATTTCAAGTTATCCCTGCGTTACCACTCTGGAGCATTTGGACAGAGAAAGTAAAATCTTTGCAACCGTATAGTTTGTTTACACTGAAAATTAACGGCAAACGATTCGAGATTCTCAAAAACTGCGTTATATTTGACTTAATGACCGAAAGTCTAACTGCTGTTTTAAGATTTAAAGTGGCATTTGAAGTTATAAAATTAACGGAACGCCTTAATTCTTCGAAACTTTTGAGAAGTGGGCTCAACTACTTTCACATCTGAACTAACAGATATTTTCGAATCAGAGGAAATTAGTTAATACTTAAATGCTGTAACCGGACACCAGTGTTTTTCTTCTCTCCTCCCCAATCGGAAAGGGAAACTGTTCATCAGTTGTTCTCAAGGTTGTTCGAGTTCTCTCCTGAAGATGTGTCCCGTTTGAAAGTGCTAGCGTTTGTTCTGTTCAGAAGCGATAGTGCAATTGTTCTGTTGTCAGTTTGGAGATGTAAACCGTTTCCTTTTCTTGTCTGCGAATTAAATGTTGAGTCTCGTTTTGAGACTAGCTCTGATTCTTAAGCAGCCGCCCTGATAAGTTGCTATTATGTTAACTATATCAATTAATTATTTAAGTCAATTGAATAAATTTATTTTTAAGTATTAATAATTTCATTGATAATCTTCCTAGATCATAAATTTTCAAAGAAGGCCTATGCAAATCCGAGTATTGGTTTTAGGTGGTAAGTGAAACAATAATTCTCTGTGTTCAGTTTTGATAGGTATTATACTATCGTGAATTCATTCATAAAATGAGAGAAGAATATTTAAAGACAAAAAATAATAATAATAATCATTTCCAGACTTTTGAGATGTTGGCGAGCGCAAGCAAGCGGGGGTTGGAGCCCCTAGTCATTGAAAAATATGTATGAGGTGCACCAGCGTGTTATATTACTATTCTATAGAATATAATAGAAGTTACCACCATTTATACAAACCTTATATTTAAAAGAAGCTTTTCTCTTTCAATATGTGTTTAAAATATCCTGTAAGTTGATGTTTCTCAAGTTCTGCAATTTGAGTTGTCATTTTTTTTTGTCGGGATGCGATATATGCAGAATTTCTTATTAGAATCATAGATTTGAGGATTTAATATCTTACATGGCGCCATCTATCAAGTAAAGTGTGAACTAATTTATTATTCCTGGTTCGTACCTCATATATGAAAAGGAGGGTTAAATTCTTTCAATGGATCTAATTTAGATAATACTTAAAATGCCCATTCGGAAGGAAATTATTTTGTGCTTCTTTCAGAATGAAAGCAAGCTTCTTGTTCAAGTCTAAATTTCGTGTGATTACTTTTTAATCAAATGCAATATTTTTAATGTTCTAGTTTTTATCATACTATTATATTTGAGGTACAAAGTATGATTAATGAAGAATTTTAAATACTTCCAAAAGTGAGTTCACTTAGAAAGCATCACTTACGTTTTTCGCATTTGTACTCATAAGTAAAACACAAATAAATAAATGGATAATGAATTGGTTAGTAAGTTTGAGCAATTCCCAAAACTATCCTAAAGGTTATTTATGTTTCAGATTACAGATCATGAATGAAGCTTATATCAATTTTTTAAAATTACACTTACAAGTTTATGCTTTTAACAAAAACGTGGAAGAAACTTAACTGATATTTACAAATTAGAGACAGTTGTCTTACAAATTATTTGAATAATCTTTAACGATATAAAAATTGGAGATACAATAAATAAATAGAAAAGTGGCAAATGACAAAGCTTTGAAAATCTTTTTACGACATCATAATTTCTATCGACATTAGTGTGAATGGTCAAACGTGTTACTCCAGGGAAGTAATAATCAACACAAGTAATTCTATGCTAATAAAGAATTGGAAACCTGGAAATAATCAACCTGTATTATTCATTAAAAATCAAATTAGAGTAATTTAAAAGTTTGCTTCTAATGATAAAACAAGGGTTTGATAACATGAATAACCTTTTTCTGTCACCACATATCATGACTAGACAATGAAATTCGTGATAAATTTTGCCGCTAGAAAAAACGATAGATTTAAAATGTCACACTTCGTTAAATACAAATGAATCTATCAAGTAAGAAGAGCTACCTTGTGTGTTTCGTTTGTTTGTTCTCACCAGATAATAATAAGTTATATTTGAAATCTTAATCTAATTTAAACATTTTTCCATAAAAGTTCAAATTTTATGAGCAATATATAAATATTTAATGTGGATTAGAATTCCCAGGGATTTGTATTCTATCCAATGTGTTCGCATGTAAAGATATGCAAGCGAAACTGACATTTTTTTAAAACTCATAAATCGTATTTGTAGCTATGCAGGTCAGGCTATATTGGAGTAAATATAATCGGAAAACAAATAAGAGAAGAAGTACTTGGCTCTTTCAAAAATGATTGCATTTTGTTCAGTTATATCTTTTTTGAAGTTATTTAATCTCGCTAGATGATGTTTTAAAATAGCTACTTTAAACTACTAACCTAAATTATCGTTACTTCTGTGCTTATAGTTGTGTTAGGAGAGCTGTCGTGGAAGATTTATCTATACTCGAATTTAATTTTAACCTTCAACGTTACCTTAACAGTTTCTAAACACTGGGTGCATTATGGTTTTTATTTATCTAGACCCCCCAAGTGGTTGTTTCGACGAAGTATTTCGTTATTAGCAAAACTAATCATATCTTGATAGACGAAATATCTCGCCATTGGAAGAAAATTGACCAGATCTTGGTAGACAAGATATCTTGTCATTTGAAGAAAATTGACCACAACTTGATAGACGAGATATCTCGTCACTGTAAGAAAATTGACTAGATGGTGGTAGACGAAATATCTCGTCATTAGAAGAAAATTGACCAGATCTTGGTAGACAAGATATCTTATCATTTTAAGAAAATTGACCACAACTTGATAGACGAGATATCTCGTCACTGTAAGAAAATTGACTAGATGTTGGTAGACGAGATATCTCGTCATTAGAAGAAAATTGACCAGATCTTGATAGACGAGATATCTCGTCACTGTAAGAAAATTGACTAGATGTTGGTAGACGAGATATCTCGTCATAAGAAAATTGACCAGATCTTGGTAGACAAGATATCTTGTCATTTTAAGAAAATTGACCACAACTTGATAGACGAATTATCTCGTCACTGTAAAAAAATTGACTAGATGTAGGTAGACGAGATATCTCGTCATTAGAAGAAAATTGACCAGATCTTGATAGACGAGATATCTCGTCATTGGAAGAAAATTGATCACAACTTGATAGACGAGATATCTCGTCACTGTAAGAAAATTGACTAGATGTTGGTAGACGAGATATCTCGTCATTAGAAGAAAATTAACCAGATCTTGATAGACGAGATATCTTGTCATTGGAAGAAAATTGACTAGATGTTGGTAGACGATATATCTCGTCATTAGAAAAAAATTGACCAGATCTTTATAGACGAGATATCTCGTCATTGGAAGAAAATTGACTAGATGTTGGTAGACGAGATACCTCGTCATTAGAAGAAAATTGACCAGATCTTGATAGACGAGATATATCGTCACTGTAAGAAAATTGACTAGATGTTGGTAGACGAGATATCTCGTCATTAGAAGAAAATTAACCAGATCTTGATAGACGAGATATCTTGTCATTGGAAGAAAATTGACTAGATGTTGGTAGACGAGACATCTCGTCATTAGAAAAAAATTGACCAGATCTTTATAGACGAAATATTTCGTCATTGGAAGAAAATTGACTAGATGTTGGTAGACGAGATACCTCGTCATTAGAAGAAAATTGACCAGATCTTGATAGACGAGATATCTCGTCACTGTAAGAAAATTGACTAGATCTTGGTAGACAAGATATCTTGTCATTTTGAAGAAAATTGACCAGATCATGATAAATGAGATATCTCGTTATTTGAAGAAAATTTATTACATCTTGATAGCCGAGATCTATCGTCACAAGAAAAAAATTGACCAGATCTTGACAGAAAAGTTTTGCAGTTTTTTCTACAGGTATAGTATTTTAATTGGTAAGTGGTAATTTTTAATTACGTCGTACTAGAATAGTACAACAGGCTATTGTTGACGTTCCGGGATCAAGCCCAAATGTTTTTCTCCAAAAAATCCCGGATTTCTCGGTTTCAACGACCGCGGCAGCCCGGTTTGAATATTAACGGATGAAAAAAAGTGTGATTGCGAGTACGAATCCAGCCACAGACCGTCGTGTACAAGTGGGTTGGTGCAAGTTAAATCTGTCGTGGCCTTAAATGTTCTCACATTGGCGTGAAGCGGAAATTTAGAGAGTGGGGCGTCATCTCAGGTGTGACCTCGTTATCTGACCGTGGATCAAAATGACGTGATGTTGTCGTCGGCTCTTTCCCTTTGGGTTTGGTCCTGGACCGTCACCTATGGACCGTTGCAATACACCAGAGGAACGTTAATTTAAATACCTATCTCCTCGGCTTCAAGGGATGCTAATCCTCTGAAAACTACTTTTGTCCTATGGTGGTTCATGGTTATTACAAGCTGTGCTGCAAGATTTTCTTCTGCTCTTTTAAACCAATTCGATACTCTTTCCGCTCTCCGCTCACGTAAAATAGACACAAATCAAATTAAAATGTCATCTCGCACGAGAAAATTACTCTTCCGAAAGACATTACCCACTTCTCACGTCATGCGTCCGAAAATAACTGCTCATTAAAAACCAAAGCTGAAATTATAAACCCAATATTCACTCTAGACTCTTCACACTGATAAGGGGTCTCAGATTTACAGATTCTTTAGTATGTATAAAAGTAAAAGAGAGATGTATTGTAAAATGTAGGTTTGTAGGGAATTTGCATACGTATTACTTAATAGGAAATGCATACCCCACATTGCGGGGGGAATCCATTTAAGAAATTTAACACCAATATTCACTCTCAGGTAAGGAATCTAACTGCCTTAACATAGCTAAAAGAAAAACTGTATGCCCGGGAACAGAACGTGCTTTAAACTGCGACATACGTTGCAGAAAAGTCTTTGCAGAACAATTTTTCCTCAATTTTATCAAACTTGTGACCGATTTTTTTTAAATCATAAGTTACAATGTTCTGCAGTGCAAAGCACGCTCCTTGTCATATCATTTTTTTTTCTTTAGCTACGGAACACCCTCCATACACCGCCCTAAATTACCAAACACTTTATAAATAACACATCTTCTATGTCAATGACAAAATATTTAACTTCAAAAGTTATCGAATGAATTGCAAATTCTGAAAGTGTGCCTTGGTTTTAAATTAAGTAAGTTAATTAATTTCGATGTGTGTGTTTTATTATAAATATGTAATACATATTTAGCCGATTATTGTGTTTTATGTCTGTTTTTGATTTTAATGCAGTTTTCAAAATTCTGACAAATTGCCTGCAGAACACTTGCAATTGCTTGGAGTTGTATTGCAGGACACTTAATATAATTATGCACTTGGGGCTGTATGTAGTAGTTACTTATGTACTCTGCATAGATATTGGGGTTTTTAATGCTAAAGTTCATCCTGTTTTTAGCGCTAGATGGCAATGCAGCGCAAAATCGAAGTCTGCTTCACCGGTGTAAAGTATTGATGTTTGAAGAAGGAATTTCAGCGAGTACTTGGGGAAAATAAGTACTATTGGGTTGTATTTTCTATATTTTCCATAAGTATATTAAAAATGGCAAAGATAAGGAACATTTTCAGTCGTAAGGAGCAAAAAAATACTTTTTATTTCCAAAAAGACAAGAATGCTTTGTAGACGCAAGAGACTATGTGCGTTGTGTTGGGTGAGGGTGTAGTTGACGATTCTACGTGCCGCAAGTGGTTCAGAAAGTTTTGCCACCAGGATCAGTTCTTTAACCAGAAACCTCAGAACTTCTATGAGCATAATGATGCAGCTACCAGTGAGATAAGCAGAAAGGTCATCGATCAGAATGCCACATACTACATTGATTAAATGTAATTTTTAGTAAATAAAATAGTTTTCTTCCAGTTTTGTCAAGAAAAAACGAGATGAATTTTTGCATCAGCCCAATATTATTTTATGGTTGTATGCATACTCTTCAATCTGAAATCCATTAAGAAATCAACCAATATTCACTCCAGACTTCAGATAAGGTGTGGTAAACATCCAAGTGCTTTAGTGTAGCAAGAAATCTAATGATATGTAGTAAAACCTAGTTATGTAGAGAACCTGTAAACGCATTATTTAAGGGCGTATGCATAATCGTGTATTATAAATTCAATTTAAAAATTACTAAAACTATTGTTCACATTACAATAAGAAGTATCAAACGTCCAAGTACTGTAGTGTAACTAGAAATAAAACGATATGTAGTAAAACGTAGATATGTATGTAACCTGTAAACACATTATTTAACAGCGTATGTATAATCTTTTATCCAAAATTCAATTTAAAAATTACTAAAACCATTGTTTATATTAGAATATGAAATGTCAAATGTCCAAATCCTTTAGTGTAACTAGAAATGAAACAGCATGCAATAAAATGTAGTTGTGTAGGGAATTTTCATACTTATTATTTAACGGCGTATGAATACTCTTTTGAATTGAGGCCTCTATGAAAAGCAGTATTTTAAGAAAAAATACTAAAACCAATATCTCTATATATAATTCTCTTACGTGGCACATAAAAAGACGTTATTTGTTATCGCGCTTTAGCAACACTGTACAATTGTTTATTACCATGAAGCCTCGCGCCTCACTTGAATTTATACTTTATAGCGTAATTGGCCATTTCCAGGGCCAAAAATTATAGTTCAAGACGCATACACTACAACTTTCGGCAACAAACTCAATGAAAATGTGTATGGGTGTCTTTGATGCTAGGGAAATACTATGCTAGGATGCTAGGGTACACAAACAACATGCTGGATATTCGATTTCCAAAGCAGCGCTCACATTTCGAGTCAAAATTTGCTCAAAGTTTTCATTTGAATTCCGAATTTTTCGAGTTCTGAGTCTAGAGGTACTGTATAACTTTTATGTAATACAACAAATTTATATTTGAAAAATATTTTTTCGGAATATCATATTTTGTAAATAATCCCTTCTGCTAGGACACATGTTTTCATTAAATCCTTCGTGGGTTGGCGAGCGTTAGCGAGCAGGGGGCGTGCCAGCTAGTTCATATAAAATAACAAATATCAAAAGTCCAAGTTCTTTAGCGTAAAAAAAAAATTAATATATGTAGTAAAACGTAGTTATTTAGGTAGTCTGCATGCATATTATTTATTGGAGTATGCATACCCTTCAATCCGGGAATACATTTAATACATTACTAAAACCAATATTCACTCTAGGAGTGTCAGGAGTACAAGTGCTTTAGAGTAACTAAACGATGTGCAATAAAACGTTGTTATGTATATGTAAACGTAGTATGTAATTATCATTTAATGGGTATATGCATACTTTTCAATCCTGAATCCATTTCAGCAGCTTGATTTTGTAGATGCAGTCAAATCGGGAAACCGGATTAGGCTTAAGTTAGGAACCATCCAAGATAACCCGGCATATGAGTTTTCGAGCGCTCTTAAGCTTCCAACATTGCAAAGCAATTAGACAGTGGACAAACTTTCCTCCCATTTGCTGGGAAATTAATTAATTGCTGAATTTAATTGAGTTTGCCAACTACTCGTTGAATGAGGCTTAGAGTGTAGCTTTGAAGAGTTGATTTGAGCAAGTTTGTTGCCATTTCGAACCAGGATTCGAATTGTGAGAGAGTACAATGTTTACTGGAATGAAATGTTATTCTATTCCGTTTTCGTAGAGAATTAGTCTGGGTAGGTAGGTATTTTAATTGACCTCTTACTGGAGCTACACAGCGGGCTATTGACGACGGTCCGGGATCAATCCTAAAGGGATCGATCAAGAACAACAACGCGTCATTTTCAACCACAACTAGATGACGAGGTCACGCATGAGCTGGCACTTCACTCTCCAAACTTCCGCTCCACGACGACTAGAAGACCTTCCGGTTGCCAATTCGTTTCTCTTAAAACCTTGATATGTTCGCTTTAAAATGAAAATATACACTCAAAAGTATTTAACCATACCCGAGCTTACATTTTGGCTCTGTCATCTTTAAATAAAGTCCAAAAGTCACTGACATTCTCCGGGCATTCTATTCTGTCAGGCAGCAGAAAGAAAACAAAAATTCAAGAGACTTGCGAAATCAAAAGAGTATTTTCCGAAACGTTTCTCAGAGACAATAACAAAATAATACAGCGTTCTCAAGAGGTTTTTCGGAAGGATCGGAGTTTTCGAACTCGCTCTCTGAGTGCAAGTGAAGTTCGCAAAGAAAAGTATGCAAGAGTAATCATTTTCGAAACGCTGAGAATTTCCTTCAGATCAAACATCCATCCCCTTTAATTCGCAGAGATCCATGCCGGATCCTTTCGAATTCCATCCCCAGATGAGAACTTAAGGTTCAAAGCAGGGTTGCCAGATTCAAAGGAGTAGGAAGCGCACAATTTGGCTTCTGACAAACGCCAACAGTTTTAAAGTTTCTTTTGTTTGTCATGAAGAAAGTAAGCTCTTCTCTCTGGAATTTCAGAGGACCCCATTTGTAAGTGTAATGGATGGATTAGCAATTCGGGGATCGCGAGCTCGAAACTCGACCCAACCAAAGGGGTCAGCCAGCTCCGGTATTGACATCGTCATCTGACCGTGGTTTAAAATTCGGGGTGTTATCATTGGATCTATCGTCATCTGACAGTAATTCAAAATTACGTGAGGTTGTACTCTGATTTTTCCCTTCGGCTTTGATTCCGAACTGTTGTTGTGTTGCTCTAGTATGACGTTAATTAATAATTTACCAACTACCGGACCATCGCCAATAAACTGTTCCGTTGCTCCAGTGCGACGTTAATTAACTACCTATC
This sequence comes from Metellina segmentata, assembly GCA_947359465.1. Taxonomy (NCBI): domain Eukaryota; kingdom Metazoa; phylum Arthropoda; class Arachnida; order Araneae; family Tetragnathidae; genus Metellina; species Metellina segmentata. The sequence continues at coordinate 100,600,242 of OX375882.1, forward strand.
CCGGATGAACATTCAGATTGGAAACAAGGTTATCGGATAAAAAAATAAGAAAGCACCTAATTTGGCTTCCAAAAAAAAAAATTTTTAATTATTGTTTGTGTCATGAAGAAAGTAACTTTTCGAAAGATTTTCAGAGGGCTGTTGTAGTCAATTTAGAACAGCAGCTGATTAGCAAAAGGTAAGGTAAGGTAATTTTAATCAACGTCGTACTAGAGCAACACAACGGGATATTGGCGACGGTCCGGGATCAATCCCTAAGCCAGTGGTTGGCAAACCGCGGCTCTTTAGCCACTTGAGTGCGGCTCAGCCACAAATCGATTTCTACTAAATACTGGCAGTAAGTATCGCGCCTGTGATGCGAAGAAGAAAGCAGTTGAGAAACGTCAGAATAGTCAAGAAAAATCAAATTTTGACAAAGAAATGAAAATGAAGAGAAGGAAAATTCTTCTTATCATCGACAACTATACTCCACATAATGAACCACCAAAATTGAATAACATCCGTGTGGAATATTTCCCGCATAATTGCACGGCAAAACTTCAGCCTCTTGACCAAGGCATCATCAGAGCTGTAAAATCATGCTACAGAACCTTTTTGTTACGCCAAATTCTTGGCGCTTTGGAGAAAAATATCCAAAGAAAGTGCAACATGAAGGAAGCTACCGAATGGATATGCGGTTCTTGGGATGACATCAGTCAATCAACAATAACTAACTGTTGGTAACATACTACCACAACCAAAGACGTCTATTCAGTTTCAGAAGAAGCCGACTTGAAAGATGAATCAAATACGCACGACATTCAGCAATCTGAGCCGCGGTAGCTCAGTCAGTAGAGCGTCGGGCTCGCATCAGAAGGGTTGTGGATTCTATCCTTGGCGGCGAAGCCTGCAATTCTGATGGTTGCGAGATCGGCGCTTGTACCTGGCTGAAGTCCGTCGTGTTGGCTAAAGGTGGCTGGGGCACGTTAAATAGGTCGTGGTCACAAAGTCCCCCATGTTACCATACCAAATCAATACCTCTGGGGGTACCTGATCAGGGGGTTATCGGCCTCTGATTGGGATCTAAATTACGATATGTGTGAGTGAATGGATGAGTGAAAGGGACCTTCCTGTAAAACGGATGTGTCATGTATGAAGAAGTCCAACCCTCCGGGGCAATGGCATCCCCAATTGGGCCATATATGGACAACAACAACAACATTCAGCTATCTGAACTGGAGAAAATTTGGAACGCCACAAAAAATAAAACTTCGGTTCCTGACGACGTGAATTTGGACGATTATCTCAGTACAGATGACAACGTTTCAACATGTTATGAACTGACCGAAGCAGGCATCATTCAATCCATTAAAGACAGCAACGATGAGGCCGTTGAAAGAAGTGAAGATGAAGAGGCTGTGGTGGGATTTGATGTGCTCAATGTCACTTCATCAGAAGCCTTAGCAAGTTTGGAGACAATAATGACATTTATTTCGTCACAAAGCAATGTGACACAGACTTTATCTTAACAAACATTCACCAGCTGTAAAATTATTTACTCTAAAATACAACAGCAAACCTTGTTCAGAAGAAAATCGTAGATTTTCTGAAAAATAAAGTTTTGTTTCCTCGCATATTGTTTATTTAGGATTAATGTTTCCCGAAAGAGGTACGTCAATTTTTTTTCGGGTTTTAGAAAATGCTATAACAATGTATTTATTTGAAAAAATTCTTTTTATCTGGCTGATTTCAATAAATTGCAATCAACTTTCTAATTGCAGTAGCTAATCATAGTATTATATGTAGCCTTCTTTCAAAACAAAAGCCTAATTTATTTATTTAAAATTTTCGTCTTTTTTATTCGAATAGGCGAAATTTCGTTACAACGAAATTTCCGTTATAACGAAAAAATTTTACACACATATATAATATATGCACAATTGCTGAAGACAAATTAAAGAAACATATTTGAAAAGTAAATGTAGAAAATTGCGTTTATTTATGACAAGTAGTTTTTAAGTTATATCGATTTTCTCTTTTGAAATCCCATTAAACTTAAAAGGAGAAAAAGAGCATTTAAAATTATGAAGGCTCGTTTGATTTGAAGCTGTCGTGTTTATAAAAAGTTGAATATTTCTGGTTTTACTAATGGGAGGAAAAAAAATTCGGTATCATTTTATTCAGAAATATCTATATTATTTTTAAAGATAATAAAAAAATTGGTCTTTTTTGTATCTTGAGTCTTAGACTCCATCTTAAAAAACCTCTCAGCGCTAACTCAGTGAATTTTCTCACTTTGATATAGACATTGGCGCTTTTGAAATGCAATTACTGGAGTTTAAAAACAAAGAATTATAGTGATCCAAATTTGAACACCTTAATACTGACATGGAAAAATTGGAGAAAATAAATGCGATCTTAGTTCACAGAAAAAGTGGTCTGTTTTGAAAGACCTGGTGAAGGAAGACATGAAAATTTTCAACACATGGAAATGTATTCCTGACTCATATGATTAGTTAAAAAAAACTAGCATTTGCTGTTCTTTCATTCTCTTTGGCCTCTACAAATTCATGCAAACAATCTTTATCGAGCATGAACCTTATCATAAGTAAATTGAGAAATCGTCTTATTCATGAAAAGCTGGTATCCTCCTTGAAATTGAAAACAACAACATACAAACCTGACTTATCCAAACTTTCCAAGGAAATGCTAGGTCATTGTTCACATTATAAATTGGTGTTTTGTGATATTTTAATTTAAAGTAAAAAATATTTTTTGTCAATAACTAAGATTATTATTTTTATGATACCTGGTTTTTTTTAATATTAGCAACTAGTTTAAACCGACTCCTAAAAACATGGTTCTAGCAAAGAAATTTGTCTCTCAAAAGAAATCTTAATCGTTGTACTGTTGATCTCTCTATTGACTAATGAATTTGCCGACCACTGCCCATGGGAAAGATCCGAGGACGACACTACCGTACTTTTGACACACGGTCAGATGACGAGGCAACAAGTGTGTGAGCTATCACCCCACTCTTCAAACTTCCACACCACACCAACGTGAGGACTTTCGACCCCGATAAATTTAAGGCACACCAGCCGCCTCTACACCATACGCTTACAAATATCCATGCACTGACCCGAATTCGAACCAGGAACCTTCCTATCTAGAGGCTAACTCCTTAACACCAGACCCGTTGGTCGGCGGATTAACAAAAGGAGAGATGCGAGTTCGAAACTCGGTCTAACCAAAAACCATCGAGTACGCGAGAGCTGGCGTACGATAAATCTGTTGTAGCTTTAAATGTCCTGATGTTGATGTGGCGTGGGAAGGTATTTTAACTAACGTCACACCTAAGCTGGCACTTCACTTCACCTAACTTCCACACCACGCCAAAGCGAGGCCACGACAGATTTGTGGTGCATCAGCCCCCTTTGCACACACGGACCGTCGTCAATAGCCCGTTGTGTTGCTCTAGTACGACGTTAACTAAAATTACCATTACCATTACCCTTTGCACACGACAGCCTTTGGTTGCGAGTTCGACCGAGCTGCATATTACCAACCTTTACCTGGAATAGAAGACACGGGGAAATTTTAAGTCCACTGATTCGTTGCTATCTCTCTCCGAGATCTATGACGTCACTCACCCACAGTGCGCACTCCGCATGTGTGAAAAGTATCACTATTTACTTGCAATGTTTGCGAGAAAAAAAAAGTTGAAACTGCATCGACCGAAAATAGAATACGAATTTTAAAAAAAAGAAAGCTATAGCTTTTAGATGATTACCAAGCGACAGTTCAACGGCTTGTGCCATGTACTCGTAATTAGATCGTAAATGTTTTGTGCTTAGTTTTATTTCCAGTATAGATTCTACACGTATAATTAAAAAATAATCCATTTTCGAACTTTAAAGGACGCTTGGGTCCTTGAACAGAATAGAAGGCGGAAACAGGGAAGTTTTTCGTTATTACTGGGGATCTGTTGTATTGTATAGATTCGTTATTTATGTTGCAGAGCTATTGCCACCGGCTTTCAGTTCAAATAGAAACTATCGAGTAATGAGTAATGACAGAGTCCATGCGAAGCATCGCCATTAGTGATGATGTCACGTAGTGACGCCATAGTCGACAGTTTGAAACCAACGAATCAGCGGGCTTAAAATTTCCCCATGTCTTCTATTCCAGGTAAAGGTTGTTAATATGCGACCGGGCTACTGCGGCACTCCCAACATAATAAAAAGTAGCCCAAAGGGCGCATTTGTTTCCAATCTGGCAACATTGTTTGAAAACGACAAACCTTTTTTTTATTTACAGCAGAGAGGAATGGAGTATTTCTTTGTGCAATCTCGAGAAATTTTCCTGTTTGTGAAAATAAAGTCTTGGGACATTCATTTGTAGTTCCCCGCCCCCCTCGTCCCCAATGCTCGTTGGAAATTAAAATGGCCCGTCACTATTTTCATATGGTACGACGCTTTATTGCTTTGTCTATGTATTCACTTTTTGTCGAGTCGTCGTTACAAGCAGAGATGTTCCCGGATTTCGGCTGTGTTCAGGCATTGCAAATTGAAATCGACGAACAAGACTATTTGATCAACATGCGTACTCGGAAACATTCAATATTAAGTTTATTTATCAGAATGTTTGGGATTCAGTTTTACAATCCAATATTATTTTGTTTTTCCCATAAGTTCTTGCCCGTTTTGTGGATTATTGTGCTTAAAACAACAGCGTTTTGATTTTGATTGTTTCACATGCCCCCGTTGAGAGTCGTTTTAATCCTCCAGGACGAGAGATTATCCCCAGGACTTCAGACGATATATCTCGTCCATCAAGATTTGAGCACGCTATTAACGCGATATCTTGTCAAAAAAAAAATGCAATTTTTTTTTATGATTACGAGATTAAATTCAGGTTAGTGTTTTTCAAATGACGAGATTTCCATCAAGAACTGGGGGTTGTGGTAGCCTGGTTGGAAGGGTAACGGATTAGCAACCGGAGGGTTGTCTGTTCAAATCGATCCTAAGACTGAGCGTTCAATCTGTCGTGGTCTCAGATGTCCTCACGTTGGCGTGGAGTGGAAGTTTGGAGAGTGAGGTGCCAGCTTAGGTGTGGCCTCGTCATCTGACCGTGGCTCAAAATTACGTGGTGTTCTCGGATCTTTTCCTTAAGGGATTGATCCCGGACCGTCGTCAATAGCCTGTTGTGTTGCTGTAGTAAGACGTTAACTAATAATTACCAATTACCCTTACACTTTGGAGATTGCTCCCGGACCGTTGTCGATAGCCCGTTGGGCTGCTCCAGTTCGACGGTTAGTAAAAATACAAACCTACCATCAAGAATGACCAATTTTGTCAATAACTAGACAGCTCGTCGTCGAGAATTTGGGGATTCTTTTTATGGTGACGTTATCAAGATGTGGTTGATTGTTCTAATGACGAGATATCTCGTCCATGAAGACTTGATCAGTAAAACCACTTGGAGGGTGAAGATTAAACAGTCCTTTCTTCTATTCTTAAATTTGTTTTTATTTGCCCTCCTGACGATCGTTTTGACGAGTTATATCATCAATAACGCAATAATGAACACAGGATGGACGAGATAATTCGCCATTGGAAGAAAAGCCACCAGATCTTGATACAATCATTATCGAGCAATCAGCAATATCTTGATGACTAGATATCTCGTCATCAGATTGGTCAGATCTGGATAGACGAGGTATCTTGTAGAAACTACTTGGAGTGTAAAAGCAGTTTTGAGTGCTAAAAATGTAGTGTTATTCCGTCCAGCTCGGTTGTCTAAGGTAAAGTTTTGGCTTTTAAATAAGACAGCGAGAACTGGAACACTCGTTAAACTAAACACAACTAAACATTATTGGTAACAATTAATTGGTAATTATTAGGTAACGTCGTACTAGAGCAACATAACAGGTTATTGACGACGGTCCGGGTAATGGTAATATTAATGGTAATTTCTACTAGAGCAACACAGCGGGCTATTGACGACGATCCAGGATAAATCCCTTAAGGGAAAGATCCGATGACAACACCTCGTAATTTTGAACCACTCTAAACATTTATTAATAACGTAAGAATAGCAACCGGTAACATCAATCAACTATCAACAGAACCCATCAATACAATCTTCATGTAACCGCTGAACCTCTCTTTTTGCCATTTTCAAAGAGTGCTCGCTCACTCTCGAACACTCGTGCTAAGCCTAAAATAGGTGTTACCAGATTACGGTAGCAAAAGTGTGTTGCTACATTCCTGTAGCCTACTGTGCTGCCAGATTTTATGTTCTCAAGAATCAAAATCCGACATAGATTTTGCCGACCAACTGGTATAGTGGTTAAGGTGTTAGCCTCTAGATCAGAAGGTTCCTAGTTCGAATCCGGGTCCGGGCATGGATGTTTGTAAGCGTATGGTGTAGAGACAGCTGGTGCACATTAAATCTGTCGTGGCCTAAAGTCCTCGCGTTGGGTTGGTGTGAAAGTTTGGAGAGTGGGGTTCCAGCTCTGGTGTTGCTTTGTCATCTGACGGTGGTTCAAAATTACGAGGTGTTGTCCTTGAATCCTTCCCTTAAGGGACACATCCCGGACCGTCGTCAATAGCCCGTTGTGTTGCTCTAGTACGGCGTTAATCAAAATTACCTTACCTTACCGACCAATCGGTCTGATCGTTAAGGTGTTAGCCTCTAATCGGAAGGTTCCTGCTTCGAATCCGGGTCAGTGCATGGATAATTGTAAGCGTATGGAATAGAAGCCCAGCTGGTACATCTAAAATCAGTCGTGGCAGAGAATCCACACGTTGGGTTGATGTGGATGTTTGGAGAGTGGTGTGTCTTCTCAGGTGTTACCTCGTCATCGGACCGAGGTTCAAAATTACGAGGTGTTTTGCTCGAATCTTTCCCTTAAGGGATTGATCCCGGACCGTCGTCTATAGCCCGTTGTGTTGCTCTAGTAGGACGTTAACTAAAATTACCATTACCAATTGCAGTCGTCATAATGTCATAATATGAGAATTAAGATACGTCCATGCATGTTGCCCATTCAAATCTTTCCCCCATCAAATTTCCCCCAGTGCAAAAGGTCGAGGTAGCCCGGATGGAAGAGTAACGAATTAGCAACCGGAGTGTTGCGAGTTCGAATCCAACCAAAGAGCGTCGTGTATACACACAGGAGGCTGGTGCACGTGTTCAGGTTGGCGTGGTGTGGAAGTTTAGAGAGGTGGTGTGCCACTTCAGATGTAATCTCCTCATCTAACGAATTAGCAACCGGAGTGTTGCGACTTCGAATCCAACCAAAGTAATTGGTAATTGGTAATTTTTAGTTAACGTCGTACTAGAGCAACACAACGGGCTATTGACGACGGTCCGGGATCAGTCCCTTAAGGGAAAGATCCCAGTACAACACCTCGTAATTTTGAACCACGGTCAGATGACGAAGCAACACCTGAACTGGCACCCCACTCTCCAAACTTCCACGCCAACCCAACGTGAGGACTTTCAGCCACGACAGATTTAAGGTGCACCAGCCGCCTCTACACCATACGTTTACAAACATCCATGCCCGTACCCGGATTCGAACCAGGAACCTTCCGATCTAGAGGCTAACACCTTAACCACTATACCGGTTGGTCGGCCAATCCAACCAAAGAGCGTCGTGTATACACACAGGAGGCTGGTGCACGTGTTCAGGTTGGCGTGGTGTGGAAGTTTAGAGAGGTGGTGTGCCACTTCAGATGTAATCTCCTCATCTAACGAATTAGCAACCGGAGTGTTGCGACTTCGAATCCAACCAAAGTAATTGGTAATTGGTAATTTTTAGTTAACGTCGTACTAGAGCAACACAACGGGCTATTGACGACGGTCCGGGATCAGTCCCTTAAGGGAAAGATCCCAGTACAACACCTCGTAATTTTGAACCACGGTCAGATGACGAAGCAACACCTGAACTGGCACCCCACTCTCCAAACTTCCACGCCAACCCAACGTGAGGACTTTCAGCCACGACAGATTTAAGGTGCACCAGCCGCCTCTACACCATACGTTTACAAACATCCATGCCCGTACCCGGATTCGAACCAGGAACCTTCCGATCTAGAGGCTAACACCTTAACCACTATACCGGTTGGTCGGCCAATCCAACCAAAGAGCGTCGTGTATACACACAGGAGGCTGGTGCACGTGTTCAGGTTGGCGTGGTGTGGAAGTTCAGATAGGTGGTGTGCCACTTCAGATGTAATCTCCTCATCTGACGAACTTTGGTTCAAAATTACGTGGTGTCCTTGGATCTATTCCTTCTGGTTTGAACCCGCACCGTCGCCATTAGTTCGTTGCGATGCTCCAGAGCGACTTTTATTAAAAGTACCTACCATGCCCTCAATGTGAGCAAGACTATTCAGTTCACCATTGACAAGCATGCTAAAAACTATTCAAACAATGAAATCAGTGTTCAGAGTGAGTTTTCATAAAAAGAAATCAGATGACGACGCTTTGATATGTCCACGAAAATGAAAGTTGGGCTTAGAGTCCACGTCACAGCCAACCGAAGCAAAAAATGTCTCATGACAAAAACGCAATTATATCTGTTTACATGACAGCTCCCAGTCATCCATTTTTTTTCCTTCCATTCTTCGCTGAATGCGCTTTTATTTTACTCCTTGTTGGGAGAGGGAAAGGACCTTATAGAACACCAGATACAGAAAGCGAGTGTATTTTTGTTCGTTATTTCAGTTTCTCTTTTTGCGTCGCGGAGAACGGGTCCCTTCTCGGTGCAACGGGCGGAAAGGATAACGATAGTTGACAATTTGAGGAGAAAAAACGGATACAATTTCGATGTCCCGTTATTGGTGGAGACTGTTTTTAGGAAAGGGTGACAGCATAATCTTGGTAAATGGGTCCTGCTTGAGAAGGATAAGAATTGAGGGAAACGGCATGTTTACCAGTACTTCACAGATGTAACATGACTCAAGGGTAGTACGAATCTTCGTAGAATAAAGTTTTAATTTTCTTTTAGATTACCAATAGTTAAGCTGTCCTACAAACATCGGGGCCACGTTAGCCCAATTAGAAAAGCAACGAATTAGCAACAGGATTGTTGCGAGTTCGAAAGATTTTAGATTGTCAATAGGTTAATCTGTCCTTCTTCAAATATTGGGGCCACGGTAGCCCAATTGGAAGAGGAACGAATTAGCAACATGATTGTTCGGTTCGAAATATTTTAGATTACCAATAGTTAAGCTGTCCTACAAACATCGGGGCCACATTAGCCCAATTAGAAAAGCAACGAATTAGCAACAGTATTGTTGCGAGTTCGAAAGATTTTAGATTGTCAATAGGTTAATCTGTCCTTCTTCAAATATTGGGGCCACGGTAGCCCAATTGGAAGAGGAACGAATTAGCAACATGATTGTTCGGTTCGAAATATTTTAGATTACCAATAGTTAAGCTGTCCTACAAACATCGGGGCCACATTAGCCCAATTAGAAAAGCAACGAATTAGCAACAGTATTGTTGCGAGTTCGAAAGATTTTAGATTGTCAATAGGTTAATCTGTCCTTCTTCAAATATTGGGGCCACGGTAGCCCAATTGGAAGAGCAACGAATTAGCAACCGGATTGTTCGGTTCGAAATATTTTAGATTACCAATAGTTAAGCTGTGCTACAAACATCGGGGCCACATTAACCCAATTAGAAAGTCAACGAATTAGCAACAGGATTGCTCGGTTCGAAAGATTTTAGATTACCAATATTGAATCTGTCCTCCTTCAAACATTGGGTCCGCAATATCCCGATTGGAAGAGCAATGAATTGCCAACAACATTGTTGCGAGTTCGAGAGATTTTAGATTACCAGTAGTTAAGCTGTTCTTCAAACATTGGGGCCGCTTATATTTTGCTGGTAACCCTGACCAGAGGAGCTTCGTGCAGATTTTGCTGGTCACCCTGAATAGAGGAGCTTCGTGCAGATTTTGCTGGTCACCCTGACCAGAAGAGCTTCGTGCAGATTTTTATGCACACCCTGACAATAGGAGCTGCGTCAAATTTTTTATGGTCAAACTGACCAAAAGAAGGTTACCCCGTCTTGTGAGAATTTGTGTGCTGAAATAACTTTCTTCAAGAAAAGTGTGTGTGTGTGTGTGTGTGTGCGTGTGTGCGTGTGTGTGCGATCTAAGGATATATAAGACTCTAAATCAGCTACAGAACATCACGTCAAGTCACGTAAGTACCTTTTGTCATAGCATTGGTTGTGATTAAATTTCCTTTAAATTAATTATTCCAAATTCGAGTAATTTGTTAAGGTTAGAACAGTGCATTTACTTGTTGGGGAAGAGTATTTCAATAGTATAGTACTTTTTGCAATTTAACAGAAATTTATTGTGAAACTGTTACTATGTGGAACCATCGAGTATTTTTTTTTTATTATTCCAATTGAGTCAATTTATGTGAAAGGTTTTTTTTAAGTGTGTTTTGCAAATCTTTTGTAGGTTAAAAAAATGGCATTTCTTTGGAAGGCTAGGAAGGAGGATTTGATTTGGTTGGCAACGGAATTAGGAGAAGAACATAAAGAACCTAAAATGTTTCAATTAAAAAGTATAATAGAAGGTTGTAAATTATGCGATGCTAAATTTGTCGAAGATTTAGTGGTAACTATTAGTAATGAAACAAAGGAGCTGAGAGTAGCTGAAAGGAGGTTTATAGAAGCTGAGTGAAGTCAAAAATTTACTGAAAGGAAGTGGGAAATTAGTCTTACGGTTTCTAGAACAGTAGCGGAAAGGGAGTTTGGAGATGTGATAGGAGTTTTTTAAAAAGCTGAAAGAGAGTTGAAAACAGCCGGAGAGAAGCGGAAAATTGCTTGGGAAAAAACTGAAAAGACGAAGTTGCAGTATGCTATAAAATTGCAAGAGTTACAAATGCAGGACGTACAGGAGGAAAGTGTAGGAATAAGGAAAGGTGGCGAAACGAAAAAAGTAGAGTCTAGAGAAGATAGAGTAATTAGACCATGTGGGACGAAAGGGCAGGAAAATAGGACGGATCCTATGGAGTATCACAACAGTGTCTCCAAAGAAATTACCACAACATGGTATTGGGATGCCGATGGTAAAGACAAAGTGGAAACTTCGCTAAATACTGAGGAGCAAATAGAAATTCGAGAAGTGGAAAAAATGCACCTGAATTCACTTTACTTGAGATAAGTCACGAGGATTTTAAAAGGGGTCAACGAAATAGTGAGGGTTTGAAGGAGATGTTTGGATTTGTGGAAGGGAGTGCTTAATCTTCGAAAAGAGGGACATATTGCATGGAAAACGGGTTGTTACTAAAACGACAAGAAGATCGTTTGAGCAATATAAAGAAATTATTAATCGTTCCTGAGGAAATGAGGGATGAAATATGTCGCGAAGATACATTAGCACCTTTGGTAAACACCAAAGATAAACTATCGAAATACTTTTACTCCATAATGCCCGTCTGTTTTAAAGGCATGAAACATTTTGTCCCGACATTCGACCAGTGCCAAAAGGCTGGGAAACCCATTGAAAAGAAAGAGGTCGCATTTCAAATTGTACATGGGATGCAGGAGGTTTTGTTCAAATTGCACGCCGATGGGATTATTTTACTTCCTAAGAATGAAGTTGAAAAGCGTACTCGTTTTTCATTTCAAACATGTGTATAGTAGGAAGGTATATATATATATATATATATATATATATATATATATATATATATATATATATCTTGAAGTTACAATGAGTAAAATTGATTCAGTTTCCGATACAGGAATACTACCAAAAATATTTAGTCTTTTGGGATTTTCGCCGACAAAACTTTTATTTTTTGAGCTTACAGCAGAGGTAATGTGTGGAGTTTAAATTGATTTTGAATTGAAAGTGTCAGTACCTAAAGGTATTGGTTTTCAGATGTTTCAATTATGTAAACAAAATTTAAAAAAAAATTTAATTAAGACTTTTTGTTTTAAGGTATATGAATAGTTTTCATATATAATGGTTGGAAATTAAGATTATGCAATATAAATGATAATTCTGTTATATGTTATAGAAATATTTGAGAAATAATTTTCTTGATTAATAAGTAGTTGTGTAAATTATTCCTTGTTTGCTTCGTTCTTTAATAACTGAGTAATTGTGTCAGATCAGGTTTTAATGCAAGGAATTAAGGTTTTATAGGCCTTGTTAGTTTTATTGATGTGTTGTCTTACATATGATTATCTATTGCCATAACTGCATGTTTTGTGTTACAGAAATAGGCTACATATCTAAATTTTGGTTTCCTCAAGAAATTATACATATATAACATTTTTAAAAATTGTTTTTATCCGTAGGTTATTTATTTAATTCGAATAGGTTTTCAAATGTTAAAGTTATGTCAAATGTCGCAACCTTATATGACAGGGATACTTTGTGCTGTGAAAATACATGTATTTCAGGAACATTAGTTGTGGATTGCATTGGCATAGAGCTGAAACTTTTTCCTGATCTCCTAGAAAAAAGTTTGTCTAAAAGGAGAAGGGAATGCTGTAGCGTCGTAGGGGGTCTCTCTGACCACAGCTTTCATGGTGGTCCTTGAATTTATGACCGCATGGGGGTATCCCCTTGTCTTTGAACTGTAGCGGTTTTGGAAGAACGCGTGGGGTCTTCTCTCGAGGAAAAGAGAGAATCGTGGAACTCGTGAACATGAACGGACGCAGAACGACTCTGGTCCTATGAAGCAGCGGGACTGAAACACTATTTGTATATACCATCTATTAGCTTTGAAATATCGTTAACTTATATGTATATCTTCAATAATTAATTAAATTTGCTGTAATTTTAAAAGTCGTTTTAATTGCCTTCAAGCCACTCGCCACGAAAATTATACTCACGACGTTACATGGTGCAGGGCCATTCCATTGTCACGTGTGTGACTGTTGGACTCATAATTTTAAGATAAATAGTTATGCCGAGGTCACAAATTACAACTTATGAAATTGTGTATATTTTTTATACCAACCTTTTATGTCACAGATACTTTATGCATAATTATTTTACTTTTGATCAATGTTTTTTTTTAGAAATTAATTTCTTTATTAGTGTAACGTACGGGACATGCAAAGTCAACAACTTGTAAATAGCTATATGAACCAAAAGATATTTCTGCTCTTTTAATTGAGAAATCATTAAATTAAAATTATATTTAGATAGACAAAAGTCCAAAGTAAGAGCAGCATTAATATCATTTGCAAATATTAATATTTAAATTATTAAAAAAATTTAAATGTGTACTGTTACGTGCGGGACATCATTGTCACGTGCGGGACTTTTGCAAACATAAAAACTGAAGGCATACTTTTAAATGTTAAAAAATTCTAAACAAAATTCTACTGCATATTTTAACATTGTATAACTATTTATTCAAGTGATTTGAAATTTAAAAGCATGTTATTACTTAGCTTATAATACATTTAATATGCATAAATATGTTATGAAATACAGATCATAAACTCAAAATTCATTTATAAATTTAAAATATCCTCTTTTATTCACAACAATAGGTGATGATATTTTTTTAACAACATCTGAATGTAGAAAATTTTGTCCGGTTGCTGTGGCCACTTGTAATATGTGCCAGATTTCACCATAACCGAAACTTCAATACAATCTGTACCAGCAACACAAGTGACTTCACGTGGATAATTAATTCCATCGTATGTCACCACTACCAATTCACCCACTTGTAGGCACAAATTTTTCTCTGCCATTGGTAACTTTGTGACATCTTTTGGATGGTACTTTGCGTGTTCAAAGAAATTATATTTTCTTTTGTCATATTTAATGACATGAAAAGTTGAAACACCAGGAATTGCCTCAACATTATTCCATGGCTTTTGTGATAAAATATTTTGGATATTTTCTTCAGATATATGCATAATTGTAGTTGCTTTGATGATCTTTTGTGCAACATGGACAAAATCTGCGGCTCCCTGAACACTTGTCTCATTTTTTTTGCTCATAACTACTTGACGTACAAGCCGCTTAACATTTCCTCAAATGCCATCAATAATACCTTTCTCGTGTGAAGTTGCAAAGTATTTCCATGCAAAGGGCTTTTTATATTTTTCCGATAGAATCTGTAAAACTTTCACCATATACTTATTCTTAAATTCCGATGATGGTCCATCGCTCCATATAATTTCCTCCTTTATAGATAAAATATCATTTTCATAAAGTTTATCATATAGCACTGTAAGCATAGAATATATTGTATCCTTGCCTTTGTTTAGAACATCAGTGCATAAAAGATATGTACTACAGCACCCATTGACAAATGTTGCAGCTGTAAAAAGAGTTACACTAGATCTAGACCAAAGGGCACTTTAGATCTCATTTTGATATTCGCATGAAAAAGACATAGCAAAGTCGACTTGTAAGACACTTACCCCACTCGCTTGCGTGTCACATTGAAATGCATCAGCTTGTATGCGTTTAACATTCACATGTTGTACTACCTTTTCCATGCTTTTTGAGATATTATCATGCAATTCAGCAGCACATCCTTCTTTCATAACTAATTTTAGTCTTCCATCATAATCTTTTCCCCACTCTTTCCACATTACTATTCCTTCGGGATCTGTAGGTAATTTTAAAAGCTTCCCGTCAGAACATGTACTGCAATGGTTCTGCCAACAAGTGGAATTGAGTGTAGTGTCACATAACTGATTTTCCCAAAATTTGGCTTCATAAATCAGTTTCAGTCCTTTAAGTTGTAGCATAAAATTTTCGTATATTTTGCATCGGCACTGACCTGCTGGTGTATTCTTAAGAAGCAATACATTTTCTGGTCTCAAAGTACAGAACTTTGAAAATCCTATTGCAAAATTTGGATTTTCTGCTTGAAATATGGCAAATGCCTCTCTTAAGTACATTGTCATGTAATATTTAGTAAGTATAGTTTTTTCCCCATTTTTCCAAACAGTGACTTTATCTCTAATATCTGGGCAGGTATATACAATGTCAGGATGGAAGTAAAACTCTTTTACAGCGTTGAAGTTTTGACTAGGTTCACAAGGTGACTAAGAAGACACTAGGTGACAAAGAAATTACTAGTTACTTATAACAAAGGTAACCAAACTATGTGCGCCCAGTCATCACCCCCAGTGACTTAAACCTTCAAGCTGGTAACCAAAATTTTTTTTTCATACAAATTTATAGAAATCCTTTTTCTAACACTAAAAATATCAGCTAGTGCTTGAAATTACTGTCTACTCTCATTTACACCAATTAAAAAACTAGCAATGTTGGTGTCCCACACGTAACATGTCACGTGTGGGACAATGTGTTTTTATCAGTTCATTTTGAAAGTGACTTATGTACAGTTACAATAGAACATACAATAAAAGTAGCCTTATTATCTCCTTTACAAATAGTATTTAAATGTCATAGAAATTATTATTTTTTTCACAAATTTAAAAATATCATCTTTAGTGTCACGTGTGGGACACTATAAACAAAGGTAGTTTATTGGGTTGGTAAGGGTCTTATATAAATGTAAAGGAATTTATAAATTCATAAATTTATAAATTAAACTAAGACTTAACTTTGATGTAAAATTTGTTAACTTCTATTGTTTTCTGTCTTCTAAAATCATCACTAGAAGTTTAACCTAACATTCAAAACATGTAACTATGGATGGCAGTCATTTTGAAAGTGCTGTGTTGCCATTTCAGTAAAAAGAAGTTTTGATTTTTTTTAAAGAAAAATACAATTTAAACTATTAGCTATCAATAAATAATAATAATAATAGTTAAAACTAATTTTGAAATTTTATGCTCTGGTTGACCTTTTCGTGGAATGGCCCTGCAGTGTTATTTGTGCGCGTTGTGAAAGAGGTCGAGACGACCTACACCAGTGGGCTCTTTAGCCGGAAGGTGTGTTTGTGGGGGCTTTTCAGCCGAAGATAGTGGAGTGGAGTGTTTCCACCCGTGGTCCAGCTTGTGGACAGTGGTGCCAAGTGAGCCTATTACAGCAGATACAGGTTAGTGCCATTATTCTATTTTGTCATTGTGACTCAAGTTTTAAAGAATATGAGCAATCGCTAAAATTTTGCTAATCTCATTAAGTGTGGTCACTCCTAAAGGAAATTTATTTAACTTAAGTACCTTAAATCTGTATTGTGTATCTGAAAATTGCTAAATTTTTGTATATTGTAAGATTACTCTGTGTGTATGTAGTAAAAAGTATTGAATTGAGTGTTGTGTAAGAGCAAAATAGATAAGTAATTTTTAATTTTCGAAATGACGTACTTGGACAAAGGTAGGAAACAAGATCTAGAAGAACTAGTTGAATATTTGGGAAGAACGGTTACTCCGGGATTGATGGCATCGCAACTTGAGAAGTTAATTATCTCGCACTATTCCTACGATGAGGAATACACAAAAGTGGGCTTAGAAAGGATTATACAGGAAAGATGGGAGAGTCAGGAAAAAGAACAAGAACAAGAAAGGAATTATAGGGATAGGAAACAAGAAAGACAGAATAACTTTGAGCAAAAAAAACTGCGGATTGATACATTCCTGCAGTAACCCCTCGAGATGTTCGATTCGTTAAGTTCCAGAGGTAAACCACGGATAAACCTTTTAAAACTGGTTCCCAAATTCGATTCAGATCAAACAGACATTAGTTTGTACCAGATAATGTTTGAGAGTCAGGCTAAAAAGGCAAACATTAAGAAGAAAGACTGGGTGTCTTGCTTACAATCGGTATTGCACCTGGATATCGTGCAGATCATCACACGCAAACCATATGAGGTAGCAGAAAACTACGACCATGTCAAACAACTTCTGCTGAAGCGGTACAAGCTGAGTCCCGAAACGTTTCGCCAAAAATTCCTCCACCATAGCCGAAAATCCGAAAGTAATTGGAAGGATTTTATATTCGAAACCTGAAATTATCTGGAAGAGTGGATTCGAGGGTTGGAGGTTATGGACTATGAATCTCTAAAAGATCTAATGATAACGGACCAGGTCAAAAGACGGGTCCCATTGGAGGTGAGGGACCATTTCCTCGATGATTGGGCAAAGATTAAAGACCCCGGCAAATTAGCCGAACTGCTAGATTCATACGAAGACATTCGGAAAACCAAAAGAAAACCTTTCGAAAAAACCCAAGAGAAGTACACCTTACCCAGCGAAATTGAGGGAGGAGAAATACCAACCGACCCCCACTGGAGGGAGGAACGATTTTATCCCGCTTAGTTCCCAGGGAAGGAAATTTAATACCTTTGACGAGAGACGTACTCTACGGTGTTACTACTGTAAACGCGAGCGATCACTTGAGGACAAGTTGCCCTCGGCTGGGTGGAGCTAGCCTATATAATAAGAGTGGCGACAAGGGACCAAATTTGGCCCTATGCGCATGCGCGGCAGCCATTTTTCTACCAGAATCGTCTCAAAGCAGGTTGCTGGGCGAATTAATATATCATTTCAAGTAGAACAAAAAGCATATGATTGTTATAATATGGATACATTCGGTATAAATGAATCATATAAACGCTCAATTTCTTGCATAATTGATGAGATGGATTACACAACGCGCGAACTTAGATTGCGGGAAACAACACGTTGTTCAAAAAAAGCCATTTTCTTAAAAAGTCTTCAAATTTATGCTGACAAAACACTAAAGTAATAATAAATAAACATTCTAGAACACGAAATGGAACATGAATAAACTATATTTTCTTTCTTATTTAATGTACACACGTTTTCCTCGAACACACAAAAAGTTCCCATGTTAAGTCTACGGGAGCTAGGAAAAGACCGCCTCGGGCGGTAGAAAAGGTCTCTAAGCCAATCAGAAAGTGTTTCCCGTATGTCGCCACTCTTATTATATAGGCACTCTAGGTGGAGCAGGTCAACAGATTAGAGGTGGGTGCCGAGCATGAGTTTTTGGCGCCATTTTTCAAGAGGGTTGGGTAAACGTCCGGGAAGTAAACATACTTCGGGATTCGGGTTCGACCCTAGATTTTGTACACCCGAATTACGTGGACCCTAAATCCTACACGGGAGAAACGGTATGGGTTCAGCAACCACTGGACTCTTACCCAATTTTGCTGCCTGTGGCAGAGGTGAAAGTAGAAGGGGAGTTCGGGGTAATTACGAAAAAGGCAGCTGTTTTCAAAAACGGCCTATGCCCGACGATACATTCTCGGGAACCATACAGCTCAGAGAATTTACGAGTAAACGGGGTATCGATTCTCGATATATGAGCAGAGTAATTCCGTTGAAACCCGGTTGCAGAAGCGGGGAGAAAATGTTTTGCGAAGAGAAGAAGGGGTCCAAGGGGTTGCACCTCCCATGGTGATAAATAAGAACCGACGCAGAGTTGAGGTCGGGCGAGCCGATTATTCTCTCCATGACAGAGGCTAGCGACCTGCAACTTTTAGAGGTGCAGGAAGGCGATGTTTTGGGAGGAGAGAGAAAGAAAGACCCCATGTAACTAAGTTATCACCTCCGATGATTGTAAACAAGACCGACACAGAAGTGCAGTCGAAAGAACCGTTAGTTCTTCCAGTGGGGAAAGCAATGGTATTCCTGGAAATACAGAATAGCGGTAAGGGAAAGATAACGGAAAGTGGCCACGATTTAGAACAAGGATTAGAGGCGTCCGTTTCACTTCAGGAGGAAATTTATGAAATAGGTCAAGAAGACCCAAAGGGGCAAAGAAAAGAGTTGCTAGGCGGATGAAGGGGTAAAGCCAAGACTTTCGGCGTTGTGTTCCGGAGCTTTGTGAGATTGGGACCCACAACTTCCACTTACACCGTTAGTGCTTTCCACGGTACAGGTGAGCCGAGTTTAAGCCCCAGCAGAGTTGGTGCACGGGAAGAATATAAAAACCCCAGACACCTTGCGGTATGAGCAATGGTGAGGACCCCAAACAAAATTGTCACGACATTGGCAGGAATGTGAAACCGGGGAGGCTATTTTCCAAACCCTCATAGATACTACAACTGGGAGCGGGGCTAACCATAACGGCCAATGAGACTGAAATCAGCCAAATATGAAATGATGTCTTCTTTTAAAGAGCTTCTTTTCGTGAAACAACGATGGCCTAATTGCTAAAGTCACCTACCTTCAGTTTGGCGTCGGTAGTGGATGATAACTTCCCGAGTTCGAACCCAGCTGGCTGAAAAATTTTTAGATCCTCCAAATTACTTTTAAAAAATTTCAATTTAATTCCTTTTGATTCTAAATTACTTTTCCTAATTTTTAATACCCTTTTTATATTTTTCCAAGCTTTCGTTGATTTTACATAAATAATCTAAGAACCATACCTGAACTCACTACCAGCTGATATTTTTCCGCCCCTCTGCCGTCCCCTTTGCTTTAGGATGATGGTGTCGTATCCACCCCTGGTTTAGGACCATTCTTATGTAACGAAAAGCATACATAAAACACTAACTTATATAATTATTAACTTATATAATAAAAGGATACAATTTCGGCTCCCACCTCTACCCACCCATAGCCATGGATCTGAAAAGAAAAGACGAAAACAGAAAAATTATTTAACATGTTTCATTTATTACACTGCAAATAGTATCAGACAGGATTTCAGTTGTCTTTAGCGTAGTGAAGGAGATTCCTATCCAGCTCTCACGATCATTGGCCGTTACTGTTAGCCCCGCCCCCAGTTGTAGTACCTATGAGGTTTTGGAAAATCGCAACCGGGAGGATAATGATGATATTGGCAATATATCGACCAAAAAAATTGGAAATTCCGCAATCGACCACCGATCTGGGAAAAAAATAAACACTTGGAACACAGAACAGTCTGAGTCGCGCTTTTCACGAAAATTCAAGAGTTAAATAAAATTTAATTGAGGAAGATTTGTGTTGTATAGAGTAGATAATTACGAATCATGTTTTGTGTTGAGTGAAATGGAGATTTTCGTATTCATGGCATTTCACTTAGTTGTTTCTTTATTTAGAGAGATTTAAGTTTGAGTTATTTGCTGGAGATTTAAGTACTACAATTGTGTATCATGTTTTGTGTGCGGAGTGAAATTGGTAGTCTTGTAATTATGGTATTTCACTCGATGGTTTCAGTATCGTTTACTGAAGAGTTTACGTGTTGACATTGTAAATTATGTTTGCGTATATTTTGTATTTATGAAATTTTTATTCAATGATTTCAGTATCTTTTGCTGAGGATTTAAATGTTAAAAGTTCTAAACTATGTTTTGTGTGGTGGAATTGATTTTTAGTAACTATGACCTTCACTCGAGTACATTTCGCTGAAAGCTACGTGCAAATTTAAATTATGTTTTGTATAAGGTGGAAATTAGTTTAGGATGTTTTCACTCAGTCGTTCTAAATAATTGTCGAAGATTTTGTAGTCTAAAATTGCAACTCATGTAGTGTGTTGAGTGAAACTTAGGTATTTGGCTCCCGCTTAACGAGATTGTTATATTATATAATGTGTTTTGATGTATTTGGTTTGTTTAAGGGAATTATTACAGTTCATAATGTGTTATGTTTATTATGAGTTCGCTTAGCGAAAGTATTGTATTTCGTAATGTGATTTGTTGTAATTTGGACTGGTTAAGAAAATTATTATAGTTCTTAATGTTGTGAGGATTCATTGATGAAGGCCATCCATTGATCCTCCCAATGCGAAATCTAAACCCCCGACGGAGTTCGCCGAGAGGCACAGGTGCGAACTACTGCGGACAATGGAGAGTCGCCAGTTTGTCTGGACTGTTGACAGTAAAACTACAAAGGAAATGTAGTTCTACCCCGCCTTTATGGATTACTGTCATCAGCTTGGGTTGAAACAGCCGAGAGGGTTAGACGAACCGACGCTAGATACGAGGCCAATGACAGACCCAACGGAGTGACATCAGAACCAACCAGGACCTGCTCCGCCCAGCGGCCGGAGCGCGCCAAAATCCGAGCCGAGGAATCGGAAGAAGAAAAAATATCAGTTTTGACTTGATCTCCTCCTGAGGTGCGTCGTTCTCAGAGACCCTTACAGGTCGACCAATTTCTTCTCTTTGGAGAATTCATTTTTGGAGTTTGGTGTGACCTCGCCCTGAGAGGACACCTACTCAGAAGCCTTGAGAGGCTGAACACTAAAGTCCCCGCGACTTTATTTAGAAGGAACGTCCTAGAGTTCCTGGTGTAGACCGTCACCAGACGTCTATAGTGAGATCCTGTGTGGATCTGTGTCGCCGACGAAGTGATCTCCTCCCGAGATAAAATTGTGCGAGCGTAGTGCCGTTATACTACTCTAGAACCGTTCTTCGGTGTAGACCTTTCTTCTGCTGGAGACTTTTCTGCTGTTAGATTAGAATTGAGTTGAGACAACCCATCCAATCTAATTATTATAGGCCTATGTCTAATTTCAAAATCTTGTATATAACATACCATTAATCAAGAGAACTGTAAATAAAAATTCTTATGTTAATTAAGCTAGACTGTTCTCTGTAGATTCTTCATCTGCACGCTACCCAGAGAAATCATTACAATGTGTATTGAAATTTTGGGTTTCGCTTAGTGAAATTCTTATGTGATGTGGTTAATGTGATTTGGTTTTCGTCTTAACGAATTTAATATAATTCTTAAGGTTTATTGTTTATTTTGTTTTTAATTGGTACTTGAACCTCGAGTGACCATGCTGTAAGGGAGTAGAAAGTTACTCCGGTATATAAATTTAAAATTGATATGATTTAACTTGCCTTACACATCATTCTTGAGTCACGGTTTCACGATATGGTACTGGTAAGTGATATGTTATTCTGAATTACCAGTGGGTGATCATCCTTGGGTCTGTGGATGCGTGCGTCGAAAACTTTTCACTTTTGGGAAAAGTTTTGTCACTAGGGGGGACGGTTGTACCATATTGTACTACCCTACCCTTTTTCTCTAACACGTGTGCATCAACATCTAAACGGTGACAGCAGCAACTTCAGTAGTTGCACGTGTGCTTGTGACAAAGTACCGAAAGTGAGTTTTTCTCATCAGCGGTCTGACGTTCCGTTTCGATCCGCCCCTTTCCTCCCCATTGTATCTGGCAATTGAATTCAGAGATGCGATAAACCGTTCTGTGGGTTTTCAGGAACGATTTTCCCATCGACACAGCTGGAGTTCCGTCGGTTCTCTAATCATATGTCTAGAATGGAGATTAACTTTTGTGAATTCAAGTCGGCATTACAGACGGTTTTTGCATCTGCGTGGGGGTATCTTTAATTTTGTTGAGGACCTTCAACATCTCTTGCAAGGGCTCGGAATTCGCCCCCCCCCCCCCTTCCCGTTCGCAGTTACGGTTCTGTGAATTTAACGCTATTTCCAAGAGAACGGGGATCTGAGAACTTTTATACAGACTGATGCTGAATTCGAAGGGTGGCAGACGTCTCTGTTTTGGGCTTTACTCAGATACGTTTAGACCAGGGTCGATAATTTTTGAAACCAAAAAAAATAATAATAGGATGAAACCCGTTAAAAAAGGACGAGAATATAACAAAAATGAAAGGAAAAATAATTTACGGGCGATCTGAGGTCGGGAAGTGGAAGGGGGTGAGTTTTTAAGGGTAAAAAACGGTGTATCTCAATTTCCGGCAAAACTACAAGTCCTATGGAAAAAAATTAAATGACAAAGTTGTAGGTAATAAAGAGACCTACAACTTTTGTAATTACCCTTTTTTCACATAACCTCAAAATTTATGTGAAAAATTCAAATTTTCAAGTTTTTGGTTTTTTATTTTTATCTTATGAAAAAAAAAATTTTTTTTTCACGAAATTTTGTGAAAACTTACCTTTTTATGTCCTAAAGACACTGTAATTTTTTTATTTGAAATATTTATTTTTTCACCTTATTTTGACTTAATATCGAAAAAACACCCTAATTTTCAATCGAAAATTCTCGCGTCAAAATATCAGCTTTTTAAAAAAAGTTGGGGAGTTTATTGTTCGTTGAAATCTCTTCTTTCTGATAATGTAAAAAAAAATATACATTACTATGGCAAATGTTCTCAGAAAATGCAAAGAAAAGAAAAAAACTCGAATCCGAAATTTTTTTTTAATCACTATGTACAATTTTGAGCTATTTAGTAAAATTTACACTTTAATTACTTGAAAAACATAAGATTCTATGTTACATTGATAAACAAAAAAATACAAATCGAAATATACTACTATAATTAACAACCAAATAAGTTAATATTTAATAAGACATCTACACTATTTTGAGAAAGTTGTAGAATATTCTTTAAATTATGTGCATAGATGCTTATTTATTGCTATTTTAAGATAACTTATATACCTGAGTTACCTAGTGATAATTTTAGCCCATCAAAAGGTATTTCATAGAGAAGTGGGGAAGGGGCTAGGCGGGTCTAGGTCTTTCTACCTGTTATTTCGTAGCAGCTGTAAAAACCGTTAGCCAGTATTCGAGATACATAGCAGTAAACAACATCGTTCATAAAAATACACGTGCAGGCTGAGTTACTTCAAGAAAACTGTGACAAATTTACTTTAAAACACACTTTTGGAATCTACATAGCCATAGGTTTGTCGAATCTAACGATGAAGAAATGCCACCGAAGAGACAAAAAGTAATGGATAAGTGATTAGGGTTCAAGATAAGATTTATAAATATGAAGATTATTGCATTTTAAAATATTATTATGAATAATAATAATCAGTATAAAGTATCTAAATTCAATAGTACGATTTACATTTCTATTCATATATTATGAGATTTTCTATGACATAAATGTAATTAAAATTTAATAAATCAACTTTTTGACTAAAAAAAATTGCAGCAATCACATTTTGTAATTGAAATCCCCCCTTTAAATCCTATCTTTAATATTTAGAACAACTATTTTCGCATGTTTCTTGCAATCTTTATGATTTATGGATTTGTAAATTTTTTTGTTTTTCAATGTAACATAAAATCTTACGTTTTTCAAGTAATTAAAGTGTAAATTTTACTAAATAGCTCAAAATTGTACATAGTGATTAAAAAAAAAATTCGGATTCGAGTTTTTTTCTTTTCTTTGCATTTTCTGAGAACATTTGCCATAGTAATGTATATATTTTTTTACATTATCAGAAAGAAGAGATTTCAACAAACAATAAACTCCCCAACTTTTTTTAAAAAGCTGATATTTTGACGCGAGAATTTTCGATTGAAAATTAGGGTGTTTTTTCGATATTAAGTCAAAATAAGGTGAAAAAATAAATATTTCAAATCAAAAAAATTACAGTGTCTTTAGGACATAAAAAGGTAAGTTTTCACAAAATTTTGTGAAAAAAAAAAATTTTTTTTGCATAAGATAAAAATAAAAAACCAAAAACTTGATTATTTGAATTTTTCACATAAATTTTGAGGTTATGTGAAAAAAGTGTAATTACAAAAGTTGTAGGTCTCTTTATTACCTACAACTTTGTCATTTAATTTTTTTCCATAGGACTTGTAGTTTTGCCGGAAATTGAGATACACCGTTTTTTACCCTTAAAAACTCACCCCCTTCCACTTCCCGACCTCAGATCGCCCGTAAATTATTTTTCCTTTCATTTTTGTTATATTCTCGTTCTTTTTTAACGGGTTTCATCCTACTATAATTTTTTTTCACTTTTTACCATTTTAAAAATTATCGACCCTGGTCTAGTTCCTTTCTCTTCACGCAGAAGACACGAATTAATTTCCATCTCGTTTTTAAATTCCTTAAATGACTCTGGTTTCACTTGTTCTACAGATGGGTATTTGTGGCGATGTGTTTCACCGAAAAACCAGTCTTCTTCCTTTATATTTAGAACGAAGTCAGATTTCCTCAAAAAGTCCGTTACCAAAACTGTTCGGTTTCTTTTGGCTTTGGGTAATGCCATCTAAGTGGTTGAAAATGATCTTCCCTCAAGCTACAAGGTCACAAGGGTTGTGTGTACTGTCATTTCCGATTTTTGTCAATCTATGATATATTTACTAAGGTAAGTAGATGTAAATTTCGCTCCCTAATCTCACAAGAGGTAGTACAGTGCTTCACCAGCGATGGAGTGACTTGCTCCAGTGTCAGCACATGCGGTTTCACAAATTCCATTGATGATCACTCTCAGCACTGCAACTAAAGATGACTCAGCTGTACTAGGATGTAGTTGAACGCAACTAATTCGAGCCGGTTTATTCTGCACAAACGGATTACACTTAGTGCATCGGGCTTTTATGACTTCGTTTATTACAACCATAGCATTTTATAGTAGGTCATTCCTCTTGGTTCGTTTCTTGCCTTTGCCTTTCAAACCTTCTCTTATAAAAAGGGTTCTTCGAATTTCCCATTCTAGAAACTTCACCCGTATGCTTATTGAAGACTCTTCTTGAAATCATGATTAGGGCCATTCATCATATTACTTCGCAAATAGTCGAGCGATTCTAGTTTTTCTGCAAGTTCACTAGGGGAAGTGCAGTCGGCCCACTCATCAAGGAAATGTTATTTTACTTCTGGTGGGGTTCTCCTCTTCATCTGGTCCAATATAATTAGATCCTTGAGTTGAACAAAATCCTGGATGTGCAGTTCAGACAGCCATCCTTCAAAATAAGTAATTAGTTCGAAGAAAAAATCTCTCCAGGTGCTCTCAGGTGTCTTTTTATGCTGAGAAAACAGTTGCCTAAATTTGGTTGTTGACTTAATGAAAGTGCTAGATTTTATACAATAGTTATGAACGCCAAAAATATATGCATTAAATCATATACTCTGAAAGAGAACATACAGTAAATCTGCACTAAATCCTATACCCCGGGTTCCCAAAGTGTGTGCCGCGGCGATAGATTATGCGCGCCGTGAAGCGCCCATGAAGTAGTTGCTGTTATAAGGAGATAATATCGTTCGAAAATTAATGTCGTAAAAGAAATGCTAGTAGCTGTATCCCTAACATATCTTGAGTAGCTATGTAGTAGGCTGTGGGCTAAATCCGACGCCATAGTAGTG
Source organism: Metellina segmentata (assembly GCA_947359465.1). Taxonomy (NCBI): domain Eukaryota; kingdom Metazoa; phylum Arthropoda; class Arachnida; order Araneae; family Tetragnathidae; genus Metellina; species Metellina segmentata. The sequence goes on from OX375882.1 coordinate 100,626,203, forward strand.
TTACGTGACCCTCTCCAAGGGCGCCTTTTTCTAGACGATTCCCCATGTTATTTAGAGGTCCATTGCTTCCTATGGCAGTGAATCTTCTGTCTTTTACTTTTCTATGGTCCACGTAAGTTATCATTTGAATGTGATTTGTAGATACCGCACAGGAAACAACCGTATTTTGTCTTTCTATTTACTGCCTACCAACCGGTCTGGTGATTAAGGTTTGAGTGGCTGAACCGCTTTAACCAGAAATCGCCGAGGCGTTGGCTGAGGACGCCGAAAGGCAGCCGGGTGCTCAGGCTTCTAGTCCAGAGGTCCGGAATTGAAACCGGCAGACGACCTCCGCTTGGACCGTAAGGTCACTTGACCAAGCGGAATGCTGGTTGTTGCAGGGGGTGCTTTCACAGGTACTCTCGGTTGCCTGGCTTATGCATAACCGGAATAGCCAATGGTGGACGGTGGGTGTTTTTGGCGCTGGGCCTAGTGCTGGTCATTTTATTCGGAGGCACCTGGCTGTGGGCTGGCGGTAAGCGCCTGGCGATAAGCGCCTGGCGATTGGGATTACTTTCCGACGGCTGGTTATCGGTTCGTGCCGGTGAGGAAAAGGCTATAGACTCGCTTGGGAGTAGTGACCCGAGCGGGTAGGGGCAGGCCGTCATCCTTCCGGTCAAGCAGCGGCAGGAACCTCCACGAGGTGCCACTTGGTAACTAGGATGGCTGGAGGATTGCCTCTCCGGATCTACCCTAGGCTAATACTTACTCGCTTACGAATTTAGGCTATGTGGTAGGCGGCAGAGGTCTACGTATCACCATGGATGAGGCACCCGGTACTATTGCCCATGGGCCGGACATATAAGCTGTAAGAACAGTCTGCTGTCCTGCTGGGCTACTGAGGAGGGGGCGCCCTCGTAGTAGATGCACGGAGGCTTGAGCTTCCTTCCTGTGAGTGACGTACTCGCCACTCAGTGATGAAAACAATCTAGCTCGACTCACGACTTTTGGTCACCAAGGCGATGAAGTCTAATGTTTCTGATAGCTTCTTTCTTGAGGTGAGCATGATGAATCCCACGGGTGAGCACGACAGCCTCGTGTTGAAGTATAACTTTGAGCTGGGACGGACACCTTATGGCGCTTGGGCGGGGGCCATGCAGGCTGTCGGGGGACTCCAACCACGTCTTGGATAACTTGGAGCACCTAGCGCGCCTCACACATGCACGTTTTCTTCTTTCGTTTCTCATTTTAGGGTTTCCCTGCCAATCCGCTGTAGGTTTTTGATAACTCGGTACGGAGGGGTCTGCTTCCATTCGAGCGAGAGGTGGTTAAGATGTTAGCCTCTGGGTCGGAAGGTTCCTGGTTCGAATCCGGGTCAGTGCAAGGATGTTTGTAAGCGATGGTGTAGAGGCGGCTGGTGCACCTTGAATCTGTCGTGGCCGAAAGTCCTCACGTTGGGTTGGTGTGAAAGTTTCGAGAGTGAGATGCCAGCTCAGGTATTGCCTCATCATCTTAACCGTGGTTCAAAATTACGTGGTGGTGTCCTCGAAACTTTCCCTCAGGGGATTGATCCTGGACCATCGTCAATAGCCCGTTGTGATGCTCTAGAAAGACGTTAATTAAAATTACCACTACCACTACATTCTATTTATTAAATACAGTTAATAGCTGCGGGATAAAAATTTAGTGCTCCGCGTTGAATTTCCAATTTTAAAGGTGCTCCGTGACTGAAAAAGTTTGAGAACTTCGCTGCTCTAGCACTCTAAGCTGCTCTAGTTGGAAGTTAATTCCACAGAGTAGTATACAGAGGGTTCACTGCCATAGGAAGCAATGGACTTAAAATAACATGGGAAATAGCATAGATGCTGGTGCCCTCGGCGGGGGCGCCGGACCCTACTATAGCGTCGGATCTAGACCTCGTTTCCATAACAACCAAACTTGGTTTCCATAACAACCGAATTAGGTTTCCACAACAACTATCTCAGTCTATTTTATTTTTTCGAAACCCAATGTGCATTTTCGATTAAAAGCTAAATATTCTTTAAATATTTTTTAGCATAAATGCTTCAAAATAACATTTTTTAATGTCTTCTGAACTCTAAAAAAAAACCTTTATTTATTAAATATTACCAATTTATGAACTTTTTTTTCATTTTAGTTTATTCTTTTATGTGAATGCTTCTTTAAAAAAATATTCCAAAACATTTTTGATTTGGAAAATTGTTGATCTCTGTTGATAGTCTAAAATATTATTTGAACGAAAAAGTACATAATAAATTTTTTTATTTAACTTAATCAGGTACATCATTCATTTTGAACAAATTATACAATTTGAAAAAGGTATAGAAAGGAAGTACTGTTTACGTAGAAGTCTCGTCGAAGCTCATTTAGTAGTAAGTCAATTCGCACACGACCAAGTAATAGTGGACTGAATGAATTTTATTGTGGAATCATGAATTCAATCACCAATACTCAATTCTTCCCTATGAAGAATATAACACAAAAGGGTATTGAACCCCAAGGCAAAATCCCTCACGCTGCTGTCTCCCCACACACTCAGAATACGAATACAAAAAGAAAGAAGTTGGCGCCTAAAAAACTAAGATATTACCTGACCTTGTTCTAAATGAAAAAAAAAACGTAATTCAGCTACTGTTACTCGCTTATACATATTTCTGTGTGATCCATCTAGAACAATTTTAGCATAGCAAACGTACAATAGAATACACAACCGGATATTAAGGAATGAAATACTTGGGTAAAATAAGCAACTTAACAAGAATCTTCATTTGCCTGCCAAAGAGTAATATTCATTGTTTAGTATTCATAAACATGCTAACTCAACGTAATTCACCATTTAAAGTAGCAAAGGAATTGATAATATTACTAATTGTATTTATTAATGGAACTAAATCACACAATTTTTCACCATTTAGTGTAGCAAATAAACAATAAAATACACAACAGGATACGACAATTTTATGTATCTCGAAAATGTTCACAGGGAAAGTTTGTATGTATGTAATTGCGTACTATACTGTCGACCAAACCTTCGGGTATGGTTTGCTCTTACGCTTATCCATTATGGGTGTTAATCACACAGTTGGCAACAAATTTTGTTTGTTAAAAACAGTCAATAGGAAAATTCGTAAGTACTTCAATTATTTGCATTTGGGCTCCAATCAATAAATATTGGCACTCATATCAATCAGGTTAAAAGATTTTTGCCAAAAAACCACAGCAAATATAAGCAATGACATTGAACTACATGTATTAGCAGGGTGGCACTGCAGAGATTCATTGATTCGTCTTCCACAAAGGGATCATTGATAAACGTGTTCATGGATATGCGATTAAACTGGCTAAAATCGAGCAATTCATGGTCACCATTACCCACACAATTTGAAATATTGATTTTTTTTAAAGTTATGTATGACCTTATGCATGCTTTTACATAACTGATAGCAATCAGGATTGTATCAAAAACCACTTCATCTTCTAATAGAGCAGAAAGTGTTTTCCAGACAATCTGGGTTGAAACAGTTAAACAGAAACTGGAATATCCTTTTACGTCTTTCGACAGTGACAAAGCAAAACAAGACGTGCTGTAAATTAAGTTGATTTGATTAATTTAGATATTCTAAACATTTCAAGAAGCTGAATTATTAGGAATTTTAAAGTCTAGCCACTTTGTAGGCATTCTATAGAAAAAAGTAGTTGTGTAGATTTGTGCATTTTAACATTCTATAAGTGTTAGTTTCAGGATATGTTGATTTAAATCAAGTTATTTTTGTAGAAAAAATATCCTTATTAAGGGGCTCCGCAACACAAAAACGGTCAAATTTTCGAAAAAAAAAATTTATATATTAAAAAATTATCTGGGTCTTTCTGCTTAAAATGACGTCTGAATCATCTTAATTAGAACGAAAGATATAATTAATTTTGTGGTTCGTGGTTTAGAAAATCTAACACTCAGACAGTTGTTGTTATGGCAAGAACATCTGTGAAAGACGTTATTTAAGTCTACGGAGACCTTTAAACTATTCAGAAAAAAGGAGTTGAATACTCATATGGTTGCTCTTAAAGGGTATTTAAACATTTTATTAATTGTAAATCTGTCGTTAAAACTTTGAATGCGTTTTTCTCCATGATGCATTTTTTCAAGATGTCCTGTATTCAAATTGTTATAAGTCAAGAACCGATAAAGTTTAAGGGTTGAAATTTGGAATACATCTTTTTCAAATATTATACATTAATTTTGATTCAGAAAATTTCAAACAAATATTTACTTTTAAAAATATACCTTTAAAAAAAGTACCTTAAAATTTTTAGAAGTTTTCATTCAAATATTTCTTATTGAATTAATATTTTAAAATTTGCTGAATCAGAATTAAAGTGTATAAATTTGTGAATAATTTACTGTAAGAATTTTGAAAATTGATCAAGAATATTTTAAGTTTTAGCAATTTGAAATGACCTCTCTTTTTTCAAAAAATTGTAATTAATTTTTTTTTTTTTTGGAAAACTATTGTGTTGTGATTTTGCTTATTAGTTAGATGGGTAATCAGTACAGAAAAAATAAAAATTCTAAATTGATAAATAAAAATGTTTTCTGATGTGTCCCGAACGAAAATCAAACTTTTAAATTTAATTTTCTTTTCTGTATTAAGTTCACAGTGAGTATCACACAAGAACATTCCAATTTTGCAAAGATATCTTTATAAATTTTGACATAAAACCAGTTATAATTCAGAAAAAGGTAAATTTTAATTACACAAAAACAGAATGTAAATAAAAGAAATCAACAAATACACAAAATACATAATAAATAAGCACAATTGTACAGAATTCTGAATACCACCTTGTTCTTAAATTTAAGAACGATTTATTTGGATTAAATAAAAAATGCACAAACTAACACTGAAAGATTTTTAAAAAATAGTTATCTTGGGCGAATAGTCTTAACACTAAATAGAACGATTTCATTTTTTCTTCCTTCAATTGGGTTTTTAAAAAAAGTGTTATTAATTTTACTTGATTGTAAGACGATTTTAAAAATGGCACAAAATTCACATTAGTAGTTTCTAAGTTATGATTATATTTTACTAACCACTGCGTTGCCCGTGCCCGTCGTGTAAAGTATTAATCTGGTGTATAAAATTTTCCGTAGATTTCAAATCCGTTGAAATTTTCAATCCATCTTCAGCAATTCCGATTTTACGAAAACAAAACTTAATAATCCCAGTCTATTTTTTTTTATATTTTATTTCTTGCTCTCATTCGCCGAAAAGGTGACAGAAAATGTAATCTGTTTCTTTTTTTTAACGCAAAGGGCAGAATATGCAATCTGTTTTTTTTTTTTTAATTTACAGTAGAACTCCAATTATCCGAACTCCGACTATCCGAATCGCTGATTATCCGAATCGCTTTCAGAATTTCAGAAAAAAAATTAAAACGGAAACTTACTGCGATTCGCAAAATAATGATTCTGGGTTCCAAATTCTAAATGATGATGAACTTATTGAAAGTGTGAGAAAAGAAAGTGTCGAGGAAAAAGATGACCTGAATGTCAAAGTTGAAGAATATGCAATCTGTTTTTTTTTTTTAAATTTACAGTAGAACTCCAATTATCCGAACTCCGACTATCCGAATCGCTGATTATCCGAATCGCTTTCAGAATTTCAGAGAAAAAAATTAAAACGGAAACTTACTGCGATTCGCAAAATAATGATTCTGGGTTCCAAATTCTAAATGATGATGAACTTATTGAAAGTGTGAGAAAAGAAAGTGTCGAGAAAAAAGATGACCTGAATGTCGAAGTTGAAGCAGACACGGGACCATCTGCTAGTGAAGCATTTGCCGGCCTTGAAGCTGCGTTGAAGTGGATGGAGCGTCAGCCCGAGTGTGACTACATGCAACTTCTCACTGTCAAGCGGATGCGCGACTTGACTGCCCGAAAACGGATTTACACGGTCAAACAGCTTACTTTGACAGAGATGTTCAGCAAGCAATAACTTTCTTTTACAGTACGGTATGTACATACTGTACTAATGTACGGCACTTGTAAGTACGCTTAACATGTAAAAGTGTTGGTTTTTCATTTAATTAATTAAAAGCATTTTTTGTTTAATAATAGTTTTTTTTCTCCCATTTACAACCATACATATAGTAATTAATTAAAATACATACTAAACCCTTTTTTTGGAAAAAATCCAATTATCCGTATTTTTGATTTTCACAATTGATGTCCGGTCCCAATTGATCCGGATGATTGGAGTTCTACTGTATATATTATTATTTTTTTTTGGAAAGAGAAAGTTTACGTGACGTCACAATCTCTTGCATATAAAAGAGGGTCAGATGAAAATATAAAAGAAGGTCACGTGGAGGAGAAAAAGTTCACTTTAGGGGGTTTCTTCTTTCGTTCGTACGAAACGCGTTTGAAGAAGCAGGTAGAGAATAAAACTATTAAATTAATTTTGAAATCTTCTAGATTGAATTTTAATATTTCGCCCCGATCCAAAAAAGGCAAAAAATTCGGACACTGCTGAAAGTGCCATTGATTGTCAGGAACAAACGAGTATAGAGACAAACACTTCCTTTTATAATAGTAGAGATTAAAAACAAAATCAATTTACCTTTGAACGGTTTTTATAGGCGGTAAACTTGAACAACAGCTTTTCTATTAATGATGGTATAGTATTTTTAATTAACGTCACACTCACTCTGCGCATTGGAGCAACACAACTAGCCATAGGTGAGTGTTGGGGATCAACCTTTTCTGTTGATGGATAGTATAGTTTTTAAATAATTATTCAAATACTGCGAAGAATATTCAGCTGGATGACGCTTAAAGATGGTAATTTTAGTTCACGTCGTACTAGAGTAACACAACGGGCTATTGATGACGGTCCGGAATCAGTCCCTTAAGGGAAAGATTCGAGGACAACACCTCGTAATTTTGAACCACGGTCAGATGACGAAGCAACACTTGAGCTGGCACCCCACTCTCCAAACTTCCACGCCAACCCAACGTGAGAATGACGCTTAAAGAAGTCTGCCGATTAGAAATGGCTTCCACTCTAGCTCTAATTGAAACATTTCACACGGCGCCAACTATTAGGGACAGGATCCCCCACTGGAGCGCTATAAGTCATGCGTGCAGTGAACGCTGTGTATACTACTTCTCTGTGGTTAATTCCATTGTGCAGTAAAATATTTTTAAAAATTGTATTATTTCTGTTTAGATTTTCTAAAATTGGCAACGCCAACAAACTTTATCTAAACAATAACACATGGTTTGATGTGTTGTCTAATTTGAAAGTTCAGATGATTTTGATTTTTTAATTGACTTCTTAGCTGTCTAATATAATTATGTTTGACATAAGATTGAGTAGATCAATTGAAGAGGAAGAAACTCCGACGAAGGAATGTCCTCTCGTCACTCCAGGTTGCGTTGTTTCATCAGATCCCGGTTTCATGAGGTTTAAAATGAGGATTTGTTTTCGTATGCACATTTTGAAAGAACAACTAATATTTTTTAGCCACTTAAAAAAATGTTTCTTTGATAAAAGATAGTCCTAGCTTTGTTTGCGTCACCACCCGCTAATTACGTTTAATTATTGAGTTAACAATGTGTAACTAATTCTTTTGTTTTCCATAATGAATATGCATTCCCAAGTGTCATTTTGATCTCATACAGCATTTACTTACGACTCAAAACTGTTCTTTTCTCGATTGATTAATAAAATTGACGATAAAATTCAAGAACCCGGTATCATCGCCAATAAATATGAAGTATGGCAACCCATCGTAGGCTTATCCAAATAGCTGTTTGGAGACAAAATTTTAGTCGCCAATTTTGGGTGAGACCGGTATTGTGTTCTTGAATTGTACCAAATGGATTTCTATATGTGAAGGAATTTGAATGTAAACTGACAAACCAAATAATTTGTTCAAACCTGAAAATTTTGATTTTGCTGTCCAAATGCTTGCTTTTGCATGGTACATATTGGAGTTAAAATGTAGTATAAACCCTAGAATGTAGATAATCTGTTTGGTAATGTTTGGCATTTAATCTAATTGGTGTTAACCAATCAACTATCTCAGATCTATTTGAAATATTTCTGACAAAGTTCTAAAATTATTTGAAAAGTAAGTCAGTTGATATTATGCTCCAAATTCGTACAGGAAGTAGTATTGCCCCAGAATTATTTAGCTTGATAGAAATGCTTTTCATACAAATTTAATCTTATGATGTCGACCCAAAAGCATGATTTAAATTGGATATAGTGAATTATTAGAAGATCATAATGCAACTAATGCTTATCAAGGTCTGTGAACCCTGATTTATATTTTGAATAAAATAAACAGTCTTATATTATTAAGTTCACTCAAAATGTAAAATCTTTCATAGTTGTAGATTTTATGATTCTAGAGCTTTCAAAAATGCAACAAATATTTTTCCATAAAAGCACGTTTACAATTCTCCGTATGCGTAGGCTCCGCCTTAACGCATGCGAAGCTACATATAGGGTCTGCGTAATCCTGTCAATCACATGGTTCTCCTCTATTATTGGTTCGACGCATACATATAATCGTAAACAGGCCATAACTCGCACATCACTGCTCCATAAAAATCACGTTCATCATTGAAAGAACACATTGGAATATTGCTGTAATTGAAGTTTTTACTTTTTAGAGGCCATGGAACTTTTCTTGATGGTGATGGTAAAATCTGTGCTACTGTAGCTGGTACTGTTGAAAGGATTAATAAGTTGTATTCAGTGCGCCCTCATAGATCAAGGTAAGTAATTTAAATATTTTACATAATATTGGGTCATTTGGAAAGTTCTGGAGATTTTTTTTGGTGATAGTTACTAACAAAGCAGTAAAAAAACATAAGAAAATAATTATTGAATTACATAAGCACCATTTTGTAATTTGACTTTTTTGCTATCTTTCTTGCAGCTAGAAAATTATTTTAAAAAAAATGAAGAAGGCTTATCTGTAAAGAGTTATTGAGGTGCTGTTTTGAGAGTCTCCAAAGAATTGAACCCCAGGCTGTTCAGAGAATTTTGAAGTGACCTGAAGAAATGAAAATCTGAGGGGCAAATTCTGGTGAACATGGGGGGGGGGATGACACAAAACATCTCAGTTATACTCAATAAGTCATTGTCTGACATTCAGCAAAATGTGGTGCCGCACATCGTCATGCTGGAAAACAACACCTTGACAGTTGGTCAGTTCTGGCCACTTTGCTTTGATTTCTGCTTTTAATGCTGCCATTTGAGAACAGTATTTTTCCAAATTTATTGTCTGATTTTGTGGCAACAATTCATAATGAACAATTCCATTGTAGGCCCACCATACACAAATTATTACGTTTTTGGGATGCAGCCACCTCTCAATGTTACTTGGGAAGGTTCATTTGGCTTACCCCATGATTTTTTTTTCGTAAAATTATTATATAGAATCCACTTCACATCTCCAGTAATGAGCCCTTTCAAAACTCAAGCTTCTTCATTTCGTAACAGCAAAGAATCACATGTCAAAATTCGAGCCAGCATATTCTGTATTGAAGAAGTTCCCTACATCAAAGCGGCTTACACACCCAATCCTCTTCAGATGATCATAAACTCTACTTTTTGGAATATTTAGTCTGTGTAACATAGGGGTGCACAACCTTTTTGGGAGAAGGGCCACTAGCACCGTTGATTGAGACATGAGGGGCTGCAATTGCAGTTACAGCACAGACACAATGAAAGTTCTACAACCCAATTATGTACAGCTGTTATTACACTTAATATGTATGGTAAAAAATAATAACTTATTATATATTTTTTTTAAGATTAAACGTACAAATGTTTTTTCAAAAAAATCTAGGAGCTTGTTACTGAGCTAAATGAATGATATTGTGAATAGTTTAAAAAAAAGAAGTTAACAAACATTTGCTATGATCAATCATTTAGAATTACTTTTAAGAATGTGTCTCAAGAACGTCATATGTACTTCAGCAAATTATTTGGTTATAGATTTAATAACAGTAATAGTGCAATGAGCAATAAAGATGAGTATCTGAAATTTTAATGATATGAGTAAAATTGGAAATAAAAATTACAGCAACAAATATATTTAATATTAAAATTTCTAAAGCTTTAAACAATAATTATGTTACAGCTTGCTAATGGGATGGCTGATACTGAGTTTTACTAACTAATTTAGGTATGTTATGTTCAATACTGCTAGTAGAAACTCTTAAGACCGATTCTAAATGTTTATCAGTCAATTTGCTTCTTAACTTAGATCCTCTTGGAAGTTTACAGTCAAAATTGGCCGCAAATTGATGATTCGCAGGCTGCAGGTTGTGCCCCTCTAGTGTAACAGTTCATGAACTGTGTAATGTGGATTTTCAGCATCTTTTAATAGGTTCTTGTTTTCTGAGAATGGTCGTCCAGAGCGGGCATCATCTTCAAGACTGAAATTTCCACGCCTAAATTCATCAAACCACCTTCAAAATGTGTCATCAGAAACAGCACTTTGTCCATATACAACACACATTTTACGAGCAGTCTGACTAACAGTTTTTTTTTTTCTTAAAATAAAAGAACATAATATAACGGAAATGAACTTTCTGGTTCTCCATTCTTAGCTCTGCATTAAAACAAATATTTTGACACAACAGAAGCTAGAATTATGCAGTGAAGGCAGAAAAAAGATCGAACTTACACATCTGCTTCAATCAAGGTCACTCCATATCAGCAGTAGCAAAATAATAACAAATCGTGTTTGGATTTGAAAAACCACAGAACTTTCCGGATGACCTGATATTTATTTAAGTATTAATTATTTGATTATTAATTTATAATTATTATTGATTTAATTATTAATGAAAGGCCATTGTGGCTCGGTGGGCATGTCAATTGTTCTAACAACATGCAAGTTGACGATTAAATAATGTGCTTGAAAAATGGAAGTAATTTTCTTACAAATTGATGCAGCCTTTCAGTTCCACCAAGCAGATCATCCATGTAGAAGTCTTCTTAAATAATGCATGTCATTTCTGTATCATTGCTAACCTGAAGCGAAGATTTAATGAACAAAATAATTAATTATGACAAGATATGCAGACATACTTGCGTCCTGCTTGTTGATGATACATGAGCAGGAATTGTAATTCGCATGAAGCACCAAGAAAAAGTAAATTTATAAGTATCGCCCTCTGTCGGTTTTACGCATAAATACATGGATGCTGAACACTAGAGCTATTTAGGCATGATAAAATCAAGATAATTTTTTTACAAAACTTAGATTTTAAAAAATTACACGGTTGCCATTATCCTAAGTAAAAGGGGGATACCTTTGACTACCACAACTTTTTGCAAAAACGCACTGAAGAAAATGCCACTAAGAAGTCTATATGAAAGCTGTACTAAACTTTCTTTTGTGTGTATGTTCATTACTTGATATTGTATGTCTAGTGTCCACGCAGAAAGGCCAAATATGGCCCTTGCACCATAAAAAAAAAACAATTAACCTCTTAATGAACTGTGCCTTACTTTGTTGACCATATTTCCTCCAGACAAAAACAGGACAATGGAATGGTAAGACCAGGATGGATGTTACATAATATTGTGTGTTCATGGAAAACTAAGACAGTAAATTCTTTCTGAAGATCATAAAACTGACTTTTCAGCTCTTTGACATTCAAAGAATAGACTTAAAGCTTTAAGAGTTGGAATTTATACCTCCCACATTGAATAACAATGCCACCAGTAAAGTAGTGCTGGAACAGAACACATGCCACGTCCAGCCATGGCCAATGAAAACATGTTGGGCACGACTGTAAATTATAAATAATTTTAAATTGACCAAGATAATAAATTGCATAACTATAAAAAACAGGACGATATTGGTAGTTCTATTAGAACGATCAGAAAATGTTAAAAATGCACTGTCTCAATCAAACTGTATACATTGTCAGCGTAGTTGAACAACTTTTAAGTTTATTCTGTAGTGTACCTTCAATCTAAGAACTTGCTTTTTGTATTTGTTAAAATATTTAATCACTAAGGATCACTTTCTGCTAACTGCTAATTATATGGATCTTCATTTGCTCAGAGTGAATACCTTGTACAGTTCAAAATTGGAAATTCTCCAAAATCCTAACGTTTTGCTAACCAGCTGGTTTTTCCCCCTCACTTTTTTACATCTTTCCGACAATTTTTAAAGAACAAGGAGTTAAACCTGGACCTAATTGATGAAACATTGCAAAATAACAGACATGTTTCGAGTAAATACCACACAGGAAAATTAGAATATTTGCATGTAAAATTTCTTGCATTGTATAAAAATGTTTTCTCCTTTTAAAAAAATTATTCCTATTTACATGTCTGCTATTTTACTATTGCAAACGTAAAATTCACGTAATTAAGGTTTTTTTGACAAAAAATGCAAATAATCCGGAAAGGCTGAGGTCTGGAGGTTTCCGGATTTTGTACTGTATTTATATCATGGTCTGTTTTTAATTTAAATTTTCAGGTTTTTTAAAAACCTTTATATCTGCTGAAAGTCCTTAAAAAAATTTTAAGCCTTCATTTTTATAATAATGCTGAATATTTTATTTGCCAAGCTCTAGTGCCAAGTATGAACCTTGTGCCATAAAACTATATTCAACCAACCCAAACATAGCATTTGTGAAAGTTTCTTTGCATGTCCAATCACGAGTTAATTTATTGTAATCTATGTGATTTATTGCAATCTGTTTTTCTTTAGCTTGAAGAAGGAATTCCATATATAAAAATTTTACTCACTTGGATAGTTACATATGTGTTTGTCTTGTAACTTTTTGTGTACCTCCAGAAAAGCTGTTTATTTGTTTTAAAATTTAAATATACGTTTTTGTAAGAGAAAAATATTGCTTTGATAGACAAAGTGTCCCAAAAGGCTTCTGTGTTGCATTCGATCACATTTGCTGAAGGCAAGGATAATAAGTTATAAAAATAGTTTTTCATCTGGGTTTAAATTGAATTTTCTTATTTTCATAGAATTATGATGGCAGAATTGATCGTATTCCTTATAATTCCACTAATAAAATGTTTCAGATACAATGGTGAGGTTGGAGACGTTGTGGTTGGAAGAATAGTTGAGGTGCAGCACAAAAGATGGTGCGTTGATGTTAATGCTCGCCTCAATGCCATTTTAATGCTATCATCTGTCAATTTACCTGGGGGTGAATTGGTAAGTATGAAAATAAAAAAGAAAACTTAATGTATGTTTGTAGATGTTTAACTGAATGTGTGCAAGGCTATCACAGCAAGAGTGGCCTAACCCACCAATGGAGATAAATGCGATTTTTACGGCACCGTATTTTCATACATTTATTTATCTACAAAATGATTTCATATTCTAAAAATTTGACTGTTAGTGATGAACAGTAAATTATTTTGTAATTTTAGAAGACTTGAACCTGCAGATTAAAAAAAAAAAATGAAATGTCTATAAAGAGTAATAACAATTTTAGTTTTTGTGGGTTATAGGCCACTTTTGCTCTGATAAATTTAATTGTATGTGTATTATGGCTTCCACTGTCTTAGACAGACTTATAAGGCCTAATTTTTCCTTTTTGTTTTTAAGGACCTTCTAAGCTTTTTAAAGCAAATGTTATTAACATTTGCTCAAGAGCCTTTAAAGCTCTTGAAAGCCACAATGTTTAGTATTTCACATACTTTTCTGAAACTGTATAGTTTGTGTTCACCTCATTAAAAAATGAAAACTTATTCTTGAGCAAGATCAAATATCATTGATTTCACTTTTAGAGTATGTAAGAAATCACTTGTTTAGGAGATGAGCAAATTACAAACAGTGGGTCTGGCAAAAATTATTCTAGTAGAAGCACATAATTCTATTTTTGTTACTATGAACTTGATTATTATGGATTTGATTCAGCTTTTCAAGTTGGTAAAACAAGGGGACACAGAGGGCTTAAATTTCAATAGGGATAACAGAACAAAGGGCCATCGGTATAAATTGAATAAGACACATTTTAATCAGGATTTGAGGAAAAACTACTACTTTAATAGGGTAATTGACAAATTAAACGTCTTGCCGGAAAATATAGTTAATTCAAAGGGAGTGTACAAATTTAAGATACAATTGGATAGTCAGTGGGAATTGGAGAATTCATAAACAAAGGACCAGCCTTGTTGGGCTTGAGCCTGTAGCTGGTCGTCAATATTTGTATGAAATGGCAGTGACATGCTCAAACACGCATCCTGTTTTCAGAAATAGCTGTAACTATAATAGTCCAGAGACTGTTCTAAAAACTAGATTTGCTAATAAACTTGGTACTTTGTTTTAACATTTTTTATATATGTATTGATCTTAGTTAAATGTGGACTAAGAATGAAAGTAGGTCTTTAAAAGAGGACTGCCTTTTTCGTTTGCTTGAAAAACTGTTCTTGTATAAGTATTCAGTTTAAATATTTTGAATTTGTTTTTAAAGAGAAGGAAAACAGAAGAAGATGAATTGATGATGAGGCATCATCTAGAAATTGGAGACCTCATAAGTGTATCCTTCATTATATGCCTTTCAAAATATTGTTTATTCTTCATTGAATTGATCAATGTTGTATTTTAGGTTTTTGAGGTTACCTGAAGTTGTACCATACTCTACTTTTTCAAATTCTATCTTCATTTTTGTTTTTAAAAATGTTTTTTTTTTTTTTTTAGTGTTTATAAATTAAAAGAAAATAATTTGAACTGCCTTTACTTTTCTGTGAATGTATATGTAATGCAAATGTATTCAAAATGTTTTATAATATTGCAAAAGCTGCAAGTTTCACAAAATTATTTTATTTTGCATTGAATCTCTAGAACAAATATATTTCTTTCTATTCTTTTATTTTTCTATGCCTTATTCTCTTTTTCAATTCTGTTCCTATTCTACACGAATAATTTAAGGATGTACCCTAAAATTCCATAAATTTCACTCTATCTTTTCATTTTTTCATATACAGATATTCAACTAAGTATATGATTTCAAGCATTAACTTCAGATAAAATATATCTTTACTTACTCTATATATGAAGGTAATATTAAAGGCATACAAAATGTCTCAAAGACAACTAAAATTAGTTTGATAGGAAGTTCACACAGTAAATGTTTTCTTAATTAATAATTCCTTTTTTAAATCTGATAAATTTAATATTGTTAAAAGCAAACATTGAAAAGCAATACTGTATTGGTTTATCATTCAATAAAAGTTTCATCTTTCATCTAAAAACAAATTTCTATCTAAATTTCATACTTACTGTAGATAAATTCCTAATTCTTTTAATTGTGTATCTTATATATAGATATATAGTCACTTCTTATGCTAGTCATAGTCTTTGTAAACTTGTCATTTTTTTAGTTAATACATTTAAAACCTTTTATATTTTACCAGTGTTATCACATCTACAAATTAATGCACTTTTAAATCAGTATAAAACAATGCACTTTCTATATTCTACTAAAAATGTATTGGTTTTGAATATTTGCTTATGATTTAAAATTTTTGCTTTTTAGGTGATTTTTATATTCAAAAACAATAACATTTGATGGCAGAAGTTCCTATAAATATATAGATTTTCTATAATTACATTTTCTATGAAATTTTGAAAATGTAGTTCTGTCTTTTCATTTGTGTTAGTTTTTGCTTTGATATTCTTGTTAGAAAGAAAATCTTTAACTTATTTATCAGGCTGAGGTGCAGTCCGTTTTTTCAGATGGATCTTTATCACTTCATACTAGAAGCTTAAAGTATGGAAAAGTGAGTTATCTATTCATTTTTATACTGTATACAAGAATAACTTACCTATCAATTTCTATACATCAAATACAGTGAACAGAAATTGTCATTTGGCTATGTTTTATCAAATTAATGTAATTACCAAATTTATTGTTTGTATCGACATTTATTGCATTAAATTGATGATTTCCTGGGAAGGCATTGATCAAAGTGGAAGTTGTTTACTACATAGTCATCACAGCTAGTGTAATGCACTAGCTAAACAAGCTTAGTGTCTAAACAAGAGTGACCTTCATTAAACTAAGATGTTTTGTTTGCAAATTGTGGATGGTTTTGTGATCAAACAAAAGCAATAAACTACGAAGGATAATATTTTGCTTAGAAATGGGAGATTATACATTAGGGGTTCAGCATTAAAAATTAGCATAGTGTAGTCAATTGTTTATTTTGTGCTTCGTTAAAGATAAAATTACAAAGATTATCTACTTAACTGCTGTAACATTGAGATTTGTTCACTACAGCTAGGTGTGTCTAAACGCATGACTGTTTTGTCGTATTGACTATATTTCAATCTATAAGTTTTTTACTTAACTAATCAGTTCAGTAGTTGCAATTCATATCACTGTGAGACCAAACAACCTAGAGAAATAGACTTTTGTCTCTTGGAGTGAGAACACCAGTCAATTACACAAAGTATTAGTATTAAAGGTTATTCACTCTGAACTTAGTAAACACGAACAATAACAGAACTCCATTCAAGGAACTTTAACTATAAGATATCACACACAAATCAGAGGGAAATCATCACAGTGAAAACTCCTTAAATTATATTTTAATTAAATTTAGAACTATTTAAATTCAGCCGTTGAGAATGTTCAGTTCAGATGTTTCATTCCGATTTAAAATGTTTTGGATGCGACATTTGCATTCATTGAACGAAACACATTTAAAAGAATTTGTGTTAGAAGTGTTCACCATGCACTTATTCAAATGCTATAAATGCATCTATGTTAATCAAATGAAAACTATTTCAGCTCTCACAGGGCCAGTTAGTGAAGGTGCCAGCATCATTAGTTCTAAGGAAGAAAACCCATTTCCACAATATTTGTAGCGGAGTTCAACTCATATTAAGCAACAATGGCTACATATGGATTGCTCCTGTTTCTGGAGAAGATGTAGAAACAGGTGGATATGTTCAGAATTTGGAAGTAAGTTATTGTCAGCAGTTTCAATTGGAGGGGGGGGGGAATAAACATACAAATATTTTCTTCCAACATTTTTACTGCTTGTGTTACCACCTTATTCTCATTGACTGCATTATTGTCATCTCTGTAATAAGATACCTTCAACACTTAGAGGATCTGATTTGTTCTTGCTTTATTAAATACTAGCTTAATAACAAAGCGTAACTCGGGTTGAAATGGTTAAATATTGATTGAAAACTGAATTAGAATAATCACTTTTCTTGTATAGAAAAATGCAATCATTTAGGTTGTACGGAAAATACTTTTTAACTTCGTTTTAACTTTTTCGTAGCTTCTACAATTTACTTCGGATGCAGATATATTCATATAATTTGTGAACAATATATTGCAATATACAAAAGACTAAGACATTTACAAACAAAAACAAGATTCCGATGAAAAAATGTAGAATTCTGAAAAACAAAAGGTGTGTAAAGTGTCGAATTTCGACTTCCTGAGCTAAAATAGAGTAATTCGAAAAAGACATTAGAAAAAATATTGCTAA
Organism: Metellina segmentata; assembly: GCA_947359465.1. Lineage (NCBI taxonomy): Eukaryota > Metazoa > Arthropoda > Arachnida > Araneae > Tetragnathidae > Metellina > Metellina segmentata. The sequence goes on from OX375882.1 coordinate 100,643,722, forward strand.
AGATGACAATGATTTATGACAGTTTGTAATGCTTTAATATGACAGCACAAATATTTTGCCGTATTAAGTTTCCTGTAGAATGTGTTTCCTGGTCAATATTCATTTATTGAAAAAAAACTTTAGATTTTAAAATTGTTGCTTTGAGGGCCACTTTTAGAACTATCTGTATGTCAATTGTCTTGGTCGTAAGTGCTATAGATTTGTCTGAATACAAGAAAGTGGATTGGTCAAACGTTGTAAATTTGTTATCTCTACTATTATAGAAGGAAGTGTTTGTTTGTCTGTTTCGCGGCCGCAAAATCCTAACGATTCTATGGCACTTATAGCAATTAGATTTGGCACACAGATAGTCCAAATTGTTTGCAATTTTTGGGTCGCGGCAAATTTAAAAATTCAATCTAGAAGATTTTTAAATGAATTTAATAGTTTTATTCTCTTCCTGGTTCTTCAACGCGTTTCTTTCGTTTGAAGAAACACCCGAATCTAGACTTTTTCTATCCACATGACCTTACCGTCAGCCTTTGGAACCATGCCAAGTTTTATTCATCGCGGGGAACTCGGAGAAAATTATTTGTTTCGTTTCCGCTTTGATTTTGCGCGAAGGAATGATTTTCCACTTTGGATTGATATCTAAAAATATGATTTTCTTTAAATAAATAATTTTTAAATTGAATATACCTTCAACAGATTTGAAATCTGCAGAGAATTTTAAACCAGATTAATACCTTACATCACGGCGTTGCAAGTGGTGTTGGTTTATGAAACACCACGGGCAACGCTGCGCTAGCCACACAGTGGCTAGTAGAGAATATATACACACACACATCCTTTTATATGTATATATATCAAGCTCTTGTTTTTAAATGAGCTTATTTGTATCCTAGAATTCCATAATTTTGGTGCTTAGTATAATGCTAGTTAACTATTAAAATTGCTTCTGCTTTGAAGAATTTTAATAGTTCCTAGATTTTAATAATTTACTAGATTTAATAAACAACCTGAACAGATTGATTTTGCAACTAATTGGATTTTGGAATAATCATCTAAATCTTACCAAATACAGTACAAAGTCCCAAATCTGAAATCCTCCTGACCACGGCCATTTCAGATTTCATACTTTTCCAGATTTTGGATCATTTGCTTTTTTTTTGTCAAAAAAAACTCTAATCTAATCCCCTACACGAATTTGTCTTTGTGTTGTTTACGTCCCGAACACATTTGCCATACTAAATAGATATATAAGTAAAAATATTTTTTTTTAAAGGTAAAAAATAATTTTTTAATGGAATGTAAAAAATTTTATTTACAAATCTTCTCATTTTTCTGTGTGGTGTTTACTCTGAACATTTCCGTTACTTTGCGTTGTTTCATCAATTTGGCCGAGGTTGAACGCCTTGTTGTTAAAAGAGGCGGAAAGATAGAATTTTTTTTTTTAAGCCACCGGTTAGTAAAAGGTCTGAATTTTGTACAATTCTGTGTGTTCGGATTTGGGACTTTGTACTGTATTGGTACTGTGGACAAATATACTAGTTCTCTTTTTCTACCTTGAAAAATCAAGAGACTACTCAACTAAATTATTTCATTCTCCTTAATCTATCAAAATAATTTTAGTTTTATGAAAATAAGTAAACTAACAGTTTTAATGATGAAGTAATGAATAAAATATACACAACACTTTTATTCAAAATTATGTGAAATAGAACATCTTTTCATTAAAAAAAATATTCAAAATAGCGTTTTAGTGAAATTGGTGTTCCAAAGCGGAGTATTCACATCCTATACTAGGGTTAGCTATGTTTTGACAAAATAAGTTAATATTTCACTAATTTGTTCATTAACATTATTTAAGTAAACTTTAGAGTTGAAAATTACTGTTACAAATTGCTATAAATAAAATAAATTTTTCAAAATAGTTATTCAATATGGCATAAAAAAACACCTAGCTATAAAGGAAGTAATCTTTAAACTAGAGTGCACAAATGAAAATGGTGATAATAATCTCATTGTCACTTATAAGACCTGGGATTCTACCCACCTTAAAAATACCTAATTTTTCATTTTAGTTTTTAAGGGCTAGACATTAATAATTACTGTAATTGCTTTTAAAATATTTGTAACGCTTTTTTTTACTTTAAAAACTTTAAGAAATACGCTGCATTCTTTGTTCCAACTGCATTCCAAAGCCAAGATTAATGGTGCTTTTCCAAGGACAAGTTATCAAAAATCAAGGGCATAATATGAATATGTTAGCTAAAAATTAATGTTATTAAAAGCAGGAGTGCCAATTTTAAAGAAAGATTATAGTGTGAGAGTTTCTCTGTTAAATCTGAAACTTCAATGAGGGATACATAAAAAGCATTGTGGGAATGTGTAATATATAATGGGGTGGGTTTACTGTGTTCCAAATTTCAGTAAGTATTGGTTTACTGCAAAAGTTTGTCAAGTTTATTGGTGCTAGATGGCATCACATTGCTAAACCGAAGTGTTATTAACTTTGCATGTGTTGAGTTTGGATGTTGCTTGAAAGAAAGAATCCCAGCAAGTGCCTGGAAAAAAAATTTTGTTCTTAAAATTTTGTAAAGCATTAAAAATGACTTGGTTGGTCGATTTGGCATCTTGTCAAATTGTTTGGCTATATATATCATCCTATGAAAGGGTAGATGTGTTAATCTGTACAATGGCAACAAATGTAATGAAATCGTCAAAGTTTGTTATTGGGAGATGATGCAAATGTTCGTCCAGTTTAGGCATTGTTTGGCATCGCAAAACGGAAGTGTTATCTACTTCACACATGTTACATTTTAATGTTGTTTGAAAGAAAATTTTCAGCAAATTCTGTTATTGGGTTGTTTCTTAAATTATGTAAAGCGTTGAAAATGACAGAAAATAAGAAGCATTTTCGACCTAGTTTGCACTTTTATTCCCAAAAAGAAGAGACTGCTTTATAGACAGACTCTAAAGAAGATAGATATGTGTTATGTAGGGTGAAGGACAGATGGAGAAAGGTTGTTGAGCACATACTATATTGATTAATTGTAATTTTTAGTAAATACAATAATTTTTCTTCATTTTTTTCCAAAAAACAAGGAAAACTTTTGCATCCACACAATAGATTCAGCATTGCTATTAAAACCCCCTTCCTTTATATTTTTCTATGTCTAAATAAATAATTTTCTTAGCTATGCTGCATACTTAGACAACTTTTACATACCACTTTAGATATGTTATCAAATTTTTTTCTAAATCTTTAACTAGTAGCAATTACACTATGAAGAACATGACCAGTAATTATGTTGTGCAAATGTAATCATTGAATGCTTTATTGTTTGTTCATAACATTTATTTGTTCTTGTTTTATTTCAATTTGTCCCTTTGTTTCAGTACATTTCTAAATCGGATCGTGAAAACATTGCCAGACTACGGAACTGCATTCTAGCATTGATTGCACATAACAAACAACTGTCAGACACTATTATACTGTATGCTTTAATGGCTTCTACTGTTTATGAGGTAGGTACTATAGATCTTGATTGTGATTTTGAGATTTGAAGAGGTAGTAGAAATGGTTAATTAAAAATAATATTCCATGTGCATACTTTCCTAGTTTAATCTCTTGGAATAATAGTTGCTTTATTTGTAAATTCTTTCAAAGTTATCTGTGCACAATGTAATTAATGATAAATTCAATTTTGGCCGTATTCACAAGTCCGAGTTAACTTGAGAATCAGCGAGTTATCGAAAAAACCGTATTCACAAGTCCTGATCTGTGGTTTAAACTGCCGGTTCGGTGTTAGATTTTGATTCTCCGAAATCGGCGAGTAAACTCACGAGTAAGAGTTACGCATGCGCAGTACTACCTTTTTGCGAAGGATATTCTGCAAAAACAAAATGGATGACACATTTCATTATATGCAAAAGTATAGTATTCTTGCGACAAATGGTCACTGGATTGGACGTATCATTACGGAGCACCTGCTCCATAGCAGCTCATGTCCTCATCATAATATTGCTTAAATGGAAAATTTATAACATAATTTTATTGAAATTCAAAAGAAAAATGAAAATAAAATGTAGCTGCGTAATCTTAACAAGCAGCTTAGCGAAAAGATAGATGGCGCCACCTCTGTCCTCTAAGCCGGATAGAGCGAACGGTAGAAAACAACTATGGCAGATACAAATTCGTCGTAGAATAAAAATTATTCTGTTGATTTATTACGAAAGAAAGAAAATTGACAGTGCAAGTCACTTTTCACACCACCGACACACACCCATACTGACAAGTACAAAGATAATCGGATTACATACATCTGTCAAGACATTGTGTACAATTCTTTCTTGCAAAATTTTGGTTTCCATAAAAATCCAATTTGAAATTAAATACCTTTGCATTACTTTTCCCAAAACCATATTAAAATGCTGTATGAGTCCTATTTATTCACAATTTGGAATCAATTCTACGGCGAAGTACGTGCTTGATCAGTATGAATGCAGATTCGGGCGTCGTAAACAATACCATGTGATCGTGAGGTAGCCAATCACAGCGAGCGTCTCATTTTAATCCCTGGATCACTTAACACGCTGTTTGAGAATACCGTTCTTGCTAATCCTGAAGTTAACTCTTACTCGTGGATCAACTGATCCTCGAGTTAACTCGAGACTTGTGAATATGGCCGTTTGTGTTTCAAAAGTGCTGTACTTTTGATATAAAAGTAAGATGTATTTTAATTGGATTGTTGATAGCATCTTAGCAACCTTTCCATGGAGACAAATGGGGCAGTATTAACTGTAAGCCCTTTTTCGATGAGTGTGTTGTCCCCCTATGAGTTTGTATAAACCTCAGCATCGATTGGTAAACAGATTTGACCTGCTTTCAGTGACCAAAGAGAAATACTTATAACTTGTCAACCCAATTGATAGTGCTATCTCAAGTATCCTCAAAGTAGGGAAATAAAATTGTTTAATTTAAATAAAGCAATTGTTTATGATGGTCAACATGATCAAGTTAGTTTTTCTATTTATTTAGAAATAAAACAATGCTCCAATCAGATGGTACAATTAGCTTCCATGAGCTGGTATAGGGCTGCAGTAGCCCAGTTGGAAGAACATCAAATTAGCAACTGAAGGATTGCGAATTGGGGCTGGTGCTTGTCAAATCTGTTGTGCTTCAAATATCCTCACGTTGGTATGGTTTGGAGAGTGAACTGCCAGCTGAGGTGTGTTTCTGTCATCTGACCGTTGTTCAAAATTACGAGGCATTGTCCTTGGATTGATCCTGAACTGTTGCCAAACAGCATGTTCTGTTGCTCCAGTGTTGCGTTAATTGACTACCTACCATGAGCTGGTACAAGTTAATAAAATAAAAGTTTCCTATGGACCATACAATGACTAGGAGGGACGACAAGGAAATTCTCTATTAAATAACATAATAAATCCATCAGGCATTCTCTCTTTTGGCGATCTGAAAAAGTCGCCAAATTATTAATTCTCGCAACAGTCATTCGTGGATTATTAATGAGTAGAATATATTTGATTTAAAATAGCATACACCCTGTCCCAGGTTATTTCATTTTTACTATTATACCTCCAAGTGGTTTCAATGAAATATCTCATCCATCAATGTCTGACCAATTGTGCCAATGCTGAGATATCTAGTCATCAAGATATTGCTGACTTTTTTTATGACAAGATATCTCATCCCTCATATGGTCAGTTTTGTTCATGAGATACCTTGTTGAGACAGCAACCAAGAGAGTTAAATTTGAACAAATAAAAATCACCAGTTGTAAATCAAGATTTCAACTAATGCTCTGAACTCTTTTTACTCTCAAAGTGTTTATTGTTTTTGAATGAGTGCTCTTGGACTTGTTTTTCTACTATGAAATTTCTCTTGAACTTGATATACAAAGACTTAAAAAAGGAGTGTCTTCATTTTTGTAGGTTATTTTCCCTCATACACTACATATGCATCTTTGCTTTGTTACATGTTTTACACCATTGATATTCGACTTGTGTGCCACAAAAATAGCACTATGGTTTATAAATGTTTAATTGCGTAAGATTTATTTGATTTCAACAGTTGAGATTTGAACTTTTTACAAGTGTGTTTGCAAATCATTTCAAGTAATATTGTATTTTGTTAACCCATATAAATATACTATGGAGTATTATTTTTTGTTACTAAATATCATAAATACATTGTTTCTCAAAAAAAAATTTTAATAAAGGTTTTGTAAATTAAAATTATACTTATTTTCTTGTCAGATTGGTTACATATATATCTTTTGGTGCATTATGGAATTTTAGCAGTTACTTTATGTGTGGCATGAGATGAAAAATGTTGCAAATTGCTGCTTTGTGTTTATAAATTTTAGACAAATATAAATTTGTTTTTAGTTTCATTCCTTACTTTGATAGACCATTTACCTTATGCTAATACTTATTTCAGTGAGATTTTACTTTGCGCCATTAAACACTATCAGCATCAATGATACTAATACAATGAGCACATTGCTTCTTTCTATAATATGCTCTTACAAATGCTATTTTTAATTTCTGACATTTATAAAACAATTTTTTTTAGGTTAAAGAGATTTTGAAACCTGAAATAATGAAAATAGTTGTGGAGAATGTGATGCAAAGGATAGAACTTGAAGGACTGTAAAATATTTTTACTGTAATATTTTTAATGTTTTATATATTATATCTCATCTGTTCGTATTTGTTCAAATAAAATTGCAACTTCTCATACAAAAAAAAATCCATGAGTTATTTTTTCTCCAAAAAGTTTTAAGGTATTTCTTTGAAGCATTGAATATAAAGGCCCTGAAATCTTGAGATTACATTTTTGCTGATGGCCCAAGCAAGTGAATGATGAAAAAGTTTAAATTGTGTAAATATTTCTTTAATTTCAATAGTTCCTTTCGTTTTACTGGTTTAATTCAATTGGAACTTTTGACACCATACTCAAAAGACAATACCAGCAGGGATTAAAGTCGTCCTGTATATTTTTTAAACGTCCTATATTTCCGTAATTGCCCTACATTTCTTCATGGGTGCAGTTATTTTCCCCCTCCGTATTTTATTTCAATCATTCTGCTCATTGCCATACACACAGGCAAACGCCAATAACCTATCTGTTGTTCAGACTGCTATCACGTCGCAGTGAAAAGCGGTATCTAAATGGTTGTACATGCATAACAGTAAAACGACGTCACATTGTGCACTCAGTTTAAGATCCTTCATTGAACTGATGATTGGAACTTTCTTTATCTTATTTTCATTTATTAGAATGGCAACAACGCACTTGTAAACATCGGTGATGGTAACAATAACTTTTGAAAACTGTGTGCTGCTCATTCTCGTTATTCAAATTACTGAGTATCAAGCGTCGTATCTGAATTACATTTTGTTTTCGGAGTATTGGTATTGAAATTACTGGATTTTGCTAATTGCTATAGATATTGTGACGATTTAACAGCTGTGTGGTGAGAAATTGCTAAACAAAAAGTACCAACACAGTACTGCTTTCTGGAGCTTTTACTTACAACTTTTTACAGGTTATTTGTACATTTGTGAAGAGTTCAGATTGTAAATTGCACATACTGGGACTTAGTCGGTATTCTTCCTGGGACCTCCGAGTCTCGCTAAAATCAACCACACAGTTGAAATCCAAGCGTAGTGTCCACCTCGTTCTCTCCGAACTCGGGTCGGCCAAGGGGGTGGGGAACGTCCTCTCGTCTCCCATTGGCCTGTTTTCAAAGAATTCCAGAATGTTCTACCACCGCCGAGACGACTTGTTTCTGAAATTCTTCCGACCCCCGGAAACATCGGCACAGATGAAAGAGCTTCGGTTCTCATTCACCTTTCGAGAACCGGCACAGCACCATGGTGTCTGGACTGCCTGACGCCTCCATTGGCGGGGAGAAAGAGTGTGAGATGCTTTGACACAATAAAATAGAAACTTTTCGAATTTTGAAACCTTTTAATTTTAAATAAAATCACTTTGACGAAAAAAGTGTCTGTAATTAATATTTGTTACATAGATCAAGCAAATCTGCACCCAATTTTTTTATCAGATCGAAAAAAAATATATTTGTCACAGAATTTTGTTTGTTCCTTGAGGAGGGGGAAGGTTAAACACAGTTTGAGCAGAATCATTGTATTTCTAAATAGACTGGAGCAGCATATTTAGGAGCAATAAATAAACATTTTAAAATCTTAATTAAAAGTTAAAAAATTGCATAGTTGATCATTGCAATATTGCATAATCAGGAACAAATTGACAAATAAAAAGGCCCTGATAAGGCATTACATCAGCTTGTTGTAAGCTCACTTACCTTTGGAAAAATTATACCAGACATGCCAATAATCCAAATGTTACAGAAAAGTAAATTTAAAATGATCAGATAACATTTGTGCATGTTATTTTTTACTCAGGTCCAGGGGCATAACAATAGTAGATTGAGAAGAACGGACTAGTCCACAAATGCCAATACCAAGAAGGGTGCATTTTGGAAATTTTTGAGTCAAATCTCGTTGGGATTACCTGGAAAATTTTATTTGTAAAAACACTAATTTTTTCTGTCAGCCATTCTTTCCAAAACTTTAGTCTTCGAAAAATTTTAAATTTCCCTTTCAAAAAAAATCTTAAAGAGTTCTACAGACAGACCAAATTTCGTTTCTATAGGAAAAAAATTCTTTTGACAAAACAAGCTTTGATTCTATAGAAATGAGTCATTGAATTCTATAGAACTAATAGTAAAACGGCCTCATTCTCTAAAAAGTTTTCGTATGGGATAGCCGTACTTGTTGGTGGAAAATAATTTAATGCAGTTTATCACATTTTAAAAGGTTTGCTAAGCTATATTCAATAAACATACAAATATTTTCTTCCAACATTTTTACTGCTTGTGTTACCACCTTATTCTCATTGACTGCATTATTGTCATCTCTGTAATAAGATACCTTCAACACTTAGAGGATCTGATTTGTTCTTGCTTTATTAAATACTAGCTTAATAACAAAGCGTAACTCGGGTTGAAATGGTTAAATATTGATTGAAAACTGAATTAGAATAATCACTTTTCTTGTATAGAAAAATGCAATCATTTAGGTTGTACGGAAAATACTTTTTAACTTCGTTTTAACTTTTTCGTAGCTTCTACAATTTACTTCGGATGCAGATATATTCATATAATTTGTGAACAATATATTGCAATATACAAAAGACTAAGACATTTACAAACAAAAACAAGATTCCGATGAAAAAATGTAGAATTCTGAAAAACAAAAGGTGTGTAAAGTGTCGAATTTCGACTTCCTGAGCTAAAATAGAGTAATTCGAAAAAGACATTAGAAAAAATATTGCTAAAGATGACAATGATTTATGACAGTTTGTAATGCTTTAATATGACAGCACAAATATTTTGCCGTATTAAGTTTCCTGTAGAATGTGTTTCCTGGTCAATATTCATTTATTGAAAAAAAACTTTAGATTTTAAAATTGTTGCTTTGAGGGCCACTTTTAGAACTATCTGTATGTCAATTGTCTTGGTCGTAAGTGCTATAGATTTGTCTGAATACAAGAAAGTGGATTGGTCAAACGTTGTAAATTTGTTATCTCTACTATTATAGAAGGAAGTGTTTGTTTGTCTGTTTCGCGGCCGCAAAATCCTAACGATTCTATGGCACTTATAGCAATTAGATTTGGCACACAGATAGTCCAAATTGTTTGCAATTTTTGGGTCGCGGCAAATTTAAAAATTCAATCTAGAAGATTTTTAAATGAATTTAATAGTTTTATTCTCTTCCTGGTTCTTCAACGCGTTTCTTTCGTTTGAAGAAACACCCGAATCTAGACTTTTTCTATCCACATGACCTTACCGTCAGCCTTTGGAACCATGCCAAGTTTTATTCATCGCGGGGAACTCGGAGAAAATTATTTGTTTCGTTTCCGCTTTGATTTTGCGCGAAGGAATGATTTTCCACTTTGGATTGATATCTAAAAATATGATTTTCTTTAAATAAATAATTTTTAAATTGAATATACCTTCAACAGATTTGAAATCTGCAGAGAATTTTAAACCAGATTAATACCTTACATCACGGCGTTGCAAGTGGTGTTGGTTTATGAAACACCACGGGCAACGCTGCGCTAGCCACACAGTGGCTAGTAGAGAATATATACACACACACATCCTTTTATATGTATATATATCAAGCTCTTGTTTTTAAATGAGCTTATTTGTATCCTAGAATTCCATAATTTTGGTGCTTAGTATAATGCTAGTTAACTATTAAAATTGCTTCTGCTTTGAAGAATTTTAATAGTTCCTAGATTTTAATAATTTACTAGATTTAATAAACAACCTGAACAGATTGATTTTGCAACTAATTGGATTTTGGAATAATCATCTAAATCTTACCAAATACAGTACAAAGTCCCAAATCTGAAATCCTCCTGACCACGGCCATTTCAGATTTCATACTTTTCCAGATTTTGGATCATTTGCTTTTTTTTTGTCAAAAAAAACTCTAATCTAATCCCCTACACGAATTTGTCTTTGTGTTGTTTACGTCCCGAACACATTTGCCATACTAAATAGATATATAAGTAAAAATATTTTTTTTTAAAGGTAAAAAATAATTTTTTAATGGAATGTAAAAAATTTTATTTACAAATCTTCTCATTTTTCTGTGTGGTGTTTACTCTGAACATTTCCGTTACTTTGCGTTGTTTCATCAATTTGGCCGAGGTTGAACGCCTTGTTGTTAAAAGAGGCGGAAAGATAGAATTTTTTTTTTTAAGCCACCGGTTAGTAAAAGGTCTGAATTTTGTACAATTCTGTGTGTTCGGATTTGGGACTTTGTACTGTATTGGTACTGTGGACAAATATACTAGTTCTCTTTTTCTACCTTGAAAAATCAAGAGACTACTCAACTAAATTATTTCATTCTCCTTAATCTATCAAAATAATTTTAGTTTTATGAAAATAAGTAAACTAACAGTTTTAATGATGAAGTAATGAATAAAATATACACAACACTTTTATTCAAAATTATGTGAAATAGAACATCTTTTCATTAAAAAAAATATTCAAAATAGCGTTTTAGTGAAATTGGTGTTCCAAAGCGGAGTATTCACATCCTATACTAGGGTTAGCTATGTTTTGACAAAATAAGTTAATATTTCACTAATTTGTTCATTAACATTATTTAAGTAAACTTTAGAGTTGAAAATTACTGTTACAAATTGCTATAAATAAAATAAATTTTTCAAAATAGTTATTCAATATGGCATAAAAAAACACCTAGCTATAAAGGAAGTAATCTTTAAACTAGAGTGCACAAATGAAAATGGTGATAATAATCTCATTGTCACTTATAAGACCTGGGATTCTACCCACCTTAAAAATACCTAATTTTTCATTTTAGTTTTTAAGGGCTAGACATTAATAATTACTGTAATTGCTTTTAAAATATTTGTAACGCTTTTTTTTACTTTAAAAACTTTAAGAAATACGCTGCATTCTTTGTTCCAACTGCATTCCAAAGCCAAGATTAATGGTGCTTTTCCAAGGACAAGTTATCAAAAATCAAGGGCATAATATGAATATGTTAGCTAAAAATTAATGTTATTAAAAGCAGGAGTGCCAATTTTAAAGAAAGATTATAGTGTGAGAGTTTCTCTGTTAAATCTGAAACTTCAATGAGGGATACATAAAAAGCATTGTGGGAATGTGTAATATATAATGGGGTGGGTTTACTGTGTTCCAAATTTCAGTAAGTATTGGTTTACTGCAAAAGTTTGTCAAGTTTATTGGTGCTAGATGGCATCACATTGCTAAACCGAAGTGTTATTAACTTTGCATGTGTTGAGTTTGGATGTTGCTTGAAAGAAAGAATCCCAGCAAGTGCCTGGAAAAAAAATTTTGTTCTTAAAATTTTGTAAAGCATTAAAAATGACTTGGTTGGTCGATTTGGCATCTTGTCAAATTGTTTGGCTATATATATCATCCTATGAAAGGGTAGATGTGTTAATCTGTACAATGGCAACAAATGTAATGAAATCGTCAAAGTTTGTTATTGGGAGATGATGCAAATGTTCGTCCAGTTTAGGCATTGTTTGGCATCGCAAAACGGAAGTGTTATCTACTTCACACATGTTACATTTTAATGTTGTTTGAAAGAAAATTTTCAGCAAATTCTGTTATTGGGTTGTTTCTTAAATTATGTAAAGCGTTGAAAATGACAGAAAATAAGAAGCATTTTCGACCTAGTTTGCACTTTTATTCCCAAAAAGAAGAGACTGCTTTATAGACAGACTCTAAAGAAGATAGATATGTGTTATGTAGGGTGAAGGACAGATGGAGAAAGGTTGTTGAGCACATACTATATTGATTAATTGTAATTTTTAGTAAATACAATAATTTTTCTTCATTTTTTTCCAAAAAACAAGGAAAACTTTTGCATCCACACAATAGATTCAGCATTGCTATTAAAACCCCCTTCCTTTATATTTTTCTATGTCTAAATAAATAATTTTCTTAGCTATGCTGCATACTTAGACAACTTTTACATACCACTTTAGATATGTTATCAAATTTTTTTCTAAATCTTTAACTAGTAGCAATTACACTATGAAGAACATGACCAGTAATTATGTTGTGCAAATGTAATCATTGAATGCTTTATTGTTTGTTCATAACATTTATTTGTTCTTGTTTTATTTCAATTTGTCCCTTTGTTTCAGTACATTTCTAAATCGGATCGTGAAAACATTGCCAGACTACGGAACTGCATTCTAGCATTGATTGCACATAACAAACAACTGTCAGACACTATTATACTGTATGCTTTAATGGCTTCTACTGTTTATGAGGTAGGTACTATAGATCTTGATTGTGATTTTGAGATTTGAAGAGGTAGTAGAAATGGTTAATTAAAAATAATATTCCATGTGCATACTTTCCTAGTTTAATCTCTTGGAATAATAGTTGCTTTATTTGTAAATTCTTTCAAAGTTATCTGTGCACAATGTAATTAATGATAAATTCAATTTTGGCCGTATTCACAAGTCCGAGTTAACTTGAGAATCAGCGAGTTATCGAAAAAACCGTATTCACAAGTCCTGATCTGTGGTTTAAACTGCCGGTTCGGTGTTAGATTTTGATTCTCCGAAATCGGCGAGTAAACTCACGAGTAAGAGTTACGCATGCGCAGTACTACCTTTTTGCGAAGGATATTCTGCAAAAACAAAATGGATGACACATTTCATTATATGCAAAAGTATAGTATTCTTGCGACAAATGGTCACTGGATTGGACGTATCATTACGGAGCACCTGCTCCATAGCAGCTCATGTCCTCATCATAATATTGCTTAAATGGAAAATTTATAACATAATTTTATTGAAATTCAAAAGAAAAATGAAAATAAAATGTAGCTGCGTAATCTTAACAAGCAGCTTAGCGAAAAGATAGATGGCGCCACCTCTGTCCTCTAAGCCGGATAGAGCGAACGGTAGAAAACAACTATGGCAGATACAAATTCGTCGTAGAATAAAAATTATTCTGTTGATTTATTACGAAAGAAAGAAAATTGACAGTGCAAGTCACTTTTCACACCACCGACACACACCCATACTGACAAGTACAAAGATAATCGGATTACATACATCTGTCAAGACATTGTGTACAATTCTTTCTTGCAAAATTTTGGTTTCCATAAAAATCCAATTTGAAATTAAATACCTTTGCATTACTTTTCCCAAAACCATATTAAAATGCTGTATGAGTCCTATTTATTCACAATTTGGAATCAATTCTACGGCGAAGTACGTGCTTGATCAGTATGAATGCAGATTCGGGCGTCGTAAACAATACCATGTGATCGTGAGGTAGCCAATCACAGCGAGCGTCTCATTTTAATCCCTGGATCACTTAACACGCTGTTTGAGAATACCGTTCTTGCTAATCCTGAAGTTAACTCTTACTCGTGGATCAACTGATCCTCGAGTTAACTCGAGACTTGTGAATATGGCCGTTTGTGTTTCAAAAGTGCTGTACTTTTGATATAAAAGTAAGATGTATTTTAATTGGATTGTTGATAGCATCTTAGCAACCTTTCCATGGAGACAAATGGGGCAGTATTAACTGTAAGCCCTTTTTCGATGAGTGTGTTGTCCCCCTATGAGTTTGTATAAACCTCAGCATCGATTGGTAAACAGATTTGACCTGCTTTCAGTGACCAAAGAGAAATACTTATAACTTGTCAACCCAATTGATAGTGCTATCTCAAGTATCCTCAAAGTAGGGAAATAAAATTGTTTAATTTAAATAAAGCAATTGTTTATGATGGTCAACATGATCAAGTTAGTTTTTCTATTTATTTAGAAATAAAACAATGCTCCAATCAGATGGTACAATTAGCTTCCATGAGCTGGTATAGGGCTGCAGTAGCCCAGTTGGAAGAACATCAAATTAGCAACTGAAGGATTGCGAATTGGGGCTGGTGCTTGTCAAATCTGTTGTGCTTCAAATATCCTCACGTTGGTATGGTTTGGAGAGTGAACTGCCAGCTGAGGTGTGTTTCTGTCATCTGACCGTTGTTCAAAATTACGAGGCATTGTCCTTGGATTGATCCTGAACTGTTGCCAAACAGCATGTTCTGTTGCTCCAGTGTTGCGTTAATTGACTACCTACCATGAGCTGGTACAAGTTAATAAAATAAAAGTTTCCTATGGACCATACAATGACTAGGAGGGACGACAAGGAAATTCTCTATTAAATAACATAATAAATCCATCAGGCATTCTCTCTTTTGGCGATCTGAAAAAGTCGCCAAATTATTAATTCTCGCAACAGTCATTCGTGGATTATTAATGAGTAGAATATATTTGATTTAAAATAGCATACACCCTGTCCCAGGTTATTTCATTTTTACTATTATACCTCCAAGTGGTTTCAATGAAATATCTCATCCATCAATGTCTGACCAATTGTGCCAATGCTGAGATATCTAGTCATCAAGATATTGCTGACTTTTTTTATGACAAGATATCTCATCCCTCATATGGTCAGTTTTGTTCATGAGATACCTTGTTGAGACAGCAACCAAGAGAGTTAAATTTGAACAAATAAAAATCACCAGTTGTAAATCAAGATTTCAACTAATGCTCTGAACTCTTTTTACTCTCAAAGTGTTTATTGTTTTTGAATGAGTGCTCTTGGACTTGTTTTTCTACTATGAAATTTCTCTTGAACTTGATATACAAAGACTTAAAAAAGGAGTGTCTTCATTTTTGTAGGTTATTTTCCCTCATACACTACATATGCATCTTTGCTTTGTTACATGTTTTACACCATTGATATTCGACTTGTGTGCCACAAAAATAGCACTATGGTTTATAAATGTTTAATTGCGTAAGATTTATTTGATTTCAACAGTTGAGATTTGAACTTTTTACAAGTGTGTTTGCAAATCATTTCAAGTAATATTGTATTTTGTTAACCCATATAAATATACTATGGAGTATTATTTTTTGTTACTAAATATCATAAATACATTGTTTCTCAAAAAAAAATTTTAATAAAGGTTTTGTAAATTAAAATTATACTTATTTTCTTGTCAGATTGGTTACATATATATCTTTTGGTGCATTATGGAATTTTAGCAGTTACTTTATGTGTGGCATGAGATGAAAAATGTTGCAAATTGCTGCTTTGTGTTTATAAATTTTAGACAAATATAAATTTGTTTTTAGTTTCATTCCTTACTTTGATAGACCATTTACCTTATGCTAATACTTATTTCAGTGAGATTTTACTTTGCGCCATTAAACACTATCAGCATCAATGATACTAATACAATGAGCACATTGCTTCTTTCTATAATATGCTCTTACAAATGCTATTTTTAATTTCTGACATTTATAAAACAATTTTTTTTAGGTTAAAGAGATTTTGAAACCTGAAATAATGAAAATAGTTGTGGAGAATGTGATGCAAAGGATAGAACTTGAAGGACTGTAAAATATTTTTACTGTAATATTTTTAATGTTTTATATATTATATCTCATCTGTTCGTATTTGTTCAAATAAAATTGCAACTTCTCATACAAAAAAAAATCCATGAGTTATTTTTTCTCCAAAAAGTTTTAAGGTATTTCTTTGAAGCATTGAATATAAAGGCCCTGAAATCTTGAGATTACATTTTTGCTGATGGCCCAAGCAAGTGAATGATGAAAAAGTTTAAATTGTGTAAATATTTCTTTAATTTCAATAGTTCCTTTCGTTTTACTGGTTTAATTCAATTGGAACTTTTGACACCATACTCAAAAGACAATACCAGCAGGGATTAAAGTCGTCCTGTATATTTTTTAAACGTCCTATATTTCCGTAATTGCCCTACATTTCTTCATGGGTGCAGTTATTTTCCCCCTCCGTATTTTATTTCAATCATTCTGCTCATTGCCATACACACAGGCAAACGCCAATAACCTATCTGTTGTTCAGACTGCTATCACGTCGCAGTGAAAAGCGGTATCTAAATGGTTGTACATGCATAACAGTAAAACGACGTCACATTGTGCACTCAGTTTAAGATCCTTCATTGAACTGATGATTGGAACTTTCTTTATCTTATTTTCATTTATTAGAATGGCAACAACGCACTTGTAAACATCGGTGATGGTAACAATAACTTTTGAAAACTGTGTGCTGCTCATTCTCGTTATTCAAATTACTGAGTATCAAGCGTCGTATCTGAATTACATTTTGTTTTCGGAGTATTGGTATTGAAATTACTGGATTTTGCTAATTGCTATAGATATTGTGACGATTTAACAGCTGTGTGGTGAGAAATTGCTAAACAAAAAGTACCAACACAGTACTGCTTTCTGGAGCTTTTACTTACAACTTTTTACAGGTTATTTGTACATTTGTGAAGAGTTCAGATTGTAAATTGCACATACTGGGACTTAGTCGGTATTCTTCCTGGGACCTCCGAGTCTCGCTAAAATCAACCACACAGTTGAAATCCAAGCGTAGTGTCCACCTCGTTCTCTCCGAACTCGGGTCGGCCAAGGGGGTGGGGAACGTCCTCTCGTCTCCCATTGGCCTGTTTTCAAAGAATTCCAGAATGTTCTACCACCGCCGAGACGACTTGTTTCTGAAATTCTTCCGACCCCCGGAAACATCGGCACAGATGAAAGAGCTTCGGTTCTCATTCACCTTTCGAGAACCGGCACAGCACCATGGTGTCTGGACTGCCTGACGCCTCCATTGGCGGGGAGAAAGAGTGTGAGATGCTTTGACACAATAAAATAGAAACTTTTCGAATTTTGAAACCTTTTAATTTTAAATAAAATCACTTTGACGAAAAAAGTGTCTGTAATTAATATTTGTTACATAGATCAAGCAAATCTGCACCCAATTTTTTTATCAGATCGAAAAAAAATATATTTGTCACAGAATTTTGTTTGTTCCTTGAGGAGGGGGAAGGTTAAACACAGTTTGAGCAGAATCATTGTATTTCTAAATAGACTGGAGCAGCATATTTAGGAGCAATAAATAAACATTTTAAAATCTTAATTAAAAGTTAAAAAATTGCATAGTTGATCATTGCAATATTGCATAATCAGGAACAAATTGACAAATAAAAAGGCCCTGATAAGGCATTACATCAGCTTGTTGTAAGCTCACTTACCTTTGGAAAAATTATACCAGACATGCCAATAATCCAAATGTTACAGAAAAGTAAATTTAAAATGATCAGATAACATTTGTGCATGTTATTTTTTACTCAGGTCCAGGGGCATAACAATAGTAGATTGAGAAGAACGGACTAGTCCACAAATGCCAATACCAAGAAGGGTGCATTTTGGAAATTTTTGAGTCAAATCTCGTTGGGATTACCTGGAAAATTTTATTTGTAAAAACACTAATTTTTTCTGTCAGCCATTCTTTCCAAAACTTTAGTCTTCGAAAAATTTTAAATTTCCCTTTCAAAAAAAATCTTAAAGAGTTCTACAGACAGACCAAATTTCGTTTCTATAGGAAAAAAATTCTTTTGACAAAACAAGCTTTGATTCTATAGAAATGAGTCATTGAATTCTATAGAACTAATAGTAAAACGGCCTCATTCTCTAAAAAGTTTTCGTATGGGATAGCCGTACTTGTTGGTGGAAAATAATTTAATGCAGTTTATCACATTTTAAAAGGTTTGCTAAGCTATATTCAATGTAACTGGGTGTTTCTGAATTGTGACATTTTTAAACTTAAGAAAAAATAAAGCTTTTTCTACAGTAAATAATTCATGCATTAAAAATCGATACTACATTTAAAGTTTTCATTTGTCTATTTAACTATGATAACAAAATTTTAGTTAGGAACCTAAAATTCAAAAAATTATTCTATCCATTTCTGCTATAAATATTTATAGTTTAGTTAGTCTGCTCTTATTTTTTGAACTGTATCATTGAAAACTTTAAAAATGAAATTTGGTATTCACATTCTAATTTCGAACCCTATTGAACGTGTGTCCACAGCAGGAGAGTTGAAAAATCTATAAAGCGTTTCACAATATATCTTAATTGTATTTTTCATTAATGGCCTTATTAGCATAGGCTTTTTGGAAGATAGAGTTGACTCGAGAAGAGATGGTGAAAAAATGTGTTGTTGTATGAATCGAAATGTCTTTGTAAACTACTACCGCTGAAGTATCACAGGTATTTTAAAATGAAAGAATGTAATTAGATCTCGTATCAAAAAATTATAAAGCAACAAATCAATTCTGAAGAAAACAATTTACTGGCTCTGATAACTGATATTTAAGAAGCTATTTCATTTTTTAGCCTAATCAAGCTAACGTTGTGTTGTTCCAGTACGAGGTTAATTAAAAATACCAATACCTAATTAAACTAAAGTTTCCATTCTTATCACAATCACTAAATTTATCTAATCGTCACTGCTTACTTTCAGAAAGAAAAAAAAATTTACAGCTCGAAAAAAAGTTTTAAATTTGTATTCGATCTCGAGTTTTAACGCAAGTATATGAAATCCCTGATTTCGTGAAGGTTCACTAAAAGTTAAAACAAGTACTTTATGTTTCCTTTCGGGTGGAGTGGTCGTTCACGGTAAGACGTTTGTCGCCAACTAATTTTTGTCGCCAAATCAAGATGGCGGGCGAATTCCGTAACAGCAGATAGGGTTGCCATAGCAAAAACGGCACATGTGAAGAAAAGCCGCAAAAGGTGAAGGTTACCATATTTGGCGACAAATCGCCTTCTTACCGTGAACGACCACTCCACCGATTGGGTTGAATTTCATGTCACAAGAGCCAAGCTGTGACAAACATCAAGTGTTTGGAGCAACGAGAAGAGTTTTACTGACACAGAAGAGAAACTACACGGGGGAAAACAAACGTGCACTGTTTACAACTCTCAAGTTAGCGATACAAACTAATCAGATGGAAGACGAAGATTTTATTTCAATTTTTGTAATACTCTCGAAAAACAACGGTATCGCGTTTGATGGAGAGGAGAAGCGGTTTTGGAACCGGATGGTTGCGAGTCCGAAACTGGATCTAACCAGAACACCATGTACATGAGGGGGGGGGCTGAAGCACGTTAAATCCGCAATTGCCTCCAATGTCATCACCATTGGTGTAATGTGGAAGTTAGGAGAGTGAAGTACCAGCTCAAATATTTACCTCGTCATTTGAATGTAGTTAAAAATTACGAGGTGTCATTGGATCTTTCCGTTCGGGTTTGTCCCTGAACCGGTGTCGATTGCCCTTTGTGTTGCTCTAGTGCGACATTAAATCAACTACCAACCAAATATTCTCGTTTGATGCCAATGTCTGGTATGTTTTGAAATTTAGATAACCATTTTGATGACGTTTGGCATTTATGTAACTTGCAGAATTCTTAGAGGAAGCATTTCTTCCTAAATACAGTACCGCCATCTACATTTAGCTTGAAAAAAAATGCCTATCATAAAGAAGTCTTTCTCTTGTCTTGTGGATGGATGTAAAGTTTTTTCACTTCGCTTTCAAATTTTCAGCAAATTTAGCAATGCCGCCTTGATGTTTTAATGAACTATTTTGCCTGTGATAAGACCTCGTCATCTGACCATGGTTCAAAATTACGTGGTATTGTCCCTGGATTTTTCGCTAAGGGGACTAATCCCGAACCCTCGTCAATACTCCGTTGTGGTGCTCTTGTATGACGAAATTATATGACGCGAGTCAAATTATCTGTGACGAAAGTCCAACTGAATATGCATGTCAAATTGTTAATTTGGTAGCTGCTAACCACAGTCTATGCTGCTAACTGTAACTGCAATCTGTTAGTGTTAACTGTTATTTTACGGAGTGTCTATTGCGCCGTACAAAATACGGCTATATAACTTTTCATTCTATGTAGCCGTACAGCGCAGTTCCTTACTGCGCAGCTCGTAGAATGCGCATGGGCAAACTTTGTTTGGTGATTTCGCCAATCTAAAGTAGAATTCTAGCAGTCCTGATGAGCCATAAGTAAAAGCATTTGCCATTTTGAAGGACGTGGGATTATGTTTAATGAGTAGACGTCTTTTGTGTGCCGACCTAGTGTTTTTCCATTTAGAAGCTAAATTTATGTAAGCAATAATATTTTTATTTGAAATTTAATATTTTCATTGCTTTATATGCAAATTGTTTTGTTCCGTTAAGTTAGCTTGTATTTAAATGCTATTCTACGAATTACACTTTTTGATGGGCAGATGAAGGCTCTTAATTTGCTTATTTTTCCTTCATTTTATAACACGTTTTGAAATGTATTGTTCACTTGCTGTGCTAAATGGTTAATAACGTTGAGTTAGCTTGTTTTTAAGTGCTACCCAACGGAATTGACTTTATGGCAGGCAGATGAAAATTCTCGGTCAGGTGCATATTTTACCTATTTTATTCCTGCATACCCCTTTGTGTGTTGTATTGTTCATTTGCTACGTTAAATGGGAAACAACGTTGAGTTAGCTTGTTTTTAAGTGCTACCCAATGGAATTTCCTTTTTGGCGAGCAGATGAAAATTCTCGGTTCGTTGCTTATTTTACCTATTTTATTCTTTATTTTCCTGTTGTGCTCAGTATTGTTCCTTTGCTATGTTAAATGGTGAATTCCGTTGAATTTAGCTTGTTTTTTAAATGCAACCGAATGAAGTTTTTTTTTGTTGGTTGGCAGAAGAAAATTCTTGTTCAATTGCTTTCTTCCCTACATTTTAAATGGCCCTTTGCACCTTAAAACCCTAACCAAGTTATACATTTTAAAAATGAGTTGTCCTTTTCCATAGTGTATTGTTATAATATGGTAACTGGTTAGGTAGTCCCTCACTCTTTCCAGGGTGATGGCACAATGATTATGCCCACTGTACTAGAAACCTGTGAGCTGTAGGAAGTGAAGGTGTGATTCCTCTATTGTATTTATCTTCTGTGTCAGAAAAATTTTCTTTATGTGCATGTCTATTACTTGATGTTTGCAGCAAATGCATTGTTCACTTTATTCATTATTTGCAAGTTCCGTTGAGTTAGCTTGTTTTTAATGTTACCTAGCAAAATTAATTGAGAATATTTTGCGTTTAAATAATATTCCTTTTTCTTATAGATGTGATGTATGCGTTTCTTTCATCAAAATTTTTGCAACCACCAAAGTGAAAATTCTCTTGCTGTGTTAAATTGTTCTGCTAGTTTGTTAAATATGTTGAAAATATCTTTTAATTCCTTTATTGTGAGTTCTTTTAGGTGGAAACAAGAATGTTTTGACAGTAAATATGAGCCCAAATGCCTTGACACATTTTACAAATTATCTCAATTTTAATTGTTATTGTAAGATAGAAAATAATTCAAGAATTTATTTTGCTTGAAAAAACCTGTATGTCCCATTTCAGCCTCTACTCCCAACCAGCTGTCACTGAATTGATGTAGGATCACATGAGGGATGAGCACGTTAAAAAGAACAAGGTGATGCACTCTTAGATGTTGAAATTCGTTCTCTTCGTGTGCTTCATGGATGAAATAAAAATAGGATATGAATGATTTCTTGCGTGCCAATTATTATCTGTTCAAGGACTTTCCTTCAAGAAAAGCAGATTATCATCATTCATCCATAAAAACTTTCAAGGGGATCAGACTCCTGTGGCATGCTTGGTGTAGATGCTCTTATAACAATTTGTCTAATTTCTCATTGGAATTATTTGCCTCACGTTTGTGTGGATACAAAGAGTTCAGGACCCTAGGAGTTGGCATCTATAGTAGAATGACAATTGATTGTAACAAATATTTCTTTCTACTCACTAAAAACCGGCAGAAGTTGAATTTCAAAGTATTTTTTGGCTAATTTTGATTCTTTACAGTTGGAAGGTTATGGAGGTTTGAACTGATGCCTTTCAAGAGGGGGATCAACACTGTTTAAAATTTGTTTTCAGTATGTTAAAAACTAGTATGGATGCCCTCGCTTCTTAGTTTAAATAGTAAACCCTTCTAGCATAAAGCCCTTCTTCGTAATTTCTAGCATATCTTTTCTTTAGCATAAATAATCGCTCTGTCGTTTTTGAAAAAAAATGTGTTTAAACATTGACAAATAACTGTTCATAGACAAAACGAAACTATTGTAAAACAACTTTCGTTTCATCTAGTAATAATTGACAACTTTCTGTCATTGCGACAAAATAATATTACTTTTTTTATGTAATTAATACAATGTTTATATTCTATCGAGATAATGATGCAGTTTTTTATAAAACCTTTAAAACTTATGTTACATCACATTCGACAGTTGATCCTTACAGCACTTATTTTCAGGTGAGAAATTATCAATTTCTGAACTAAGATTACACATATCTTCAGAGTCATAATGTGGCTTGATCAGATGTTCAATCGGTACATTTATTAATGAAAAACAATTATTAAATTAAAGATAAGTAAAAACCATCAAAATTTAAGCAATATAACCATATCGTAAGAGATACCTACTCCGAAACTTTAAAATCTTTGAACAATCACTTGTATAAAAGGTTTGGATTACATCTTTTTTTTTTAATATTTATTTTACTTTTCGAAACTTCAAACACATAGGAGTCTTAAGGAAAGTTAATCAAAATAGTCATCGCCAAGACAATTACATGGTGGACCGAAAAAAAAATTTCGCTGGCTAAATAAATTACTGTAATGCGAAAATCGTGTGTATGGCACACCTTAGGACTGTGAAAATACTTTTCTAAATCAGACAATTTTCAATTTGCATATCGTTATTCAAGCTACATAAATTTCCAAAATTTGAGGAATTTCGTCTCAAATCTAGCGTACAGATTAGTCCGAGACCCTTCAAATTTTAATGAAACTTGGTGTAGCAAGTGACATTACCATAGCTATGAATGAAAATAATAACTTAAAAAAAGTTTTGTCCTTTATTCAAAAGGTTATTAAGCTTCAGTTATTTAAAGCTTAAATGAAAATGTACTGCATCTTTAAGATAGCTAATTAATTTTTGGGAAGATACAGACTTGGTAATCTCTCATTTTAAAGCTATTTTATTGGGATTTAATTTCTTCAATTTAATATAAATCGTAACGCATTTTAATTGTATTAGGTCTTTTTAATGTATCGAATTTTACAAATAGAATATTTACAAAAGGTGCAGCTTTAAAAATTTGGAAAAATTTAACAAATTACGTTGTACATCTTTTCCCCCCCCCCTCCCCTAAAAAAAGTTTCAGTGTTGGTTCTCTTAATGGGGAAGGAACAGGTGTCCCTTTTTTCCAATACCCAACCACTCACCTGTTTGTCTTCGGCACTACAAGATAAGAACTGATAGTTATTTGTGAAGAAGTGTTCAGTTTCCTGCTACTCCTAACAGGAACAATCAGTGGCGGATCAAGTCAAGTGGGGACCCCAAGCGGTAAAAATTTCGGGGCCCTCAATCTCAAGTTAGAAAAAAAAGTTTCAAGAAAACTATCCTTAAGTTATTAACAAAAAAGAAAAGTAATCAAAATATTTTCATACCCACAGCCCATTAAATAAACTTATTAAAAAAAAAAAAAAAAACATTTTTACATGAATTTTCGTCTTACTTTATTTCATGCAAATTCGTCAATTATTTTGAAGTGTCAATTCGTTTTACGATTCCTTGCTCTATATACAGAATGGTCATATTAATTAATATTTCTTCTACCATAGAACTCCTAAAATTATTTTTTACACGCTTTAAAACAGGAAACAACCTTTCTCCTGTTGCAATAGAAAAGTAAATTGTTAAAAAAAATTTCAATAATGTTTCAGCGTTCGGAAATGTGCAAGACATTTCTTTATCGGCTCGATAGATGACTCGTGTGGTTTATATGTGTCCTCGTTTTCTTTAAGAAATATTAAAAAACTAGCCACTGCGTGGCTAGAACGACGTTGCCCGTGCCCGTGCAAACCAATAACACGGGCAACACCGTGATGTAGGGTATTAAGCTGGTGTAAAATTTTCCTCAGATTTCAAATCCGTTGAAGATATATTCAATTAAAAAATTATTTATTTAAAGAAAATCGTATTTTTAGGTACCAATCTAAACTGAAATTTTTCGCAGTTTTCCAATCCGTTGAAATTAGTCTTGGAGATAGAAAAAAGAAGTGTGACTACAATTAAAAGATTTATCGTCTGCTGGATAAACATTTCTCCGCGCAAAAGCAAAGCGGAAACGAAAAAAATAATTTTCTCCACGTTCTGCATATGAAAAAACTTGCCATAATTCCAAACCTTAACTGCAAGGTCGCATGAGTAGAAAATGTTATCCGCGTTTGAAAAATCGATTGAGAATAAAAGTATCAAATTCACATTTAAAAATCTTCTAGATTGAATTTTAAAATTCGCCGCTACACAAAAATTGCAAACAATTCGGACTACCTGTGTGCCAAATCTCATTGCTGTAAGTGCCATAGAATTGTCAGGATTTTGCGGCTCCAAACAAACAAACACTTTCTTTTATTACAGTACAGATGATCAAATTCGTCTTCAAAAGTACAAACACCCAAGTCATTTTTGTAAATATTCTTCAACTTTTTTTTTATCGTGTTCTTTTTTTTTTACTGATAAATCCCAATAAAAAATATTCGAAAAGGCTCCACAACAACTCCATACGTTCTTTGAGATAATTCTGCCTTGGTGTTATCACATATGAAAAAAATCGAATTAATTGACTATGAAATTTTCTCTCATTGTAAATGCATGTCCAACTCCTTTGTTTTCATTAAAAAAAATAATAAACACTTTTTTTTTTATTTGTTGTCTGCGAGTTTAACCATCTTTCACATTAAATGACAGCCCTGATAAATCAGTTGCCTCTTTTTCAACTTATCTTTAAATTATTGATAAAATTTACTTAATGACTTCAGGATAGATAACCTTTCAATAGTTCGCATTCCACTGGTTGCAGTTATTTACTAATAGCATTTATCCTTTATAACATAGTATTGCAACTAACTGTCATTAGGGAGGTTTCATATTTGTTCATTTTCCTCAGAAGTGAAGTCGCCTCCAATATGGTAACTTTGTTTCTTCGGAATTACAAATTCCAGGTAAAGCCTCATATATATGGGTGAAACCAAGTTTTATAGTTAATACAGCATCTGCTTTTGCTGACCATCGTATGTTAGGAAGTCTTTTCATTGCTCATAAAGACGCACATTGTAAAGACACACACACACACTGTCACAACTTTTCTCGAACCTTAATGAAAAAACATTTCAAGACCTCGGGGCCCTACGCGGCCGCTTACCGCTTAATCCGCCACTGGGAACAATCACAAGCATCCATGCACTTACAAACAGTGATTTGAGCCAGGGATCTACTGGTGGCAGACAAATGCTTTTAAGATAATATGTTGTCATAGAGCGGGTTCACTCATATTACTGTAGCATAAACACTCATATTACACTATTCATTCAAACACGAGATAGCCTGATGTAGCGTTCTTTCAGTCAAAAGTTCAGCACTTCCCTCCACTTTTGGGTTTTAGTCCACATAAGTCAGTCCTCGGTATAAAGACAATCAATGCCAGGGACATACTTTAGTTTTAAAACAAAGTCATTTTTATACATTTTAAACAGATCACAGCTCAAAACTGCACATTGTGGTAGAGTAGTCTGGAAAAAACTAAAACCTTGATTACCAACTATTATACTTGACTACTTAAGCACTCGCTAATAAAACCTCTAATCCAATTAAACATGTATGATTTTACACCAATTGAAAAGAGTTTTAACAATTTCCCTCTATACTGCATCGTAAACTGACATCAAATCAACAACTGCTGTCATTACATGCTTGTTTTCCAGCGCATTTTTAATAGCGTTTAGCTGAAATTTCCATACTCTGTTCTTCGGTAAGTGTGAGCAAGTAGTAACAAGAGCTACCAAAAACCAATAAAGGATATTATAGGATTATTTCTATCTTTTAAATTAATGCATACATCAATTATCTCGGGTGGGAGTTATGGATAAAAATCAGTTACCAAAAATTTCAGATACTATAAGTCAATTTAGTGGATGTGGTGATTAAAGCCTAACCCAGGTTTTTCAGTCTTTTCTACACCCCCAAATGTGATTAATGACTTCTGAAAATTTATTTTCAACTTCTGGTGTAACAGTACTGAATTCACTTTGCAAATTACAACAGTAGAAAGAATTCAATAAACAAGGGTAAGTATCTTCAAAATCAAATTTATCTATGAACCAAAGAAAAAAATTCAGATATCCCAGGCCCAATATGAAAATAAAAATAATTTTCAAACTGCTTTAGAACTATACCTTTTTCATGAAGACCTTTTTGGAATGCAAAAAAAGACTAATTCAGTTGAGCAAGAAAGAAATTCCCACATCCAAGCATATTGACTAATATTGTGTAAATTTTTGAAGTAAGTAATAGTTAAAACTATTTTCTTGTCAACTGAATTCACATTTTCAGTTTCCATGTGTTTAAAAATTATATTTGTATTTAAGTCAGCTAGATTTGTGTTCAAAATAAGATTTTTGTGAATACTACGTACTTTATGTTGGTTGTACCGAGGGGCGCCAACCAGAGAGAACCCCGACACATCATTAATTATTATTACTGTAATTATTGATCAGATATAAAAATAAAAGTATTTAATATAATTTCAAAGTACACATAAAAATTTCTTTTACTAAAACGGTAATTTATCTTCATACATAACTTTCAAAATAGCTAGTCGCATGAATTTTGGCTAAGTTAGAAAATAAAATTTATGTCTATTCAAAAGTAAAAGAGAAATTAAAGGTATAGTAACTTAGAGTTATTATGTAATCGGGGGTGCATTTGAATTATTCTGATGAAAGGTTGTTCACTGTTCCTATTATGCCCAGCTAAATTCTAAATTGAAATACTTAGCTTTGTCAATGGTGAAAAGGGATTTACAAACTCGGTTTTTTTTTATGACTAACCAAATGCATTTGTATTGCAGAATCTGAGAACTTAGAACCCGAAATTGGAAAGTTTCATTTTCGGAAGGGTTACGTGTAAGCCAGTGAATGGCTCTGGGAGCTCAAAAATTCACCCCAGAAGTATTGTTTTCTGATATTTAAAATATTTCTTCACATGAAATACTCTAGATGCATGCGTGAAGGCCTTTATTTCATTCATCTTCAAGAAAAGTAATGGTTCATAAATCGATATTATTTATGAACTATTATTTCTTACATGATGTAATAATTCATTGAATTAATTTGATCTGTTGTTGTTGCACATCCCCCTGGTGTAGGAAAGCCTACACCAGGTCCAGAAGGCCCCGTCGTGCCAGATCCCCATATACCTGCAAAAAGTCCTGATCAACCAACAGCTGCTTATACGAAGCGCCAAGACAGAGAAGAAGGTGATCAGGACTGGCAGGTAGGGAACAGGAACAAGGAGGGAAAATTCTCTCCCCGTTCTGAAATTTGATACTTTTAATTTGATCTTGAAGTATAAAAGCAATATTTTTGGGCATTCGTTTTCTTTTCTCTCTCTTAACCAGCTTCTGACATGTACTTAAAGTGCTAATACCCAGCAATGACACAAAGTAAAAGGGAGCTTTCAGAAACAAGGGTATTTAAAATATTTGCTTATCTCTCCAAGCAGCTACGATGAGATATCTCGTCAAACAAGATATGGCTAATTTTTCTGAAGAACAACTAGTCAAGATCTTTTGTTAAGAACGATCCGTTTGAAAAGAAATCTAACAGATTTCACCTCGTGGTTTGTCGTTTTCATTCCCTTTAGGAAGCACAGGTGCATCGCGCGTGTTAATGGTTTTTCTTGTTGTCTAGAGTGAGTTGCCCGAGACTTTTGAATGATAGGGGTCATTGTTGTTCGATTGAGTTGACAGAAGATTGATGTTTCGGTTCAATTGGTTTTAAGAACAGTTTTTCTGTGTCCTCATGTTTCGAAGAATTTTCTTTTGCATGTGATTCTCTCTCTAATGTTGTTCCTATCTCTAAATAAGGCACACAAAGAATTCTGCATCTCTGTTATGGGCATCTTCAGTTAACAGTTTTGCTTCATAAAAGGCTTTGTCAAGAAATTACCTGAAGTACTGGGCTTTTAGTGAATGCACAACTCGGACTCTGTGAGACTTGGAGACTGCAGTCACTGTTGGGAGAGCCTTGAGTAGACTTTTAATCCAGAGACTTCAACTATACAACTGAATATGAACAGCGAATTATATATTGCGGAGATTGTCAAAGGCATACCTTGTCTTCTAAGAATGGGATATAGACATAGAGTGCTCAGAATAAATGACTGTTGCACCAGCTGGAGTAATTATCCACAAGAGGGCGAGAGAAGACGTAGTTACTCTAGTAAAATACGCAGTCATTTTAAAGAGTCTCATCCTTTTCATTTAATACATTTTAAACTAATTATTATCTCTCTAAATTTCCAATTTCTTCAAACATCTGATATGACCTGAGTGTCAAAAATTCAGAAATGAAAAATTCTGTCATTTAACTTTGGAAGTTAAAAACACACTTAAGTTAAATTAAACACATCCCAAAATAACAAACATTAATGTCATTTTTGTAAATATCCTTAAACTCTCTTTTTTGTCGTGTTCTACTTTTAATCCTGTCTTGGTGTTATCACATGACATAAAATGCATTGACTGTGAAATTTGCTCTTATTGTAAATTCATGTCCGACTTCTTTGTTTTTATCAAAAAACATTTTTATCTTTTGCTGTCTGCGAGTTTGTCCTTCTTCCACATTAAATGATAGGTTATTATGATAACAGTTGCACCACATTAACCTTATAAAACAGTTGCTCTTTTTCAGTTTTTTCAAATTCTCTGAAATTATTGATAAAATTTTCTAATGCCTTTAATAGGATGGATCTATTCAATAGTTTGCATTCCACTGATTGCAGTGATTTACTAGTAGCACTTATTCTTTGTAAAATAGTATTCCTAATAATTGCCATTGGATCAGTTTCATATTTGTCTGTTTAAGAAGTTGTCTCCGATATGGAAAGAAGAAGGAGGAGGGGAGGGGGGGGGATTTGATTCAGCTTTCCAAGTTTGTAAAACAAGGGGACACAGAGGGCTTAAATTTCAATAGGGATAACAGAACAAGGGGTCATGGGTATAAATTGAATAAGACACATTTTAATCGGGATTTAAGGAAAAACTACTATTTTAATAGGGTAATAGACAGTTGGAACGCGTTGCCAGAAAATATAGTTAATTCAAAGGGAGTGTACGAATTTAAGATACAATTGGATAGTCAGTGGGAATTCATAAACAAAGGACCAGCCTTGTTGGGCTCGAGCCTGTAGCTGGTCGTCAATATTTGTATTTCTTTTCTTCTTCTGAATTACAAATTTCAGTTAAAGATTCTTTAACATGGGTGAAACTAAGTTTTACAGCTAATATAGCATATGTTCTTGTTGACCATCTTGAATTAGAAACTCTTTTCACTGCACTTAAAGATGCACATTGTAAAGACGCTGGCACAACTTTCCTCGGACCCAAATGAAAATACATTTTGTGGGCCCTACGCACCCGTCTCTGCTTGAGGGTCATTGACACGAGGTACAAACCGCAGATTTTTTTCTTCCTCGAAGTCTTCGAATGAGCAACTGAAGAACGAAGTGTTTTCCCTTCAACTGTCCCATAACTCTTACCCTCCCCTCCCCATAAGAGACGCTGTGCGTCCGGTGGGACTGGAAGGGGCGAAGCGAAGAAGTGAGAACAGAAACTAAGCAGATCTGATCATTCCTTTGCTTTTTGATCGGAAATTTTTTTCGTCAATCTGAATTTTAAAGATACAATCGAGGGAATTTGAATAAAAAAAATTAACGTTATATATATAAATGTATGATTTTGCTTTGAATGTATTTTTTTGTATCATTTTTATACCATCTAAACAGTGCACTGTTACAATTCTGCTCAACTAGGTAACACATTTCAATAATTTGATAATGGTATTCAACTAGTTACCATCGTCCCAGCCTAAGCCATTCGGTGCATCGCCACGTAATTTTGAATCACGGTCAGATGACGGGGCAACATCTGCGCTGGCATCCCACTCTCCAAACATCCACACAAACCCAAACTGAGGACTTTTAGGCCATTACAGATTTACGGTGCACCAGCCGCCTCTACACCATACGCTTACAAATATCCACGCCCTGACCCGGTTTTGAATCAGGAACCTTCCAATAATTTGATAATATTCAACAAGTTACCACCTTCCCAGCCTAAGCCATTCGGTGTATCGACACGTAATTTTGAACCACGGTCAGATGATGAGGCAACATCTGAGCTGGCACCCCACTCTCCAAACTTCCACACCTACCCAACGTGAGGACTTTCGGCCACGACAGATTTAAGGTACACCAACCGCCTCTACACCATACGCTTACAAATATCCATGCCCTGACCCGATTTCGAATCAGGAACTTTCCAATAATTTGATAATATAATAACTTTATTTTAAAACGCAGAAGAATAAAAGTGTATGAAAGCTCAGTCAGGGGTTACATGAACAAGAAAAGTTGAAACTCCTGCAAAAGCTTTTTATCAGAAAAAATAATTATTGATTAAATGTTTTTAATTGTTTTATCACCTTTCTTCTACTGAACTTGGTTTTAAATTTATAATATCTAACTTTACTGTAATTATCATTACTGAGGGCAGGAGGGGGGGGGCAAGTTTCAAGTAGCCCGGGGTGGCTAACCTTTTACATACCACACGCCAATTTTTTTTCACATACGAATTCATATGCGTCTTACAACTCGAGCACCTTTTTTACTTTCTTAAGTTTTCATGGTCCAGGCATATTCTTAATAACCTTTTTAATAAAGGTATGTTTATGCACATAATTAACATTTTTAAATGAATTAATTATTGTATGTAAAACAATATGTATTACATCACATAAACATTACTTTCCATTAATGATACTTTTGAGACTGGGTTTGGCTAGTCTGAATGTTTGGTGTTAAATTTGGTACTGAGAACAGAAGAGAATTTTTTTAATTGAATCAGTCAATCGTGACTTTCGTTTTGCTTTTCATGAATGTAAATTTCATTAATGAAAATACTAGTTCACATCTATATGTCGTTCCTAATAATTACAACAGAATAATTATAGAAAACGTCCACAGGAAAATAGACAGAGAGGTTTTCTTGCCTTTTTGTTAACCTATTTGTTTCTTTGAATACCTTTTTGTCTGCCAGACACGAAAGCATAAATTTAAACTTTTCAATTTGTCGGAACCAAATTGTTCTAGAATCAAAAGGAAATATCTGGAATACAATGTTTTCACAAAGGAAATCAAAACACTTATATGCCTTTGGATTTTCTTAATTGCAGGCTTATTAGAAGAGTACTTTGCTTTTGTGAATATTAAGAGGTTCTTTCTATTGAAGTTTAGCTTTCTATTTAACCTTAGTTTATTTTGTTCCAAAGGGTTTACTATTTAAACTATGAAGTGAGGGCATCGATACTAGTTTTTAACATACTGAAAACAAATTTTAAAGTGTTGATTCCCCTCTTGAAACGCATCAGTTCAAACCTCTGTAACCTTCCAACTGTGAAGAATCAGTGCCAAAATTAGCCAAAAAATAATTTGAAATTCAACCTCTGCCTGTTTTTAGTGAGTAGAAAAAAAAATTTGTTATAGTCAATTGGGGGGGGGGTTATTCTACTATAGATGCCAACTCCTAGTGTCATGAACTCCTTGTATATCCACAAACGTGAGATGCAAATATTTCAAATGAGAAATTAGATAAATTGTTAAAAGAGCATCTACACCAAGCGTGCCATAGGAGTTTGATCCCCTTAAAAGTTTTTATGGTAGACCAAGGAACCTCAAACATAAGGGGTAAACATAACGAATAATAGAAATAACCAAATATGCAAAATGATTCGATCTCTCTTAATAGACTACTTTACCAGAAGCCTCAAAATCAGCGCAATTCTCTGAATGCGTGATAAATTTATCTTGCAATGACGAACAAAATGGCGTGGAACTTTATTATCGCACAACTTGAGCGTAAAGGAAATCAAACGATAAAAATTAAAGAGTCGATAAGAATTATAGAAAAACGATAAGAATTATCGATAAAATTCAGTAATTAAAAAAAAACAAGGGCAATAATTTTTTTTTAAAGTTGGAGTACGGGAACTTTTAGGACACCCTGTACACAAAAGATTCAAAAGAGAATACGAAATGTCTAAAATAAATATGTTGGTATTTCATGATCAGTAGATGTAGCGTTTTTTGCATTTCAGGTTAAAATGTCCCACACAAATGTTAAACAGCAATGTCCAATTAGTCCCCCAGAAGATAATGAAATTAACCTAATTTGGGGCAGCATGACCTATAGCAGTCCTTGCGCCATTAAATAATAAACAAACAGAAACAACATAGTAAAAATAACAGTATAAAAATGAATTAATCGATACATCGGGTAAATATGCAATTATCTCCAATCAACACCCCATTAAAAATTTTGTACCCCCCCCCCAGTTTTGAATCCTGGATAAACTCCTGCTTCCATATCACATTTTATTGTGTTGGATATAAAACCTTTCTGTATGTTTTGCGGTGGTTTGCAAATAATAAAAATTGGTGTTTGATTAATTGTTTTTTACAATTTGAATTTAAAATGTTAAAAATAATTTAGACAACTACCTATCCATACAAACGTTTACGTGTAACCACATTTTTACTCAAAGAAAGCAAATTAATATTTCAATGAAATGGATTAAAATATTTTAGCCTACATGTGATTGTGATTTTAATATGCCAGCCAAGTAAAGGCACTTGCAAAACAATTCAAACTTGAATGTTTCAAGTACTTTATCTATCTTTCGAAATGGTTAAATAATATGGTAGATACTACATGAAAATGCACTTTTACTGAGCTTGATGTGAAGAGATATCCAATTAAATTTTAAATATGGAGGAAAATCTGAAATTGTTAGTAGAAATTGAATCTTGATTTTTACGATAGGGTCTTTAAAATGGAAAAAGAACCTTTTCCAATAACTTATTTTATTGGAGACGTGAGATTAAAACTAGTAATACTCATTGCTCTCAAATGGTAAATCAAGTATAGCAAAGAAGTGCAAAATTTTAATGCGTACATTTTTTTTCTCATCCAAATTGCAAATCATCTCTCTCAAGCATATCTGCAATAAAAAGGATTTTTTTCAACTGTTCACATGAGAATTCGGACCTGGTTTTAAAAAGAAATGAATTATTTGATCAAAACCTGTTTTCGTTAGCAAAATGTAGTCAATTTGGCAAATATTTCACAATTTGATGGATTTTAAATATTTGATCATTTGTTGTATGTTATTAAAAAGGAATTAAAAAATATATATATAATTTTTTTATTTGTTTATTTAAAAACATTTATACGCATTCCTCTTTTGTGAAAAAGAATTCTTAATAATGTGTGCAAAAGTGGCTAAAAATAAACAAAATTACTCCATTATAAAACAAAAATGCAAACTTGTATTTCTTCTTTAAAAATTCATGTCATTAAATCTATGGTTCGGAACACAAACAAAACATGAAAAATATTTAAAAGACAGTTTGTGCAAATTTTCCTGAATTGACCAGGAACACATTTCATTACTTTAATTTCCAATCACTTGTTATTATCCATCCCATTCCGCGCACTTTGCGCCATAAAACCCAACCATTCATTTTTCCCGCGGTCATTTCCACAACCCATCCTCGATTCATATACGGAGAATCTTAAAAAGGCGGGAAACGGTAGGGAAAATGCGTCTTCCTTCCACAAAAAAGGATTGCCTTTTTTGGCAGTTTATGGCAAAGGCAAAATGAATCAAAATACTACATAATCGCCAAAAACATGAATGACTCTCTTTGCCGTCTAACGGCAGAAGTGAAAATACTGCGCAGTAAGGAACTGCGCTGTACGGCTACATAGAATGAAAAGTTATATAGCCGTACTGTACGGTTCAATAGACACTGCCGTTATTTTATTTTCATGCTGGTGGCGATCGTGTTCTCTCCGCATGAAACATAATTTAATTTCGTATTCTTGTACAAAATAAATTGTTAATAAGTTTTTGTTATTTTGAAAAAAGAACAAATCACACCCAAATCATGAGTGCGCCAACGTTTAATGATGCAACAGATGAAGAACAGGTAGGAGATTTATTTGCTCGAGTTCCAAGCATATTGCTAAACTGTAGGATTCTAATGTTTGAACTGTCATCAAATTTCCTCTTGAAAGAATCAGTGCAAACCACACATCTTTGATTAAAAAACATTTATTTTTTCTACGCTGTACAGATTTCTTTACTGAAAATCAATATTTTTCAAGTTGAAAGTGAGAAAATTGTTATAATCGTTATCACAAAAGCTACTTAATTGCGGTAACTTCAATTCATACATGCTATAAAAAAATAACTGATGGTTTCGCTTTGTAATCGTATTTCTTTAAACCATGCACCATGTGTTTTTTTAAATGTATAAAACTTAAGCATTAGGATATTTGTCGCTTCTTAATTTTTTATTGGCACTCTGTAACCTTTCTCTGTTTTTCCTATACAAGTACACTATTCGGATCGCTTTTATTTGTTTGCAAACGTATCACAAGAGCTTTGAGCAGACCTAGAAATTTTTTACTGTTCAGTTTAAAAAATTACCTGTAGTTTTAAATAAAATTGAAAATTTTAGCTTTTTAATGGTGTTATGTATTTTTTAAACAAATTATAATATGATTATGTATTTCTTGTCTTGAAAATAAACATTTTGTCTTCGAAAAAGTGTTTAGTGAGTTTCTGCTCTAAGCCAATGAGATAAAGTGTTTATTCCATAGTCCTATTTCAAATTACATGATAGTTGAAGATTATCACTTCTCATGGTGTTATACATTTAACTTAAGGTAGGCTGATATTGCTATGGATTAAAAATTTTACCTGCTAGCTTTGTTATTTTTCATGGCAGCATAACAGGTTTGTCCACTCATTGCAAAGCCTGCAAGCAAGGTAGCATAGGTTTGGGTACAACTCTACCATATGCCTCGATTGGTGGCAACGCTCTTTTTATGCTTTTTGGCCTACTTTTTACGTTGCCAAGGAAATGAGTCTTAGAAAAAAATTCTTTTCAAAACAAAAACAGAATTCTAGTGTAAAGAATTTAACGGGAAAAGATACAAAACTTTGAAAAACATTCTTACACAAAAGTCCATCAAAGAATTGCACTTTTCGCTTAATAATTCTGATTTAATTAAACCGGATCCCTTAAGGAAATAAATAAAACATGCTTATTCTGACAAAAATGTATGCAAAATGACGATTAGCCACTGCTTCACATCCTAAAGTTTGTCTTCCAACAGAAATATTAAACTTCAAATTTCACGAAAGAATACCTTGAAACTTATCTATAACACTCAATACAAAAAGCATGTTTAAATAAAAAAAAAAGGTAACTATTTTTTTTCTCAAAAGAAAATAGCAAGAAACAATACTACTTGATGCGATTGCAATCGACCGTGACTAAAGTCAAACTAAATGCATCCAATTTGCACAAAATGGAAAAAAATTTCTAAGAACTAATGAAATCAAATGACAGTATAATGGAAATAAAAAGAACATTCTAGAATATTTTAAATAAAAATTTAAACCTTCAGGTTGCCATAAAAATGTGAATTAATAAAGATGGGTTGCCATCACTTGCTTCAAAAAGTGCACCAATAGCATTGCCACATATTGATGCATATAGTAAAGCTGTACGTAAGTTTGATTCCTGTAGCTACCCTTGGTGTTATTTTCCCTTCTGCGTCTGTGAAAACTTTTCTTGGTCATGTACTATGTCTATTTTTATTACTTGATGGTAAAAAGCATTGTATTGCCTTTGCTAGTCTTTATGTAATGAAAACCTCTGACAATCATGTTCCATGGCCTTATTACATAATTTGAGTTTCTTCTCTGATTTGGCAAATAATTTTCTAAGTTATTAGTGACTTAATTTCTGCTGTTGCCATTCTAATGCTTTTCAAACAAAATTATCAACTAAATTTGCATTTTCCACCACTTATAATTAATGAACTAGTGATCTTTTAATTTGATTGTGCAATTATTGTATTTTATCATCCATAGCTGAAACTACATGTTTTTCAACTTAAATGGAATTAAATTATAAATTTCAAATTTTCCTCATGAAATTGTTTTTTTATGTTTCAATTTTGCAGGTATTTAATTTTTGAATTCAATTTATGTATCAAAAATATTTTGATGGTGTGTAAAATAATCTTTTTATAATCAATCTTGTATGCAATTGTATCTATTTTAGATTGATCTGTATATTTGTTCAAATTATGAAGTGCAACAAAATTACCAAAATAAGAATTTTTGTAGCTAATACCTTTTTATGGGGCTAAAATATAATATCCAAATGGATTAATTAATTAGTTAAAAAAAAAACTCGTGAATACAAGTAAATTATTATTATTTTTTTAATTTCTTCAAATGAGAACAATAAAAAAATCTATATTTTTACTGGGCTGCCATTACTTCACGAGCCGGTATTTGTAAATGTAGTTTCAAACAAGTCATTCTTGACTCGTAGCTCTTTTATGTATGAGTTGCTAGAAATTGTATTCCAGTGAGACAACTTTTGAGTTATTAAAATATATTTAACATCAATTTTTATATTTAGTATCAAGATCTGCGGTGCTATTTGAAAAGTCTGGGTGGTGAGATATCGGAGGAAAATTCCGAGGAAGGCTTTTTAATTGACTTGCAAGATGTCATTAATTCGTGTGATTTATGTCTGCGAGAGGCTACCGAAGCAGGTAATTAACACATTCTTCCTTTTTTCAGTTCTTTTTATGAGGATTGTTTTAATTTATTTTGCTTTTGGGGTATATAAAATAAGTGTTGATAGAGATTTAAATGAAAATTTATTTACATTTTTAAAGTACTTTTGTTTGTAGTCACTTTTTAGACTAAAAATGTCCTCCGTGATGTCATTTGCCACTTGGATTATTCGATTTTTCTTTTCAATGGGCTGCAGTAGCTTGGCCAGAGGGGCAGCAGATTAGCAACCGGGGATTACCAGTTTGAATCCAACCATACGTACGCCATTATGTACAACTTTTTCCCTAGACTATATCAGGTGTTGCCTTGTCATCTGACCATGGTTCGAAATTAAGTGTTGTCCTTGAATCTTCCCCTTGGGGTTTGATCCCATGCTGTTTCCAATGGATTATTGTATTGAAATTAAACCACATTATTAAAATACCTACCAGATTTCCAACGACAAGCTCCAAATTCATGTGTGCCGGTGCATGAAATTGAAAATCTAAGCTGAGAATGACACCTTACGCCACATAACCGATGTAAAAAGAATAACCAAAAAACCATGGTTCACAGAGCACTCTTAAAACTCCTTATTTTTATGTGCTACTCCTTATTTTTTTCGCCTTTTCAATTTTGAAATGAACATACCATTTCAGTTGTAACCGGATACTTCACGTTGCAAGCAGTGCAACAAGTTCTGCAAGTTCTGGAAATTTTTCCATAAGAAAAGGCTATTCTCAGTAAGGCAAAGCTGTGAAGTTGAAGGGAAGCAAGGCCACCTGCAGGTCCAGCCCCTCTTATCTAATTACCAAACTTGAGCAATAGAGCCTTGAGTGGCATTTACAACTGATGCTTTCCTTTCATAGTATTGTGTGGTGTATTGTTTGGCACGAGAGAGATATCACTGGCGCGTTCACAGCTCACGTCGACAGGGTCGAACAAAAGGAGGAACCCTCTAGAAGGTCAGTCGTTGGCAGCTTGTAAATGGTAATCGATGCCAGCAGTCACTTAAAAGGGGGTGGGTAAGATCCACCATACACGGATCTATACAATGCTGCTGGTGTAGACAAAATTTGAGTGTAACAAAAGTATTTGCTGCAGCGTAAAAAGGTTAACAACCAATGTACATCCCAGATTGGAACCATCCTACAGCAAGAGGGTGACAATCTAACAAAGAGGGTGGTCTCAACAGGCCCGTTTTATATTTGGATTATCTGGGTGTATTTCTTTTGTCTGGCACAGTAATGCCATATATGGCCCTTGCACTTCAAGAACCCAACAAACCAGCCTACGTTCAGTTTCAGCTATGCCTTCATGCACTGTACCTTATTTTAATTATAAAAGTGATTTTAGAATTGTTACTGTCAGACTTTATTTTAGTTATAATTTTTTATTCCTCCTAATCCTGTATGTTACTATTATTATATACTCCCTTTACTTGCAGATGGTTATTTCGCTTGCTCAACATTTTTCTGTTCAACTTCTAAGCATGGAAATAATTTTTATTAATTTATTTTTAATTTAAATATATTGAGGTATTATTTTTCTATTTCATGCACTCTTGAATGTTATATGAATTCTTGGGAGTTTCAGAGTATTTGGAATAAAAACTCATATGTATAACTTTAATCATGTTTCCTTATCAAAATATCAACAAAGCTTTCTTGTATTCTCTAGATGCTGAATGTACACTAAACAGCATAGTGTCCCTATTAATAATGGTGCCTCAACTTGAAAGTGAACCCTTGGTGAACACATTTTGCACGAAACTAACAAAAGCTACTACTTTAAAAATGAAATGTGTGTGTTTCAAAGTGTAAGGAAGATCTATCTTTTAATCTTTTATGCATATTTATTGTAGCAATATAAGAAGTTTAGGTTTTACTGTACTTTTAGTAATTTTTGAAATTCCTGTGCAGAATGAACAAATCAGAATGACATTGATTTGAATGAAAATCAATTTTTAAATATCACATATAGTAATGAACAACTGCAAAATATTAGGTTTCAGAAATCTGTTTTGTTATTTATTGACATAGAAAGTTCAAGATCACCCAGCTGTTGAATTTTTAGCATTAGAAGTACCACCTGTTTACCACCCCTTGGGGCGTTATCCTGGACTGTTGCCAATAGCTTGCTGTGTTGCTCTAATGCAATCTTATTTGAAGTATCTACCTTTCAATAAGTTATTGACAAAATCAAAATTTTATGTTGCATTCTTCAAAAAATGTTTGCTTAGGAAAGCCAGAATAGAGTTTCAAAAGCTGTCATTAGGTATGTCCACACTTGTGCGCTTTCATTTTCAACTTGCCTTTCAACGTTCAATTCAACATGCATCAACGCATGCCTTATTGCATGCACTTAGAGGCATACCTTCACCTGTCCACACTCGTGCCTCACTTCAGTTTCAAGATGGATGAAGATTATGCTATTCTGTTAGGACTGTTTCTGGATGTTAAATCAGTGCGGCATAATTTGTGAACAGGCAAGTAAATAAACGAATGAAATCAAGGCGAGCAAAACGAAAGAATATTTCGACACGCATAATGAGCATTTATTTATTTATGTTAAAATTTATTATTATTTGTCGGAGCACACGTTCAAACGCAATGTTTATATTTTCTTTGATTTATTTCGCTGGAATCGTTTGCACGTGTTTCCTGTTGCTCGCAGCGAATAACAGCTGAATCTGCTTAAAATCGAAACAATATTTTCCCCCGGAAATAAATTGTTAGAAAAAAGAAGGAAGGCGTGAATTTGCGTCAATGCTTATAAATATTTGAGTTAAATATGAATAATAATATTTGCATAAAATCTATGCTAATGAACTTAGATTACTTTTAGTTTACAAATAATTATTTTAATTTTTAAAGGATACATAAGGGTTTAAACGAAGTACATATATAATTATCATTGCCAACATAAAAATAAATTTGTTTCATATTCATCCTAAAACATCTTTAGAACCTGCACCATAACCAAGAAAACTTTAATGGATCCAACACTATGTTAATATTACACTGGTATAATACAGGG
This sequence comes from Metellina segmentata, assembly GCA_947359465.1. Taxonomy (NCBI): domain Eukaryota; kingdom Metazoa; phylum Arthropoda; class Arachnida; order Araneae; family Tetragnathidae; genus Metellina; species Metellina segmentata. Next base: position 100,684,110 of record OX375882.1, read on the forward strand.
TTCCCACGGTCCTTAAAAGTCCTTGAATTTTTTTTTCCTAACTAGGGGCCCTTGAAAGTCCTTGAAAATTACGGAATTTGGTGAAAAGTCCTTGAAAGTACTTGATTTTTTTCACTGGTACATAATTGCGTAATTCGTCTTGCATTGGAACTTGTCCAGACTAGTTTCCTTCTTTTGTCCAGACTAGTACTAGGTGCGCCATTTGAGCGTCGTACTGAATGAAACCAGTGTTTTGCGCTTTGACACCACGTGATATATTAATAATGCTACGTCTAGATCATCCATTCTCAACCATATTCTGTCTGTCGAAGTTGTCACCTCTGGTTTCCGTTAAGACGGCCGCCTTGTTGTTACCCACTGCATCATGACGTATTACGGTTGCTAGATAACAGCACCGCTTTCTTAGGAAACCGTAGTTTTAGCAGTCAGGACGTCATTGGAAACCTGGCATGCGTCCAAAGAAAGGAAGCCAAATTTTTATTGCAAAAATATAAAAGTTACTATTCAAAAATTTTTTTTATAAAAATCACTTTTAAGATAGTTTTTAGGTCTAAAATTTTCTGCATATTTCAAATTCATTGAAATTTTCAATCTATTTTTAAAAAGTCGCAAAGACAGGGCAATTTTAATGATTGCAAAGATAGGGCTTTTTTATTCTATCGAGTAAGTTTCTATCTCCAGACAAAACTTTTGATTTGTTTTGTTTCTCAAACAAAATAAACCACGGCAGCCGTCTGTTGTAGTGGCAGTGGACGTCAGCAAAATGGAGATTGCGCAAGGACACAGGATGCAAGCTCACATACTCTTCTTCAATCCACAAAAAGAATTTATCGTACAATATTTTATCGCACGACCAAAAGCGATAGGTGTGCAAGTAGCCTGATAGTTAGCATTGAGACGAGAAGCCCACTTTACAACAAAAGAAAATTACAGGTTCTGGAGAAAGAAAATCCAAATTATAACCAAAATTGATGATAACCTTTCTTTTTTGACTATCAGTAGTTAAAAAAATAGAGTAAAAAAATTATGTCTTTTTTTATATTTTTTAATTTTTCTTTTCGACAACTTTTGCGTATGCCTTTTTTTAGGTCGTTATAAAAAATTTTTGGTCCTTGAAAAATAAATTTTTGGTTTTGAAAAGTCCTTGAATTTTTTTTGAATAAAGGTGTGGGAACCATGTAATAAAAAGCTTAATTTCTCAGTTTTTAATTCATTTCTTAAAATATGTTTAATTAATGCCTATACACAATCAAAAAAAGATTAACTCATGTTATGTTTCAACAAACAATAATTTGAACAGAAATATTTTAAATGCAATCATAATAAAGTTAAAGACTCTTGTGTTGTTATTTCGCTAGGGAAATTTAATAAATGCTCTTTACAAGTTTTGAATAAATGATGTTTTTAATTATTTTTTAATTTTATTTAAAATTTATTATAACGTTATTAATTTATTTACTAATCATGACGTACTTAATTATTTTCGTATAAGATCTACAGTGTATGTTCCACAAACACTCATAAGACCTGTAGTCTTCTATAAATTCAATAGTCTGTTAGTTATTCATGATAACACACTAAAAAAACCCAAACACAACAACTTCGGTTCACCAAAACACTGCAAATTGAAAGTTAAAGCGCACAGAGATCCAAGGCTGTTGGAACTCCTTGCGCTACGCTGTGCGATATGAAAAACTGCTACTTCTGACTCATCTCGGGCATGCCTTGACCCTTGCGTCGAGGCATGCGCTGGGGTATGCGCTTAGCGCAAGCAAAAGTGCACAAGTGTGGACATACCTATTGCTCAATCCAACAGTGACAAAAATAGAAATTTTGTCATTTGCTTCTAATATCAAATTACTGTGATATCTCTAGAAGTGGAAGATATGTCAAAAGCAGCATAGTTTTGCAATTAAGAAAAGGCTAGGTTTCATAAATAGCAGTAAATTGTAGGCAGTGCAGGTTTGATTACTTCCTTGGTGTATTTTTCCATTCTGTGTTGGTAATACTTTCCTTGTGTTTATCCATTACTTGACAGTCTGTCTTGTGTTGGGTACAACTTGGTGGTCAAATATAGCCCCTGTGCAATAGAAACCCAACTGACTATCCATAAATGGCCAAATAAGCATATGTATTCTTGTAAATTTATTAAATTTAAAATAGATGTAATTAGTTAGATGTTAAATATTAAAAAGGTTAAAGGTTACACTGTTTTGAATAAGCTGTTTGTAAATATTTGTAAATCTTAGTTTAGCAAACCAACCAGATGTGGGATGCTTAGATGTCTAGTCATTCAAGGAGATAATTTTAATTGAAATAGATTGGATACATATTTTAGTTTCAGTAGTGTTAAATTATTTGTACCAAATTATTATCTTAGTCATATTTGATTAATGTTTCATTCTCTTGATATTAAAGAGTTTTTCAATCAATGAGCAAGATTGAAAGCATGATCTAAGCTTTCTTGACTTCAAATGCTTCATGAAATATTAATTTTATCGAATTTGGATACATTTTAAGTAGTATTTTTACTTAAGTTTTTAAGGCCCTTAAAATAGTTTTTTTTAGGCCGAGAGTCCTTGAAGAAATTTGAAAGAGTTTTGGTTTTTGCAAGAACAGTCCTTATATTCTTTCACCTGCCTTCAAAAACCAAGATCAATGCTGTTCGAGGTCAAGTGCTTTAAAAGAAATTGAATGGCCTTACAGTTATTTATTTGAATCAGTTGTTTTATTACTCTTTAGTTGTAGTTACTTTATTCTAATTTAAGGAATCCATTTATTATTAAAATAAAATTACTATGATGAATCTTCGTTGTTTGGAATCATGCTCATTTTGTCTCCTCAATGCAGCATGCAATGTGTCCCAGCTTCAAATAATTTGAGTTATTTTGCTAAATAAAAGGTATTAATTGAAAGAATACAATTTAATAATTGTAGTTATAACCTTATAAATTGTAATATATTGCTAAAAAGGTTTTAATACCTTACCTACAAAATTTCCAATAACATTGATTAAAACATAAGAACAATCCAGTTATTTTGCAAGTATTTTTCTAAATTAACTTTTCTCTCTTTTAAACATATTTCCTCAAAGGATTAATTTGCTTGTTGATTATAGTTATTATGCCTTTGTGTAAAATGTGACAGCAACTAAAGTTTATTTTAAAACTATTTGTCCCATTTATTTTAAATGTGGTGAAATTTTTCTTTTCATCTCCAGATTTTATTTGAAAGGAGAATCACATGATACTTCATTAAGTGATCACCAAAAGACAAATATAAACTGTCTTTTTTCAGAGCTACATAAGAGAATTGTATAGGAATCGGAATAGAAAAAATAATATTAGTGAATTCTAATCATGAAAGGTGTTATAAATTTTTATTTCAGAAATGTTTATCAATATTTATGAGTGCTTTGAAAAAATAAATATTAATAAATTAGGATTTAGACTTTTTTTTTGTGGTAATGCTTTTTGTAGCAAGTTGTGGCAGGCAAAAGTAATCTTGCTTTATTTGGACTATGGTAGCCTTGTGTTTATTTAAATTTTTTTATTAATTTTTGTAACTCTTCATTGTATTTTTGATTTTACCATTCCAAAATAACTAGTTTACAAGAATTAATATAATCTTTTATGACATTCATATGAAATAGCCTGGTGCCATTAGTCTTAAAAGTAATAAAAGTCAAGATTGTTTCATTAAATACGTACGTAGTAGGAAACATAATCAGTTGAGTGAATTTTTTAAGAATTATTTTCGTTAAGCCTATAACAATGTTTTTGCTATGTTTTAAAAAAAATGCACCTAATCTTGCGACAAAAAGTCTAGTAATGCTGTACCAAATTATGCAATATACAAGATATAGCTCTTTGTTGGAGCAGAGAGGGTTAAGTATTGTTTATATAATAGCCTGGTTTGTCGGGAAAAAAGTAAGGACAGATTTTAACTGTCAAATTGGTATTCAGAAAGAGGGGTGTTAACAAATTTATAATTTTTGCTCTATATTTGCCCATTTCATTTATTTTGTATGTTTAACTTTTTTTTTTGTAAATAAACTCAGAATTTAAAAGTAATATTTTTCATCACTTTCTATTTTAGATTGCAAAACTTATTTGCTGGAATTGGTGAACATTCACCTTTATGTTACGAGGTTTTCTACAACCTTGTGCGTGTAGCTGGACAGACAGATAGCATCAACATGATTTTCAAGGATTTGGGCAAGGTATATTGTTCAGCATTTGTCTCTTTATGAAACTGAATTCAAATATGACCTGCTCATGAGGTACATTTGAAAGCATTATAGAAAGAAAATTGTAAAATCATATCCCTCCCCTTGGCAGAATCTCCAACTGTTACGGAATTTCTGTAGTTGCTACAGAAAACTACGGATGTATAGTGAAAAACTACGAATCTCGTACAATAAACTCGAAAATACTCTTCCCCAGTCCCACTTTCCCTTCCCCCACATGCAATGAGAAAGCATTCTTCCTTCATTTCCCCCCCACCAAAATGACGTCTTGACGTCAAAATGACGAAGATGCTTCCGCTAGGACGCTACAGTTTCCTAAGAAAGCGGAGCCTTTATCTAGCAGTCGTAATGTATCTGTGGATGACATCACTAAAACGTTGTTTATACAAACTACAGACCTGCCAACTCTCAGGCTTTTAGCCTGAGTCTCAGGCTTTTTGATCAAATCTCAGGTCTCAGGCTTTCAGAGTCTTTTCTCAGGCTTTTTCGTCAAATCTCCGGCTTTCTGAGTTTTTTTTCGGATTTTTCGCAAAATGTTTACATTTTAAAGAAAATCCTCTCGTATCCACCGATAATTCTGTTTAAAAAAATTAGCAGATTTTATGCTAGCAATGTTGACTTTACCTCATAGCAATGCAAGTTGTGAAAGGGTATTTAGTTTTTGTACAAAAACACAAACCCAATTCAGAGCATGTCTTAACATACAGAATTTGGAGAATTTAGTTATTGTTAAGGCCAATCAAAAACATATGTTTGTTATGAAAGAAATTTTGATTCCACTTTTTTGAAAAATGCTAAGTTAGCAACTGTTGCAACTCTTAATAAATAAAATATTTAATACAAAATTTGAGTATTTCTTTTTAGTATGTGTATTTCTTAGTAAATTGTAAATCCCTTACCCTTTTTATAGTGTGATCATACATAAGTTATCATAGGTAAAATAGGCCGTGATGTCAATAAAAGTCTCAGGCTTTTTGAAAATGCCAGGTTGGCAGGTCTGCAAACAGACTGTGTTGGTTTCCTAGAGAGTGTTGTTTGTAAGCGCAACGAAAATTAACGGAGCTGCCATTTTCATGATGATCATCATACCAGTCTCAAACAGTTGGGGAACGTTTTTCCTCTTGTAGCAGCAACATTTCATTTCCTGCGCCAAGCAATTCGAACGGAGGGAAGCAAAACAAAAATTTTTTACTGGCATTGTTTAGTATGTTTTTGTAAAATAGGGATTGTTAAAGATAGAAATTTCAACGGATTTGAAATCTGCGGAAAATTTTACACCAGATCAATACTTTAAATGTGATTTTCTTTAAATCAATAATTAATTAATAAAAAATAATAATTAAATAATGTAATAGTAAATAATGGAATAATAAATCTGTTCTAGGTATCGATCTGGCGTAGAATTTTACGCTGATTTGAAATCCGTTGAAATTTCCATCTTTAACAATCCCGATTTTACAAAAATGAACCGCGAAATTTTCACTATCTTCAACAATCCCGAAGTTAGAAACTTTGTTTTGTTACTTGTTTGTGTGACTTTTAAAATCAGATTCATTCACTTACATATTTAGTCAATAATTTTGAATATTGTTTAAAAATATTTGTTTCAGTTAATTATTCAATAATTTTTTAAATTTATGTATTAATTTTAATAATTAATCACTTATTTATTGATACTATGTTGCACGTAATATGTTGGTAAGAAGTGCTAATGATGACTGGTTTACCAATGTTGGAGATTATGCCCTTGGATACTAAGTAACTAATGAGCTTGAGACACAGTACCAAATTAAATAAAGTGGTTGGATGAGTAGAGAATGCCACCGAGGTGACATGTCTACCCAGAATGTTAGAGCACATTACATATGTACAGTACCAAATCCCAAATCTGGACGTTTTGCTAACTGTTGTTTTTTTTTTTGGTTTTTCTCACTTTTTTACATTTTTACAACAATTTTTAAAGAACAAGTAGTTAAACTCTGACCTAATTGATGAAATAATGCATAATAACAAACATGTTCAGTGTAAATACCACACAGAAAAATTAGATTTGCAAGTAAAATTTGTTGCACTGTATTAAAAAGTTTTTCTATTTCTGTAAAAAAAACTTATTCCCATTTATATATATCTGCTATTTTACTATTGCAATCATATGGGGGTACTGTTCATCATTACATCTATACAGTAATTACATTAAATCATTAGGTATACTAGTTTACATTATAAATTCATATATACAACATGCAGGTAGTGGGAGTTAGTTTTTCTTAGTCTCTTAAGATAATCAAGTCCTGATGATTCTCAATGAATCTCACTATGTTAATAATTTTAACCCTCAAGCTTTGTTGCATGTAATGTTCCTGAGCCATGCGATTTTAAGGTGACCGGCAGACGTCCCCTTATGCCTTGAGGCTGTATGGGAGCAAACTGTGGTGTGATGTTGAGGTGTGCCAATTTCACCTGTTGCAATGTTAATTATTTGCATACAACACTTTTGATATTGAATGCATGTTGGCATCAGTCTAGTATGAAAATAAGTC